>CM053791.1:544626180-545279513 GCA_028749045.1 Cupressus sempervirens | reverse complement strand
GTTTCTAGAGGAACCAAATGGAAAAGTGGGTAGCTTCATTGTGTCCTACCTAATCCTACCTAACCCTAAAATGGATGATTGTGGTTAAGTGGAAAAAGATCTAAATTCTCTATTTATAGAGATAATTTGTTAGAAGAAAAGGCTATCATGTGCAAGAACCTAAAGAAGGAAAGGAGTCTAGGGTATTGCTTCATTTAGTTACTGAACAGATGTGACTATAGTTGGCATGCAAGGCAAGAAGGCTTAAGAGTATGAATGCCAAGAAGAATGGAGGACTGAAACAGAGATTTGTATTCTACAAGTGAGTTGCAATTTGTTATTAGATAAAGCCTTACTATTACTTTCTAATCCTTGTATTAGCTAGGGTAATTCTTTGGATTAAGGTTGACCTAACAGTCATTTGTAAATCCTTTAACCGGATGACATTCTGATGGAATTGTCTAAAGTCCTCTAACAAGGCTCACTCTTAATAGGGTGATTAAAATCCTTTAATTGGGTCACATTTAACATTGGGTATTGTAACTTTTAATAAGGTTTGCCTTTCACAGGGAGTCACTTTAGAAGAGTGAGAATTAGTAGCATGTTACTGGTGGTTTTTCCCAAATTGGGTTTCCGCATAAATCCTTGTGTCAAATTGTGTGAATGTTCTTATGGTATTTTATGTTTACATTTTTGCAAAATTGTTTTGACCTAGGATACTAACCTACAAATTTTATGTATTGTATGATCTAATGGATGCATGCATATTGAAGTTTTATGGATATGGGTCTAGGTAAAAGCACAAATCTGTGTCACTATTTAGGATACCAAAACTTTTTTTTAAGTGTTTTGATTAGTTATAATATGTTATAATCTCAAAATATTATAAGTCGATATTTATCATTTCAGAAGGCGCTCCTTCAAAAAAGGAAAAAAATAGTAAATCATATCAAAAAAATTTAAAAATCATATTTATCTCTAGAAGAAAGAATCCTCTTCATGAATATTTGGATAGGGAAGTTGTGACGAGAGGAAAAAATAGTTGGATTCTAATAAGGTCAAACTCGAGTACTTGTAACGAAGAAAATATACATAAAAAATAATTATTTCTTTTTTTATTCCCTAGCTGTACATGTCATCTATAAGATATTTTCAAATTAGAACAAAAACAGATGATTTGCATATACTTGTTTGATGGGAACTACATCCTATATTTTTTTACAGTTAAAAAGGGTATTTCAAAATAAAATAAAATGAATAAATTCTTACTATAAAAAATTATGAAAATTATAGGCATAAAATTCATCCAATTCTACATGTTTCATTAGTTTACATCATCTTCATATTCTAAACACAAATACCATTTTTTGTCATTAATGTTGAACTGTCACATTCTGATATCCCATTTCTTTATAAAAGGTGACACAGGTTTGTGCTTTTACCCATCTACTAAGAATTAAAAAGTTTTATTTGTACATCTAGACCTTGGATAACTGATTCACACCTTCCCCCCCTCACCCAGTTATTCTATTGAATTCCAATAGAGAAGAGTTAAGGAGAAAAGCAAGATTGGTATATAAAGATTATAATTAACAATAGGAAGGAATTGATTTTGAGGAAAAAATTTCCCCTATTTGAAGACTTAAAGTAGTAAGAATATTTTTGGCATATGCATATAAAAAGAATTTCAAGGAATATTATATGGATGTCAAGTCAAAAAATTTGAATAACTTGAGGAAGAGGTTTACATTGAACAACTTGATGAATTTCCATCACCTGAAGGCAGATATATGGTCTGCAGATTAAAGAAGGAATTATACAGATGAAGCAAACACCTAGATCTCGGTATGTGAGATTAGACAAACACTTGCAAAGTTTGGGATTCAAGAAAGGGAATGCTAATAGTAACATGTGCTTAAGAGAAAATTCAAATGGATTACTAATTATTGAAGTATTTTTTGATGATATTATCTTTGGTAGAAATGATGAAGCTATTGAAAAATTGTTTGAACAGGTGAAGAGTGAATTTGAGATGAGTATGATTGGAGAGATAAAATATTTATTGGGATTGAAAATAACTTAGAATAAGGATGACATTTTCATATCACAAATAAAATATCTCAAAGATCTATTGACAAGGTTTGGATTGGAAAACTACAAACCACTTGGTACACCCATGTTCAAAGGATACAAATTATCATGAAAAGATGAATCTCCTAGTATAATGAAAAATAAAGTGAAGAGTAATGCTAGGAGGAATACACTATCTAACTCCTACAAGACCAGATATAAAAAATGCAGTTGCCATTATGGTTACATTCCAAGAAGATCCTAAAGAGACACATTTAGTAGTAGTTTAGATGTTTGAAGGGTATATTAGACTATGGATTATGGTATGAAAGATCACATAATTTCACCTTCTGTGCATATATTGATGTAGATTGGTTAAGTAATATGGATAATAGAAATAATATGAGTGGTAGAGAATTCTTATCAGGAGGAAGATCGGTTTCATGGCTAAGAAAGAAATAAGATTTCATTTTATAATTTACAATAGAAGAAGAGTATGTAGGAGCAGAAAACAACTATAACAAGATCATTTTGATGAAGCAAATGTTGAAGAACATAGGTATTGAATTTCTAGAATATATTATTATTCATTATGGTAACACAAGTACACTTAGTAAGTCAAAGAATCTAGTACTACATTCAAAGGCTAAACACATTTCTATAAAGTATCACTTTTTGAGAGAGAAGCTAGTAGAAAAGAAAAACAGATTATAGTATATCAGGACAAATGAATAAATATTAGATATATTTTTTAAGCCAATGGCTAAGGATACTGTTGATTACTTGAGAGGTATTCTTTGGGAAATTCCCTAGTCTATTTCAAAGAAATTAATGCAATATTATAGTACTCCACTATAATCAAAGAATTTTCACACACCTCGACTAGATATTTGGTGATGCTCTTATGGGGTGGTAGTCACTTTGGAAAGATTTTTTGAGAACTCTTGGGCATGATTTGTATAATAGTGGATGTTACATCTTAGCATTTTTTTATAGATTATTTTGGAGATGATTGAAATAATAAGAGGACTTCAAATTTGCATAATGACAACTTTGTCATTAATGCTAATGGGGGAGAGTAATACATGAAAAAATCATTAAGAATGGGAGAGAACTTTTAGAAGTGAAGTATATCTATGGGGGAGAGTATTTAGTAGAAACACAATTGATGTCAGTGGGGGAGTGTTTCAAATGATGTTTGGGTTGATGTTTTTTCATCATATGTTGCCATCACTACCAAAGTGGGAGATTGTTAGCATGAATGTCAAGTATATCACTAAATATCATATTTTTATCATGTTTAGGAAGACAATTGAGTGTTTGGTGCTTGGATTGATTGATTATGTATTGCATTCATAACTTGATTTGTCATTGATATCAACATATATGCATTTTGGATAGAGTTGAAGTATATTGTAGAGGCAAATTTGTTCGATAAGGATGAAGTATGAAGAGTTAAGTGATGTGGGGTTGCATTCATATTCAGGGATGTGTCTAGATGTTAAATCTATGTTCATGGAAACTTATTTGAATGATTGCACAAGTTAGAGTTGGATATTGGAAGAATGGTCATTGGACAATATGCAGGAAACAATTTACTAGTAAATCAATTGTATATGTTAAGAGAGGTGGAATTAAGTTGAGTGGGCTTGGATATTTATTGAAAAAATGTTCATGATGATATATTAGAGGTAGAAGATTCTAGAGATTATTTTGTGAAGGCCACTAAAGAGTAACATGTGATATATTCATTGTTAGCCAGGTTTTTGGTTGTATTTGTATGCATGGAATGTGGCCTCTGCTTAACACACACACTTCAACATGGTCTTTGTATGCAAATTCATCCCGATATCATGAACATGAGATTGTTCATTCGAGAGAAACCCTGCAAGGCAACCTGTTGCCTTCTATCTAGGTGGATTTTACCTACTTATGCTCTTAGACTTGAGGTACAGGCAATCAAACCATGCTAGAATGAAGGTTTTAAAGAAGATTAATCTATATGTACATGAAAGTAATCTAAATGATTATGCAATTATTCTAAGAACTTGTAAAACAAACTAGATTAAACGTATGCATATTAAAACTATATGATGTTAAGCTAAGAAATGAAAGTCTATGAAAATGTAATGAGATTGGATGAGAATGTAATTCAGCGGTGATTTGATAGCAATAAATTTCAATCCCTTAATGAGGAATTATGAGTCCCTTAAATAGAATTCCTAGAATCCATCAATGGGTGAGATCAACTCGGATCGATGGTCAAGTTTGAAGCAAAGATTCAATTAAAATGGAAACTTCCTTGTGCAGGTGAAGTGAACTATTTATGATCTGAGTGTGATGAATAGTTAACTGAACTTGTCATGAGTGCGAGAACAAGTTAATTAGATTGATTCCATTTCTGAGAAGTAGTTCACTCAAAGTTTCCATTCAGAACTGAAGAGTGGATTTTGAAGATATTATTTAATTTAATAAAGTGAGATATGATCTCATAAATGTATTTTCTATTTAATTGAATAATCATATTCAATTAATTAAAATAAGCATAATTATTAAATTAAGTAGATTTAATCCCTTAGTAAGTTAGCCTTAGATGATAATTTAATTTAATTAAAGTATAATTACTTTAAATTAAATTAAATCTTAATCAATAGGTTTAATGTGTCTAATATGAGTTGATACTTTAGGAGTTAAATAGAGAGTATGATTAATGTAAATTGAGGTTTTCTGCATTTGACAATTAAGTCAATTAGTGACAATCAAAATGAGAATTGCCTAATGAGATAGGACTTTAGGGTTGATCAAAATAAACTAGAATTGGTGATTATGGCAATGAGCCAATTTTGGGGTATTACATTTTGCTCCTCTTTGAATGAATGTGTGAGTAGCATGTTCGATTCAAAGAAAATTAGAAAGTATGATGTGAAGATCAAGAGATAAGATTGGTTTTGAAGTTGATGATATGGAGAGCAATTGATAAGCTTCTAAGGACTATCTCTAGAACAAAGATTAATCCCAAGGAATCCAAGTAGAGCACCTAGATACCCAAAATGATAAGCATTCTAAAGGTTTCCATCAGAATGAAGTTTAACCTTTAAGGATCCAGACAGAATGTCTAGATACCCGAGATTGATAGCATTTAAAAGATTGTCTCCAAAATGGAGTTTAATCTTTAAGGATCTAGACAAAACATCTGGATACTTGAGATTGATAGCATTTAAAAGATTGTCTCCAGAATGGAGTTTAATCTTTAAAGATCCAGACAGAACATCTAGATACCTGAGATTGATAGTATTTAAAAGATTATCTTTAGAACATAGCTTAATCTTTAAGAATCCAAATAGAACATCTAGATACCTGAGATTGATAGCATTTAATAGATTCTCTCCGGAATGGAGTTTAATCTTTAAGGATCCAGACAGAACATCTAGATACCTAAGATTGATAGCATTTAAAAGATTATGTCTAGAATGGAGCTTAATCTTTAAGGATCCAGAAAGAACATCTAGATACTTGAGATTGATAAGAGATCAACATCATATTATGAGTCATAGAATCATCCCCAGAATGAGGCTTGATCCTTAGGAGTCGAGGTTTAGATTGTCTCGATATGTGTAATCAACTGATGACAAGATGAAATAGATGAAAAAGATGCTAGAAAGAGGGGAACAAGATGTCCCTAGCAGTGAGATGCCCCGAATGATGAGGACATAAGATGGGAACGAGATGCCCTGGGCAATAAGGATTTAATGATGTAATCATCCTACCCCCTCGGCAATGAAATTGAAAGATGACACACCAGAAATATGATGCAAAGAAATATGTTGAGAGATATAGAAGAAACCAAAGATTGAGCAAAATGTAGAAGACATCGGAATGATCAAAAGAAAAGTCTAAGTTGAGTTGAAGTGATTTGGAGGTCTAGAAGACCAAGTTTGACCAAAAGTTGACAAAAATTGACCATACTTGACTTGAGTTGACTTTTTTTGAAATAAATTTTGAAAGTTGGAAGAATTTTAAGTTGAAAAGATTCCACAAATCGCAAAGTATCAAAAAAATCTAGATTGGAAGCGTTTGATCGTGTCGGTCCCAAAAAAAAATTAAACACATTTTTGGGCTACTTATGTGTGTTAGATTTTAAATTCGATCCCAAAAATGGATTCAGAATGGTCAAATTAGCTAGGGGGTATTTTTCCAAAAATTAGAGCACTTTGCAAAATTAGGTCAAATCTTATATAAAGGCCCAAGGGGTCATTTTCAACTCATTTGCACCTTTTATCTTTTGTGAATAGGAGCTTTAAGAGGCAGATACCAGTGAACGTGAGATATCACTATTTCGAGCGCTCTAGACAACACACCGGCCAGCAGACTATGGACCACTAGAGGACATTTATTGCATTTTTAGCACATTTTTAGGAAGTCCCAATCAGTCTTCATGCGAGACTATCCTTTCTTGTGCGAAGGTGGTCTCTTCTCACACGAAGATTTGCCAACCCGGCTTATCTTCGTGTGTGTCGGTGGGGGTTCTCTCGTGAGAGATACCCGCTTCTCACTTGAAGAATCTGAGAATTTCACATGGGTGGTTGTCACCTTTTGTGTAAGACTGTCTCTCTTCATGCGAGACTATCTCTCTTCATGTGAAAACTTGTTTCTTCACACGAGAGAGTCTCTCTTCACGTGGGGTGTTGGTCGCTCATGTGGGCTCACATTTCTTCACGTGTGGACTTATTTTCTCATGTGAAGATGCACAATCTCACGTGAAGAAATAAGTTCTCACATGAAGAAATGCATCCTCATGCAAAAATCCATGATAGTAGTGTAATGAAAATTTGCATCTTTTACATTTTTAGAATGAATTTTGCATTCATTTCTTCATCGTTCTAATTTTTTGATTGAGTACTGACTATTTTCTTGTCATTGTTGTTGTTCATGTGTGTAGGATGTATTTGGTGGTGTCTCATTCAGATCCCATTATCTGTCATAAGGGGCATTATTGCATAGCTTAGATGCAGTAGACATGGCACATATTGATAGACCGGGGCTCACTTCTTTATGTCAAATCCTAGCATTGCACGTGAATCACGGCCTGCTAACTACCTTAGTGGAGCATTTCTATTTGAAAATGAACACCTTCCACCTTCCTTAGGAAGAGATGATTATGACTCCTAAGGACATATACAGCATCCTATGCATACCATTTCATGGGCGAGTATCATATGACACAATACCTTGGGCAGGTAAAAAGGCCTTGTGTACCATTTTTTAGAGGGAGCATGCTATTGGATGAGCCATTACTTGGGATGAGCTCATCCACACATATGGGTAAATGCAAAGATTGGCTACAATTTTGGCCATATTCATTAGTTGTTTCTTGGTGCTAGATAGAGGGTAGCACAGACTGGAGTATGGATAGGGAATTATACTTTAGAGGATGTTAGATTCTCTAGAGATATTTTAACGAGGTCAATGCATGCTCACCCATATGTTCTATGAGATGCACAACATAGTATACCACGAGCGAAAGAGTATGGCCACTGGTGTGTATGTTCTATAGGTCTGGGCATGGGAGCACCTGCCAATCACATGACCTATTTTTGAGGATGACTGGGAGCTTGCAGAGCCATACATTTGCAGATATAGAGGGTAGATTACCCAAGCAGGCCTGGGTAAGATGGAGCACTGGTGGGCCCATCTCGATGACTTGGTCTCCATTGTATGGCAGCCTTGGCAAGAGACAGAGGAGTGGGATGATGCTCCTAAAGAGTTGGGATGGATGTTTTATTCTTAGATGTTGGTGGGGAGGATGACACTGATTATTGAGTGGTTCACTATCGACAGAGTATGGAGGCAATATGGGAGGTAGTAGGACATCTTTTATGAGTTTTGGGCCTATGCGCAAGCAGCGAAGGATCTTACATGGGGATGGCTAGTGAGGCTAGATGTAGGGCAGTTTATGATCGATGTATGCAACCTAGTTGCGATATAGTGGGATTAACATCTAAAGGTAGTAGATATAGGGGTGATGCCAACATACCAGGCATATCTTATTGGTCACCCCTTCCCATGGTTCAAAGATCCCTTAGGGGGAGCAGCGCCAGCCCCATAGCAAGCACCAGCAGAAAAGCAGCAAGCTCCCTCGTAGCAGGCTCCCTAGTAGTAGGAATCACAAGGCCCACTACCAGAGGTGAAGCAGAGGTTAGGTAGGTAGAGATCCCTACATGGTAGATGGGATCAAATCTAAGGGCTAGGGGTAGTGGCAGAGGGAAAAGATGAAAACAAAGGCCGAGGGTGGAGAGCAGGCACCTGAGATGCTCGATGAGGAGATGCAGGAGCAACCTGCCACATGATCTCAGGAGGTGTTTTGATGATAGAAGGAGCAGATCCAATAGGCTTCTTAGCATATCAAAGAGCTATAGATTTCAATAGCATTGAGGGATGCATGACTAGCTTAGTAGGATTAGGAGATCCTGAGACTGTGCAGTAGGTACAGATAACTGAGCAGAGGGCAGAGATGCTACAAGATGAGGTCAGATTATAGATAGCCTGAGAAGCTTATTATTTCTCAGCATACTCTATAGTTGTGCCTGATGAGGCTCAGTAGGTACCATGATTTTCCCAGTATGCTCAAGATTCTAGGGGTGTACATCCTCCTACCAGACCAATATGCCACCTCCTCCCCCTCCTCTAGGTACTAGGGAAGATGGTGTGGGTCATAGTTATCTTTTTGATGCTCTTACCCTAATTTTGATTTTGATTATATATCCATTTGTGTGCCAGCACCATTTTGTATCATTTTTGACTGATAGCGCTTGAGTAGCACCCACTTTTTGTACTGACACATTTTTATATACATATATACGAGATTTTGAGCCAAGTATCCCTGTGTACATGTCATTGTCTGTGTTTGTGTTTTACTTTGGTGTACTCAAGATGTTTATGTGATGATTACAGATGCATGTGTTATGTTATGAATCCATGTTTGATTTGATATGATGATTATGTAGTGTAGATGATATGAGTATATGGATACAATGCATATGGAAATGAACTGACATTTCATGTAGTGTTGCATATTTTTGCTTGACAGTAATAGGTACCCCCTCAAGGAGCACGCGAATATGAACCAAAGAACCAAATGCTTGTGCAGCCATGGAGAATCTTGATAGGTTTGTAGAGATCGATAGTCCTCCATCACGAAGGATGAAACAGAGTTGTAATTGAATCACGTGCCTATGCAAATGAAGTATGCAATGCAAGACTATGTTAAGTGCAACCCTAGGTCTAATTACCAAGCCTTGATCATTTGTCATCACTAAGCATAGGATGAAATTCCATATTTTGTACAATTCCCATTGACATTGCAATCATGGAAATATGAATTGGACATACTTTGTAAGTTTGTTAGGATTAAATGTAAGCATTCGAGGCACAAGAAGCCAAAATGACCAAAAAATTTGTCCCTTTTATTTTAGCAAGTTAACATGGCATCAAAACATAAACATTAGGATGACTAGAATGTTGCTTGCATGGAAAACACACCAAACATAGGAGAGATCCATCTTATGCTAAGTATTCAGTAAGTATTCTATTTGCAACAACCCTTACGTTCATAACCTGAGACAAAAATGTGCTAGGTATACTCATACTGACCTATATGTTCACTTGTACTGATATCATGAAGAGTTCACTCGAATAGATAATGAGAAGAAGCAATGTTATTTATGTATTTGTATAAAAGGAGTCGATGTACACCCGGCCATCCAAGATGGAGGCTCTTATAGTGGACACCCTTCTTATAGGAATTTGTCAACTAATTGAAACTAAATTGCAAACAAAAAGCAAAGAAAAGATCATGCCCCCAGCATTACTTCTCTAATCAAAAATGACATCATTGAGTTGCTCGAAGGGACATGATAAAGCAAAAACAAAGAAAACAAAGAAAATGCTCAGCATATCCAAACAAGTATGTCATTTTGAGTTCAATGTTTTTGGGATTGGTGTCAAGTGTCAATGTCTAGAACATGTTTAAAAGAAATCTCTTCAGTAGGGTGAAAATAGTAGGCAAACACAGTCAGAATGACTGGTAACTAAGGTCGAAGAGAAATCTTCAAGGTGAAGAACCTAAGAGGACTAAGTGATAGTAGATAGACACAACTAGGATGATTGGTGACTAACATAAGAGAGATCTATCATAAAGGAATCTAAAGATGTGACCTAAGCAATAGTAGGTAGACATAGCTGAAACAACTGGTGACTATTGTAAAAGAGATTCTATGAGGAAAATCTTGAAAAGAGTGACACTAAAGGGGGATTCCCCCAAGCTATGAGAAGACTCAATCCATGGATACATGAGTGGAAAGAAAGAAGAACAAGAAAGCAACTATATAGGAAGCCAGAAGATGCATTGCAAGATGGAGCATTGGGAACAAGAGGCACCTATTTGCCAAGTTTTCACCTTCTTGGCAAAGCTTTCATTTTTTTTGCTACCATGATGCCTATTTCCAGGTTTTCACCAATGGCACTTTCTTTGTTTTTCAATTTTTTTTGTATTTTTTCCCTTTTTTGATTTTTTTTTCTTTTTCTTTTTTTTTTTGATTTTTTGGTGTTACCAAGGTGCCTATTGCTAGGTTTTCACTAGGATAACAATTTTTTTTAGGGCTTTTTATGATTTTTATGATTTTTTTCAGGATATATAGATATGTACAAAGAGCTATTGATATTAGATCAACTGTAAAACCACTTCAGGTGGAGAGTGTTGATAGGTTCCTTGAGCACTTCTCCTTTGGTTGTGGAAAGTTCATAGGTGTCAGATCCATTTATTGCAGTAATGATGTAAGGATTGAACTAGTTTGGTTCAAACTTCCTTTTTTTTACTTGTTGTTGTTGATTCTTAGGGTTCTCTCTTAGGACGAGATCACCTAATTGAAAGTCACATGGCCTTACCTTCTGATTGTAGCTTCTTGACATTCATTGTTGATAGGCTCACAAATGATCACACACCACTTGTCAACATTCATCCAGTAACACTAGCTCTTGAAGCTGAGCTATCCTGTAATCATCATTAGTAATAAGGCCTTTCATAGAGATTCTCAAGGTAAGAACCACGACCTCTATTGGAAGCACAGAATCCACTCCATACACCAAAGCAAAGGGAGTCATGCCTGTTGAACTCCTGATGCTTGTCCTATATGCCCACAAGGCTGGATTAATCTAGAGGTACCAGTCTCTTCTAGATTTGTTGACTATGCGGTGAAGAATTTTGAGAATCCCCTTATTGGATTCCTTAGCCTTGCCATTGGAAGACCAATGTTGAGTGATTTTTAATTTCTTGCATAGTTCCTTAACGTCTTTGTTCTTGAATTATCCTCCATTGTCAATAATGATTGAGGATGGTACACCATATCTATAGATGATGTAATTTGTGATAAAAAGAGCTACAATTTTTCCATTGGTAACTGTGAGAGGTACTACCTCTACCCACTTTGTGAAGTAATCTGTAGCCATGATAATGAACTTATGTCCATTAGAAGAGGTTGGGTGAATTTGACCCACCAAGTTGAAGGCCCATTATTGAAATGGCCATGTCATAGTAGAGGAATCAGCTCTCTGGCTAGAGCATGAATTAGATTCCCATAAAGATGGCATTTCTTGCAAGATCTAGCATAGTTGATAGTTTCTTGCTCTATTTTAGGCCAATAGTAACTAGCTCTAAGGAGTTTGTGAGCTAGTTTCAGGCCATTTGAGTGAGATCCACAAATACCCTCATGAACATCAATTAGTGTGCATTTAGACTCTTCAAGTTCTAAACACCTAAGGAGTGTTCCGTCAAGACCTCTCCTATATAGATTGTTAGCAATAATGACATAACATGAAGCATTATGGATTAGATAACATGTTTCATTAGAGGTTAGACCTTCTGGAATGGTTTGATTATAGAGATAGGAATAGATGTGATGGTAGTGGGATGACTCTTGTCCTACAATAGAACATATCATCCTAGAATCATGGGTGTCATAGGCTAGGTAGTGTAATACTTCCACCAAGAACTCATGTTAAAGATCATTTTTAGGCATCTATAGCAAGGAGACCAAAGTAGCCATGGCATCAACCACTTTATTATCTACTCATGGAACTTGCTAGAAGGTAATGTGCATGAAATACTTCTTCAAGTCATCAACCATGTGCTTGTACAAAATTAGTTTCTCATCCTTTGTTTGGTACACATCATTAACCTAATTTATGACAAGTTGAGACTCACCAAAGATGTCTAACTAGTCAACTCTCTATTTGGCTACAATTTTCATACCATTGATCAAAGCCTCATATTCAGCAATGTTGTTTGTACAAGGAAGTAGAATCTTGTACACTTTGGGCAATGAATATCTCTGTGATGTTATAAAGAGTAATCCAGCACTAGATCCTTATTGTGTGAAGGACCCATCAAAGAACATGACCCACATTTGGTGTGTGAGTGTCAGGATTGACTCATCAAGGAAATCAATGTTCATTGGCAAGAGACTCTACATAGGTGCATCAGTCATCTAATCTGCAATTGTCTATCCCTCGACAGCTTTGCATTCAACATATTGGATGTCAAACTCATTGAGTATCATGACCCATTTAGCCAATCTTCCTATGAGAGCTACTTTAATTAGAAATTACTTTAATGGATCTATTTTAGCTATGAGATGCATCATGTGGGCAAGCATGTAGTATCTCAACTTCTGGGAAGCAAAGACAACTGCCAAGCAAGCTTTCTCAATGATGTTGTAATTCCTCTCATAAGAGATCAATGTGTGACTCAAGTAGTAAATAGCTCTCTCTTTGTTTTCATTGTCTTCCTGAGCCAATAGGATTCCTAGAGATGTTTCAGTTGCTGAAATGTAAAAAGTGGATTGGTGGATTGACAAGATATTGTTTGATCTATGTTAAGCTTTGCTCACAATCCTGGCTCCAATTGAATTTCATGCCCTTATGTAAGGTCTTTGTGAAGGGTTATGATCTATCTGCCAACTGTGAGATAAACCTAGGAATAGATTGGAGTCTTCCTTGTAGACCTCTCTCCCGACTAATGATCTGAGGTAGTGGCATATCCATTATTGCTTGAACTTTCTCTAGATCCACCACAATTCCTTTTGCGGACATAATGTACTCCAAAAATTTCCCTAATGTGACACCAAATGTGCATATCTTAGGATTGAGCTGCAAGCTAAATTTTTCCATGAGAACTAGGATGGGTCCTAAATCTTGTAGATGAGTATTTCGTTTGGCACTTTTGACCAAGGTATCATCCACATAGTCCTCCATGGTCTTATGCATCATGTCATGGAAAATTGTAGTTACTAGTCATTGATAGGTTGTGCCAGTATTTTTCAAGCCAAATGGCATTACATTCTAGCAAAAGGTTCCCCATGCACATGTGAAATAATTCTCTCCTAGTCTTCTAGTGCAATTTTTATCTGATTATAACCAAAAAACCCACCCATAAGTGAGTACATCTCATAGCCAGCCATCATTTCCACTATCATATCAATATTGGGAAGTGAAAAATCATCCTTAGGATATGCCAAGTTGAGATCATAGAAGTTAGTACAAACCCTAATAGATTTATCATGCTTGGGGACTGGAACAATAGTGGATATCCATTCAACATAATCAATTACGTAGATGAAACCAACTTTTAGAAGCTTCTCTAGTTCTACTTTGATGAGCAACACAACATGAGGATGCATTTTTTGAAGTTTATGTTTAACTGGTTTGATGCCTGGTGCTATGGACAAGTGATGCATGATAAGATCAGGATCTAGTCCTAGCATGTCAAAGTATGTCCAAGAAAAATTTATCTTCTTTTCTCTAAAAAAGGAAATGAACTCTTCCTTTTCTTCAAGTGACAATGACTATGTCAGATGTATCATATGAGGATGTTCTTCTGTATCTAGGTTAATTGGCTATGTTGGCTCTATCAATACTGATGATCTCTTCTGAAAGTGACTTGGAAGCACATCAAATACATCATTTTTTGGTGCCTCAAAGAGGTGTTCACCCTTGGATACATCTTTCATTTTTTACATTTTTGGGTTTGGACACTGCCACAATGTGGTTTTCACCATCGGACCTTTTGCATTTTTTCTTTATAATCATTTGATTAAGATATTTGATGTCAACTTCATTCATGTTGATGCTTTATTCATTAGTGGAAGATGTTATAGGTTTGACAACATTTAGGTAGCAGGTGAGAGCATAGTCATTCTGGAATGTGGGGACTTCACTAGATGCATTGGGGTTCTAGTCTATAAGCTTAGCATGTGTGAGTGAAAGGGTAGTGACTGGTTCAATTGAATTCATGGTATAGTCATTAAGTGATTGGATTAGCAATTCAAAACCTATGGTGACTTCTTCCAAAGATGTGTTTGAATGCCTCTGAGTACTAACATTAGCAATTGACAACTCTAGGACACTAGTTGGATCAGACCCATCTAACCTAACCCTAGATGTTTCACCCACTTCAATTTGTTTTTTATAGACATGAACTTGGTCAATGTCTTTATTAGTAGTCACTTCTAAAAGAGAGTCAAACTCATATTCCTTAGAATCAATGATACATGGTGAGAGACTATAGAACTCCCCAATAGTGATAGAGACATACTCGCCATCATCATTTGGATTCTTACACAGATACTCAATATCTAATGACTAACTAGACTCTCCCTTTTTTGAATAATCTTTGGGTTGCTCAGTATTGTCCTTAGAAGAATCACTAGTATCATCCACAATGCTAACACATGGCACAAAGTCATTTAACTCAGAAAAGAATTTAGTGAGATCATGAGTAATAGGACAAGGATAAGGATCATCATCGTTAGATTGTTCCTCTTGAGTGTTTGACTAAGCTTGTGACTCATTTCCATATGAACTCTTAGGTTCTTGTATGAATTTATTAGGTCCCAAATGGAAAGGAACCTTCTTAAATCCAAGGCCAGTTGTATCACTATTGCTTCAAGTTGTTGCCTTGATAGGATCAATTGGGCCATTTTTATTACACCCAAAAGGGCTAGTTCCCTTGTAACCAAAACACTTCATAAGCCTAAGACCAGGTCCATATTTCTCAAGAGTGATTTCTTGAGCTTGCTCTATTAAGCCTACTAGAGTCTCTTATTTATAAAGCCATGCAGAAATGGCTCTATTTTCACTTTCATCCTATAAAGGAACTATAGCCATAACAAAAGTGCCATTATATTTGGTCTGAGGTGTTAGCACGAACAACTTCTTTGCCTCTGAAGGTCTCCCATAATGATGAGGAGACTCTGGAAGAGATGTTAATGATAGCACAGGTTTAATGTGATACTGTCCCATGCAAGTTTATTTTAGTTTGAATGACTGCTCAATTTGTTTCAGCTTATTATCATGATAATCAGTGGATTCTCAGTTAGCAGGAACAAAAGTTTTAGTAGCTTTGAGCATATTGTAGGTATAGCTAGTTGTGGCAGGAATAGTAACTTTGGAGCCATGAAACAGGAATTTGATGCATTGGTGATATGTGGATGGCACAACATGCATCTCATGTATCCATGGCCATCCTAATAGAATGTTGTAAGCCAAGGGAATGTCAAGCACCCAACAAGTGACATCCCTTTCTATAGGACCAACATGAATGGGTAAGACCACAAGACCTAGAGACTTTCATTCCACTTTGTCATATGCTTTGATGGTGATCTTGCATTGAGGATTAATAGAGTTCTCAAAATAATTCAATTGTCTAAGCAAAGCAGTAGAGATAATGTTTAGGCCAATGTTGTTATCAATGAGTACCTGATGAACATGTGTATAATGGACCATAACCTCAATGTGTAGAGGTTGATTGTGTAGGTGACTAAGTGAATTATCATCCTCCCCAGAGAAGGTCATAAGATAAGGTGAGGTTACGTGACCTACCATAGATTGAAATCGCTCAAGATCAAGATCTTGAGGAACATTTGCCTCAGTGAGGGCTTTGTTGAGAATCTACCTATGAGCAAGCAAAATTTTAAGTAGCTCAAAGATGGATATTTGAGCATTAGTTCATTTCAGTTGATCGAGAACACTATAGCTAGTTGCCATTAACTTCATTGTGAGTTTCACACTTTTTCTAGATGGCCAAAAAGGGCTTTATCTTTATGTTTTTCAAGATCAAGAGTAGAAGGTGTAGGTCCTTTGAGCACCAACTTGGCACAAGAGTGAGTAATAGCATTAGCACAGTGTTACAAAGGTGTGTTATCCGTTGTGTTGGAAGTAGGGCCCCTCAAGACAAATGGTTTCATGGGTTTGTCATTATCTTGTTTTCCCTTAAGGGTAATGATGTTGCATTATTCAAAATCCATAGGTTCAACCATGTTAATCATGTTGTCATCACTAGAATATGCATAGTTGACCTTGTTGTTAGGTTTTTGTTTCAAAGTCTCTCCTTTTTCATAGGCTAGGAAAGGCTCTTTGAATGCCTTGTGATTCAGGTTTTTGTTATGTCCATCTACCACAAGTTCACTAGCATCAATCATGTCTTGGACTTTATGGTGAAAGTTTATGCAATTTCTAGTTTTGTGTCCTTTATTTTGGCAATACTCATAGAATAAGGTTTCATTCCACCATGGTGTACATGGTTGCGGGTCATGGGGATGAGGGTTGTCCATTGGTGAAATAAGCTTGTGTTGTAGCAATGCTTTGTACACCACATCCAATGGTTCACCTAGGTGTGTATACTCTCACTTAGGACGGGTGGCCCATGAGTTTCTCAGTTTACTCCTAGATGTCTTGTTATCAGGAGGATGTTTCTTAGCATTTTTATCTACATTGAGACCATCCATGAGATTAAATGTTGCCTTAGAAAGTTTGGAAGTGACATTGTTAGCAACTCCATCATGTAAAATTTCTTGATTCTTGTTGACATATTTGGTTTTATCCCTGTTGGAGGTAAAACCTTGTTTTGTGTCCTTTTGAAGAGTGAGTTCACCTTTCTTGACCATAAATTCCTTGATGCAGATAGCCTGTGTGATCATGTCTTCAAAGGTATGTAGACCTTGAAGTTAGACTCTATACCTGAAATCAGGTAAAAGATTATCAATGAAAATGTCAAGCTTTTCCATTTCTAGAATCTTGCATGAATATTTAGTGTATAGTTGCCTCCACCATTGGAGGAATGTGAGAAAAGGTTCTCCCACTTTCTACTTAAGGTTGCATAGATCTTGAATTTTGACAAGGTGTTGAATGTTATGAGAATACTGCTAAACAAATAAGTTGGCAATTTCATCAAATGTCTTGATACTGGGAGGTAAGTGTGAGAACCACTCCAAAGCCTAACGACCTAAGCTTATGGGGAATAAATGCATGAGGTATATCTGATCATGTATAAACTCCATAGACAAGGCAAAAAATTCCCACAAGTGATCTTGGGGATCAGTGGTGCCAAATTACTTATCATACTTAGGTAGCTCTATGCCTCATGGGAAAGGAGGCATGTTTATGCTCTTGTCAAATGGAAATGGATAAAGAGCATCTAATGTGTACATTTTTGTGGGTTTCTCTTTCTCATGCATCATTTGAGCCAATTGGTCTTGCATAATTTTCAATTATTTTTGGAGTTTGGAAGTCTCAGTTTCTTCTTTAGGCATGATGATGGTTTCCAAATTAAAATGAGAGGGTATCTTAGCTCCCTCTTGGGAAAGTTTGAGAAGGTACTTTTCTTTCTCTTTGTTGAGTAGGATTCCCATGACCTTTTGAAAGTTTTTGTCTCTTTGACATTTTTCTATGTGTTTAGGGAGTATTTCCACCTCTTCCTATTCCTCATTAGTATCATGGTATTTCTCTTTCTCTTTATCATTCCTAGGTGGTTCTTAATGTCTTCTATGACTACCATGTTTAGGTTCATGATTAGTCATTGTAGGAACATGTTTATTTTCAGTATGTTGTGTTTTGAAAGGTCCTTTGAAAAGGAAGTCAGACATTGTGTTTGGAGATATAGAACCTCTACCAGTATTACGATCCTCTTGATACAAAGGATTCCTAGTTTGTTGCGGGTTTATGAAAAATATTCGCTAAACTCGAGGTGACCTGATGGGTGAGGGAGATCGTGAAGATGCCTCACTAGATGAATTGGATGCAAGCTATGTAAAAAAAAGTAAGTGACCTCTACCATGATTATGACCCCTAGAATGACCTCACCAAATTCTAAGAGGATAAAACATGTTGCTGCTCCTTGTTGTGGCAGTCATAGACAAGGACAAAAAGTAAGAACCTAGACAAGGACCACACTAAAACGTAGTCTCAATTGGACAAAACAAGAATGTTGTATACTAAGGCATGAATAGTCTGATTTGAAGGCTAGAACAACCATATTTTATGACTATCATAACATAGAGTATGACAAGCACTAAAGAATGAGAATCTAGAGAACTAAAGGACAAGACTAGTCAAGATGCGGATCACAAACCTTCAGTTTAAGCTAAATACCACTATTCAAGACTATGTATAGACAGAGAAGAGACAACTCAATCTAGGAATTAGGCTGAACGTAGATCATAAATTGGTCAAATAATCTGATTTGATAGTTTTAAAACAAGACCTCGCGCAAAGATTCTCTGTAAGTCGCGTGAGAAAGTTTACCAAGTCATGCAAATATTGAGAACAACAATTTAAATTTGCATGAAGACTTTCTTTGGCTTGCATGAAGAAGTGACAGGACCAGCAAAGATAGTTGGCAAGATCTCATACACGCGTACACAAGTTCTTGCACAAAGACCTAAACTGGCTCATGTGAAAAGGTGAATTCTGACACAAGGAAATGCAAGACTATACGCAAAAATCAACACCAAATTGACAACAACATTGGATTTCAAAGAGAATTCTTGACTGTTTGGATAGATTGGATAGACTAGTTGGACTAATTTGTTGGCTAAACAACAAGGTTAACTCTGAAAATTGTTTGGACAGTGTTTAAGTTTCAACCAAGGCATAGTGTTTTTAAACAATACATTGGGAAGCAATCAATAGTCAAATATAATCCAACTAAGGCCAAAGCAACTTAGAGGGACAAGGGAGTCTTGACTCTTTAGTTTGTTTTATCAAGTTTGGACATGTTGAAGACTCAATAACAAACACGCTTTATCGCTAGAAACAAAAAATGGTAGAGAAGTCAAAACCTTTGTCCCACATCTTATGCCCATGCATGTACCTCACATAGCCATGTCACCCCCTAGAGGGCATCCATGTTTTTGGTATATTCAAAGGACTCAATAGTATAAGCTGAATGAGTGCCCTTGTGGTAGGGGACAAGCATGTATACCACCTTGAAATGTCCAGTAAAATGCCCATGGAGAGCTCTACAGGAGAGATTCTTCCCCCTCCTTGCACAAAGATTATGTCTCCTTTTCGAGGTGAACTAGGTAGCTTCTAACTAAGAGGATTTTACTTGGCTTGCATTCATATTAATCCCTGATGGCTCCACAAGCAGAGTTGAGACCAGCAGCCCACACCAACATCGAAGAGTGCACACACTTGCTTAGCAAGACTGGGGTCAGCACCAGCCAGTGCAACAAACAAAGCTTCCCCTTGATATGTGATATCAAGAATCAAGGGAAAGAAATTAATCTGACTTTGGAGTCTTTCACTCTATAAAGCATCTTGATTATAGTGAGTTGGAATCTCCAACAAAAGGAGTGTGCTCACTTGGGTCATTCTTGGAGGTTGGATCACTCTGGTAGGCCCTCTAAAGGATTGACTTAGACTAGTGATTCGAAGGAAAGGGTCAAAGATTATGATTTTCCTCAAGGGGAAAGAGCATACTTCTACCTTACTTTCTCATCCAAACACACAAAACAAGTTAATTTATCGACTTAGCTTAATCAATCTAGTCTTGTCCTTTCTTAAGATTTTGATTCCCTAAAAGGAAACCATCATTTCTTCATAGAAAAGGACCCGTACTAGAGAACCACCAAGCTACTTTCCTTCTTCATAATTTTGTCTTTCAGAAGCATCTAGGTTTCTAATTCACCCTTGGTCATGACCTCCAAGTGGTGAAGAGCATAATACCCTACTCTTCTGTCTTGCACCCTAGAAAGTTCACAAGCCCTAGTTAATCTATGTTTTGAAAGCAAGAAAGAAGACACATTGTTTTGTGGGTTTTTAAAAGTAGTCTTCGACAAACGTATCTTCAGCAATCATACTACAAACAAGGGTCAGTTTCTGTTTGAGTGGGTTTTGTAAGGAATCTTCAACAAACATCCTTCTGACAATAGTTAAGTTGCACAAAACTAGAGAAATAGAACAATAAAGATCCAAAGAAAAACACATTAAAAAAATTAAATGAACAGAATGCTAAAAAGTGATAAATTAAGCTTGCTATTGTAGAATTTTGCATGAAATCTTGCACAGAGTCATGCAAAATCTTTCACCGTGTCACGTGAGAAAATGATGTGCCATGCAAAGACTTGTGCAATGGAGCACTTTTTTGTGCAGTGTAGTTTAAAACTTCATGGAAGAACCTTCAAGTCTTCATGCAAAAATGGAATGTCTCGCATGAAGATTCAAGTGACTGTACAGAACAATACGTATAGAATGCTAAAATGACAAAAAAATGTAGATGAGGCCAGAGAAATTAATTTCCTCGACCCCACAATGGGCATCAGAAATGTATGCATGGAATGTGGCCTCTGCTTAACACACACACTTCAACATAGTCTTTGTATGCTGATTCATCCTGAGATGAACATGAGATTGTCCATTCGAGAGACACCCTGCAAGGTGACCTGTTACCTTCTATCTAGGTGGATTTTACCTACTTATGCTCTCAGACTTGAGGTATAGGCAATCAGACTATGCTAGAATGAAGGTTTTAAAAAAGATCAATATATATATATGCACATGCCAATAATCTAAATGATTATGCAATTATTCTAAGAACTTGTAAAACAAAGTAGATTAAATGTATGCATATTAAAACTATATGATAATAAGCTAAGAAATGAAAGTCTATGAAAATGTAATGAGCTTGGATGAGTATGTAATTCAGTAGCAATTTGATAGAAATAAATTTCAACCCCATAATGAGGAATTATGAGTCCCTTAAATAGAATTCTTGGAATCCATCAGCGGGTGAGATCAACTTGGATCGACGACCAGGTTTGAAGAAAAGATTCAGTTAAGATGGAAACTTCCTTGTACAGGTGAAGTGAATTGTTTCAGATCTGAGTGTGATGAATAGTTAATTGAACTTGTCATGAGTGTGAGAAAAAGTTAATTAGATTTATTCCATTTTTGAGAAGTAGTTCACTCAAAGTTTCCATTTAGAATTGAAGAGTAGATTTTGAAGATATTATTTAATTTAATAAAGTGAGATATGATCTCATAAATGCATTTTCTATTTAATTGAATAATCATATTCAATTAATACAAATAAGCATAATTATTAAATTAAATAAATTTAATCCCTTAGTACATTAGCCTTAGGTGATAATTTAATTTAATTAAAGTATAAATACTTTAAATAAATTAAATCTTAATCAATAGGTTTATTGTGACAAATACGAGTCGATACTTTAGAAATTAAATAGAGAGTATGATTAATATAGATTGAGGTTTTCTGCATTTGACAATTAAGTCAATTAGTGACAATCAAAATGAGAATTGCTTGATGAGATAGGACTTTAGGGTTGATCAGAATAAACCAAAATTGGTGGTCATGGCAATGAGCCAATTTTGGGATATTACAATATTCTTTTGGGATTTTGAAATGTTATATAATTTGTATTGTAATATCTTAATGATGTCCTATATTACTCATTGTACATTGAGAAAGCCTCAAGACTAACTCAATTAATTATAAGGAAAAAATATAAAGGAAAGTTTTTATTGATTAGTAGGAAATAATATCTTCTAAAAGGGATTCAAAGTCTCCTAATAGGGACTGACATGTATTCATTCTATGTAATAGGCTCCTAATAGGGTCATATCCTCTTACAAGGAACTTCTATATTACTACATTATCTCTTGAAAATCATTCCAACTGGGGTTTTCCCTTTGATCAAGGATTTCCCTAGTTAACAAACCTTGTGTTACTGTACATGTTTCTTATCTTATGGTTCTTCCATATATTGGTTATTGGACTTGGATTTAAGAAGATTAATTTGAGTTTGACTAAGTACACAACTCATTCACCCTACCCCCCGCCCTCCCCCCTCCTCCACCTCTACTCATTTGTGTTGGACTTTAATTTCTAACACTAACTATTGTCCATTAATCACAACTTCCCAGCCTGAGATCATCTTAGCCCTTAAATTTTAGTGAAGTCACACCAAGCACCTCTTTTACCCCCTAGAGGTTCTATCAAAAGGTTTCAAGGTTAAGCCACATATACTTTGAATTTTTGGGAACATGTAATCTAATAGTTAATAAAAGTTTAATTTTCCCTTTCACATTTGAAATGGGATAGGTAATGACCACTTGCATCCCTACAACTAGATGTCATCTTACATTATCTACCCTTACAAAGTTGTTCATTCATATTTTATTTTCATCTACACACCTAGCTATGATATGTGGCATCTTTCATTAACTCACAACTCATTTATTAACATCATCAATCCTTCTTTCAATGGTGTAATATGAAGACTTGTGGCATATGCTCACCAATTTATAGGTTATTCGTAAACTATCACCCTTAAGCTACAAAATCTACAATCAACATCATTTGTAACTATTTTTAGCTATATCACAAGTTTTTGGGTTAGAAAGAAAGTTGATATTAACCATTTCAAATAGGGTAAGTGCAAGAAGTTGGATCTCACTTTTGGGCAAAAATTGGAAGTGTTTTTCTTATTTTTGGAATTTCTTATCAATTAATGTCAAAAATTGAAGCACTTAGAGATTGAATATTAGAAAAATTTAGCAATACAAATTGTAGTGCTTGGATTCCACTTTTTGAATATATAATTTATTTGTATACACATATGATAGGAATTTTTTTTGGTATGCATCTTTAAAAAACACTTTTTTAAAATGCTTGTTTTGGGGTGATACCACACTCGTGTATAGACACCATAATTTGACACAAATTAATGAATATTTATAAACCCTTTTATAGGAAGTTACCTAACACACCAAATATTTATGAGAATATTTTTCCTTAATATTTTATTATATGATTTATTTTGTATTAATTATTAATTGGCTATTAATCTAATTTTTAAAACGTCTTGTATACAGACACCATAATTTGATCAAAATTTTACTTTTTTTCAAAAATTATTTTTTTTAACATAAAAATTATTATATGTATATTGATGACATATAAATTTATTTAAGAAAAATGATAAACTAAAAATGTAATTTAAATTTTAATGAACCTCGCTATTTTACATTTAGGTACCACCTTTGATTAAAAATAATGCAAAAATAAAAAAAAATCACATCACTATAAAATTTACATTTTTGGAATTAGGAGATTGAGAACTCTAATGGCTTTTAATTTCTTTAAAAAACTGATCGGGGAGACACTCTAAAAGTTACAAAAAGGCCCAAATTTGTTAGTTTAATGCCTTAGCCAAATCTTGAGAGATCAAGGCATAGGCTCGATCCCACCAAGCCTAACCCAAACCAAAAACCAAGGTGGGAGAAAAAAAATTCCACCTCATGTTTTAAGAAACAAATGCCCATTATTTAAAATTCAAAAAATGATGTTCAATTTTAAAAATTAAAATTGACATTTAAAAATACATTTTAAATGCCCCAAGATTAAAAATTAAATTAAATGGGTGCCTATTTTCAAAAAAAATTAATTTTTTTATATTTTGAAAAGGGGTACCTATTTTCAAAATAAAAATTAAATAAAATTTGAAAATGGGCACCATTTTTTGAAATTTGCATCGGGCAATCAAGCTTTTAAAATGGGTACCCATTTCGAAAGGAGTAAGATTTCAATCCACAATCTTTTGCAACCACTATTAAATATAGCCACTCATAACCTAATTGCATCTTTGCAAGCATACAAGATGGCTTATATTGGCAACAATGAGGATGTCATTGGGCATTATTTATAACCACTCAATACTAATCATAGCTTTGCAACCATTAATAACAACTTGAGCCTATAGTCAAGCGCTTGAATATTTATTAAAGAACACACACAAGACATAACTTAAGAGTGGTTTACTATGGAAAAGACATTAAGGTATTATGATTAAGGAAATTCACATGGACTTGGGAAAATTTGATGACACCCTAAAGGAAAAAGAATGTGACCACCCAAAGAAGTCAAGGCCAATGGAGATGATAAATTTAACAACTTGAGGGACATAAAGAAAATAGATTGGAAACCAAATAACTAATTTAGCAAGTCAAGAACCAATTAGAACATAGGCTTAAACCTAGGGCATAAAGGTATTTCCCATTTGAATTTCCAAAACCAAATAGATAAAATGCACACTATACAAAGTAATCCTGAAAACCACATGCATCTTATAGTACCAACAGTATGGAAATAAAAATAGAAGTTCATTTTCTCATGTTACGGGCCTAGAAGTGCACAAAAGAAGGTTAAATTAGGAGAAATGGTAGGGAAAAGGATGCCAGATTTGATAAAACTACCACCGCAATAGATCATTTTCAAAATCAGCTTTCCAAAGATATCTTTTTTGCACAAGTTTGAATAATGTGAATATGACAACTACTCTTTATGTCAAAGAAGTTAAATTGGTCAATTGCAAACTAAAAGTAAAAAATTGATGATCGTTTGATGTAGGAGCATCTTGGGTCTTTGAGAAATATTGCATTAACCAAAAATAATTCTTATTTTCTATATCAATTTGTTGTTTTTTATGTAGTTGTTGCTTCTATTGGTGTCATGTTATGTTGATGAACAGTGCTCCCCTTAATACCTTAAATACATAACAAAAACAAGGAATAACAACAATTTTGCAAGAACAAAATGTGGGCTTCTTATTATCGTCACAAAGGTGGAATTATAGAATTTAGGATTAAATATGCTAACCCACATGGGTGCCTTCATTATAGTAGTCTACAAGAAAAATTTGTGAACTATTACCTAGAGTTGTCCTAGACAATGATTGGGCATATCTTATATAGGAAATTTTATGCCACCCAGGAAGGTTCTAGACACTCAAACTTAATACATAGGGCCAACATACCCTAATAATACATATATAATCGGCCACATACACCTTTGACATTAATTTTGGAATTTTTGGTTGGGCCAACTTTGGAAGGCCATAACTTTTGAACAGTTGGTCTGATTCACTATTATAACCACTTGTTAGAATCCTCAGCTTTTGATCTATAGGCTTAGATCCACGTAAGCGCCCACCCATCAACTTTTTGGGCATCATCTAGGAACATTTATCCCTTCAATGGTGAGCCTGAAGATTTTTAATTTCAAAATTGTAAACAAAAAATCTGCAATATGTCCATGAATACACATGATATGGTACTAATTCTCAACTAGTACGCTGATATATCCAAGATGAATATCCAACTCTAAAATTAGGACATTCCAAGGTCATATGATTGAATTACTAAGTAGAAAGCCTCCATAGATAGTAACTCTACATTAAGACAGCTCTTATTCAAACAACTAAAATGAAATAGTTTTGGTTTATGAAAGATTTCTCTTACACCCAGGATGCTTCTACATCATATGCATGGTTACATGATGATGAGGACCTATCCTTGATACTCTTACTAAGAGTGTAAGCCTTGATCATTTGTATTTATTAAGTTATGAATTCTTCTTTGTGGTCTTTTTTTTGGCATGTTTCCTTCTTGTGAGGCATGTTGTTTCTTTTGATGTGGTTCCTAATTATGTTAATATGACATGTTGTGAAGTTAGGAGCCAACTCCTTCGACACTTATGGATATTCATTCATGTGCTCAATGCTTTATATTTTATTTAGCATTGGTTTCAATTTACTCTTCCTAGGTTGGACATATAATGTAATAAAATGCTTGACTAGTTGACTTGTATCTTAGCTAGCTATATAAGAATCTTGGTTCGAGATAGAAGAGAAAAGAAGAAGTGAGGAAAGAATGGTATGAGAAATATTGAGAAGTAGGATAGGATGTGAATTTGGATTCTAACTTCATAATTCATTATATATGGATGAACCTGGAAGGCCTTGCAACTAGGCATGTTCATGGATTTCTTTTAATTATTACATTAGTGTGGCTACCAAATTTCTAACCATATATGGATCTTTTTTCCATTATTTCATGTGATATTTATATTGCTTCATTATGTAACTTTGAGTAGGGCTCATTGTATGTTTCAGTTTAAGTTTACAGCTTGAAATTACCTTGTCCCTGCATTAGGTGGTATCAAAGCACTAGTTCTTTCTTGTGGATTGGATCTTGCGCAACCTTATTGGATTGGTTTTAGGGTAGAAGATTTAATATCCAACCTCTAACTTGTAGAAGGTTATAATCTTGCAAGAACTATTGTCAAGATGTTTCATGGTAGAGGAAATATTGATAATGTTATAATGGATATGTTGAGGCATATTACAACCAGGCTTGAAGTTGTGGAGACATCCCAGAGAAGAGGAGTATATCTTGAAGATATTAGTTATGAAGTAGAGGAAACATCTAAACCTAATCCTAAACCTAAAGTTAAACAAGATGAAGAAATTCTTCTGAGAGATTTGTCTAGAGCAAATGTTAGACCTATTGTTGAAGTTGTTTTCTATGATGGAAAACTTGAAACTAATGTTCTATTGGATTAGATATTTGAAATTGAAAATTTTTTTTGAGTATGAAGGTATTCTTGATAAAAATAAGTTTAAGATAGTAGTTACAAAATTGAAATACCATGCATCTCTTTGGTGGGATAATTTGCAAGTTGATAGACAAAAGAGAGGGAAGGAAAAGATCAAGACATGGATGAAAATGCTTGAAAAGATGAAGAAGAAGATTCTCCCTCTACCAAGTTATTTTGTTGAGGAAGATGCAAAATTTGAGGCAAAAGGACATGATTTTGAAGGAATATATAAGGAATTCTACAAACTAGATATCAAATCTAGACATGTGGATGATGAAGCTGAAAAGGTGGCTAGATATTTGAATGGTCTAAGAATATGAATTCAAGATGAGATCAGCTTATTAATATGGATAGTGTAGAGGAATCACATCAATTTTCTTTAAAGGTTGAATAAATATTAAAAAAGAAACATCATCAAAGATAGAGAGGAAGGGGTGGTAGGTTCCAGAGAAGGAGAGATAGAACTTATGGAGCAGGTAGTAGATTTGACAATACAATGCAAGATAAAGGATGGAAGGATGAACCTACTAGTAAAAGAGGTTATTACTCTAGAGGGAACTATATTGGTTACTCTAGCAACAAAAATAATGGAAAAAGGGAAGAAAATTATTGGTTTAAGGGTACATGTTAAAAATGTGTAGAAGAAGATCAGAGGGCTTTCCAATCTACTAAATCTAGAAAGAAAATTGGAGGTGATAGGAGAAATAATTTGTCTTGTGAAGAAGTTAATAAAAAATCTAATGAACTTGAGAAGGGTGAGAACTTGATGGTGAGAAGAGTCTTGTGGAAGGAGGAAATTGATGAAGAACCTATTCTGAGAAGAAGTTTATTCAAAACTAGATGTAAGATTGCTGAAAAATATTGCAAGGTAAGCATTGATAGTGGAAGTTCTAATAACTTGGCATCTCAAGAGCTAGTTTAAAAATTGTAGTTGCAGAGGTTGAGACACCCTAAGTCATGCCATGTTTCTTGGATCTAGAAGGAGCATAAACTACTTGTAAGTGAACAATGCCTTGTCAAATTTAAAATTGGGAATTATCATGATGAAGTCTTCTGTAATATTATGCCTATGGATTTTTGTCATATTCTTTTGGGTAGACCTTGGAAGTATGATAGAAAAGCTTTACATGATGGTAGATTGAATCAATATACTATTTGGGTGAATGGGATGAAACAAATATTATTTCCTTTGGTGGAAACGTTGTGTAACACCTCACTAGGGAACCAAAACAAACTAACCTAAAGCTTCACTAAGTTTTCCAAACATATTTATTGAGGATTATAGCAACAAGAGATAATATAGCAGAAGCAATAACTCACATTCATACAAACAATCCATAAACAGATTGCATCTCTTAAGGGTTCCATGATGTTGAATCACATAAATAATTTTTATTAATACTAAATCACATACATAGCAAATCCAAATCATTGAATAACCACAAGTATGATTCCAACTAAATAATATACAATTACATAAGATGCCACATGGCTTAGCCAAAATTCATGATCATTCAATTTACAAGTCACAGTGTATGAAAAGATCAAGAAATATACATCATCTCAAAAGATCTCTAGATAATAAATTATAGTACAATAGAATATAACCATCCAAAAAAAACACAAGATTGAAATAAAAGAAACAACTACACAATTACATCTAGTAATGACATCTAGCTATCAGATCTCAATGGTATAAGAAACACTACCACCTGAGCTTGTGGAACCTAAATGGACCACTCCCACCATGCTAAGGAGATAATCTCAAGTCCTATACAGATATCAATCACAAAAGTCATAACCAACATCTAGGTCAAGGAAAACTTGATAGCAATCTATCTCAAAGGTGTCACGACACCAATGACATTTAAATCTAGAGGCAACAAAGACACATAGGAGATCTACTACATAAGTGGGCAAGTGTCATCATATGAGTCAACTCTAAGGTTACCCTAGCAACCTCTCTAGACTTTGGCCCCCTAGTGAATCTATGTGGCATCAGTATCCTTTCGTACAAACAAGGCATACTAACGAGACAAGGTCACAACCAAGCATCCTCTCTACTCATGTCCTAGCCTGTACTAGCACTCGAGGCATGGGAAAGGTGAAATATTGACTCTTATTAATTCTTTTTAAATCCTTTTAATAAAATTTTATCACTTTTTAAAACAACCTATAATGGGTTACCCAAGAAGCCTCTTTAGGGCTCTAGCCTCCATTGTAAGCCACTTCCCAACATACATAAAGACAACCTACCCTAATCTCAAAATAGCGGAAAATCTCATAAGGTCACAATGACCACATCAGTTGTGTACAAGCAACTAGAAATCACAATATAACCATTGATCCATGATTCAAAAATCAAAGCATATAACCATGACATCCCATATAACATCACAAAACATTACCTCCTAGGCCTCTGGTAAACATCCAAAACTAGTCAACATACTAAGTCAATCCCTATCCCAACACAAAGTATAACATACATCACAACAAGTGTAGTTTCATAATTTACTTGGTTTTGAAAACATAAGATTTTGATTTACAAAATAGGGTTCAAGTTTTCATTTTTTAAGTGACAGATTTGCTAAGGTTTTTGAGTTCACAAATATTCCAAAATTTCTTAGTATTAGAAATCATTTTTAAAAACTGAACAATTAAGCAAAATATGAGCTTATTAAAAACAATCTATTTCCCCAATTGAATTAAAATTATCAATTTACTTTATAAAAATATTTTAATAATAAAGTAAGTAATAAAATCTTCAATTAAATATTATAATTAAACAAATTCATGTAACTAAATATTATTATCATGATTTAATATTAATTATTAATTATTAATTATAATATTATTAATAGAATCATATATTTATATTAAACTAATAATAATAATAAATATTAAATTAAATAATATAATAGTTAAATATTAATAATAATAGTAATAATAGTAATTATTAGGCACAAGCCTATAGCACAATGGTAACTTGTGAGCCTCTCATCGGAGAGGTCTAGGGTTTGAAACTACCCAAATTTAACACATAATTATATAATTAATCTCAATAAATATAAATAATAATTAATCTAGGCTTCGGCCAATTCTCAATAAATTATTATTATTATATATATATTTAAAATTATTATTATTATTATTATTATTATTATTATATATATATTTAAAACTATATTAAAAAATTATTTAATAATAAATGTTAAAAAAACATCACATATAATTAAGAGGCTTGTAGGCCGCTACTATAAGCAGCCTTGGCTGAAGGCAAGAGTGTTGGAAATCTGATTGAAAAGATCATTGTGAGAAGAAGATTGAAGATCAAAGAGGGAGATTGTTGTTAAAAGAATGTTTTCAATCATTTTTTTGTCAATAATGTCAAACCTGGTATTTGTAGGAATGACATTTACTTATAAGATCCAAGTACTATCACTTAGTTGATTGATGAAGAGGATTTGATCAACAAGATGTAACAAGAGTACCTAAGGGAAAGGTTGAGTTATGATGTTGTAATGAACTGCAAGGATCAGTTAAGACAATGGTTAAATGATGTATTGATAACATACTCAAAGATACAGAGGTTGGTCACACTTATAAATATTAGAAGTATAAGTTGTAACAAGGTTGACTGCAAAGCTTAAACTAAGTTCATCAATGGGTGCCGAGCAAGCTAGTTGGAACCGAGAAAATGGAAAATCTAGTGTGTGCTGAGTGAACTTTAGGTGTCGAGTGAAGTTCAAGTGCCGACCAAAGTAAAAGGTGTCAAGCATCAAAAAAAAATTAGTTGGTGCTGAATGAACTTCAAGTGTTGAGCATCAATAAAACACAGTTGATGCCAAGTAACCCATTGTCTATTGAACATGAAGATTTCAATAGTGCCAAGCTACTACATTATTTTAAATGACAAATATTTTCTAAATCTAAGCCGACAAAGTTGTTGACTTGAATTTTGTGAACTAATTGGAGGATAAGGATGATGAGCTAGTGGCACAAAATTCTATGTAAACCATTTTTGGGCAAATTCAAAAGGATTATTCAAGAATTTTCTAGAGGAAACAAAATATGGGTTAGATAAAATGAATCCTACCTAATCCATACAAATTGAAATTAAAGGATGGAAGAATTAAGCGGGAAAAGCAATTCTAGACTTCTATTTAAGGAGTCAGACCAAGAAGCAAATGCCACTGCTAGAGTGCCAAATTGTGAAGTGGTTAGAAGGGTGTCAAGAAGAAGACATCTAGGAAGAACACAACACAAAGACTCTACTTCTATGAGTGGTCAAGAAGAGATGATTGCATTGGTACATTGAGCATGGAGACTCAAGGCGACTAAGCTTGAAAGGAGGGCAAGTTGTCAAGAGTTGCAAAGACTGAAGGCCAGGCAATGTTATGAGCTGAGAAGTGATATGAGATTTGCAAGTTAAGTTGTATGTTGTAATCAGGTCAAAGACTTTCTAATACTCTCTAGAAATTGTATTAGATATGAAAATCCTATAGACTTAGGTTGGTTTAATAGCCATTTTTAAATCCTTTAACAAGATGGCATCCCAAGTGAATATTCTAAAGTCCTCTAACTAGGCCCACTTCTAATAGGGTGGTTAAATCCTCTAACAAGGTCACATTTAACAATGTCTTGTAAGCCTTTAATAGGGTGATGCAGGAGCATCCAGAGGTATAAGGGCAAGCCTGTGTCACCCAAAAAAATGTACTTAGACTTAGTTTCTGTTTCATGTCTTTACATTTTTGGATACCCATTTGGCTCAAATAAAGGTTCCAACTCTCATAGTTCAACTATCAGTGCATTTGAAAATCCGAAAAAAATAGGAGCATGTATTTGGGCCATCATTTTGGTAAACTAGAAGGTGTGAATTGGCCAGATGAATGTAATCATGATTTAGAGCATTCCAGAAAAAGAATCAGGTCAATAGGCCCCATGGTTTGAAAGTTATTGCATTTTTTTGAGTTTTGGAGACCTCCTAAGAATGCTTCAAAGTCAAGTTTGGGGCATTAAATGACCTTAAAAAGGGTTGAAAAATGGGGGACAAGAAAATCTTTTCCATAGGGCTATAGAGCGCTTTGAGAGCTTTTCAAAAATGTAAACAATTCGTCAATTGGAGCTACGGTTCAAAAGTTATGCCTCTCGGAAGTTCGGTTACCATTTCTAAATTCTTCTAGATTTGCACTGACTTCTAACGCAGCTTTTGGAACCTTCTATTTCATTGGTGGATGCCTACTAGCACTTTCTAGAATGTACTCCTAGTCCTTAACCCTCTGGGGTCTATTTAAGGAGATTTCTAGCACTGTAAAAGGCAGTTCGGAGTGGAGTTTGAGAGGAGGTACCATAAGGAGAAATTATCTCCAGATTTATGCTATTACAAGCCCTTAGGGCATGTTTTGAAGTTTATTTTCCTGTACTATTTGTACTAGCTTATTTTCTTAGTTAATATAATTTCCCTTTTCTATTGTGTCCATTCTGCTCTTGGGTTGTGTCCCCATCAAGTGGTATCAGAACGAGTTTTCCTGAGTGTGTAGACACAGCGTCGACTGTGAGGCAGTTTGCACCGGGACTGTGTGGTTGTGGGTTCGAGTTAGAAGATGCCTCCATGAAGAGAGCGTGGCAGAAGGGCCAAAGCTATTGATCCTGAGGAGGTTAGAGCCCTCCAGAGGTAGGTACAAGCATTGCAAGAGGAGCTTTGTAGAGGAGAAAATGTTGTTGTAGGTGACAATAGTGAGGATGACAATGAAGAGGAAGTAATGGGACCAGAAGAGGAAGTTGACGGGGAAGTTCTGAATCCTGTAGAGGAAAGGCTTTTTAGGGCCATTACTAAGTTTGGGAAAAGACCTATAATTGAAGTGGGTATATTTTTAGGAAATCTGAAACTAGATGAGTTGATCGATTGGATCAATGAACTGGAAGAATACTTTGAGTATGAGGATATAAGGGACCCAGATAGGGTTAAGTTTGCAAAGGCCAAACTGAAAGGCCATGCCAAAATCTGGTGGCAAGAGGTTCAACTGGAAAGACTTAGAAGAGGAAAGGAGAAGATCACAAGATGGGATCGCATGGTGGACAAATTGAAGAAGCAGTTCATTCCTGTGGACTACAAGCTTGATCTGTTTAAGAAGATGCATGGTTTAAAGCAAGCAGGAAGATCAGTCCAAGAATATACATAAGAGTTTTATCGACTCTTGATTAGAGCGGGGCATGTAGAAGCAAATAAGGAGAAGGTTGCTCATTATATGAGTGGGTTGTGACCTAGCATCCAGGAGGAATTAAGTCTAGTAAGAATGACCAGCATTGAAGAGGCATACCAGTTTGCCCTACGAGTTGAAGAGAAGTTGAATAAAAGGTTTGAAGGAATACAAAGAGGGCACTCAGCTATGTAGAATATGATGACATCAAAGATTGTGACACTGCATTCAAGATGTGGAAAGCCCTGATAGATATCTATGGAGGAGATCAGAATTTTTAGAGAGCAAAGAGAGAAAGTCTCAAAGGAAAGTTTGGTGACATGAAAATGGAGGAAGGTGAGAATGTTGTTCAATATGCTACTAGAATGAAAGAAGTGGTAAGTGTAATAAGAAGTTTGGGTGGTCAAGTGGAAGAAGAAACTATCAACAAAAAATACTTGAGAACTCTACTCCCTATTTATGCTATTAGAGTTTTAGTCATTCAAGAGCTAAGGTGTGTGTAAGGAAACACACTAACCTTTGAAGGAATTGTGGGAAGACTTACTACATTTGAATTATCCAACTTTGACAACTACAAACCTGAGAACCTTGAATCTACTTTCAAGGCCAAGTTGACAATAAAAGACACTAAGGAGGAGACATCAAGAAAGAAGAGAAGAAAAGGAAAGAATGCATCTAGTGATAGCAGCATAGATGAGGAAGATGTGGAACAATTGGAAGCATTATTGGCTAGGAGATTCCATAGAGGCGAAGGTAAGTTCAAAGGTAAACTCCCTATCATATATTTCAATTGTAATGAAGTAGGTCATATTGCTACAAGGTGTACACAAAAGAAGAACTACAAAGAATGAAACAAGTACAAGAAAAAAAGAGAAGATGATAGTAGATATTACAAGGACAAAGGCAAAAGATCCTACATTGTTGAAGAAGATTTTGATGAGAATGATGATGAAGTAGTCTGTGTGGCCATGAAAGATGAATCAAATGAAGATGAAGCTATAGCACCGGTGACTTGTGTGAACAAGAATGACAAGTGGATCATATACAATGGATGCTCACATCACATGACAGTAGATTAAAGTAAGTTCATTACCTTTAGTGAATATGATGAAAATAGTGTTAGATTTGGTAATGATGCTCCATGTCAAATCAAAGGGAAAGGTTCCATTAAACTCAGAGAAAATTTCATGTGATAATGCATACTATGTTGAAGGATTAAACTATAATTTATTGAGTGTGTCACAATTAGGCAATGTAGGTTGCAAAGTAGAGTTTGGAAACAAATCTGCCAAGATCTATGACACTGATGGAAATTTGATAGGAAAAGGTGAACAAACTAGGAGTAATATGTTTTACCTAGATATGTAAGATGCAACTTGTCTTGTTGTTAGAATTGATGATATTTGGTTGTGGCATAAGAGATTGTGTCATGTTAACTTTGACAATCTAATCAGCATTAGCAAAAAGAAGAAGGTCAAAGGGTTTCCTAAACTGAAGAAACCTGAAAACACAATGTGCAAACAATGTCAACTAGGGAAGATGACTAAGTCTAGTTTCAAAAGCAAAACATACACTTCCAAAGAAGTACTAGAGCTAGTCTATACAGACTTATGTGGCCCAATAGAAGTGCAAAGCTACCTAGGAGACAAATACATAATGCTATTTGTAGATGACTATTCTAGGATGATGACTGCAATGTTCTTGAAGAAAAAATATGATGCATTTAAATTGTTTAAGTGGTATTTAGCTAGAGTTGAGAAGGAAATAGGAAAGAGTCTGAAGTGCCTAAGATCAGATAGAGGAGGTGAGGTTACATTAAAAGAATTTGAGATATTCTGCAATGAAAAAGGTATCAAAAGGCAAACATCAGCACAAAGACCTCCACCTCAGAATGGTATTGCTAAAAGAAGGAATAGATCAGTGATAGACTATGCAAGAACTTTGATAATGGAGAAAAATGTTTTTCTAAAGTACTGGAGAGAAGCTATAAGAACTGTTATTTATACCCTGAATAGAGTCCAAGTCAAGAAAGGTACAAATGCAAAACCTTTTGAATTATAGTATGGTAATTCACCTAATGTAAAACATTTCAAAGTATTTGGTTGCAAATGCTATATTCTCAAAGATACTAGAAATGGAAAGTTTGATGCAAAGAGTGATGAAGGCATATTCCTATGTTGATCCACTAGAAGTAAGGCATATAAGTGTTTCAATACTAACACTAACAAGATTGTGGAGAGTAAAAATGTAAATTTTGATGAGCATGCAAAAGTCCAAGTTGATAAGTCCAAGCAATCAGAGGATTATAGATCCTTTGTATACTTCTATGAAGGAATGACTATTGAAGACAATGTTGCAGATCAAGTAGGGAATTAGCAAAAAAAATTAGTATCATCCGAATCACACCCAATGAATTTTGAAGGATCAAATATGGAAAGAAGGACAAAACCAAGGTTAGTCAAATATGTAAGAAGACATCACCCTGTAGATCAAATCATTGGTGACAAGGATGCAAGACCAATGATAAGGAATCGACTAAGGAATGAATCATGTTTGCTAAGCAAGGTTGAACCCAAAATAGTGAAAGATGCACTACAAGATGATGATTGGTATAAAGCTATGGAAAAAGAGATAGATCATATTAAGAAGAATAAAACCTAGACCCTAGTTCCTAGACCAGCAAACAAGAATGTAATTAGTACTAAATGGGTGTTTAGGAATAAACTTGATGACAATGGTGAGATAACAAGAAGCAAAGCCAAATTAGTTTGCAAAGGCTATGCACAAGAAGAAGGATTAAATTATGGTGAAACATTTGCCCTTGTTGCAAAAATGGAAGAAGTAAGAACACTACTTGCATACACTTCTTACAAAGGTTTCAAAGTCTACCAAATGGATATCAAGTTTTCTTTTCTAAATGGTATACTGGAAGAGGAAGTGTACATAGAACAACTACAGGGATTTTTTGATGACAACAACAAGGATATGGTCTAAAAATTGCACAAGGCTCTTTATGGCTTGAAGCAAGCACCTAGAGCATGGTATGAGAGACTACACAAATATCTTGTGAAGATAAGATTTGAGAGAACAAATGACAACAACAACCTATATATCAAGGCTGAAAAAGGTAAAGACATTTTGAAATTAGAAATCTTTGTTGATGATATAATATTTGGAGTAAAAGATGTTCTTTGCAAAGATTTTGTTGGTCAAATGAAACATGAGTTTTAGATGCCAATGTTTGGAAAAATAAAGTTCTTTGTTGGATTACAAGTACATCAGTTGAAACATGGCATATTTGTGACCCAATCCAAATACATCAAAGACATACTCAAGACATTTGGATTAGATGGCTCAAAACTAGTTAGCTCACCAATGGCAATAGGACAGAAGCTATCGAAGAATGATGAGTTAGTTGAAGTGAATTAGACAATGTATAGATCAATTATTGGAAAGGTTGCAATATGTTGTACATAGTAGACCTGACATTGCATTAGCTATTGGAATAGTGGCAAGATTTTCTACAAATCCAAGAGAAAATCACCGATGGAAATGAAGAGAATACTACGGTACCTAAAAGAAACTTCTGACTTTGATTTGTATTACAAGAGAAGTGAAAATTTTGTGCTCAGAGCCTACACTGATGTAGATTGGGGAGGTAATATTGATGACAAAAAAAGAACTAGTGGAGGAGCACTTTTCTTGGGAAAAAGACTAATTATATGGACTAGATAAAAAGTAAAGTTGTACCTCACAATCCACTGCAGAAGTTGAATATGTTGTAGCTACTATAAATTGCACAAATATTGTATGGATCAAACATCTATTACAAGGTATGAAGGAAAAGGTAAATGAGCCTGTGATACTTTATTGTGATAATACAAGTACTATCAACATATCAAAGAACCCTATAATGCATGCAAAAACCAAGAACATTGCAATCAAGTATCACTATGTAAGAGAGTTGGTGGAAGATAGACAAGTGAAGATGGAATATGTAAGCTCAAAGGAACAAATTTTTGACATCTTCACAAAAGCACTACTTAAAGATTCTTTTGAGTATCTTAGAGGTAAGTTAGGGGTGATACCCCTAACCAAGGCTACTTAAGAAAAGGCAAGACTCCCCTACATCAAATGAAAAGATTGTTGAAATATTACACATTGATGTAGAGGATACCTACTTTAGGATTCATGCCTAAAGTAAATAAATTGCTAAAGTTCCAAATTAGTCATAAGCAAAGTGATAGAGGGAGAAAGTTAAAGAACCTGCAAAAGCCACACTTGCATAGTATGATGCTGAAATAGTATGTATTTGGCATTGATTGTTAAAGAGGGGGGAAAAGTAGAGAAACTGATCAACAGTAGGAGAAGGAGCAAAAACTAATTACTAGCATTCAATGGATAAAAGCTTTGATCAACAGTTGAAGGAAAAGATGAAGAATTTGGTCAGAATGGAGAAAGAATAGTAGAAGATAAGCAATACATGCACAGGGAGAGAAGAAAAGAAAGGATACAGTGGCTAAGACGGAGAAATAGAAATGAAGTAATCAGAATAGTATATCAAAAGAAGGAGATGTGAAAACTAATGGTAACACAATTTTATTTTTGGCATTTGACTTACTATTCTAACCTAGTTAACATGTGGTTAAATAGTTTAGTCTGATGGTTGATCATTTTGGTTTGCCATCAATGCCAAAGAGGAAGATTGGTGGAAATCTGATTAAAAAGATCATTGTATGAAGAAGATTGAAAATCAAAGAGGGAGATTGTTACTAAAAGAATGTTTTCAGTCATTTTTTTGTCATTGATGTCTAACTTGCTATTTTTAGGAATGAAATTTACTTATAAGATCTAAGTACTATCACTTAGTTGATTGATGAAGAGGATTTGATCAACAAGATGTAATAAGAGTACCTAAGGGAAAGGTTGAGTTATGATGTTGTAATGAAGTGCAAGGATTAGTTAAGACAATGGTTAAATGATGTATTGATAACATACTCAAAGATACAAAGGTTGGTCACACTTAGAAACATTAGAAGTATAAGTTGTAATAAGGTTGACTGCAAAGCTTAAACTAAGTTCATTAGTGGGTGTCGACCAAGCTAGTTGGAGCTGAGAAAATGGAAAATCTAGTGTGTGTCAAGTGAACTTTAGGTGCCAAGTGAAGTTCAAGTTCCAAGCAGAGTAACAGGTGCCAAGCATCAAAAAAATTGCAATTGGTACTGAGTGAACTCAGGTACAGAGCATTAATAAATCACAATTGATGCCGAGTAACCCAGTGTGTGCCAAGCATCAAGATTTCAATAGTGCCAAGCTACTACATTATTTTAAATGACAAAGATTCACCAAATCTGAGCTAACAAAGTTGTTGCCTTGAATTTTGTGAACCAGTTGGAGGATAAGGATAATGAGCTGATGGCACAAAATTCTATGTAAACCATTTTTGGGAAAATTCAAAAGGATTATTCAAGAAGTTTCTAGAGGAAAAAAAATATGGGTTAGATACAATGAATCCTACCTAATCCATATGAATTGAAATTAAAAGATGGAAGAATCAAGTGGGAAAAGCAATTCTAGACTTCTATTTAAGGAGTCACAAACCAAGAAGCAAATGTTGTTGCTAGAGTGCCAAATTGCAAAGTGCTTAGAAGGGTTTCAAAGAGAAGACATCTAGGAAGAAAATAGCATAGAAACTTTACTTCTATGAGTGGTCAAGAAGAGATGATTGCACTAGTACATTGAGCATGGAGACTCAAGGAGACTAAGCTTTAGAGGAGGGCAAGCTATCAAGAGTTATAGAGACTGAAGGCCAAGCAATGTTATGAGCTAAGAAGTGATCTAAGATCTACAAGTTAAGTTGTATGTTGTAATTAGGTCAAAGACTTTCTAAGACTCTCTAGCAATTGTATTAGATATGAAAAGCCTATAGACTTAGGTTGGTTTAATAGCCATTTGTAAATCATTTAACAGGGTGGCATTCCAAGTAAATGTTCTAAAGTCCTCTAACCAAGCCCACTTCTAATAGGGTGGTTAAATCCTCTAACAAGGTCACATTTAACAGTTTGTTGTAAACCTTTAACAGGGCAGGCCTTTCATAGAGCATCACTTTAGAAGAGTGAGAATTGAGTAGCATGTTACTAGTGGTTTTTCCCAAATTAGGTTTCCACGTAAATCACTGTGTTATGTGTTGATATTTTTATGTGTTATGCTTGCATGTTGATTTATAGTAACTTGTTGAAAAAGAAAGTTAAAGCTTGGATGAATGAATGGTTGAATGGGCTCACAACACTTAGCAAAAAAGTTTGAATTAGACATTTGGACCTTGAAAAACTAATTCACCCCCTGCCAAACCCCCCCCAACCCCCCCCCCCCCCCCTCTCAATTATTCTAAAAGCATTTCTAACAAACAGCCTACAACACAATGGTAAATTGTGAGCCTCTTATCCAAGAGGTCTTGGGTTTGACTCTACACAAGTTTAATAAATAATAATAATTAATCACATCACATAATAATAATGAATCTTATCTTCAGCCTCTTACCAGTCAAAAAAAAATTAAGCAGCCTTGGCTACTTAGGCAACCTTGGTTGCTATTGGGACCCTTGGCTGGGAAGTCTTGTAGCATGGGGATGGGTGGAGGTAATGGCCCTGACCTAGATTTTTATTTATCAACCCCCCCATCAAACACATTAAAACAACAGTTTTCTAGTAAATTAAATTCTCCATTTCAATATAAATATTACCATAGTAATTTATTTATTGTGGTTTATATAAGATTACTATTTTTTTAACACAAAATCTAGTATAATTTTGATAGGGAAACAATTACGAACTATCAAATTTGTTAATCTAACTTCTGGTATTCTTTTCCAAACCCCATCCAGAATTCATAATTTTTCTAAAACAATCTAATTATGAATAATAAGATTTCTCAAACAAGGGTTTCCAATTTCATTTCATTCGTAGACATTTTCAATAACAAAGAATAGTAAATTTTAACAACAAGCATTTTAACCATAATTATTTCTATAAAAAAATTTATAACAAATGCAAAGAAGATAGAGAAATTTTGAAAGGGAAATTACTATACAAATCTCAACTAGATCCTACCTCGATCTGATGATAACCAGACGAATGCTTGGAGCTCACAAGAATTGACGTCTTCTCAAAACCCCCTTTCTCAAAATTGGCTCCTCCAAACCTCTGTGTGGAGAAATGAGCTCTAATCTCTTGATAAAGAGCTTTCTCCCTTTAGGATTTCGGTTTTACAATCACACAAACCCTTTTCTTTATTATTTTATTTTATTTTAATTTCATGTGCAAACTTTTTGTATTTTAATTAAAATAAACTTTATTAAATCTATTCTCTCTCTTTAATTAAATCATAAGAGGTCAATAATAATATATTTGTTAATTTAACTAATAATAATATTTAGCGTTTATTATTAAAACAAAACTTCTGAAATAAGTTATTACTAAATAAAATAAATATAATTATATCAAATTTGGAACTTTAATTAAATATTTTAAAGTTAATTCTTCTATTGAATTAATTTCTCAATCAATTAAATATAATTTAAATTGATTTTTCTTTATAAAATTTTTGTTAAATTAAATCATTTAATACTCTTTTAATTTGATTCAACTAAAACTAAAAATCTCAACAGACCCACAATCTAAATTAGAAAACTCATTTTAAAGACAAAGTACTACATCAAGCTCAAGGGTCAAAATCTTGAATTATCGTCACTTGACAAATTTAGAAGAGCAAAAAGTCAAATACGTGTCCTACTTTCTAGGACAATTGGCTTAGGGTTAGGATTTGGACTCAAGAACTATCTCTCCTTTTTACCATTGAGATATTGTGATAAGGCACAATCATCCTTGCAATTCAGGGAAGTTGATCCCTGATACCTATAATCCGCATAAAAGTTGAGCATATACATAAAAATCTAAATCAAAAATAAATAGGCAATGGTGGGGAGTGGTGCATCATGTAGATCCCTACTAGCAGGTGACTATGACTCCCTCCCTTAACCACATCAAAAAAGTCAAACATAAGGTAAAACATACATATACAGCATAAACATGCAAGAATGGGATAAGTATCCATAGAAACTACATATAAATCATCCATCTAGTTATCATTATGAAATAACAAAAATCACTATAAACATCACCATTGAAAGAATAATCATGAACATATGAAATAACCAAGTATCAAGTAGCTCATCACATATATCAACTGAGTATGAAATAACATCCAAATCAAATGATGGATCCAAGTACCACCAATCCTAAAACATAACCATAAAGCTAGCCTAAAAGAATTTAGCAATATAAGATGAAAAGTAAACTAGGGGTAGGCACTACAAGTTGAGTAAAAATTAGTATACTATAGTTAGATTATGCTTGGTTAAGTGTCATGTCCCCTTTTCAAATAATTAAAACATAATAATCTTTGCTAAGGCAGGCAGGCCCAAGAAAGTGAAGTTTCAAAAAAAGGGGGTTAATCTTTGGAAACCGTTGGACTAATAAATAAAAATTATTATTAAAATATGTTTCATTAACCTCTCTTGGATGTGATTTATGGTTATGCACTCTTTTAAGGGGTTTGGAGTAATTTAGGGCTGATTCCAGAACTTGATTTTTGCTCATTCTTTGTTATTCTTCAGAGGCTGCCAAACTTGTGGAGAAGGAGACCTAAGAACGCGAGTTTGCAAGTTTCCAGGGAGACCCAAGAATGGGAGTTTGCAGGTTTCTAGGAAGGCTAAGGATGGGAGTTTGAAGCCATTCCATGTGCATGCTCATACAGAGTTTGCCTTTGTGCTGAACAGTGCAGATTTATGGGTTTTCGGGTGTGTTTTTTGCATGAGTTTGGTGTTTTCAATTGAGTATTTCATATCAGTTTGGGTTGTTGCTGTATTTCAGACTTTAAGTTGTTAAAATAGAGCTGAATATATGTATTGGGACGTGATTAAACTTCTGAGATAGATTATTAGTGTTTCTGTGGTGTTTCCAGGCATTTTTGTGTTAATTTCGGGAGCTCGATGAGCATAGTTTTTGTCCTACATTTGTGAGTTGTTGTGTAAAGTCTATATGGATCTAGAAATTTCATTTTTTAGGATTTAATGCTGCTAAAATTTCTGTAAAAATGTCCATTTTCAGATTTATTAATAATTTGTGAAGTTGTGAAGCTTTTGGCACTATTTTCAACATACCCGATTTGGGGTTTCTTGAGAAATTTGGTGGATCTTTGTGATATTAGTTGTTTGATCTTGAAAATCTGATTAGAGGTGTGAAATATCATGAAAAATCAGAAAAGGGACATTTCAGTGGTATCAAAGCCTTGATCTTGCTAGCCTAAAGGTTTGTAGAAGTTGCATGTCAGTTTTGACAACTACCCAGATCTTGCATTTCAGTTATTAGAACTACCCAAATCTTGCATGTCATAATTTATGGTTGCATGTTGCTTCTAATCAGTTGCATGTAAAAATTTATGGTTGCATGCTACTTCTAATCATTTTCATCTTAGTTCTTGGTGAATTTGGTGGTTGTAGAAGTTTTCATGTTAGTTTTGACAACTACCCAGATCTTGCATGTCAATTTTGACAACTACCCAGATCTTGCATTTTTGACAACTACCCAGATCTTGCATGTCATAATTGATAATTGCATGTTGCTTCTAATCAGCTGCATGAAAAAAATTTATGGTTGCATGCTACAGCTAATTATTTGCATGTTAGTTCTTAGTGAATTTGGTAGTTGCATGTTGCTTCTAATCAGTTGCATGTCAAAATCTATGGTTGCATGCTACTTCTAATCATTTGCATATTAGTTCTTGGTGTTTGAAGAAGTTATATCCTATTGGGGTTACACTCTACTTTATCCAAAATGGACAGGTATAGTACAAAGTCTTAGAGGATACGATCTTGGACAATTGATATCCAGAGTCAAAACAATAGAAAGGATGGTTATTTAGACATTCGAGATAAACTTATGAAAATAAGCCATGACATGTCTGAATAGTTGGTTGAGCACTAACGTATAATGAATGACATGTTGTCTGACCCAGCTAAGGTGGATAAGTTGATTGGATTTCTATTTGGTAGATTTTCTCACAGGACAGATGACACAATTCCCAAGAACTTGCATGAGGAGTTTGAGAAACTAAATGATAGCTAGGTAGAGGTCTCAGATTCTACTCTACCACAGGAGGTGGTGGGAAAGGATATTACACAGATTGATAGTAACAGTCAACTCGATACTCAAATTGAGACAATTGTTTACAGGTCGTCAAAGGGTGATGCCACACGTATTCAGGATGGTATAGTTACAACAGGCAGTGACTACAGTGTAGTGGGTTCAGATGATGATTATGAGGATGTTATTGTGCTGGATGGTGAGATACCTGATAGAGATGAGCAAACATTAAGCATTCATGACTTTGGTGAGAAAGAGTACCAGGCACAGTTAGATGGTTCATCACATGAGGTTGAGGCTGGTAGTACTTCACATGATTTGTCCAGCCAGCTGAAGGTGAACAAAGATGGTATTGTGACTTCATTATCTCATCATGACAGGTATGTGGAGTTAGTTGGTATTGGTCATATTACTCAGGTGAGGAGTTTTCTTGAGTTACCAGTTGATTCTAATTTACGGATATCCACTCAATATTGTTATAGTGGCATTTGGGATTCAGTTAACTGGAGATCTTTAACACTTTTTGGTAGCAGTGTTTGTTTGGGTGCTATCATGGATTTGATTATCAGATTACATGGTGTTGTCTTTTCTTGTGCTAGTATCTTGTCTGATGTTGGTATTATTTTTTAGACACCGATGTTGGGCTTTGTTCATATATCCAGTCGACCATACTTGCTGGAATGTGTTGATGATATTTCATATTTGGCAGTGTGTATAGATTAGTCCCAGGATCATATTGGCATTGGTGACATCCAGGAGGATGCAGTGGGCAGTTTTGAAGACTTAGTTTCCTTGGGTATAAAATAGTTGGACAGCAATGCTAATGTTTTTGATACTTCGTATGTTGATATGAGCTTTAGATTTGATTCACAGGATATGGATGGTAATACTCTAGAGACTAGTAACTTTGAGGATACTCCTTTAGATAGTGCATCAGAAGAGGTTTGTAGGAGACAGTCAAGCCAGTGCCATCATGTGTCTAATCAGTTGAGAGTTAGTGACCGAGACATTGCTATCACTTGCTAGCATTTCGATGCTGCTCGTCAGTTGTTAGCAGTTTATGGATGGGGTTCTCCTACTAGTGATGAGCAAGGAGGTAGTTATCTTTCCTTGACAAAGTTCCACTCTTTATGGGAGGCTATCCAGATTCTAAGACAAGATTATATGCAGTTGGTAGCCAACATAGATTATCTTATGGAGTGGGGTAGTATAGCATATGATGCATTGTAGGCCAAGGAAGATGAGGTGAGTGAGCTTACTGAGGAGCTTGAGGTGACTTCTAAAATTCTTGAGAGTACATAGTTGGCTTTCAAGGAGTCACAGTTTCATTTGGCTAAGGTGACCATGGAGTTAGAGTGACTACAGTCTTTACCTAATTCTATACAGTCACAAGCTGTGGTGTTTGGTGATCCGAGGATGTCCATGGTCGAGATTGTCAGAGACAGTGGAGATGGGGATGCATCCATCCTTGATACTAACATTGGCATATCAGGTTCATTCCCACTAGAGTCAGGTTCAGTTGAGTTGGGTGTTGTAGTAGATTGTTGTATGCTTGACATAGTGGTGGCCTCTAGTATTGATGGAACGGAGATTAGAAATGTATCAAAGATCATGTGTGATGTTGGTGAGTTGGTAGTGGGCATGGTTCCTGCTAGTAATACTACTCCCTTGGTGATATCTTCAGAGGTAGTAGTAAGTTCCAACATGGTTAATGATCAATTGCAGTTAGTTTCATCTAGATTATAGTTTGAGTCACTGACTGAGATTGGCAAATTCTATCGGCATTACACTGTGAGGTACACTCATCAATTTACCTTTGATGACCATGTTGATGAGATGATGATATAGAGATGTACTTTGGTTCCTAGTTCTTATCAATAGTTATGGGACAGTTTGATGCCTCAAGATGAGAGTTGTGATGGGCATGACATGGTGATAGGTTCTGCAGTTGACAACTTGATAATATGTGACTTAGAGAAAGATTTTGGGAGTGATGCTTCAGTGGGTGTTGTTATTGATTCTACTCCTTTGGCTATGACATCTCTTGACTTAGCTAGTGATCAGTCACAGTGGGTTGTATCACTTATTCATGGTGAGCTATTGACTGAGGTTGGTTTTTTTAATCAATATTATATTGTAGGGTATATACATCAGTTAGCATTTGATCCTTGTTTTGAGGAGTTGATGGCAGGAAAATTTGGTTTGGATTCCATTTCTTACTCTTTATCTTGTAATGTCTTTTCACCATGAGCAGTGCATGGGAGTTATGGTTATGAGATAGTGGCCGATGATTTGCACAGTTGTGTTGATTGCAGGAGTTGTACAGTGTGTGGATTCTCCATACTTGGTACAATTTTATTCGAGAGTATTCACCATTGTTGCAGAGTTGGATTGTACATTCCATATAGGCCAGTGGGATGCGTTAATGATATTTACTGTGTTGGTAGTTTGATTTGTCCACTTTACTTGGGTTCTGATGTTCTAAGAGTTTGTGGCTCATGGGTTTTTGACTGTGGTAGTGGTGATTTTGGAGTTTGGTTGAGCTATAATTGTTAGTTTGATTATGGATTCCTCTTGGTCATATTGCAGGAGCCTGTGTTAATTGGTAGTAGTATAGTTCATGACTACATTTGGGATCCAGGTGGATTGATTGGTTTATTCTTCAGCCATTGCTTGAGGACAAGAAATATTTGGGAGGGGAGGACTTGTCATGTCCCCTTTTCAAATAATTAAAAAATAATAATCTTTGCTAAGGCAGGCAAGCCCAAGAAAGTGAAGTTTCAGAAAAAGGGGGTTAATCTTTGGAAACTGTTGGACTAATAAATGAAAATTATTATTAAAATATGTTTCATTAACCTCTCTTTGATGTGAGTTATGGTTATTCACTCTTTTAAGGGGTTTGGAGTAATTTTGGGCTGATTCCAGAACTTGATTTTTGCCCATTCTTTGTTATTCTTCAGAGGCTGCCAAACCTGTGGAGAAGGAGACCCAAGAACGGGAGTTTGCAGGTTTCCAGGGAGACCCAAGAATGGGAGTTTGCAGCTTTCTAGGAAGGCTAAGGATGGGAGTTTGAAGCCATTCCATGTGCATGCTCATACAGAGTTTGCCTTTGTGCTGAACAGTGCAGATTTGTGAGTTTTCGGGTGTGTTTTTTGCATGAGTTTGGTGTTTTCAATTGAGTATTTCATATCAGTTTGGGTTGCTACTGTATTTCAGACTTTAAGGTGTTAAAATAGAGCTGAATATATGTATTGGGACATGATTAAACTTTTGAGATAGATTATTAGTGTTTCTGTGGTGTTTCCGGGCATTTTTGTGTTAATTTCGGGAGCCCGATGAGCATAGTTTTTGTCCTAAATTTGTGAGCTGTTGTGTAAAGTCTATATGGATCTAGAAATTTAATTTTTTAGGCTATTATGTTGCTGAAATTTTTGTAAAAATTTCCATTTTCAGATTTATTAATAATTTGTGAAGTTGTGAAGCTTTTGGCACTATTTTCAACATACCCGATTTGGGGTTTCTTGAGAAATTTGGTGGATCTTTGTGATATTAGTTGTTTAATCTTGAAAATATGATTAGAGGAATGAAATATCATGCAAAATCAGAAAAGGGACATTTCATTAAGGGTAATGAGTTTACAAAAGAGATGAAAGAACAGAATATTTTCTATGCTTTTGTTCCTATTAAAACTGAGAAACGAGATGAATTACAACATGCACCTGAGATTGAACTTTGCTGATAGAGTTTCATGAAATCATTTCTAATAATGTACCTAATGCTTTGCCTCCTATGAGAAGTATATATAAGTGATTGTATGGATTTGATACTTGGAGCTAGTTTTCCTAATAAAGCACCACATAGCTTAACACTTGATGAGAAGATTTAACTAAATAGACAAGTGAAGGAATTGTTGGAGAAAGGGTTGATCAGAGAAAGTTCAAGTCTATGTGTTGTACCTACAATATTGGCACCTAAGAAGAATGGGGATGGAGAATGTGCACTAACTCAAGAGCTATAAATAAGATAACAATGAAATACAAATTTTCATTGCCTAGGATGGATGACATAATGGATAGTTTGAGTGGAGTAAAATATTTTACAAAGATTTTATTTGAAAAGTGGATATCACCAAATTAAAATCAGAAAAGGAGATGAATGGAAGACTACTTTCAAGACTAATGAATGTTTGTATGAATGGTCATTTATGCCCTTTGGTCTAACTAATGCACCTAGTACTTTCATGAGGGTAATGAATAAAGTTTTGAAAACTTTCTTTGATAAATTTGTGATTGTATACCTTGATGACATTCTGATATTTAGTAAAAGTAAGAAAGAGCACTTTAAACATATCAAACAATTATTATAAAGATTGAAAGAGGAAAATTTTTTAATTAACTTGAAGAAATATTAATTTATGAAAGAGCAGATTGTGTACCTTGGTTTTGTAATTTCAGTTGATGGTTTGTGGATCGACCCTTAGAAGGTGATGTAGTGCCTGCCCCTAGCCTACATTTTTCTAGTTACATTTTTGCTATCATTGCCAAACTCTTTTAGGCCAAGTTTTATGTTTGATAATCAGTAGCATTATCTTGAGATTATTAGATATTATTTCAGACTCAGTTGATATATGATGAGATTGTACTTGGTACTCTATACTTCATGTATGCATGATGATTATTACAATGCTGTTAGATTATTAATGATGTGTAGTTAGATGGATTACCCTATGTCTTTTTTGATGGATACTTACCCCATATTGCATGTGTACGGTGTGTGTGTTTGTTTCTTTATGTATGATGTTTATGATATGGTTAAGGGAGTCATAGTCACCTGCTAGTCGAGATCTACACGATGCACCACTTCCTGCCATTACCTATTTAGTTTAGTATATATTGTGTATGTACATGCGTGGATTTTATGCAGGTTGCAGGTACCGGGTATCAACTTCCCTAAATTGCCAGGATGAGCGTACCCTATCGCATTATCTCAATGGTAAGAGAGGGAAGATAAATTCTTAAGTCCAAATCCCAAACCTTTGAGCCATTCATCCTAATTAACAATTAGGACAAGTATCTAAGTCATGTACCTTTCGAATGCGTCAAATGACGTTAATTTGTGATTTTAAACCTTAGTTAAATTTTGTATGTGTTTAACTATGATGAGTTTTCGTATTTTTACTTTATGAGTTTTGGTGAATTTTTTGTTAATTAAGTCTAATTAAAAAGATTTAATTAATAATTTAATTTAATGGAAAATTATTTGTTATGTTAATATTTTATTTAATTAATTGAGAAATTAATTATATAAAAGAGTCCTATAAAAAGAATTAAATTTGAGAATAAATCTATTAGTTTAAATTTGAACATGATAATATTTAATTTATATATATATATGGAGTGCATTTTTAAATAAATGCTAAATAATATTATTATTAAAATTAATAGATAGTTATCAAAATTATTGTTCAAAAATAAATTTAGAAGTGGGAAAAGAAAATTAAATTATTAAAAGTTTTATGATTGCATAATACGTGCATGAGATTAAATTAAATAAATCAATTTAAAAGAGGTCAAGTAAAGATTAAATAAATTAATTTAATAGATTATTGTATGTGCATGGAAAAGATAAAAGAAAGATAAATGAAAGTTAATAAAGAGTTAAAAAGGTGTGAGCAAAGAGTTCTCTGAGGGGAATGCACAATTAGTGCCCTGATTTTAGGGAGAGAACTCCTTTATCACAATTAGGGGTTCATTTTTGGGGGGCTGGAAATTTTGGAGAAGAAGGAAGAATTTCAGTGAAGAAGAAAGTTGTGAAAGGGGAATTATTTTCTACAGATTTCTGGAGCATAGTAGATTAGCATCAGTGTCCAGGTAGACACTTGTGAAGATTTGCATAATTCAAATACATTCTTTTAATTCCTGTCTTCTTCGTGTTTGCTAAATTATTGTCTGGATAATTCTGGTAAAGAATATATATCATGCTTGTGAATTCTGGATATTGGAAAATTATTCTGTATATGGGTTGTTTTAATTGATCAATATAATTTCTTCCCAATAGATTGAAAATTGTGAAAACTTATCGAAAAGGTTAGAAATCTTATTGGAAAATCTTTTAAAAATATTGATAAGAAAATAAGAATTGGGGATCTAGATTGTTGTTTACTAGAATTAATTTTGAGCTTTTGGTAAAGGAAATATATATATATATATATATATATATATATATATATATATATATATATATATATATATATATACACACAGTAAATATATATTCCCTTTTTAATAAGTTTGATTATAATCAAATTCATTATTTACAAGTTCTATTGTTAAAACATTTCTTTTTATATATATAAAAATGCATTTTTCATAACAATGTCGTTTTCTTAGAAATTTGTTTCATATATATATATAAAAAATAATAATAATGAAATGGCTTTGGGAGGGGGGGTTTTACCCCACCCCCTCCCCACTTGTTGCCTGTGGCACTGCTGCCGCTGACCACAGTACAGACTGTGACAGCAGCAACAATACGTAGTACTGTTGCTGCGGCCGCAGCCTGGCCTGCAGCCGGTAGTCTCCAATTTAAAGCCACGCGGGCTATAAACGTTGTGTTTTGTTTTAACATTTGTTTTATCATTATTTTTAAAAGTATTAACATTTCTTAATAGTTTTTTTTTAATATGTATAAATTTTTAATTATTAATAATTATTATTAATAAGATTAATATTTGTAATACTTTTTTATTTATATATATATATATAAATAAAATATTATTTAATAATATTTTGTTTATAAAATATATATTATGAAAAATTAATTAAAGATATTAATTAATTATTTTTAATTAGGTGATCATTTAATTTAATGTCGAGATTAATGAAAATCAACAGGAATCTTATCATCATCAGCTTAGAATCAATATAATAATAATTACCTTAGTAAATTTAGGAAATTTTTCATGGGGTAAATATTGTTTTATACTCAAGCTATTATTTAAATTTACTATAAGGAGAACAATGGAAATATTCCATCACTTGTTAGTAAAATCTAAAATGGAAACTAAAACTCCACGTTCAACTTAAAACTGAAAACATGTGCCTGTACCTTATTTTTCTTATGCTATTTATGTTTGGGATTCTTTTGGGTTGACTAGATTGTTGACCAAGTTATAGGACGTCTACCAAAGGCTTGGGGGTTTTGTTATTGTGGTATCATGTTGACTCAATCTTGATCATTATTGCTCAACCATGTATGTGATGGCAGGTTTATGATGAGTATATTTGTTTTGTTGAATATTATGTTTTCAGTGTCTTGGTGAAATAGTGGAATGTATGCTATGAGATACCTGAATAACCATTATGAGTCATTGATTAGTATTGTTGGATTATTGTCGGTTGCTTGTTGAGAACCGATGAATACTATGATTATCTTTATGATGTTTTCCAGTCACTTGTATAGGACTGAGGTGATTTTGCTATGATTATGTGATTTGTGATTTCATGAGCTTAGGGTAGGTTATCTTTATGCAGTGTCGGGGACCCTAAGTGGTCCTGGGGGTAACCCATTGTAAGTTGTTTAATAAGTGATAACTTTACACTTAATACTAACTTAAACAAACCTAATAAGAGATAATTGTATGTTCTCGCCCATGCCATGAGTACTATTACAGACTAGGATGGGAGTAGAGAGAACTCTTGGTTATGACCTTGCATTCCGTAGTATGCCTTGTCAGTGCGAGAGGATACTAGTGGTCACAGGGATCACTAGGGACCCGGGAGTCCTAAGGGACTGCTCGGGTAACTTCAAAACGTGATTTGTGCAATGACACTTTCCCGCTTACATAGTAGATACCTACGTGTCTTTTTGGTGCCTTTGGGTTTAGATGTCAATCTATTTTAGGAACCTTTGAGTTAGCATACTTATAGGATTTCCTGGACTTAGAGAGTATTTATGTTATATGTTTTGTTATCCTATTTGGGACTTGAGACTATCTCCTCAGCACGGTGGGAGTGGACCATTTAGGTTCCATGTGGTCAGGTGGTAGTGCTTTTTACTCTTACCATTGAGATCCGTTCGAGACACTGTAGCTGGAGTATTCCTGTTGGCATATACCTTCATTCTGTTCATGGATCATTATGATAGATGGTTATATTATATGTTGGATGTTGTATCATTTTATGATGGATGTATATCTCTTGATGTATGGATTTATTATGTATGATGAATGGTTTTATTTATTTTATTGCACGTGTATCATGGATCCGAAGAGGATGATGTATATTTATCTTGCTTATGTATATTCTTTTAAGCCTGTCATACCCTGTGACATGTACAGTGGATGAATGAGCATTCTGAATTAATTTTCCAAGAGGCATTCGGAAAAATTGTGTATTTTACGAACATTGGACTTTTCATTATTCTTTCATATGGATGTATTAAATGATGGACTTAGTTTTAGATTAGATTTTAAATGTGATTCAACGTCATGGGATCTTTAAGGAATACAACCTATTATGTATGCTATTGCTTCCGCTACTTTGTGTTTGATGTGTATGTTATACTTTTTTTATATAAAAAAATGCTATCAAACTTAGTCAAACTTTAGGTTATTTCTTTTGGATCCCTTGGCGGGGCATTACAGGTGAGAGTGATTAGTAAGGTTTTTCAAGTTGAATGTGATGCTAGTGGAAGTGCAATTGGATTTTTTTGAGTCAAGAAGGAAGACATGTAGCTTTCTTTACTAAGAAGTTGAATGATGCTAAGATAAAATATTTAGTTTATGATCCAAAAATCTATGCTTTTGTTCAAACTTTGAAGAAGTGGAGACATTATCTAATGCTAAGGATTTTGTATTATACACTAACCATAAAAGTTTGTAGTATATGGGAATTTAGAATAAGTCAAATTTTGATCTCAGATTGGTTTTGACTAATGAGTGTCTATACACTTAAGTCATCTACTTAGTTCATACTAAACAAGTAACATATGCCGAGCATAACATATAAGATAGTGCATGCTAAGTAAACAGTGAGTGTCAAGCCACTCAAGTGTTGAGTCACTTAGATGTCGAGTAGATAGTATGTGCCAAGTTATTCAAGTGTCAAGCAAGCAGTGCATGTTGAGTCACTCAGATGTCGAGTGATAGCATTGGAGTTACAATTATTGCCGAGCACCAAGGACTTCAGATGTCAAGAAATACAATTTTGACTTAGTTATTTGTAATGGCATAAATTACTATGTAAACCATTTTTTATTTGACTTAAGTATTGTTTTACAATCTTTTTTGATAAGGATGAATCTTAATTATAAATCCCTATGCATGGCATGTATCCAATTAGAGAAAGGGAAGGTTTGAGAAGAAATATGGGTGAATCACTACCATTGATTCATACCTAACCCTAAATCACCTAGGTCTTCTTAAGGAAGATAAACCCTAAAATTTATAGAGATGCAGAGAGGAATGCTAAGAAGAATTGAAGAGAGTTTGCATGTGTAAACAAAGCTTTCATGAGGATTAAGGTGTTATGAATTGAATTACATTGCAGAATCATTTATAAGGAGAATAGAGGAAAGTAAACAAAGGATAGTAGAGGTACATCTAATCAAAAAGGATCAAGCACACATCAGTATAGAGGTGATTTGAAATCAAAATCAATAGAGTACTAACTGAAGGATCATTGCTAAGACATTTTAATAGGTGAATCAGTTAAATCTCTTAACAGAGTAGTCCTAACAAGCTCTTGTAAATCCTTTAATAGGGTGCTTATTGCATTTTAAGTTAAAGTCCTCTTACCAAGCACACTTTTAGTAGGGTGTTTTAAATCTTTTAATAGGGTAAGATCTAAAAATCTAGTAATCCTTTAACAAGGCAAACCTTTCACAGGGTAGATCATGTTGCATGGTCAAACATTGTAACCTTCACTGGATACATTTAATTACTGTAGTAGTGAAGATTTGTGGGTGTCATCCCCACCCCAATTTTATCTTCTTCTTGGAGGGTTTTTGGGTAACCAAATATCTTATGTCATACATGTATTGAATATTTACTTTCATGCTATGAATGTATATGCTTAATTTGGTATTTTAGTTTATAATCATAGACTGTGAGATGGATGTGTGGTGAATAGTTTTATAGGTAGAAATTTTTTAGTTTTGATTCCTCCCCCCCCTGCTCAGAGTTTACATTTCCATTGTATTTTCAACATCATAGACATATGAAGTGGGTTGAGTTCTTGCAAAAAAAATTGTTTCAGTAAAACATAAGAGTGGATAGTTAAACAAAGTTGTTAATACATTGAGTTGAAGAAGAAATTTGTTGATAGAGATGAGAGTTGAGGTACTTGGTTTTGATGACTTGAAGTGTTTGTATAAAATTGGTATAGATTTTGTAGAACCTTTGAAATTTTGTAAGGAATAGATAGTGGGTGATAAGTGGATTGATTATATTTTATTCAAGAGGATATGATGTTCAAAGGAATTCATGTATGCATACATAGAGGATCTATGAGAGAGAACATAATAAAAGATAAATATAGTGGTGGACTTACTAGACATTTTGGGATTAATAAGACTGTTAAATTGATTTTTGAGAGATACTTTTGGCCTCAGATGTATAGGGATGTGCAACGAATGTTTAGAGGTTGTAGAATTTGTCAAGTAGAAAAAGGAACTAGTTAGAATGTGGGATTGTATTCACCTTTACCTATACTTGATAGACCTTGGAAAGATGTGAGCATGTATTTTTTCTTGAATTTCCTAGAACTCAGAGAGGTAATGATTCTACTTTTGTAGTGGTTGGCATATTTTCAAAGATGACACATTTTATATCTTTTAAGAAGACCTCTAATGCATTACATGTAGCTGAGTTATTTTTCAAGGATATCGTTAGATTACATCATTTTCCGAAGACCATTTTTTCATATAGAGACACTAAGTTTATTGGTTATTTTTGGAGAACACTTTGGAAAAAGATGAACTTAAAGTTAAAATTTAGTTCTGCATTTCACCCTCAAACAGATGCACAAACTAAATTAGTAAACAAAAGTTTGGTTAACTTGCTAAGATTTTTAGTTGGAGATAAATCTACTAATTGGGATTTAGGCTTGCCACAAGTAGAGTTTGCATAAAATAATTTTGTGAATAAAAGAACTAAGAGGACACCTTTTTAGATTTTTATTGGATTTCATCCTAAAGGAACCAAAGAGTTAGGAGAATTTCCTTCTGAGACAAGGAGTGTTGAAGTTGAGGACTTTGTAGTTTTCATGAAGACTTTGCATGCGGAAGTTAAATGAAATTTGGAAGACAGTAATCAAAAGTATAAATAGAGAGATGATAAAAGGAAGAGACACAAATATTTTGAATTTGATGATGATATTATGAATCATTTGAAGAAAAATTAATTTCTAGTTGGTACCTACAATAAGCTAAAAATAAAGAAGTTTGGACCTTGTAAGATTTTGAAGAAGTTTGATAATGGAAATACCTATGAAGTGGAACTACCAAAAGATATGGATATATTGCATATATTTAACATTAAATATATCTTTGAGTATCATAAATTAGAAATGAGAATAACAATAATCTAGATTATCCTAGAAAGAAGAAAGAAGGCATTAAAAAGATTCTAAATACAAGAGTAAGCAAGAGTACCAAAGAGAAAATACTACATGGAATACTTAGTTTAGTGGAAAGACAAACCAGTTGAAGATAGTTCATGGATTACACAAGTTGAATTGGATCTTTATGATTCGGGTTAGAACATGAGCAATGTCTCATGTGGAAATTAGTTCTTATTAACCCTAGGTTTTTGATGTAGGAGACTCTTGGATCTTTGAGCAATCTAGCATCAACCAAAAAATATTTATTGTTTCTTGTACTAGTCTTTCATTCATGAGGTAGTCATTGCTTCTATCAGTGTCTTTCTTTGCATGGTTAACATGATGATGAGGACCTATCCTTGATCCTCTTCCTAAGAGCACAAGCTTTGATTATTTTTATTTCTTGAGTTGTGAACTATTCTTTGCAATCTTTATTTTGGCATGTTTCCTTCTTGTGAGGCTTCTTTTTTCTTTTGATGTGGTTTCTAATGTTAACATGACATGTTACAAAGTTAAGAACTAACTCCATGAACATGTGTGGATCCTCCTTTGTGTGTGTAATGCTTTATGTTTCATTTAGCATTAATTCTAGTTTACTCTTCCTAGGTTGATGTAATTAAATGTTTGACTAGTTGACTTGTGGCTTAGCTTGCTATATAAGAAGCCTAGTTAGACATAGAAGAGAAAAGAAGAAGAGAGAAAGAAATGATATGAGATACATTGAGAAGTAGCATAGGATGCAAATTTGGATTCTAACTTCATAATTGATTGTATATTAGCGACCTCGAAAGGCCTCATAGTCAGATATGTTGACAGACTTCTTTTAATTATTACATCAGTGTGGCTATCAAATTGCCTAAACATATATGGATCTTTTTTCCATTGTTTCATATGATATTTATATTTCTTATGTGTGTAGTTGTGAGCAGGGCTCATTGTATGTTTTAGTTCGAGTGTTTCGGCTTTAATTTACTCTATTGTTGCATCATTATTGAACCATCACAAAATATTCTTTAAATATTCCTTTATCAAACTAAAATCTCCTCCAAAATATTCTCTAGATTGCCCAATTATTCTTTGGTAACCTTGTTAAATATAATGATCCACTAAATTTGGAGAAGCCTAACAAAATTAGTCTTAAGAGCTTGTGTCACATGTACCTACACTATTTATGTCTATCCTCATTCAAATTCATTTAAAAAATTAATGAAAAAAGTCTTATATTTTTTTTGTTGAAAACTTACTGAAAATTTTGAAATATCTTTTATAAAATAAAAAAATTTCATGAATTATTTCTTAATATACTCCTCTAATAAAAAATTTGTATATGTGCATTGATGTAGTGTTGATTGGGAGCTAATGTCAGCACTGTACTAACCTTGTGATGTATGCCAACCCACAAAATCTGCCCAAACTTTATTTGCCAAAAAATGATGAATTGACTAATAATTTATAGGATTCTAACCCTTCTAAGTGTGATGGTGACCTCCATTTTTCTCCACAATGCCAAAAAAAAATTGTTGGGCCCTAGATTTTGCCTCAAATTGTGTCAAAAGTATAAAAGACCCAAAATTTCAACTACTTAAATGATTATCACTTTTAGGAATTTGGCATGTTGCAAACATCACGATCATGGCTATTCTAGACAAAACTGCCTAGAAATATGAGTTTACCTCAAATTTGTGCCCACAAGAAAGACCATCCAAATTATTGATTGCTTGAAAATAAATGAACTATTGATCTAGAAATTTTGGTATGTTGCAAACACAATCATGAAGTCTATGAAGCTCTAAAAAAAGGTAAAAAATACCCAAATCTAAATTAATAGAAAAAGGCATATTTGGAGACCCTATATTACTCTAGAGAAGAAAAAACCTCAAATCTAGAGAGGGTGTTTTTCGAGTCAATGCTTCAATATTGTGTTAAGTTTTACAACACAAATGTCTAAGTATCAAAAAAAAATTGGAAACACCTTCCATAAGCAAGGGTAGCATGAAAGAATTGGCATATCCCTCAAAATTAAAAAAGATTACAATATGCAAGATTATGACTAGATGATTACAAGGTTGTAAGATGAATTACAATGAAGAGATCTATTACTTTAATAGAAAGTAATAGTCCTAGAAATATGCAAAATCTATCTCAAACAAAAAAATTGTAACTTAGAGTTAGATATGCAAGCTATAAGTGTATGATATGCACAATATGCAATTTGGGGCCCAACTAGACTAAACTATCATAAACTTAAGCTCAACTACCTGAACTTTAAGTTAGAACATGAACATGCAATTATGTTTTCAATTATGCATTATAATATGCATGAGAATATTCTTGACCATGTGCACAATAAATTAACATGGAATATGCAAATATAGGAATATATATGAATACTCTAACAAAATGCCATCAATTTGTCTTTGCAACATCAAATATTTCACACCAAAAATCAGCCAACCTTCTATTAATCTTTCAAATAGATACATATAGGATATCGAGATGACTATTACAAAATGGGATTTAAATCAATTCATCTCCTCAAAATTAACAAATAGCAAGGAGCCAATTGTTAGTTACAATCATTACATCAAAATGTGAAAGGGTGGGATAAGAATCACTTCGCCTTCTTTCCTTTTTTCTGACTTCACCCTATAGGCTTTGGTGGTGACAATGATTAGAATCAACTCCCCATTTCTATAAACATGAATGTTAGTGTATCTTAAGAGCCACTTGGAATGCTCTCTGGCTAGATCTTTGATGGAATTCAACCGCTCCTATATTTCCTCCATATCCACATATATACACTTGCCAAGTTTTTGGAGCTCAAAAACTCTACTTTGGTGGTCAAAAGATTTCTTTGTTAAGCCATCTAGAAAATTGGAGAAATTATCTTGCATGAAAACAATTGAAATTATCCCTTTTCCTTGTCTACTAGCTTGGGAATCTATATGTAGGCCTCTTAATAATTCATAGTCTCTATCTTCATCCGTTTTAACTTTACCTTCCATTTCCTTCAATCCTTCCTCTACCACCAGGATCATTTTAGATTTGAATTACATGACTTTTAGCCATTCAAATAAAGGATCATCTCCCATAGGTAGAATCTTTGCCTCTATAGCTTTGTTAGCCTTCTTGTGAATGATCATCTTCAATAAGGAAATGCAATCTTCACTTTTGGCTTTCTCTGCTACCAGGGTAGGTTGGTTAGCTGAGATGTTATCCTTCTCTATTTTGAGCCTTAGTACTACATTTTTTATTTTATCTATGATTACAAGTCCCTTGAACTTGAGCTTTCTACTCCACTCTCTACCAATTTGTCTGAAGTGCTTCTCTTCTTGCAACTAGCAGATGATAGCTTGAATGTTAGTGGCTATAGGGTCATTGGTGGTTGAAAAACCTAAGATGCTTACCGATGGGGTGACTAATTTCCTAATGAAGCAATTAAGTTCATAAATCTCTACTTTCATTCTAACTTTAGCTAGCTTAAGGCTTTCAAGTTGTCCTTCTATCACATCATTTGTTGACTTCCACAAGCCAATCTTGGTGCCATGTCTAACTTCTCTGAGATCCACAAAATGCAAGGTGAAATCATCCATAGACATATCTTCAATCCTCCCTTCTTTAGTTGGCTTAGCAATCTCCATAGTCAGATGCCTTGTGTTAGGATATTGCCCAAGAATTGTCAGGGTCTTTTGCTTCTTGACTTTACTCAATATTGTGTTAGTTTGTGGTGACTAATTAGGGAAGTATTGTACATACTTCATAATTCTTTGGGGTTCAAGTCAACACCCCAAAAAAAATTTTGGCATATGGCTAACATATGGTTGACATGTTGTAACCCTAAAGTGGCATAAAAATACTTGTACAAAAGGGTTTAGGGTTAGGGATTGTTTTATAGTGGTGATGCAAAAATTGGTTCTTGCAGTGTTATTGAGTTGTAAGGGATTATAGATTGTAATCAGGTTGTAATCACTAGATCTTAATAATATCAAACTTGCTATTTGGTGGATGTAGCCCAAGGATTGAGTGAAACACATTAAATCTTGGTGTCTTGTGTTCTTTTCTATGTGATCTATTATTTTTTGATATTAGTTATATTTGCATGTAATTGTTATTTTTGTTTGTGGTTGAATCCTAACAAGTGGTATCAGAACCTAGTTTTTTTTTAGTTATCCTCTGTAGGAAAGTTGCACGATTAAGTGAGATTCTCATAGTTGAGTGGGGGTGATGGCAGATGAGTGTAAGCTGAGGGTTGATAGGTTTAATGGATAGAACTTTTAGTTATGGAAGATGTAAATGGAAGACTATATTTATCAAAAGGATTTATGGAAGCCATTGGAAGGCAAAATGAAGAATCAAGGGTCTATGTCAAATGACAACTGGGATCTTTTGGACAGACAGGCACTTGGAAGCATTTGATTATGCCTAGCACCATCGATGGCATTTAATATTACAAAAATAAAGATGACAGAAGATTTGATGCAAACCCTAGCAAAACTATATGAAAAGTCCTCCCCTTCAAACAAGGTATTTCTCATGAAGCATTTATTTAATATGAAAATGATAGAAGGTGGATCTATTGCAAATCATTTAAATGAGTTAAATACTATTATAATTAGTTATCTTCTATGGTTATCAAATTTGATGAAGAAATTAGGGCTTTCTTTCTTTTGTGTTCTTTGCTTGAAAGTTGGAATGGCTTGGTAATGGCTATGAGTAATTCTTTTCCTGGATCTAGCACCCTAAAATATTATGATGTGATCGGTGTTGTTTTGAATGAGGAAACTCGTAGGAAATCCTTAGGTGGATCTACATTAGGAAGTGCTTTGAATGCACAAAGCAGATGCAGAATGACTGAAAGAGGAAATAATTCTAGAAATTGTGGGAAATCAAGAGGAAAGTCAAAAGGGAGGAGATCTCAATTGAGAGGACTCAATAACTGTTGGTACTATAGGAAACCAGGGCATAAAAAGAAAGATTGTTGGACTTGAAAGAAAAATGGACATAAACCAGATGGATACAAGGAGGTAAATGTGGTAAGTAACAAATCTGAAGAGGATGCTTTGCTTCTATTTTTAGAAAGTGTTGATGATTCATGAGTTTTAGATTCTGGTGCATCATTTCATGCTACACCTCATAGAGGTTATTTCATTGATTATGCCCAAGGGGATTCCGAGCTTGTTTATTTGGGGGATAATGAACCCTATCAGATTGTTGGAAAGGGAAAAGTTAAGATTAAGTTGCAGAATGGAAATCATTGGCTACTACATGAGGTAAGACATGTTCCAAGGCTGAGTAGGAATTTAATTTCAGCAGGGCTACTCGGTGATGAGGGTTGTGTAGTTACTTTTAATGATAAAAATTGGAAGGTATCAAAAGATTCCCTTGTAGTACCAAGAGGTGTGAAAGTAGGCACCTTATATCTTTGTATAGGTCATATTGCTTCTTCTACTTTAATTGTTTCAAAATAAAATTAATGTTAAGGAATAGTTGTTGCAATTGAGCAGGGAGAACAAATAACTGATATAAATTTTGATATAGCATTGTGGCAAGATAGACTTGGGCACCTAAGTGAGAAAGGTATGAAAGTACTTCATTCAAAGAATGTTTTACTAGGTATGAAATGTGTTAATATGGATTTTTGTGAAAGTTGTGTGTATGGAAAACAAAAGAGAGTCAGTTTTGTGAAGACTGGGAAGGAAAACAAAAAGGAGAAATTAGAGCTTGTGCATATTGATGTATGGGGACTAGCTCAGGTATCTTCTCTTGGTGGCTCTCATTACTATGTTACATTTATTGATGATGAAACTAGAAAGGTATGGATTTATTTCCTTAGATAGAAATCTTATGTATTTCAAATTTTTAAGAAATGGAAATGCTTGGTTGAAAATGAGACTAGTAAGCAATTAAAATGTCTTAGATCTGATAATGGTCCTGAGTATTACAATCAAGAATTTGAAGATTATTGCTCCACTAATGATATTCATAGGCAAAAAATTATTCCAAGGATTCCACGGGAAAGTGGAGTTGCTGAACACATGAACAAGACTATAATGGAGCATGCAAGGAGCATGAGGTTGCATGTTGGGTTTCCCTTACACATGTGGGTAGAGCCTCTACTCCTTTTGGTTGTGGTATTCTAGAGGAAGCATGGACTAGTAAGAAGCTGAATTATTCTTTTCTCAAAAACTTTGGTTGTGAAGCATTGGCTCACATAGATTCTAAAAATAGAACCAAGCTGGAAGCTAAGTCAAAGAAATGTGTATTTGTTGGATATGGAATTAATGAATTTGGTCATAGGCTTTGGAATTTTGAAAATCATAAAATTGTAAGAAGCAAGGATGTCATATTCAATGAGAAAGTGTTGTACAAAGATCTATTTTGTAATGCCCCGCCAAGGGATCCAAAGAATTAACCTTGAATTTCACTAAGTTTGGTAGCATTTTTTTTTTTTTAACATGAAAGTAAATACCACATATACTTATGCACAATAACGGAAGCAATAGTAATGTCCATCTGAAAATAAACATAACATACAAAATAGATTACATTCTTTAAGATCTCTTAACATTGAATTACATCCAAATTAACTAATATACATGAATCCATCTAGTACAACAACCATATGATAACCCCAATATTTACCCATTACATTTCAAAATACTCAATCATCCACTGTACATGTCATAGGGTATGACAAGCTCAAAATAATATACATAGAATAAGGTATATCATCCTATTCTAATCCATGATACACCAAAGTAAAGATAATCACATGATACATCATCGTAGATGACAAATACATCCATCATAAAGATCAACATAATAAACTAAGTGCACGGTTCCTCCCAACCGTTAATAGCATCATTAGACCATCGTGGATCCTAGCCATCCCTCCGTGCATAACATTCCAAATCACTGAAGAGATCATCGGTACTAACATAGTAGGAATGTCACTCCTAACATATACAACATTATATGTAGAAAGTAATCTAACAAAAGATAACATCATCTAACATATGCTAATCATCAGTGAAAAGGATACATAACCACCATCATGAAGGACGCATCAGCCATGATGTCTCAATGAATCTCAAATGATAAGAGTGGAAAATACACTACCACCTGTCCACGTGGTACCTAAGTGGTCCACTCCCACCGTGCTAAGGAGATAATCTCAAGTCCCAAACAAGCTATCAAAATCACATAGCATAAATCTCTATAAGTCCAGAAATCCTAAAAGTATACTAACTCAAAGGTTCCAAACACAAAATCTGACATCTAATCCCAGAGGCACACAAAGACATGTAGGAACCTACTATGCAAGTGAGAAAGTGTCATCGCAATTATCACGTACAAGTTACCCTAGCAGTTAGCTAAACTCCACAGGTCCATACTAATTTCATGCAGCCACTGGTATCCTCTCATACTGACGAGGCATACTACAGAATGCAAGGTCGCAACCATGCGTTCTCACTACTCCCATCCTAGCCTGTACAAGCACTCAAGGCATGGGCGAAAACAAAACACTTATCTTTTTAGGTTGATTCAGTTAGTATTAGGTGTGAATGTTATCACTTATTAATCCAACTTACAATGAGTTACCCTGGCAGCCTCTTAGGGCCCTGACCCCCATTGCAAGCCACTTCCCGTCACTACATGCAGATATCCTACCCTAAGCTCATGGAACCATAAATCTCAAAATCACAAAAGATAAATCCATAATAAAATCATCAAATATGCATAAAATCATCAAATCTCCATAAGAAACATCCATAGAAAATCATGAACACAATAGCTCTCTATTGGCAATTGAAGTGTCACTGATAATCAAGTATCCAATGGTTCTCGATAACCAAAATATATCTCAATCATATTGATCGAAGACTCCAAAAATGGTTGAGTCAAACAAGTCACAACATGACATCATCAAGAATAAATCCACATCACAGTCCCATCATGGCGACTAGAAAATAACCAAGGATAACTGATCGATGACCAAAAATAATGGTTAAGTCAAGTATCTCATACATAAGAATCTCAACTATAACAATCAGTAATCACATCCAATACATAGAGAATTCCATCACATAACCATGGTTGGGTTTATAAAGATCGAGATTAAAACATCATCATGACATCACAATCACATAACCCCCCCAAGCCTCTGGTAGACGTCCTATAACTGGTTAACATTAGTCAACCCAAAACCCAAAATAATAGCATAAAGAATACACAATGCAAACACATGTTTTGGTTTTGCTAAGTTTACAAACTTGAATTTAAATGCAAGAGTCTCAGTTTACGTTTTCCAATTTAAATATCAAGTGGATAAATTTCACGTTTAACCTAACCCATGTTTTGTTTAATAGATAAAAGTTTCTTCCCAAAACCATTAGACTCAATTTTCTAATTGATCTAATAATATTTTATTTATATAAAAATTGTTTGAAAATAACATTCCCAATGATTCCATTATTATCAACAAAATCTACATATTTCAAAACTTCGATTTATGAGATGTTCTAATAATCAACCTTAATTAAACTAAGTTTAATTAAGTTAATTATTAATATCTCTTTGTTTTAATAATAATTGATAAGTTATTATTCATATTTTTAAATCTTTTACAATAACTTAAATTTACATGTATACATACTTACATATATACATATTTATATATAAATATATATATATATATACATATAAATATATATATATATATATAATTATTAATATTCACATTAAAATGAAATACAAAATCGAATTATAAAAATCGATTTCCATATTTAACAATTAATAACCAAACCAAAGGCAATTTATATTGAATTCGCCGCCGGTCATATTGCTGGCGCGCCACTTAAACCCATCACGGGTACTCTGCATCCGAAGGTACCCTGTGACCACTGTCGTATGGCAGTACCGTATCGCGGGTACACTATGCATGCAGGTACCCTACGACCTACCTATCTAAAGATCAGTGGGGAGAAAGGGGGGTACGGGTATACCCTGCCCCTCCACATATTATTATATACATTTTTTTAATAAACGATATCAATAACATTTTTTTTCAAACGTTGATCTCATATAAATCACAATGCGATTTTATATATATTTTTACTGTGATTTATAAAGTACGATTATTCAATGTGTATATATATATATGCATATACACAATTTATTTAAAGATCTCAATTTTCAAAATTTTCCTATAGCTATTTGGTCTCAAAATTTATCCAATAAATCATCTAATGGTTTTGGCTACAAATTTAAAACCCTAGCCTCATGTTTTTTCAGATTTATGCATACAAAGTCTTTCACAAATAAATTTACTACTCATATTGAGAATGCATACAATAGAAATAGGAAATTCCTCAGAAGACATATGGAAGACATGAAGAAGACAGGGAATGCAAGATGCGGAAATAGCATAAGTAAAATCACAAGAATCTATTCGAATTCTAATGCTAAATTGCTCTTCCTCAGAAAAACCTGCAGAGCAAGCTCCCTTCTTCAGAGTTCTCGAATCCTCCAATGCTCCAATTGCACTCCAAACACTATGCCTAAGCCTCTAAGAATGCCTGAATATAAAGAGCTTTCAGGAAACATCTAGAATGCTTCTAGAAACAACTGGAAGGTGTCACCAACTAAGCATGGGTCTTTTCCAACCTTCAAGATGAGCCTTAGGGTTGTAGACACCATGTGCTTAATTGATGCACTAACCCTCGTGTTATTGACACTTGAGAAATAGAAAAGTGCATTAACTCCCATGCAAGCTTATAACTCCAATTCACTTTTTTATATAATTTCTATTTAAATATTTATAACTTCCATTTTAATCTTTATAACTTTCATTTTAATTTTTATAAATTTTATTATTATTATTATTTATTAATTTATTATTATTTTATAATTATTATTAATTTTAATTTATAATTTTCTTTTATTTAATTCCTTTTTCCCTCAATTAATTCACATTTAATTAATTATCAAAATATCAAAGACCATGATATTTTATATTAATTTTCTCAAATAATTAATTTATGAATTAAATCTATTTATTAAGACTTAATTAATAAAAAATTCACCATAGACCTCCAAGATAAAATATGAAAACTCATCATAGAGAAAATCACACAAACTCAGTCTAAAGGGTTAAAAATCACGAATTATGTCATCCAACACATTCGGTGGGTAAAATATCCAGATACTTGTCCTATCTCACTAGGACAATTGGCTTAAAGGTTTGGGATTTGGACTTGAGAATTTATCTCCCTTCTCTTATCATTGAGATAGTATAATAGGGTGTGCTCATCCTGGCAATTTAGGGAAGTCGATACCCGGTACCTGCAACCTGCAGAAAAACCATGCATGTACATACAATATATATAATGCTAAGCTAAACAGACAATGGTAGGAAGTGGTGCATCGTGTAGATCTTGACTAAGCAGGTGACTACGACTCCCTTCCTTAACCACATCAGAAATGCCATACAATAAGAAAACATGCACACCATACACATGCAAGTATGGGGTAAGTATCCATAATAAAACACATGAGATAATAACCATCCAACTAATCATCAACAATAGTTGAAAACAATATAATGATCATCCTATATGCATGAAATGTAAAGTCTAAATGATCTCATCACATAACCTCTGAATCCATAACATAATGTCTGATAGTCTCAAAATAATACCACTAATCATCAAAATAAAACTAGTCCATCATAGTCTGATAATAATAGCAACAATGTGTCCAGAAAAGATGTGAATGAGGGTAGGCACTACATATTTCAGCAACATGACAAGAAAGAAGATGATTATGTAGTGCTAGATGATACTCCAAAAGATGATGTTCTAGCCATTCCCCATGATGTGAAACAACCACAACAACAAATACCACACACACTAGTGAATGTTAGATGGTCAACAAGGTAAACTAGACCTCGAGAAAGATTTTCTCCCTGTTTGTATTCTATTTTACTTACTCATGTTGGTGAACCTGGATGTTATGATGAAGCTATGTAAATGGACACTAAGATTTAGTGGGAGTCTATAATTAAAGATGAAATGGAATCTTTGCTAAAAAATAAGGCATGGGATTTATCTACATTTTTTGTAGGTAAAAGAGCTTTACAAAATAAGTGGGTTTACAAGTTGAAAGAAGAGGATGGAGGTAATAAAAGATTTAAAGCCAAGTTAGTTGTAAAAGGATTTGCACAGAAAAAGGGCATTGATTTTGATGAGATATTTTCTCTTGTTGTTAAAATGACTTCTATTTGTACTATTTTAAGTATTGTGGATACTAAAGATTTGCATTTAGAGTAGCTTGATGTTAAAAAACCTTTCTTCATGGTGATTTGGATGAAGAGATATATATGGCTCAGCCACAAGGATTTGAGGTCAAAGGTAAAGAGAACTTAGTGTGCAAATCGAAGAAAAGTTTATATGGCTTGAAGCAAGCACCTTAGCACTGGTATCTAAAATTTGATAGTTTTATGCATGAGCATGGATATAGTAGGTGTCATTCAGATCATTGTGTTTACTTTAAGAGGTTGGATGATGATAGCTACATTATTTCATGTTTATATATTGATGGTATGCTTGTATTTGGGTCTAACATTGATCAGATTAAGGGGCTGAAATGCTAGTTAGCACATACAATTTCTATGAAGGATTTGGGGGTAGTAAAAAAAATGCTTGGTATGAAGATTTGCAGAGATAGGAACAACAAAAAATTGATGTTATCTTAGACTGATTATGTTGAGAATTTGTCGCAACATTTCTCTATGGAGAATGCTAAAGTTGTCAGCACACCTTTACCTGGTCATTTGAAATTGACTAAGGAGATGTGTCCTAAGGCACAAGAAGAGGAGGATAAGATGTCCAAGGTATCTTATGCTTTAGCTATAGGAAGCTTGATGTATGCCATGGTACATACAAGGCCATATATTGCACATGTAGTGGGAGTCGTTAGCAAGTATTTGAGTCATCCTAGAATTGAGCATTGGAATGCAGTCAAATGGATTCTCGTATATTTGAGAGGAACATCTAATAAGTGTTTACACTTTAGGTTCTCTATTACTAACTTATAGGTCTATGTTGACTTTGATTTGGTAGGGGATATTTATACCAGGTGGAGTACTATAGGTTATGTCTTTACAATTGATGGGGCATCCGTGAGATGGGTTTCTAGGTTACAGAAGGTTAATGATTTATCTACTACAGAGGCAGAGTATGTTGCTACCACAAAGGCAACCAAAGAGATGATATGACTTCAATTCTTCTTGGAAGAATTGGGATACCCTAAGAAGGATAATTATTTGTTTACAGATAGTCAGAGTGCCATTCATCTTGCAAAGAATTTAGCTCTACATTCAAAGACAAAACACATTTAGTTGTGGTATCATTTCATTCAGTCGGTTTTGGAAGATGGATGGTTAAAGTTGGACAAGATACATATAGATGACTATCCATAATATATGTTTACAAAGGTAGTAACAAGGGAGAAGTTTTGTTCCTCTTCATCTTCAGTTGATCTTCTAGACTAGACATGAATAAAAGAATAATAGAGTCCATGGTGGTTTGATCCAGTGGGAGCCACATGTGGTAGCAATATTGTTATAGGATCAATCTTCGAATGGGAGATTGTTTTCTAGTGTGGAGTTTGATCAGTCCCCAAGTGGGAGATCACTAATCAAGGAAGTACTATACATACTTCATAAATTCTTTGGGGTTCAGGGAAGCACTCCAAAAATAAATTTGGGTCATGGCTGACATGTTGTAACCCTATAGTGGCATAAAAATACTTGTATTAAAGGGCTTAGGGTTAGGGATTATTTTATAGTGGTGATGCAAAAATGGGTTCTTATAGCAGTATTGAGCTATAAGGGATTACAGATTGTAATCAGGTTGTAATCATTAGATCGCAATAATATCAAACTTTTTTGGTGGACGTAGAACCACACTAAATCTTGGTGTCTTGTGTTCTTTTCTCTGTGATCTTTTTTTTTTTTTTTGGTTATATTTGCATGTAATTGTTATTTCTATCCATGATTTAATCCTAACATGTTGATCTAGAATGGATAGCTAGAGATAGAGTTTCTTTTTTGGGAACTCCCTCTTCTTTCCTCTTCCTCTTCCTATCCAAGATATCTTCTAACCATGTTTCTATGCCAATCACCTTGGATGCAGTCCTGAGTGTTTCTATACTAAACATCTTTGTTTTGACTAGGGTCAATGCCTTTGTAGCTAAAGAGAAAGGGTTCTTTGAGACTTGGCAAATGAGGTTTGAAGCTTCAAGACCTTTCTCTATTTTTGTGGTTTTCTTTGCAGCTTTGTTGAACTCAGTAGACTCACTATCACTACTTCCACTATCTCCAAGGTCTACCACTTGTACTTGGGGACTACTTGGTAGGAGTAGTGCAGCATTCATAGATGGGATCAGACTACTATGGGGTGAGAGAGCTATTGTGACTGTACTATTTTTCAATTCATCCACCTTCTTTTTCTCAACTTCTATTGTAGTTTTGATTGCTAGTAGAGAATTGTCTTGACAAGTTTTGGCAAGAGGAATGCTCTTATCAGGAGGTTGATCACTTCCACCTGATGATTGTGTTATCCATTGAGTAATAGACAAGGTTGCACATGATAGACCACTCTGAGAAGAGGAAGTCATTGCTACTTTTTGGGAAGCCTGATCAAATGTGTCTTTGCTCTGAATTCTCTGAGCTATGGTCCATTTGAATCATTTTTTGGTCCTCTTCTAGATTCAAGCCATCATTCTATCTAGCTCTTCTCCAGTGTCTTCATAAGGCTCCAAGTTTATTGGAGTTCTTTTGAGCTTGATCAGGTAAATTTTTCTATACATATTTTGGTTGTCATCTTCCACCCCTGCTACATCAATGTTAACTGTGTACATCTTCACCTGATCAACCATTAATATGATAAAGGCTCAATCCTAACTCTTGAACTCATCCTTGCAGTCAACCCAGTAATCTTCAATGGTGGTGATATATTTTTATCACACTTCCTATCTACAAAACATCCCTAGCATACCCATTTGGGTCAAACATGGGCCTCAAGATTTCCTACATATCCAACTTATACTTCATCTCAGATACCTTCAACATGTTCTTGGAATTGGAGCGAGTGTCATAGCTAAAAGCCCCCACCTTCATGGAGAATTCACATCCTTTCTTCTTCAAGCTCCCACTCAATATGTTCACTTGAATGGCTTTCCACACAATCTCAATCAGCACGAGCATGTCACAAGGATACCTTGGTAGCTTCAATGGGAATCCATTGAAAGCTACAAGATGCAAATAAGAGAAATATGAGAATTGAATGAAATAACTCCCAAACTAGATGATGGTGGCCATGGCTTCAAGACTAAATCTCTTTTCTAGACATCCTTATAGCTCCTTGCAAATACTCACATTAAATACATCATTTACTTTCACATACTCTACATAACTATTCTATAACTGGAAGCATGGATAAAACTCATAAGATTTCACATCATCAGGATAATTATCTATTCTTGGGAGGCCCGACCATTGTTGCAATGAGGCCAACATATAAACGAGGAAAGAGGACATATAGAATGTATTATAAAATTTAGCCACACAGAGAGCATTAGACAGAATTTTGCTTACCTCTTAAGCCCAATCAATGCATTGAATGTCAAAGCAAATGACTTGCACTAAAAAGAAATATTGCTCAACAAAATTCAATGCTTCTACCTCACCTTTCAACCTATGTAGGAGAACCAAAATATCAATAATCTTTGGTTTGAGGTTGGTCCCATTCAAGTTTTTAGGAACTTTACTCTTAGCACTCTATGGTTTATGGAATTATGTCTACATGATTTATTTCCTCCAAATCATCTTCTTTGTGGAGAACTTAGTAATGGATGCCCTGAAAGTTAAGTCTTAGAATTCTTCTCATTCTGGCATATAGAGGCAATTCACCATATTTTTCCTATCAATCAAAATTAACATTGTTTCATCAAGTAGCACAATCTTCCTTGTCTCTGGGTTGTAATGATGTATGCACTTGTAGAGTAGCTTTGGGGCCTGAACTGCAACTAGAAAACTAGTAACTTCAACTAACCCGCATACTCAGAGTTTCTCAATGATGGGGTGAATCTGCTTAGACTTTACTCTATTTTTAAAATCCTCTATGTCATAGAAGCAAAGTGAAGTGTTTGTGAAATTTTTCAATTGGGATTTCATTCCAATCAATCCATCAAAACCTAAGAACCTAGTTGCCATGATTTTGAGAACAAGATTTGAATTGGACTAATGAAAGGAATTGCTAATTCAATAATCACTATCTTTTCAAAAGGATATGTGCATTAATAGAACAATAGTTCAAATAAAAAGTGGTAGCTCATTCATTTGTTTATGATTATATATATGGGAGCCTTGATATATTCGTTGATCTTCAGAATTTGTGCCACTCGAATGAATTTAAGGAGATACATGTTGGATAGTAAATGTGAGAGTTCAATGGACAACTAGAGGTCTCTATTATTCCATTGAAATCAATGATAACTTTCTATATCTTCATTACTTACTTTCCCATTTTCCTATAAGTTTTGAAAAGTTACAATTAGGGCACTCCATGGGAGATTGTCCACCAATTGAGATCTTGACTATCATTTCTTTTCCATAATGGTTTGATTCACTTTAGTATCATTCTAAAATGTTCTAAATACAACATGGGGATCTAACCTGATTGTTAACTTTATTTTTCTTTGAAATTTTGGAAACTTTCCTCATGGGTTGAAAACCTTTGGAGGAGAAGTTAGTTTTCATTTCTCTGCTAATGTTTCTTTCTTTTTTTTAGTCTGACTTTGGACAATCACCCCTCTAGAAATTTAAAATGTCTAAATAAGGTGTGAAGACCTTCTCGAGGACCAATTAACATTCCCTTTCATTCCAAACTACCTTTTTAGAAAACTAACTTCATGGGTTGAAAACCTGTCGAGGAGAAATTAGTTTTGAGTTTTCCATGAAGGATGATTATGAAGGCCAGAACAAATCTGAACCATATTTGGAGTCATAACAATAAATGAAAACATTGATTGACTGTAGGATGCCTTTTTACTTGCATTTTTTAAATTTGTGTGCCTCATTTAGTGCCTTTCACGAGAAATCATCCTCATGGTAGGAAACTTGCCAAGGAGAAGATGATTTCCAAATTTCTGCCAGCATGAGTTTTTTTTTTTAAACAGTGATACACCAAAGATGAATGTAGAATATTGTTGATCTCCAAATGAGTGAGAATGAATCTCTATCAAACTAGACACTAATCTACCTATAAGATCACTTGGCCAAATGAAACCCCACCCGGCTATGAATGAGGAGAGGGAAAAAAGGAGGAGGGGGGGCAAGTCCAATAGAGATCCACCTAATCTAAAGGGTCTTAGACCTAGACTCAAACAAGATTGAAACTATGCTCTTTTCACTAATATACAAGAACTCACTTATGCCAATCGGTTAGAGAACAAAACATGGGGCAACAATGATGCACAACAATAAAAAACCATACACCATAATAGGATGATTTGTTAACTAGGGAAACCCTTGATCAAAGGGAAAATCCTAATGGGGATGGTATCCACAAGATAATGTACTAAAATAAAAACTCATTGTGAAATGATGTGATCCTATTAGGAGTCAAATATAGCTCATTTAGTACAATAGCCCATGTTAAAGAAGAAATCCTTATCAGGAAACCTTGAAAACTTGTTAGAAGGTTCTAACCCTATTAAAGGTTGATAAGAACAAATAGACCCAAAGCCTAAATGCTCTAACAAATGCGAAAGATAGTACTTTTAGGACGATATATTCAAAATCATGAACTTATAAAATTTTAACTTACTTGTCAAAGTAGTTCCTTAGAAGTCCACTTTAATCAACCAACATCATCACTTCTCTACTTTTATCATACAACATGAAATCTTGCATCATATGTAACCAGAAATACAACTCTCACATACTGTGCATACCATCTCATACACAAACAAATTTCATTTACACCCTTACAAATAACTAATTAGGTTGGCATGTTAAAGGTTCCTAAATATAAAATTAATTATATAAGACCATTTTAAGTCATGTACACCTTCACAAGAATTATTGCAATCATTACATTAAGTTTTTTGGACATATTAGAACAAAGATATTACATTTTCCAATGATAAATTACATGTTTACTCAACGTAGTTGAGTGCTAGTAGAAATTACCACATGTTTCACAATAGAGATGTTTCTATAATAAACTGAATGCTTCTCATGCATGAACATACATGCACATACAAGTCATCTATCACCTTCTAATCTTGCTAGGGTTAGTTCATACTCAGTAATAAGATACAACCAAAATGCATGCATCTAACTCTATCATTGTTTCGTATACACTAGTCTACTGCCATTCTTTATCAAACAACATGTAACTTAACCAACTCATCACATAAAGCATTGCGAGCTTAGATATGATATTTATACTCTTTCTACTACACTCATGTAAGCTTCCATGAATAATATTGTCACTAACTAAATTGAACTAATACATAACCTATGATATACATAATTTGTTCTATCATGAACATAAGAATATATGTTATCATCAATGACAAGATTTGTCATCAATACAACATCTCAGGAACTCATCCAAGTGCCAACAAAGGCCTCAATTCCTGATAATCTCCCCCTTTGGCATTGATGGCAATATATGTGAAAATTCATCAATCCAAAAGTAAACTTTAAAATTCAATTTTTTGAATAACCTCAATGTATACATTCTTAACCTATGCATATACCTCCTTGATGAATGGTTTTTTCACTAATCTTATCCTCCCTTTGACATCAATGGAAAAGGTTCCAATATGCAAAATATTTAGATATCACATTGATCTCCTCTTACTCTAAAATTTTATCCCACTCTCATGATGATGTTCATCAAAGTACCTACATTGGATCATGTCAATCTGCAATCAAAAATGTCAAATGCCAACATATAGCGTTATGTTAAAATCATTACATAAGAACTCTAGGATTAGCTTTGCACAATGTGACCACTCCCCCTAAGGAGTGGTACCAAGTATTGTGTCTCGGTGGATAAATATGCTTTAAATACATTGGACTGATGAATATCTATATCAATTACTCTACACACCATTACCCAAAGCATACCTCAAAGGTACTCAACAATGTCTTTAACCAAAGGTTTAGTGAATATATGTGCTACATGCCCTTTTGTGCTCACATATTCCAATCAAATTTCCTTCTTAATAACTCTCTCTTAGAAAATGGTATTGTAATATGCTTAGTCTTTGAATGTAAAACTATATTTTTAGATATATTAATTATATTTGTATTGTCATAGTGTATAATATGTTGATCTCTAAGCCTTGTTTCCAATTAGTGTCCAACACTTAGTCATTTTCTATGTAGTGTTGGTCAATCATAATTTTTATTGAGCTACCTAATAAAGGTCAAGTTACATGCACTTTTTTATACATTTATTACATGTTGAGCAAGTCAAAGGTTGCTAAGCACCCCAGTGTAGACCAAGTCACAATACACACCGAATAAAAGATAAGGAAGATGAGTAATGTGAAGATATTTCATGCTAAGTGAGTTAGTAACTACCAAGAAAATAGAAGTTGAGGGACAGCATGAATGTTAGTTGTGTTTGAACATCGAGATATTCAATTGTCGAGCAAACCAGTTTTGGCATATGCATTTGTAATGGCATAAACACTTATGTAAATCATTTTGGTCAACTTCTATGTGATATTTATGGATTGTAGAGACAAATAAGGAGCTAACTATGTGTTTTGTCAAAGGAAACCAATCTTTAGGAAGGTAGAGTAACCAAATAAAAAATCAAGAGGACTAAGCAGTAGACGGATGAATTTTGGATCATTGATTATGATCTAGAACCTTCCACAATTATCTATTTTAGAAGGGTCCAAACCCTAAATTCAAGCATATGCAAAGGAAGATTGTGAATTCATAAAATGGTTAAGGAAAGAGTGAAGGAAGTCTAAATTTTATAAAGTGATTAGACAAAGCAACCTAGTAGTGAAGGGAAAAATAGAGAAAATTAGAAGAGATCAAATTTAGACAAGAAAGAGTGAAGATCTGTGATCAGATTCATAAGATAAAATCAAAGAATTAGATACTGAGACATTATAACCAATGTATTAGGGCAAATCTCTTAATAGAGTGATTTTAATAGAGCTAATTAAATATCCTAGCAGAGTTCTTACTTCATTGTAAGTTTAGATCCTTTAATCAAGGTAGACTTAACATTCTTGTAAATCTTTTAATAAAGTAGACCCCTCATAGGGTAGATTATCAAAAGTGATCAACATTGTAGCCCTAGCAAGCAAACTTTATTGCTGCAGTAGTGAAGATTTGTGCATGTCATCCCTACCCTAATTTTACCTTCACCTTGGAGGGTTTTTGGGTAATCAAAATCTTTGTGTTATGTGTTTACATTTATTTTCATGGATGTGATGCATGGTTAGATCTATTTCATTTTACAGTTTGTGTTTACATGGTGTAAGATCTAAGATATGAGATGGATTAGGAGTGAATGTAATCAATCTATTATTTTGCTTGAAAGAGTTAAAAGTTAAAATTTTCATTGATCCATAACCAACTATCATCAATATTTGTAATGAAATAACTTATTTGAGAGGGCTTCAACAAAAATACATTACCTCTAGTCCTTGTACCTCTAGCAATTGTATTTCTTTCTTTATCCTCAATTGAGCATTTCTTAGCAATGAATTGCAAATGATAACCCTTGTCTACAACCTATCCAACACTTTGCAAACTATGTTTCAATCCATCAACAAATAAAACATCATCAATATTAGTTTTATTGTCAAGTGATATAGAACATTTTATTTTTATCAAGTAGGGTGCATTGTTACTAACTCTAACAACACCTCCATCATAGTTCTTCAACTCCACAAACTTGTATTTGTCACCTGTCATGTGATGTGAACATTGTGATGACTGTTACTCAAAGGTTGTCGATCATCGAGGTTTGAAGTACATTACCATATAAACATCTTAATTGCTACTAGATAGACAATACATATATCTTATAATACATCTAGTAATTAAAATGTTTACACCTCGATCCCTTACATTCCTGCTCTACCTAGCCTCAGGAGAGCCTGGATGTACTTGTCGTAGGGCACTTGGAACCAATATATTATATAGTTTTATTATGTCTCTCCCTACACAACACCATCACCTCCCATGGCTATAGCAAGGGATTAGGAAATAAACTAAAAATATATTTTAATATTTTAATTACAAGTGTAAATAATCTATATTTTGCATGACTTATTTATCAACTGTATAAAATAATTTCCATTTATGTTTATAAGAATTATCAATTATATAATATTTTATATATTCATCACTTGTCTATTGTGATGAATATATAATATCTTCTCAATATTCATATTATACTTTAAATATAAAAGGAAGCAATAAATATATCTATTTAATTACCTAGAATCATTATATAATAAAATTTTATTATTTGTTAACATTAAAAATCTTTCATAAATAGAATCAAATGATTTCACATAAGGCTATTCTATTGTTATTCGTAAAAGTATTTAAAATATGTTCAAAGACACTGATGCAGGAGCATCCAGAGGTATAAGGGCAATCCTATGTCACCCAAAAAAATATACTTAGACTTAATTTCTATTTCATGTGTTTTCATTTTTGGATACCCATTTGGGTCAAATAAAGGTTCCAACTCTCACAGTTCCACTATTAGTGTTCATGTAAATCCCAAAAAAATAGGAGTATGTAATTGAGCCATCATTTTGGTGAACTAGGAGGTGTAAATTGGCTAGATGAATGTAATTTTAATTTAGAGCATTCTAGAAAAAGAATCAGGTCAAAAGACCCCACGGTTTGAAAGTTATTGCAATTTTTTGAGTTGTGGAGACCTCCTAAGAATGCTTCAAAGTCAGGTTAGGGGCATTAAATGACCTCAAAAAGGGTCAAAATTGGGGGACAAGCGAAGCTGGTCCATAGGGCTATAGAGCACTTTGAGATCTTTTCGAAAATGTAAATGGTTCATCAATCGGAGCTACAGTTCAAAAGTTATGCCTCCCGAAAGTTCGGTTACCATTTTGGGATTCTTCTAGATTTGCATCGACTTCTAATGCAGCTTCTAGAACCTTCTATTTGGTCGGTGGATGCCTACTAGCACTTTCTAGAATGTACTCCTAGTCCTTAACCCTCTGGGGTCTATTTAAGGAGATTTTTGGTATTGTAAAAGGTAGTACAGAGTGGAGTTTGAGAGGAGGTACTGATAGGAGAAATTATCTCCAGATTTATGCTATTGTAAGCCCTTAGGGCATGTTTTGAAGTTTATTTTCTCTGTACTATTTGTACTAGCTTATTTTCTCAGTTAATATAATTTCCCCTTTTCTGTTGTGTCCATTCTGTTTTTGGGTTCTGTCCCCATCAAACACAATGAAAATAAAAATAAAGTTATTTAATTACCTTTATTTCATTTACTTCTTCAATGTTGGCTTCACCTTTTCCTATTTTCACGCCTTGAATGTTGGCTTAACTCTTCCTATTTTCATGTCTTAGATGGATGATCTTAATTTGTGTGTGTGTGTGTGTGTGTGTGTGTGTGTGTGTGTGTGTGCATAAACACACACACACACACACATGCATATGTATACATATATATGCACAAATATGTATCCATATATGTATGCATAGGTATGGACATATGTGTGCATACATATATACATATGTATATGTACATATATAAAGATATGTATATATGTATATATATGCATATGTATACATATTTATATATGTATGTGTGTGTGTGTGTGTATTCTCCATCCTTTTTGAAATGCATTTCTACCATGTATTTTACTCTTCATATATTTCATTAAATTTTATTAATTTATATCTTTGCACTAAAATATGAAGGACATCATTATAATCCAAAAGTATTGCCCCTTGCATATGTTTTTTCTCTTAAATGTATATTTTCCTTTTTATCTAGTTCGGTGCCCTTTCCCATCCCCATCAATGGCTTAATATATGTTTTTTGCATGGAAGAACATGTCCTTTCAGGTTTGGTGGTTATATATTAAGTTTGGTTATTTCATTCTTGAATAGCATTGGTTTACTTGTTATTTAATATCTTCCTTTTATATCTTTCTTATTTGTATTAATGAAAATAATGATTTCCATCACTTAATAAACATTATTGATTTAATAAATAACATAATTATTAACTGGAATTGATGTAAGAATAGATGAAATTAAAACATAAAGTAATTATAAATAAATTTATTATTAATCTAATAATGATTATTATATAATGTTTTACAATATAAATTATAAGTAAATGATTATATGTATTATTAGACAACTTATATATATTCTTAATAATATATTATTATTATATTTATATCATTAGTCTAAGGATAGGTTATATCTTATTATCTATCATTATTAGGGCTCATGACAAGTCTGCACTTCCTCAAATTATTTTCCCTCAAGCAATTTCTATTTCTCACATGATATTCTATAACTTAGACACTAACCTACCTTAACATCAATAACTTCAATTATTTTTCAATTAACATTATCTCTAGTCATTAGCATGTCTTTAAGCTTTATTCCTTTTATATTCATTCATATAGACTTCATAAATACAAATCTCCTTGTATAGTGATTTAGACTTGATATACCAACATTTATTTAAGTATTAGAAAGTTAATAAAAAAAAATATTCATGAATATGTGAAGACACAAAGTAGATACAAGGTAGACATGTAAATGTATGAACACACAAATCATACACAATGTATACACATTAATGCATGAAAACATGAAGTACACACAAAGTATACACATTGATGTTGTAATGCCCCACCCAGAGATCCTTGGAACAAGGATGAATAAAAGCCAATATTTTTTTTAAAAAAACAACCATGGAATCAAACAACATCAACATGAAATATGTCCAAAGATCACAATGGAAGACTTAACCAACCAATCCAAACATCCAATGATCTCCAAGCGTCACTACTTACCAACACGTTCAACCAACTAAGAGAATAAAGCAATTATGAAACCTAGAATCTTCTATTTGTTGAAGCCTAGGAAGGTTTGAAATCTTAAAGGGTACTCAAAACACCTAAACATGTTTCTCAAAAGTTAGTGGAGATACTCCTTGCGAGGAAACACAAGCCTCCAGGCTCATGTGAGAGAACACCTCTTCACGTAGGGAAGCACCTCATTGCATGTGAGAAACTACTTTCCAATTCTTGTGTGAGGAAATGCTAAAACTAGCTCGCAAAACTCTCAGCACTAAGATCAAGGCTTGTACGAGAGAATGCCCAAGCTTGCATGAGTGAATACCCTACCTTGCGTGAGAGAGTACAATCTCACGCGAGCATTCACTACACTCTACACGAGAGAAGAGTTTTCTTGTGTGAGAGAAAGCATTCTTGCTTGAGCAATCCCCTCTCTAACATGAAGTTCAAAAATAGAAAAAAGGAAAAGAATAATAGGAAGTCTAAAGCTGAATAATTCCTCCATACCAAGGAGTACCGGATCAATAATATCATGGCTTGAACACTTGAATGAATGCAAAATAACTAAGCATACTAGAAAGGATGAATCCACCATCTAACCATCTAATCCACAGCATCTAGTAAACATGCAAAAAAGTAACATGACAATGAAAATACATGAGCATAAATCAACTATCTCTATAATCAAAATAACATAAATCACAAGGAACATACTCTAGAAGATATAGAGAAACAAGTGAACATCTAGCTCCAAAACTAAACAAGGAGAAAGACCAACTCTATACATTGAGCCCCACTAGTGGTAAAGGTTGCTGCACTTCCCAACCATGTGGAATCCCTAGGCCTACTCTTGTCATACTGATGGAGATAGTGATCCAACCTCAAACACACACAAGACAATCATCCAAGGCTAACACTCACACCAAACAGTACATAGGACTAAAACCAAGATCATGAGATAATGCAATACAACATGTCCTAGCCAAACATTGTATGCGACTACTATGTATGGACTCTGGTGGAAAGTAGGTCTCATGGCACCATAGAGCCCAAATTAAATATCATGTGGAAACTCTCCCTCGAGAAGCCATCATACTATGCCCTTGGAAGGTAACCATATAGACATATGCCCTTGGATATACTGCCAGGCCCATACCCTTGGATCAACTACTAGGTACTCATCATTTAATTATCATAGTTTTATTGCCTAGTAATTTATTTAGTTATCACTTATTAAGAAACTTCTTCATGCTACCTTGTCAGAATGTAATTGAGATACTGAGAGAATCCCCTCTACACTTTTACCCTACATACCCATGCTCATCACATGATGAGTACCTGTAGACAATGTAGTTTCCCAACCCAACCCTAAAGAATCATAAATCCATTGATAAGAACCAATAGGTTGAGCCTCATAAGCAACCAAAAAATATAGGCACATGTGCTCATGTGTGGGCACACTAACCACATGAAGATCATAAATAACAAGGGTCAGATGAGAAACAAAAAGACACAAGTAAAAAAATCACTCAACTAGCCAATATCTGGGAGTATGGATTTAGCATGAATCCTGATGCAATAAAAATACATCAAGGGTCATAAAGATATCCCTACAAATATCTGGATCCACAACCAACTATAATGCTAAGAAAACTTTAGAATCAGTACAGCACACAAATCAAGGCAAAAAACCAAAAAGTAAAAAACCTTGAAATTAAAACCCTTTATGTCTTTGGGTAGAAAATCCACAAATATCAAATAAAATATGGGCTCGGAATCTATATGAAAAAATGATCAACATAATGGCACAAAAATCCAAACCCTTGAGTCAAAAATTAATCAAATGCTCATACACGCCCAACCTAATAAGCCAAGATACAAGAATAGAGGGGAACACTATTTCTCTACTTCCTAGAAAATTTCTATCTAAATAGACTTTAAAACAGATTCAAAACATAAATATAGGAGAGCCCTTCCTAGCAACCAAAAGGGGCAAATTAGGACCGCACACAATAAAATATTCACTCCTTGGAGGTCACCCAAAAGCTTGACAAACCAAAGTATCCCCAAGCTGGATCCAATGAGACCAACCTCGCTATGATCCCACACCTATAGCTCTCGCAATGAATCAAACAATAATTCCTCCTAAAGAGGATTTGGATTTTTCTCTGAAACTTTCTAATTCAAAAGTGAGAAGTGAGGGAATAATTCCCTTTTGGGATATATGTTCACTTTTAAAAAGTGGAATATCATATTTAGGAAATTAATTGACCCACTAAAATAGCCCCTTTCAACCCAGACAAAATCAAGCAATTCCAATTAAATGGAATTCAACAACGATAAAGCTATCAAGAAATAAAATAATTAAATCCAATACAAAATTCCCTTAAACTATTAAATCATAAAATTCTTTAATTACTTTTGTATCAAATGTGAACCTCTAAATGCATAGATATGCTCATGGGTCTAATCACATAATGCAAATGAGTCTAGATTTATTAAATCATTGGAGGGTTTAATTAATCAATTAAATACGATACGTCAACCATACAGGGACAACATTAGCTAGGTAAGAATAGCCAAATCACTAACTCCATGTGCCACTATCAAGGATATAAATCCTACACACTAAACAACAAGATCAAATGAAATTGCATATAATAATATAGCTAAATCAATAATACATTAAATCACATTAAACAACCATTTATTTAATCACATTAAAATTATCTATTTAAATCACTCGTTGTACCATAAAACATCACAAGGCAAGAATGAAGCAGATAGCCATAGCATCAAATCCAATAAGTCCATCATATAATCATAAACAAAGTATATGTATGAATTCATCGTAAAGCATCATGTCATATCAATACACATCATCATGAAGATATGATCAAACTAAAAAATATAGCATCTAACATCTATGATATTGGAAATCAAAATATAGTATATGACCATCAGGTCATCTAATATGTCAGCTAACATGAGTATCAGGTTATCTCTTGAAATAAAAATATAACAAGGGACAGAATACAAACATGGGAGGCACTACATACTCCCCCACTAGGCATAGGCTTACTCCTGGAAGCCTGCAAAAAGATAAGGGTACAAATCTCTCAACTGTGTAGCATCTTCCCAAGTAGTAGAAGTCTCATCGCTTGAGTCCCACTGGAGCCTTACTTGCTCTATGTCCTAACCTCTAAGGGTTAGCCTCTAATGCTAAAGGGTATGAATGGGCTCCAAAAAAAATTGACCACCCTCCACCTGCAAAGCATCCCAATCAAGAATATGGGTCACACTGACAATATACTTCCTCAAAATATAAACATGGAAAACATTGTGGATGCATGATAAGCTAGGTGGAAATGCTAGTCAATACCAATCCTCTCAAGGATCTTAAATGGTCCAACAAAACATGGTTCCAACTTAGAGCCTTTCCCATAATGGATAGGGCTCTTCTATGGATGCACTTTCAAAAACACCTGGTCACCAACTGGAAAGTGAAAATCCAACCTATGGGCATCTACATACTTCTATCTATCCTAAGCAATAACCAAATGCTCTCTAATATGATGATGTAGGAGCATCTAGAGGTATAAGGGCAATCCTGTGTCACCCAAAAAAATGTACTTAGACTTAGTTTTTGTTTCATGTTTTTTCATTTCTAGATACCCATTTGGGTCAAATAAAGGTTCCAACTCTCACAGTTCCACTATTAATGTTCTGGGTTAGAGTTTTTTAATCACCTTGGGATACGTGTAAATGCCAAAAAAATAAGAGTATGAAATTGAGCCATCATTTTGGTGAACTAGAAGGTTTAAATTTTTTGGATGATTTTCATTGTAATTTAGAGCATTCCAAAAAAAGAATCAAGTCAAAAGGCCCCATGGTTTGAAAGTTATCGCAGTTTTTCGATTTCAAGAGACCTCCTAAGAATGCTTCAAAGTCAGGTTGGGGGCACTAAATGACCTCAAATAGGGACAAAAAATGGGGTAAAAGTGAAGCTCCTCCATAGGTCTATAGAGCGCTTCAAGAGCTTTCCAGAAATGTAAATAGTTCGTCAATCGAAGCTACAGTTCAAAAGTTATGCCTCCCGAAAGTTCGATTACCGTTTTTGGATTCTTCTAATTTTGTGCCAACTTCTAATATGACTTCTGGAGCCTTCTATTTGGTCATTGGATGCCAACTAGCAATTTCTAGAATGTATTCCTAATCCTTAACCCTTTGGGGTCTATTTAAGAACATTTCTAGCATTGTAAAAGGCAGTTCGGAGTGGAGTTTGAGAGAAGGTACTAGTAGAAGAAATTATCTCCAGATCTATACTATTGTAAGCCCATAGAGCATGTGTAGAAGACTATTTTCTCTGTACTTAATGAATTATCATATTTACATAGTTAATAAAATTTTCATTTTCCTTTTGTGTCCATTCTGTGCTTGGGTTGTGTCCCCATAATACAAACAACCTATTGCTCCATATTCTGAAGCATCTCTGGACCTAACATCACTCGGTCCTCTAAATGATCCCAACTCAAAGGGGTATGACATGGTCTACCATACAAGACCTAAAAAGGTGACATGCAAAGAGAACTATAGTACCCATTGTTATAGACAAACTCAACAAGGTACATATGATCCTCCCACTTCACCTACCTATCCATCACATACATGTGAAGCATGTCTTCCAAAACCTAGTTCACTCTCTATGTCTGACCATCGGTCTCTAGGTGATAAACCAAACTAAAATTGAGTTACACACCCAAGGCATACTAGAGAGATGTCCACAGTGATGAGGTAAAAACTAGATCTCTATCTAATATAATCTAACGAGGGATTCCATGCAATCGAACAATGTCTTCTAAGAAAACATGCGCTATAGAAGAAGTTATGTAGGATGTTCTCATGGGTGAAAAATATGCTACCTTACACAACTTTTCCACTATCACCATGATACAATCATGTCATCATGATGAAATAGAAAACCCCATGATAAAATCAATAGATATAGTGTCCCACTTCCACTCTAGAATGGTATGCAGCTGCAAAAGGCCTACCAGATGTTGATGCTCTACATTCACTCTCTAGCACTCAAGACATCAAGTAATAATGTTAGCAACATTGCATCTCATCCCTTCCTAAAAGTAAAATTGTCTAAGGTTTCCATACATCTTCTTAACATTGAGATGTGTGAAATATAGTGCATGATGTGCTTCTGACAAAATCAAGGTACAAAGATCACCAAATATCGACACATAAATGTGCCCCAAGTATTGCAACAGTCCCTTGGACTCTAGAAAATAGCCTTAAAATCTCCTCTCAAGGGTATGTCTAGAATCAATATCCACCCTCACCTCATGATACCATGTGTCACTAGGAAAGGCCTCTAAGATACGGCCTTGCAAATCCACTCCTAGTGACAAAATTGATATCTCATGTCACCCACTACTCAAGGAACCCATGATGACATTTTATTTTCCTTTGATATAGTGAACATCAAAATTATATTCACATAGGAACTTCATCTAGCGATGTTGTTGTGCATTTAGGTTTGGCTGAGTAAAGATATACTACAAGCTATGATGATCGCTATGCAATTCAAACTTGCATCCCAAAAGAAAATGTCTTCAGCGCACAAGCGCATGCACCACGGCCACAAGTTCCAAATCATGAGTGGGGTACTTAAACTCATGGTCCTTGATTTTTCCAAAATTTTATGAAATCACATGACCTTCTTGTATCAACACTACACCGCATCTTCCAACAAAGCATTTGTACAAACCATAAAATCACCCACAAGATTACGCACTGCAAGGACTGGTGCACTAGTCAATCGCTCCTTCAGAGCCTCAAATATTGACTCACGCTATTTTAACCAAACATACTTCTTCCCTTTCCTCTAAAGAGAATTGATAAGATGAGCCACTTGTGAGAAGTCCTTCATGAATCGAAGGTAGTAACCTACCAATCCCATGAAACTATATACCTTAGAAACATTAGTGGGCACCGGCCAATCCATGATAGCTCAAATTTTCTTTGGGTCCACAGCAATACCATCACCTATGATGATATTCCCCAAATACTTCACCTTAGACTACAAAAATATGCATTTACCCAAGTTTCCATATAACTTATGGTCTCACAAACATTGCAACACTTTGTGTAAATGGACCTCATGTTCCTCAATAGTCTTAGAATAGATCAATATATCATCCAAGAAAATAAGGACACACCATTCGAGGTACATCTGAAATACTCCACTCATCAAAATCATAAACACCAATGGTGCATTGGTTAACCCAAAGGGTATAGTTGTAAACTCATAATTCCCATAGTGTGTACAAAAATTTGTTCAATGAATGTCAACCTCATGAATCTGAAGCTAATGGTATCCCAATTAAGATCAATCTTTAAGAACTATCTCACTCCCGTTATCTAATCAAACAAGTCATCTATTCTTAGCAAAGGATACCGGTTCTTCACCGTCACCTTATTGAACTAATAGTAGTCAATGCACAATCGCAATGATCTAGCTTTCTTCTTCACAAAGATTATTGATACACCCCACAAGGGTACACTAGGATGAATATAGGCTTTGGTAAACAATTCCTCCAATTGCAATATGAGCTCACTCAACCCCTAAGTAGTCATATGGTAAGAAGCTCATGAAATAGGCTCCACTCCTAAAATGAGATCAATACAAAAGTCAATTTCACATTCTAGTGTCATTCCTAGTATCTCATCAAGGAATACGTCTGCGTACTCATGAAGGAGTGGGTGATCATCTAGCATCACCTCATGGCTCTCAACCTCCTAAAGGTCACTAAAAAAGACCACAAACATCTAACATCCATTTTATACACTCTGCTTCAGCTACTTAGCTAAGATCATCCAAAGTGAGACTGGCTTTTAGACCCTTACAAGCTTTATCTGCCCACCTATGTCATCAACACATTGAACCAATTTACATCGACAATCTATATTTGCCCAATGGTTTGATAATGTATCCATAACCAAAATGATATCATAAGATCCTAAGGGTAGGATACAAAGATCCATTGTGGTGGTGAAGGCACTCAAGTCCAACACATAACCCCTGACTGTAGTATCCATAGTCACCTTAGAACCTATAGCTAACTCAACCTACCACCTATCAACCTATTGCATAGCCACTAGCCCACATCATTGAACAAGGGATGGTCAAATAAAAGAATATAAAGCACCTAAATTAACTAATATTGTAATAGAAATACCTTTCAACATACCTATAGCCTTGACTACAGTACCCTGTACTCAATTTGATGATTATCAACCACCATAAAAACCTTATTGGCTCTACCTATATCCCCCATGGTATGCTCCAACATGGTTTCTCCTCTACTAGGCCATGAATATGTTTTTTAAGGACATTCCACTACTCTATGATCAAGCTAACCATATGAGAAACATGTTCCTCTAATATTGGAACCCTGCCCACATCTACCCTGAGAAGTACTAAAATACAGTGTGCTTCCCTTGCTAGAGTTTTGTTGACTACTCTGGTCATGCCCCTATTCTCCTATGAAACCTAAACTCTTCCCACCCTTAGGCCAATACTAACGATTATTTTGCTTCTGGCAACCACGATTGCCTTAAGAGGGTGTTGACTATGTCTTACCCTTTCTTGAGAAGTGTGTCTAAGGGGATTATACATCCTACCCTAAAGGTCATGTACTATGGCCCTAAGAACTTGATTTTCCACTAAACCCCTTTGCCACATTACTTTTTACAATCCTTGCCTTCTTAGCAACAAAGGAAAGTATCCTAGGTTGATGGATCTAGACATCTCCAATGATGGAGTCCTTAAGACCTCAGACAAAATGTTGAGTAAGGAGTATCTCATCATGGTTATAATATGAGTATTGCCTAAGCTCAAACAATCTCATCTCATATTGATCCACTGACATGTTCCCTTGTTTAATCTTATGGAACTCATCAGCCTAAGCCTCTCTAAACTAAGGGGATAGAAACATCTCTCCTCAAAGATCTAATATGAGATCCGCTATACTAGTCTTGAGCTTCTACCCCTTGATGTTCCACCAAATAGATGCATAGTCTCTTAGTTGAATGATGACACAATGGGCTCTCAAGTTGCTTGCATATGAATACATGGAAAAGCAACGTTCCATATCAAATAACCAATTTTCAACCCTGAGGCCACCTCCCTTACCATCAAAGTATGACGGTTTAGACTGTTGAAGAGATTTCATCATGTCCATGTAGATAGAATTCTCACCATTGTGGTCTCAACCTCTATGATGGTGCCCTCTACCACCAGGAAGTGTGCAAGAATGTTCACTCTCACATTCCTCTCACTAGTACATTAGGCCCCCATTTTTTACCAAAATTTTTGACCAAAGACCTATTTGGTTTGTTAAATTCATTTGTTTTGAAAAAATGGGCCCAATATGGTCAAAATTTTGACCAAATTTTGACTATGGTAAAAATGTTTAATTTTTGACCTTCAGAACATAAGAAAAAAGGTCACGACAGTGTTAATTTTGTTTTGGGGCACATCGTGACTGCAATTTGCAGGAGTTTGGTGCAGGGTCAACAGGAGAGGAGAAAGGAGGTAAGAATATGGTCATTAGATATCATTCCAAGTTTTTTATCTATCAAAAAGTTGCAGAGGTAGATTCTAAAGCTATTCAATGCTTTTACATTTTCTCTTTCTCTTCTACTCATCACAATTTAAAAAACAAAGCCACTATTAATTCTTTTAGGTGACAAAGTTGTTTTATAGATGATATTTAGGTTCAGGGTTAGCATATATTTAAGTGCAAGGATAAAGCTGTGGAAAATTTATATTTCTGATATAATGCACTATTCATTTTTGTATTTCTTTTGCATGTAGGGAATCTCGAGATGTCTTGGTGTTGGAAAACTCTGGATTGAAAACAAAGAATGTAATATGCCATAGCTGCTCCCATTTTCTTTTTCACTCAAATTTGTAGCATTACCTTTGACAGAATTTGATCCAGACCCATTCGCATAGGTTTGTGGCCATTTTACTGTAGATTGCTTTGCAAGACATTAAACAAGAACTCAATCTTTGGGAGGATTGATATATTGTAGAACATCTATATCTGCATTCCTTTCCTCTTCATTAAAGTAGTTTATTTTCATCTTTCTGTATGGCTTGCATCCACAACATGACCTTGTTGAGTCAGGAGTCTTTTTCACTACTTTATTTAAAGAAGAAAGGAAGCTTAGCTTGCAAGTTTTCAAAAGAACTTCATTGTAGAGTTTGGAGCCCCAGCAATGTAAATACTATGAGGAAACTATATAAGATGCATTGCTATAATTTATACAAGCTTTCCTGGTGCAATCTAGAAGTACCATTTTAAGGAACTATTTCTCCAAAATAGAAAATATAATGTAGTGATTCTAGCAGATGACGTTCAAATGGGTATGCTTGTGTGGGAGAAAAAAGAAGAAAAGAAGCAATTTGCTTTATCATCTCTAGCTAAAGACACAGCTCATACTCTTGAAGCTATGTTATATTCTCACATAGATAGTCCTGCTATAAATAATTATTCATTTTTTCCCTCATGCTTGTGCTTTGAATGATTAGGAGTAGCATGTATCTTGTTGGTGTTTCAAACTGCTGAAACTATCAAGCAACAAAATGCTTAATATCACAGTGAAATGACTCACACAATCTAGGGATTAGCCAATTCCCAATATCAACTATATGAATGAATCACTATAACCCAAATGATGGTTTCCTACTCTTCTGGCTCTGCTAAACCAAGGTAGGTATACCTAGGGATAATTCTAATGCAACTGTGTATGAAATTATCTTAGTTTCATTCCGATTCTCATCTGTTACCTTCACATACATACATAGCTCACTTCAATTCTTCAATGCTCTCAAACTTATACACATCCCTTATAAGTAGATCTAGTCATAATTCTCCTAAAATTTACAAATATTCCTGGAAATAACAGCTACTTAAGACTCAGGAATTAGATATAAATGAGTTGAGACCAGCATTTATAATTCTTGAATAGGATTGAAATAATTTTGATTTTATAAGATGACTTGATATGCAGCAGCAGAATTCATCCTTGTTTACTTCTGATTTATAGGACCAGTGCCTTATCCATTGGGCAAGAAATTGACTATTAGTGGGAGATTTAATTCAAATAACTTGTATAAGAATTAATCAACTACAATCACCCATCTCCATTCTTATGCAATATCCCTTTTATGAACTCATAAACCCTACTGATTTACTGAAGCATTTATATAATTGCTTGAATTAAAAACAACAATAAAACTAGCATACAACCCATCCAAACTGCATTCAGCCAAATAAACCTTATTTAAATGACTTCAAAGTAAACAAACCCATAAACTAGAGATAGAAATTGATGACACAGATATAGTGTAAATACACTGTTGTATTATCCTTTTCATATGACTAATACAATAACCAATAGAAAACCAATTGAATGCCCAGAATAGATTGCCATTTCTATCATTTCAATTTGCTTATCAAAAAGTACAATGGAAGCAAACTAAAAACCCCTGCATACTATTGGACCAACTGTATATGTACTCTTCTTGAAAGAAAACAAAAAATTACACAAGTCTCAGACCATCACAATGCCTTGAAAACTCATTTATATTGATTTGAGTTGCAACAAGCAAAGAGAAAATGTGATTGACAAGTGTCCAAGGAACAAAACATTACACAAAAAGACAAAAAGGTCACAATAGAATGCTAGGTGTATCAAATATTCTTTTAGGTAGGCCCATTCCTGTTACTGTTGTACTTATCAACTTCTAATTTTTCTCTCATTATTTCGGATCCTCAGAATACATGGCTATTAGGCTAGCCAATGAGGGGTGATCTTGTAATGCCTTCAGATCAGTTTGTTCTTGTGGGTTTTCACTGCTTTCACCTTGAGCAGGCACTATTTTATTTTCACTTTCTTCTTCCTTCAATTTTGGTGCTGATGTGTCAATGACCTGCACCTCATCTTCCTATTCCCTATCATTATCTGAACTGCCTTCCTCCAACTGTTGGTCCGAAGGAATATCTGCCATCCATGTGTTAAATTGTATGTCATCCAGCCAACTAAACTGTAGGATATCATCTTGTTTCTTTAATATATAATCAGCCTCCTTTTCAAAACCAACAAAATCTTGACTCAAAGAATCAAAAAATAATTGGACTTTAACCAATTCCTCTGTCATGGTGGCCCACCAAGCATGCCCCTTTTCATTAACAACTTTATTTATCCTTATGCAAAAAAGGTCATCTAGTTGTTTACTCCATTCATCCTTATTTTTCAATTGGTTCTTTCTATCCAAAGCACAAGGAAACAGGTCAAATTTTTTATTCTTGTATTTATTCAAATAAGAAATAATTTTCAATTGCAAAGAAGCTCTCCTATTATCAAAATCTGTCAAGTCATTAGCAATATCATATAATTATTCAATATGGTCATTTGAAGACATTATAACTGAATAACATAAAAGGGTGATTTCTTTTTCCCTCTTTCCCCACTTGTTAACAATAGGATTGAGGATTTCATCATGGGTTTTCAGTTGCTCCCATATACTTATTACTCTTGCCAACTGATCAAAAAACAAGGGCCATTCAATCTTATCTACCAAATACATTAGGGCCTTTCTAAGGTTATCCTCATATTGTGTATTTAACTCTACATGTAAAGCCCATAGCTTTTTTTTTTCTTCTTCAAAATCCTCAGCTGTATAATATTCTAGGCTTTGAGGTGTGTCTGGTAGTTCTACAAGGGAGGTGGATTTAAAAGGTTCCACTAGAGGATGGGGGTATGTTATTATTGGCCTTGTGGACTTCCCCATTACCTTGTTTTCAAGTTCAATTCTCCTTTTTACCACCCTATTATAGGCCTCAAGAAGTGTTTCATATTTACCTTGTAACTCAGACATGGCTTGTTCCTCCTTCTTTGCAGTATCCAAAAGAAACTTGGAAGATTCCACATTCCAAGATGTTGCCTGCACATGTGAGGTATCAGCAACTCTTCTCACAATTAAGCTTCCCATCAAGCTAGAGTCATCTGACTGTGATGATGTGAGTCCGGATCCTCTTCTCAGTGACCAACTGACCAATGCAGCTTGATCTTCAACAAATGTAGTGCCTTGAAAGTTCTCTTTATTTTGGTCTTGCAAATTTAATTTATTTGAAATAGAACTAAAAACTAAAGCATCAGCAGTATCCCAATTTGGCAACAATAAAATGTTAGATTCCTTGACCATTTTCCTCCCTTCCTTAGGGCTTATATTCTGCAATTCTTTTATCATTTCTTCTTTAGTTTGGTTCTGAATGGAAGTTTCATCCATTTCTAGATGCTCTATTTTCATCTTTTTACATTTCTCCTCAAAAATGTTCATGTTTTCCCTCCATGCAAACTACTGAAAAGCCCTAGATTAACAAAACTATCATCGGTCAAAAATTTATGACTTGCCTGCTCTAACACAGGGTCCAATTCCCTACCACTATAATCTGCTACAATTAGATCCAAACTTGGGAGGGAAGGTTCTGGAGGGTTACCCTCATCTAATTCTGCTTGAGTAATAAAAATACCTCCCTGTGATCCCATCTATTTGATCTATTCACTAGTGAGATGTTCTTCTCCAATCCTCAGAGGGGACTGAGTGGGTGAATATTCCTTAACTTGAGGCCTTTCTTCTGTTATTACCTTCTGCCTCTAGGACTAGGCTCATCAGGTCTCTCCTCTTGGGCTATACTAGTGGATCCTTTTATTTGTTTCCCCTTATCTATAGGAACCCTTTTATTCTGAATTATAGTATACCTAGGCCTCTTTTGTACAATTATTTTACCAGCTCCCACATTTGGGGTGAAAGCCAATCTCCTTATGACCTCTCTGGCCTTATCAAGATAGGAATCAATAAAAAAAAAATTCTTTTCATTCATGACTTCCATTATTTCAGGGAAGGTATTCATGAGTTTACTTATTTTGTCAGCCTCTGTAATAGCATTATCTAAAGGATCATATTTATTATCAAAACAATGACTGAATTCTAAGACCTGGGAATAAACTCTCCACTTTTCCTTTTTAGTTTCCTACTCCTGCAATGAGAATTCATTCCTTATAATGTCCTCTAGATAATAAGAATCATGCTTGACCAATCCCAACTTGATTCTATGCCTCAACATCTGATTGAAAAATCCCTCAAAATCAAAAAAATGGGGATGAGAGATAGCCATCATATACTACTCCAAAATTTTATGCAAAAAGAGCCATCCCCCTTTTGTAATCACAAACTGATGGGCCACTGTGTAGGTAGGGAAAATTGACCCTAATTGCCTTTTCAACAAAAACATTTCTTCAACTCCCCCTAACTACCACAAAACTTCAGCCACTCCTACCTTCAAAGGTACTTGGTAAGGCAAAACATGAGGGCTCCCTTTAAAACCATATATTCTGAAAATAGTAGAAACAGAGTAAGGGATGATATCTCACCAATTATGTGAAACTTTCAAGTCATGGGGGTTATCCATAGGCCTAATGAGACTCATTAGTGCTTTAGGGATTCTAAGATTGTTACTCAATATAAGGCACCTCAGCTTAGAAGCAAAATATCTATCAAATCTGACAAAACTAGCATTACTTGCATCCCAGGTCATATCTGCACTCCACAACTAGACTGGAAATATTTCCCCATTCTCCTCTCTGTTTAGTTCCATCTCATTACCAAAATACGTCACTCCTTTGAACAAAAACATATGCATTAATAGAGAGTAGTGACCAAAAGTTTTTCCACCTTGCCCTTCACAATCCCAACTAAACCAATGTGAATTTCTTTAGCCAAAAAGGAAGCAAAATCGAAAATAACATCTACACAAAAGGAAGCAATCTGAACCATCATGTACATGAAACCAATGGGCGTAAGTTCTTGCTCATCTTCACCAAAAACTCGGCATAAGGTCTTGTATATCTCTACAGCCCAGGAAGTAAAAAGACTCTTCTTAAAAGGCTCGCTAGAGGCTGCAGTAATTACTGGCAAAGTTCCTATTGTACTAATATGTGCCCTCAGTGCACCTCCCCTGGTTACATCCTTCTTTGCTTTATATTCATTCTCTAATTCTAGCTGATTGCTTTGCACATGGTAATTTGATAATGGTTCCAGGTGAAAAACCTCTCTAATTTCTTCAGGAGTAATCAAGACCAGAGGCACACCATCCTTTCTTCTTACAACCCTAATGGCTTGGTTATAATTCTTAGTAATGGTTTCAAGCAAATCATAATCCATGAAAACACTTGGGACTACTAACTTTTCCAAATCAAAATTCTAGACATTAGCATGCGGGGCAAACAACTTCCTTTCTGAAAACCACTTTTTAAATAGGATAAGACCAGTTTGAGTAGTTGTTGCATCCCTTACCCAATTCCCCTTGTCATATAGGCCATCCGCAATGTTAAGCCTAGGGTTTAAGGAAATCAATTTTTTAACTTGTGCAGGCTCTACAGTAGACTCTGGGAGTAATTATAATAAATCATCATGGACATTCCTATCCATATAGTTAATTTGCCCAAAAAATGGCTTCTTAGGAGGCATTTTGATAGTATTGAGAGAACTGGAATGCCACAGAGGTTATAGTATGAGTACTTACTTGACTTGCTGAACTTGTTCTTCTCTGAACCTCTGTAATTGATCTCAAACAACTGAGGAATAGTTTTCACATTCTTACCAAGCTTAACACAATGAAATCAATAGGCTCTTGTGCTTAGAAAATATAGAATCTTTGTTCGCATGGGACTAGAATTAATGAAAATCTCCTGTACTACACTATGTTTTTTCCACACTTGAAGCTATCATTTATCATAAATGCGTAGGATAGAAAAACAGAGTGGCATCACATTTTCTTTTTTAAACTTGCACCGTTGATACATGAAAAATCCTACGACCTGGGAATGATAACTAGGTTGACTCAGCTTTCTTCTTAATACATTGGCAGTCAAACCAATGAAATACCTCCATCTATACCTTTCCTTCAAGGCTGGCACTTCAAACTGGGCCCACGGATGACCATGGACATGTGTCATCAATTTGCTAACTCATTATACATAACTCTCGAGCACCTTTCCACAGCGAGCTAGTGATAACCACTGATCTTACTTTGATCATGTCATAGATAATTGAAACAACCTTTAAGAACACAATGGTGGGTCCCTTTCTTGTTAACTCACTATACTTATTCATTGCACATCTCCTCATAGCGAGTTAATGAGCATCGTCGATCTAGATTTGATCTTGTGGTCAACAATTTACTACAACAGTGGTGGGCCACCGCTTGCCAACTCGTTATACATAACTTCCAAGCACTTCTTCATAGTGAGCTAATGATGGCCTTTGATCCTGGCTCGATCTCATGATCAAAAATCTTTGTACTTTATACACAGGAAGTGGGTCCATGATACCGCTGTCGCTAAGCTAGCTCAACATGCTAGCACATATATATATTTTTTAATCTCTTGATGACATCACATTTCTTGGGCCTCGTTGTGTTTATGACTTTTAGGTGGGTCGCTATGTCACTACCGACAAACAAGCCAACAATCTGGCTAGCGACATGGCAAGCTCCGACGAATCAAAGTTTTCTGGCTCAAAGATATTTCAATAGGACGCCACCATGTAATTTGATCTGCATAGCTTAGCCTTATCACGTCACTCATTCGGGGCCCACCTTTGAGGATTTTTTAGTTACATTACCATTTTCCAAGAAATCGCTACATCTCTACCGGCATAAAAACCACAAATTTGGCTAGCGATATGGCGAGTTCTAGTAAGCACTTTAAAAACAACGCTCGAAAAAAGAAACTACAAAAGACAATAACCTGTAGAGGGACAAAACTGAAATGTGCACCATATCTTCCTCGGGATCCTCAAAATTACTTTCGATCTCAAAAAGATGTTATCTTTGGAAAATTCGAGCATTCGCTATATCGCCACCGGCAAGTCACAATTGTTTTTAGTTAGCGACTTGGCAAATTGTCGGATAAAATTAAACTCTGATGACACCACTATGGTTTGGGACATAGTACATGGTCAATAGATCTTCCCACCAACACATTTTGCGGCACCAGACTCCACTTTTCAGTATCACACATAATTCTCTGATGGTCACTACCTCGCTATGCGTAACATATAGCATCTTTCCATAGCGAACATGTGACAACCGTAGATTCAAATCAGATCAGATGGCAAGATTAAAACCCCTTTTTCAAAAGACTTAATAACGGTGATCAAGCAGGTGGGAAAAGAATATTCGCTCCTTATTGTTTGTTTTTTCTTTTTTTTTAAATTTTGTGCCAGGAAAAACTTAAAAGGACAAACCTAAGGCTTTTCACAAATTTTTCAAAGGTATCAAAATATACTATGCCAAAACCTAAAGCCCTATGACTTATCAGAAACTTCTCATCTAATTTTTTTTATGATCCTAAGAAAATTTGATTCGCAAAAAATTAGACCAACATATCTGATGTACTCATTAAAAGATACTTTGTCCTCAATTGAGGGATCATTTTTGTAAAATTTAATGTGAATAGCACACAAATTGTATTGCACATTTATCTGCTAGATGTTGGGTACGTTGATTTGACATAATAAATTAGTTGCTACTAGTTCTGATAGATTCAAACTTGTGAAAAGAATTCTAGAAAACATTTTTACTATCCAACATAGTTAACCTAAGAAACTAGCAACTCCATGGATATATCCACACAACCTCTGTAAGGTTTTTATATGCATAGCTATGGGTATTCTGTTTAAATTTTCAAACTTAGTGCCATCAACTTAACTAGTCCTTGATATGTTCTACTGATAAGTTAGTGAGTCACTACTGATATGTAAGACATGGAAACAAATAGATTCTTATTATGGGCTAGAGTATTTATTGCTTCTAGGCACTAACATACTGCAGATCTTTACTTTTGCATTAGAAACCTCATGACTGTTAAGCAGTACAAACTTAATAATTTTACTACCTGGATTAGTGGGATCAAGAATGCTTTCAAGAATAGATCTAGGTCATTTCTTGATTTCCAAATCTTCAACTATTTTTTGTCAAATTTTCACATAACTCTTGTATCACTTCCAGTCCTCCAGTAAAATTCTTGTTTACTTTGTGTTCTTGTGTTGTAACTTTTTAAGCTAAGCCAAAGCTTTTTGATGTTTGGGTTTTAGGCTTGCATGCTTATCTATTCAGTGAGATACATTATATGATCTTTTTCCTATTGACATGATGAATTTTGAAGAATGCACTAGTTTAGGTCTAGCCCTTTTTCGTACTTCATTCCTGCATTTGTAGAAATGTTTCTTTCATACTGTTACTTGAATTTGTAATAGTAGCTTGGATAGTTATGGACATTTTAATCTGTAAAATATATACCCTGACTTGTGTCTACTCACCATGTCATCATTCTAGAAAGTTAATTTACAGCAATTTATCCAAGAAGATCCCATTGCCAAAACATGCAATTTCAACTATGAGAAGAGCTCATTGCTCAAACAAGTAATTTACTATTATTTATCTTCCTTGCTTGTTCTTTCCTCTGTCCTATCAACAAGACCAATTACTATTAGACCTTTTAGACCAGGTCATAAAACTCAAATCCAAATACCAAACCTTAGATCACTTAGAAAAACCTTGGCAATGAAGTTTCCTTTACTTCAGCACTGCTTTTCTCAACTTCACATTCCATACTCTTTGCTACTTTCCAAACATTCATAATTCACATATATCCATGCCATGATAAAGGAAAATATCCTTCCTTTATACCAAGTCCATTAAACAATTCCTTGAGTTGGTTGTTAATCCTTCTCAATTAATTATTATAGGACCACATTAAGAGCATGTTACACTTAGCGATAACACAAATCTTCTACCTTGCAACTTAAATAACTTTTTGTACACATAATATTATTATGAGTGAGCTTAGCCATGCCATCCTTAACATTTCTTCTCCAATTCCTCAACCTTGATCCTCAATATATCAAATCTGCTAAGAGATATAACAAGTTTACCCAAACATGCCTCTATAAACTCTATCTTAGAACAAACATTACCAAAACTTACATAACTTCTTCTAGACTTAGCCTTTCTACTTCTGATGTTAACTGAATATGCTAGATACTCAAATGTATCTCTCATAACCATGAGTGGTTGTTATGTTCAACTAGTCAAGCATATCAAATTGATCTTTCCATTGTTCTTATGTTAGATACCACATAAGACATCAAACATGCTATATTGACATCAATGACAAACTCAGTCATGAGTGAACATTACATATTATCATCAAACCAATATTCCAAAAATCTCTCCAATCTTCTAACAAAGATATGTAGTCAAGTTTGAATCTTCCATCTTTCCTCTTCTTTCTTTTCAATTTCAATTGCATCTTGAACTTGTGTTGTAGGTAGATGAGTATCTACCTGTCTTGTTTGAACTTGTGTTCCATACCATGCTTGAGTAGAAACTTTTGGTACTAAGAAATTTTGCACCAATTTTTTGATGTTAGCCATGGTGGTTGTTTCTTTCCTTTGATACACTACAATGGGTAATGTAGGTTGCATCATAGTAAATTAAGGGGTTTTTGATGTCTCGAGTTTCCACCTCTATAAATATCTTCTCTGCCTCCTTAAGTTCATCTACACTCACTAATATAGGGTGATTACATAAGTTTTCCTTGGTGGTGGTGTCTAGTAGTATCTTCTTCATGTCCTCCTCTATTAGTGAATTAATGTTTTGAGTCATAGTGTTAGAAACATCCTTGATCTATACGATTTTAGTGTCTACTTTTGTCACATGTAGTGGATTGGCACTCAACATTTGTATATCTAGTATACTCTATTCTAGTTCCTACTCATCTTCAGTTATAGCCTATTTTTGTTCCCATTCTTTAGTGCCTTCCATATGTTCATCCTTCTCAATATCAACTTTAGTAACCTCAATTAATTCTTGCTCATCTTTGTCTTCACCTACCTCAATAGGTTCCTCCTCAATTACCTTAGATGTTGTCAGCCCATAAATTACCTTCCAGATTTGGGTACTTTTTTGAACAACATCTTCAATTTTAGTTTGGAGAATATTAAATGCATGATACTTAGGAGAAAATCTCCATGCATACTTCTTTATGGCTTTAGTCATCTTAGCTTTACCTAAATCTGGCATCACTCTTACAAGTGTAGTCTCTCTAATATTCCTTTGTATTGTAAGACTATATTTGCATCTTTTCTCAACTCTATCATATAAAGTATTTGGTAGAGAGTTCAAAATCTCAATTAGAGTCATCTTAAATGTTACCATCATGGCATATACTGACTCTTCTACTTTATCCATTTCTATCTTTCCAAGTCTATCAAATCCAATACGTGAAAATCCACTCAAATCTACATTATTCTTTATGTTTTCACATAGATAATCTAAATCAAAAGGATGGTGACTTACCACTTTAAATTGGCTATTATCATCAAATTCTATCCTCTCTTCATATGATTTAGTTGGAGCAATGTAATTTATCCTTTGTCTCTTCTTAGACACATCAACTTCTATAGCTTTCCTAGCTTTGTTTTGTTTTTGCTTGGCTACTTCTTGAGCTTTCTTAGTAGTAGGTCTTGTGCTGGTTTGTGTAGCTAGAACTGTAGGCTTAGGTTTTACAACCTTCTTTAATTGTTGACTACTAAGGCTTTATCTTTTCTTTTCTTCTCTATGGCTATAGGTTCTTCACTAACTTCTTCTCCTTTGACACCTTCTTCAAGCTCGACTTCCTCTTCTCCTTGATCTTCTCCTTGACCTTGTGTTAGGGCCAATGGTGCTTGGGCTGGTACTTCTTCTTCTTCATCATCATTATCATCTTCATCATCTTCCTTTGCCCCTTCACCATATTTTTCTTTCAATTTCTTGACAATCTTGTTCTTCTTCCTTATCACTAATGTTGTCTTTAGATCCATAGTTATCTTTGATTTGGCAACATCACAATTTACAAAGTCAGTAGCCTTATTATCTACTTCTTCTTCTGCAAGAAAGGATGCAATTACTATAGATGCCTCATCCACATTGACTTCATATCCTAGTGATATCAACCATTAACCCTTGGAGCTACAACTTGTACATTTGTGAAATCAGTATCAACTAGAAATAAAACATCATTGATATGTTTCTCAACTAGTGACACTGGTATCTTGTGTCTTTGTTTCATTGACTACTTAAAGTCCTCAAAATAGATAGTCATAATAGACTCAAAGCTCTCTCCCATTTTCTCAATTAATTCTCCTATTTGTACTACAATGGATTTGTTTTTCTTCCATGAAACTTTTCCAAAGGAAGGAAATGTGTTCTACACATAGAAAAATATACATACAAGTATTGATCCAAACTTGCATTGTGCACTCTTGGTTTTCATCATGGCTCCCAAAGTTTTTGATAGTTGTTGTAATTGAAGCTTGATAAGGTCATAAACACAATCCTTCTTCACTATCTTTTATCCTACATCAACATCAATACAAGGTACACTATTCAATCTGCTTGATTGAAAGAACTTGTGTGCAACAATCCTTACTACAAAAGAAATTAGGGGATCTATGATAGTATCCATTGTCATTCCTCTTTTATTCCACACTGCCCCTATGTTTTTCTCAATAACATCTTTTGCATCACTCCTCATGGTCTTAGGTCTATCTAGGGTTGGCTACCCTATTACCATTTGCACAATATTCTTGGTTATCTTGATAGGTCCATCTTCTAGCCATACTGAGTTATCATGAATTTTGATTAAAATAATCTTAATCCACTTAGTCCTGAAATATTTGGAAAATCTGGGGCATGATTAACCCTTTTATTTCTACAATTTTGTATTTCTCCTTTAGTATTCCATTTTCACACAGTTTTCCATATAGGTCTTTGATTTCCATGTCACCTATGCTACCCACCTTGCATGTGAACAACATTTCACATCTTGAATCATTAAGACTTGTGGTGGTATCATGGATAACACACCAAACAGATCTTGTTTATATGCAATATTAGGGATTTCTTTGAAATTTGGTTGTCTAATCTCATTGTTAATTAGTTGAACATTCAAGACCTCCTTTCCCTCTTTAACCTTGGTAGTAGAAGAACTAGGCACCATAATTATCACCTATGGTTTACAGAAATTCAAATAGTGTAACTCAACATACAATAAATACCTTAAAAATTTGATGAACAATGTTGAATAGTGGTTGAATTCACTTTGAAAATGTTTAGAATGATCTCTTCAATTTTCCTTTAGCTCTTTGTTCTCTCTCCAAATTTGAATGATGTCAAATGAGTTAAAAATTTATCATATAGACCTCAAAACTTTGTAATTAATGCCCCAGTCCTTACACAACTGTAAGCTCGGCTTGAATAGAAATTTCAACTCTCTCAGCTTCCATGAAGTTTACTTCTTGCTCAGAAACCACTATGAGATTGGTCAACACTATCACCTATAATAGCTTAGTATCAACTAGGTTTCACTCGACAACTTAAGTGAAAATTTTCATGCTTGACAATAACATGAAAATTGAAAAACTAAAAGATTTCTTCAAGATTCTAAACAAAACTTTGCATATTTCTTCATGAAAATATAATCTTTTCAAAACTAAGTCCTTGGAAATAATTATGATATATTATTTAAATATCAGTCCCACACATACCTCTTGATTTCTTAGTTGGAGGTGGTGTCATCAACTGACCCATTGGGTGAAGAGATCCCATCAGAACTTGATGTGCTGCAATCTTCCTTTCTCTTCCATGTATTTTTCATTTCATCTTTGACATTCTCAAAATTTGCCTTTTCTTTGCCTTTGTTGAATCACTGCTTGGCACTTTTGACCTTGTTGGGCAATTCTTACTTATGTGACCAATCTTCAACCAACTAAAACATGTAGTTGACTCAACCATTTTTTGTAGTCACTTCTAAAGTGTGTTCTTATGCAATTCTAAGGAACATGTACATACTCTTGATAGTAGTGACAACTATACCTAGTATTGTAATCCTAATTATAAGATTTTCCATTGTGATTTACCTTTGTCTATTTGTTTGATGACCACTTAGGCTTGGATCTGCACTCATATGCTCTATCTCCATACTCCTGATAGTTATAGGAGTATCCTTCAAATCTTTGTGTGCCCAAGGTCTTGGTTTTGCATTCATGTGCTTGATGTCCTTGTTTGTTGCATTTGTGGCAGAGGATTCTAATTTGCAGTCTTGCTCTTGCAAACATTAGTAGTAAACTTGTAATAAATTAAATCTTAAATAGGAAATTAGGATATTTGGCAACAATTTTAGTATTATGATTTGTTAATGAGTAGTATCAGATTTTAGATAGGGAAGTTTATTATATAAATTTATTTTTAAAATAAATAAATTTAATAATTAGAGTATAAAATAAGTTTATTAAAGTTTCAGCTAAATAGTATATCATTTTTTATTAAAAAAACTATTCACATAGATTTAGCATAGTAGTTCTCCAAGAGTTTATATCAATTAAATTTTAGAAAATTTATTTCAAAAATTTCCTATTTAAAATTTAATTTATTACAAGTTTACAACTTCACTATATTAATTATTAGTTTTTTTTTAATAAAATTTAATTGAAAATAAGAATTAATAATATTTATATAATTGTCAAAATATATTATAAAGGTAAATAGATAAGTAAATTTATTATTGTGTAAGAAGAGATAATTATATGTTGAATTTGTTCTATAAGATACAATCCTAAAAAATAAATTAACAATGATACTATTTAATAATACTAACACAACTATGCTTTTAAAGCAATTATATTTGATTCCACTTAAAAAAATAAATACTAATTAACATCATTTAAACTAACACTTTATTTAATACAAAACAAACAACTCTATTGCCAAATATCCTAATTTAAAAGCATACTAGAAACCTAATTTTTTTTAAAACTATCTAAAATCTGATACTACTCATTAACAACCCATAATACTAAAATTAATAAAAGTTTTTAAAAAAATTAAGACATTAACACTACTAACTTAACTTTCAAACAATAAATTTTCAATGTTTTAAAACATTTAAATTAAACTACCTAACAATTAAAATCTAAATTTTAAACTTATTTTAAATAACTAATCTATCTTTAAACTAAAACTGAATTAATTATCACAAACAATAAATTTAATTAAGAAGTAAAAACTAAATTAAATTTATACTAACTTAAAATTAAATTAATCGAATATTAATTTAAATTTAAAACTGATCTTAATTTAATATTAATTCAAATAATTTTAAATAAAAACAAACTAACTTAATTCTAAACTAATTTTTAAAAGACACATATTAATTAAATTTTATATATATATAATCAAAACTAACATATATATATATACAAACTAACTTATACTAAAACTAGAACTTACACTATAACCCCAAACCCCTAACACTAACTGCCCATGACCACAAACTTCCGACTTCCAACCACATGGGCTCAGGGCCCCATAAATATTTTTTCCCACCCTCACGCTGCCCCAAGCCTATTTAAAAGCACACAGCCCAAAATCATGTAGGGCAATACATTTTGTAGGAGCTAACGGAAGTAAGGGAGGTAACGGCACAAGCTATTTAGCCGATGCATGTTCGTGGCTATTTAGCCAGTATCCGAGCATTCGCTATATCGCCACCGGTAAATCACAAGTATTTCCTGTTAGCGACTTGGCGAATCGTTGGATAATTTTGAACTCTGGTGACACCACTTGCAAGTTTTTTCCCACATGCATTGCTTCTTGAAACTGACAGGTCTAGGACGTATCACATGGTCATAAGATCATCCCGTGAACACATTTCGCGACATCGGATTCCACTTTTCAGTATCATAGGTAATTTTTCATTGATCGCTATCTCGCTATGTGTAACATATGAGCATCTTGCCATAGCAAGAATGCGACAACCGTGGATTCAAATCGGATCTGATGGTAGGACTAAAACCCTTTTTCATAAGACTCAACCACGATATCCAAACAAGCAGGAGAAGAATATTTGTTCTTCGCCCCTTTTTTCAAAAAGAATTCGCGCCAAGGTAAATTTTAAAAGCCAAACCTAGGGTTTTTCACAAACTTTCAAAGGTATCAAAATACACTAGACAAAAACCTAAAACCCTATGACTTACTAGAGGATTCTCATCTAATTTTTTTTATGATTCAAAGAAAATTTGATACGCAAAAAATCAGACCAACATGAGCATTATCTTTTCTTATCATAGTATTTGTGGGAAGTAATTGCATGTGTGGCCTTCCACTATTCTCTAGTTCACAATTTGATTGTGGCATTTTGTTTGAAGCAAAGGTTTATAATTACAAATCTAGGATATTTTAATAGATCATTTACTTGTGTGATGGGATAAAACCCATTTTGGTGCCCTAAAATAAGATAACTATATATAGAAACTCAATCATTGAGACATTTCTTATGGACTTGAGCTATCTTGATCTAGGCTCAGATCTATTTCTATGCATTTGCTATAGGGTAAAAGCACAGATCTGTGTCACTGTTTGTGATACCAAAACCTGTTTTGGTCAAATCTCATTTCTCTATCAAAACTCAATTTTTTTCAAAAATTAAAAATACCCTTTTATAGATCTCAGATTCAATATCATCATTATATAAATTTTTGAGTGTTTTGATTAGTTATAATATGTTATAATCTCAAAGTATTATAAGTTGATATTTCAACATTTCAGAAGATGCTCCCTCAAAAAAGGAAAAAAAAAAATCATATCAAAAAAATTAAAAAATTATATTTATCTCTAGAGGAGAGAATCCTCTTCATGAATATGTAATTTTTTTTCAAGAAGGTATAGATTTGATAGGAAAGTTTTGACGGGAGGAAAAAACTATTGGATTTTGATAAGGTCGAACTTGAGTACTTATAACAAAGAAAATATACATCAATTTTATTTGTTTTATTTTTCGTGCACTAGCTATACATGTCATCTATAAGATATTTTCAAATCAAAATAAAAAAAGATGATTTGCATATACTTGTTTGATGGGAACTACACCCTATATTTTTTACAATTAAAAAAGGGACTTCAAAATAAAATAAAATGAATAAATTCCTACTCAAAAAAATAATAAAAATTATAGGCATAAAATTCATCCAATTCTACACATTTCATCAGTTTACATCATCTTCATATTTTAAACACAAATACCATTTTTTTGTCACTGATGTTGAACTATCACATTCTGATATCACGTTTCTTTATAAAAGGTGACACAGGTTTGTGCTTTTACCCATAACTATTTTTGGGCTTTAATTTGCAATGTGAGACGCTGATTTTGTTGGCAGGTAATTTAAATAGGAAGCATTTTCTACCGCTAATGTCTAAGAGTTTGTTTTATAAATGATATATAACTTTATTATTAACAATATGCACGAAATCTTATAATAGGAGAATATTATCAATATGCATGAAATATTTACTATCATACAAGATTTTCTTTCATCTAGAGTTGCATAGGTGTTGAAACTCCTTTATTATATACAGGTTGTTGCTGGAACTAACTGTTTGAAAACATCATAATGTGGGTTATTTTCATATTGCAACATTGTTAGCCAATCAGAAAAGATGTAGATTTGAAATCCGTTTCACTTTTTTTTCATCCTAAATTAAAATACATCTACATTATTAATAGTCATTTTTTGTGTTTTAGGTGCAACTTATCAAATAACCCCCTTTTTTATATGTCTTTTGAGTTAGTCCTTTGCTCAAACAATAAATTAAAAGATCATTTTATCGTAGGGCCCTAAAGTCAGAAGTGGAGATCTACCACAGCCTATCATGCTCACAAAGGGCCAAGAGTTTACTTTCACAATCAAAAGAGGAGTGGCCTCTGAAGACTATGTAAGCGTGAATTATGATGATTTTGTGAATGATGTGGAGAAAGGAGACACACTACTTGTTGATGGTACGTTCTCTTGTGTTGGCTTGAAAATTCATTTATTAGCTGAAAAGAACAGAGTTACTAATGTTATTCACAACATTTTCATAGCTTTCTATTTCTTATCATTATTTGAATTTCTCTAGGGGGGATGATGTCACTACAAGTGAAGTCAAAAACATCAGATTCTATAATTTGTGAAGTAATCGATGGAGGAGATCTTAAATCACGATGACACTTAAATGTGCATGGAAAAAGTGCTACCCTGCCTTCCATTACAGGTTAAGACCATTTTATCAACTCTTAGGCATGCATAGCAAATTAGATTTTTGTTGCTTATTGAAATGTACATCTCAATCTGCTTCTTTCTTAGGGACTTTGATTTCATTGTGATTTCCCTTTTTTGTACCTAATATTGATTGATTGAAGTTACCTAGAATATAATTGAATGATATGTTTATCAATTTTGAAATATGTGTAATATTTGTATTTTGTTGTTACTTGTATATGTGATGAGTTGTTCTGACCAACATAGCATCTGAGATAGCTTAATTTGGTATTTGATAAAATATATTTCTTGTCTTTTTTTTTCGCAGATAAAGATTGGGATGATATTAAATTTGGAGTTGAGAATGGCATAGACTATTATGTTGTTTCCTTTGTTAAAGATGCTAAGGTGGTGCATGAGTTGAAAGATTACCTTAAAAGTAAACCTTTGAAGAAAAATTTTAACTTTCTAGTGTAATATAATCCTTTGCATACAGTATTGGGCTTGATATAGCATGTTCCCTTAATTTATATTTTAAATCAGAATTTAAAATGTGATAAAATGTCAATGCATTTGTATTTGTAATTATGTGAAGGTTGTGGTGCAGATATCCTTGTGACTGTGAAGATTGAAAGTGCTAATTCAATAGCGAATCTTCATTCAATTCTTTCTACATCAGATCGGGTAAGTACAGTCTCCCTAGATTAGAGGTTTTAGTCAGATAAGTTGTTACTTTATGATTGGTGATATTGCTTTGAATGGGGTTAATAAATTATGTGAAGTGATACTTGTCAAGCATTATATAGAAAGTTAAATGCACATGCTAATTTGTTTACTATTTAGTCATGCATGTATTTGTTTGGATGTTGGTGCTTTTCCATTGTTGGTTTTTGATGGTTTTTGTACGGGTTTGTTGTAAAATACAAAATGTAAAAGCTTTACTTGTGAATATGTTATAATCTTTTTTAAATTGTTGGCAAGGACTATGAGCTTCAGTAAAGATGTTTTTAAATCAATTTTAATGATTGTCTATCATTCAGTGAACTTAACTAGAATGAAACCATCATTTAGCTGCCTGACTGATTCCTAGCTATTGAGTTTTTAGATTGTAGTTTCCTCATAGAGCTCAAGATGGTTCTGTCAAGAAATGAGAGAGCAAAACTTAAATGTGGACAGTAATATCTAAATTGACACTTTGAAAGGAGGGATAGATATATTCTTTATGCTATAATTTTCACATGAAATAAATTAAATTGATTTTTTTCCTATGTGAGTAAAATCTGTGAGGACATATAGCCTTTGGAGATTTTTCTAAATGCAACATAAGTTGGTTAAAATGGCATAACTCTCAACTATGAAAATCTTGACATCTTCCTCATTCTGAGATTGTTTGCTTCTAATGGGCATTTTTATGTCATTGCAACTTCTCATAATTGATTGTACTAGGTACATTCCCATGCAAGACTTGTTGGTATCTTATGCTTATGAAATTTTAGTGTATGTATTTAAACATGGCATTCTCTTCAGATTCTACTATCGAAATTCATAAATTTGACATTAGTTCAATCTCATAAATTATGCCTTTGTTATCTTTTTCCTCTCCATCTTTTAGCTTCACAACAAAGGTCTTAGAATTTGTGAACTATCAAGAAACATTTTTCTACAAGAGGAAATGTGCTTTTCCAATTCCTAACAGAGATGTTGTGGCATGCAAGGGCTATGGGTATTTTTGTGCAGCTGTCATACCATGCATGGGAAAAGATCTTCTATTTGCCATAATTTTTGTCAGTGCTGCCTTGAGAAGAATTTAGGGTTAGCTTTAAGTTCATTCTAGCTTTGATTCCATCTTGTCACCTTTTGTTTGGGTATGAGATGCTAGATTTTGAATACATAGGATACAAGCTGGGTTTTAAACGCTAAGAAACATTTTCTTACAAGTTAGATTTCAACAACTAAGAAACAATGATCTTATTGTTTTGTTAATTTTTACCTTCTTTTGAACTTGGTATCCAAGATTTTTTGTTTTGTCTCTTGTAAACACCACTTAATAGTATCTGGCTAGTCTCTAGCATATCTCACACACCCAAATATTCAATTGGCTCAGTTAAGGTTGAAAGATACTACCTAGAGGACTGACCAAGACAGTCTCCCAAACAACAACACCCTTTTCTTTTGTCCCTATTCAGGTAAATATTTAGCTTTCCAGATGTCCAGAGTCCATATAGCAGTTTATATGTCAATCTGATTAAACTGTGAATGATCATGCATCTCTTATTATTCAGGGCTCCACTATTTGTCCAGACACCAGTGTCAGAGTGTAGAATTGTCATAGAGTAGTGTTTCTACAAAATAGTTTGTGTTCTCGGTCTGTAGGATCTCCATTCTTTAGTACATGTGTCCAGTTTTGTGATTTGCAGAGGGAAGGGCACCATTCTTTAATGCAAGTGTCCATTTCTGATGGCCATACAAGGTTGGAGCACCCAAAGATTGTGCAAGTGACTTGTAGTGGTGAATATAAGTTGTGTGTCTTTGTCCTAGTCTCTGTCCTGCAGAAGCATCCATCTTGAATGCTAGTGCTCCATTTGATTCTCCAGAATAAAAAATTTCTTGGATCCTTATTCCTATGTTTCTATTCCCTTTTCTTCTATCTGCTGCTACCTACAATATACAGTTGTATAAGCTTACAGTTTTATGAAAGTACTTCCTTGGAGGTTTTTTGATATTTATATGCTAGTGGTCCCTTGGACATTATTGGATGTTTTCTTTCATTTAGTTTATTTATGACAAGCATTTACACACTACTTGCATGCAAATGGTCATAGCCACCTTCATTTTTAGCCACACTCATTCAAGTTATGCATGTATTGATTTTTTTATGGTATTTCTATGTTGTTTAGGATTCTAACAGTTGTCTCTTCCTTCCTCTTCTTTAGGCTATGGTAGCTCAAGGGGATCTTGGAGCAGAGCTTCCTATCGAGGAAGTTCCTTTACTCCTGGTAATTTTATACAGTTTTTTATCATCAGTTAAAATGTTACACATATCAATTAAATCCATTTCTTGAATTCTGTATTTGCAACCATTCTTATTGAATTCCCTGTTTACTACCCAAGATCAAGCTAATATTTCAAATCACACTGGGTATGATGCAGTCTTCCATGCTGACACAAATAGTGTTAACTTGGAAGGGCTTTCTATGCTTCCCTTATCACAAGGTGCACCTTCTTCTGCCATGGAAGTCCCACTAGATGCTCTTGGGCTTGGAATTCAATTAAGCTTCTTGACATTATTCATCTTACTTTTTAATTATTTGCAAGCCAAAAAAGCAAAGATGGAGGCCAATTTCAAAATACCCTCTAATTTTTCATCTTGCTTGGTTTTTTAAGAACTTTTTTATCCTTCATTGTACTCATAATGCAATTTCCTAAATAGAATTTAGTTTTCACTTGCTTGATTTGATATAAGAGCATAATTGGGTCTAGAAGAATAGAATTTAGTGTTAAATTGTTAATTCAGCCAGCTGAAGAGAACTATAGATTACTTAGCAATTAGGTTTGGAAGCCTATCATTGGATCCATAATGTAACCTGCAAGAGTGAATGGCGGATTTAGCATTTAGACTTTGATCTATATTTTAATTTATTTTTTATAATTTCTAAAATGAAAACTACTTTTATCTGTTTAGTATGTAAAGTTTTGATATTTTTTCACAACAAGTTAAATTATGATACTTCTAGAACTAGAATTTAATTGTGTAGTTTTTCAATTAAATTTGTTGGTCTATTTTTCATAAGTAATCAGTGATAAGAACCCACTTAACTGATCCATAATAACTTGTCCATTTATTGCCTTCCTCTTTATTTGTCTTTTTATAGCATCCATCTACTACCATCATTCTCATGAGAGAGATTCTTGTATACAGCTACTCATAAGAAATGAGTTCATAAATTCAACTAAAAAGTCATAGATTTTTATATACAGCCGATCATTTATTCATGTAAATGAATCAATAGATTGGATTCAAAAATTATATAATTGAATCCTAATAATTGTCTTATAGTTGGAATATATTTATACATAAGTAGAAAACATCAGTTCATAGTAAATTGGTACATATGAAACTGAGTTTAACTATGAAAAGCTTTGTGATGCACAATTTGTTTGTTAAATTAATATGTACTGAGAATTGTTCTTTTTATTTCTTACTGGGCCAATCTTTTCTTGAGAGCGGCAGGGGAGGTGGAGGAAAAGCTCATGGAGAATATCAATAAGCTAAAGGCAAAAATGGTGAAATTGGAGGAAGCGGGACACATGGAAAGACTAAATGATTATAGAAACAGATGTGTGAGGATGAAGATTGTATACTATGATGCCTTCAAAGAAGTGGTTTTCAAGGAAGAAAAAGAGAAGCTAGATTTTCATGCCAACCTTAGCAGGCTTAACCTTGTTTCCTTTTATGATAAGTTAGAAGATATAGTGGAAACCCATGATTGAATGGGGATTATGAGTCAAACCAATGGGGATAAATATGATGGGCAATGGCTTGATGGGTTGAAGCATAGACATGGAGTCTACAGATGGGAAAATGGGAGTTATTATATGGGGACCTAGAGTAAGGGGCTCAAAGATGGGAAAGGTACATTTTATCCTGCATGTGGCAATCAGACTAGGCTATGCCACCTTTTGGAATCATCGCCTTCCAATGTGGATCAGCATGACGATCTCTTCATTGATGAGCAATCTTGTTGGAAGGAGAGAAGCTCTTCTATGTCTGATTTTGAGGTTTATTTGAATACTTCTTATGCCCCTAGCTCTGAAACAACATCCTCAAAAACCCTTGAATCTAGAATAGTAAGAACCTTTTCCTTTGATGGGATAAGAAGCTCAAGTAGTGAGGAATTTGATGATAATGACGAGGGTGTCAAAACTTGTGATCCCAAAATTTTTCCTGTACAATCTGCTATCAAGAGAGAATATGTTCAAGGAGTTTTGATTAATGAGGTATCCAGAATAAATGTGCCTTCCAAGGCTGTGAAAAGAGGGCATAAATGGTAGCCAAATGAAAGTAAGAGACCGGGTGAAATTATCTATAAAGGGCACAGAAATTATGACTTAATGCTCAATCTACAATTCAGAATCAGGTTCACATATTTATTTGCATATTCACGCATGTGACTAGCGACTTGCTCAATATTTTACATTTATATGGATATGCCTTGTAATGTTTATTGATTTTGCTATAAGAAATTTAGAGTCAGACTAACAAGAGAATAAAAAATGTATATGTGTAATATTTGAATGATGAAAACAATATGATTTTAAAATGTGTATTTATTTTTAGTCAATTTCTTGTTATTGAAGAAGACTGTATTGAAATATAATGTTGAGTTTGTGCGTTTGTCCCTAGACATATTGGATTCACAAAATTTTGAATTTGCCACACTTGGTTTTGGGTATACAAGAGATTTACATTTTAAACACCATGCATACTAATTTAGTCTCATCTATGCAATTTTTGCAATTAGTCAAAGAAAGTGGGAGTTATTGTTCTTAGTTTATTTGGCAATTTTTGTCAGCATCCTTGGAAATTGATGCATCTTTGTATCTTAAGATGCTAGTTGTAATTAAACGAGTCCTTTAAGCTATGCATTTAGGTGTGGTAGCCAACTAATTCTAGTTGTAAGGTACAAAAATTTTATATTGTGGGATTCCTTATTTTGCCTTAATGTTCCACAGTGTTTCAGCATCCTATTATTTTTCTTTTCTTCATTGTTTACCAGTGTGACCATTTTACAAGTACTTCTTCGTATGCTGCCAAATTACTATAATCATGTTCATACTTATGAAAGCACATTGATCACTAAATTTTTTGCTCTACATAGTATCAAAGTAGTAGGAGGACAAAAGGTATTTTTTATACCTTCTTACTCTATTTTCCATTTAATCGTTGACATAATATGTCAATTTTTGGTAACTAGACGTTATTTTCAAAATTAAACATGGTGAGTGGGCTTAAAGTTGCAACTTGGTGGGACAAGTTGGTGAGCCAACTTAGCAAGGCCACTTAGAGACACGACATGGTGAGCTGACTTGGTGAGCAAGCTCGATGAGCGGACCTCAAGACTGACCTTGATGAGGCACTTTGGTGGGGTGACTTGATGACCGAACTCAAAGAGTCAACTTGGCGAGCATACTTGCACTAGTACATTTGGGTTCAATTTTTGACCTTTATTGGTTGAAATTTCGACACAATTTTCGACCAAATTTTGACCAAATTCGACCAACCCATTGGTGAAAAAAAAATTTCTTGAAATTTTGACCAACTCATTGGTACATGATTTTTCTCAATTGTGTAACTAATTATATATTCCTCATATTAGTTATTGTCGATGTTTTTGTAGCATTCTATAAGATAGTTCACATGTCTTGCCTATGATATGACATTTTACATGCATCCTACTCTCTCTCTCATTCGACTAATGATGGATTACTTAGAGTGATCTGAAACCATGATGCTAAAAAACACACAATCAAATCTAAAATGAACTTGCAATACAAATGGATTGTGGAAATATGATATTGGTAAAATTGCACGCATGTCTACTAGGATAATCACAACTTAAACATATATTTTTCTTGGTAGACATGCATGTAAAATTAACAATATCAAATTTTCAGAATCCATTTGTAGTTTTGGATGTGATTGTGTGTGTTTTTTAGAATCATGGTTTCAGATCACTTTGCGTAATCCATCATTAGCCAGATGAGAGAGTATAGGATGCATGCAAAATGTCGTATCATAGGCAAGACATGTGAACTGTTTTATAGAATGCCTGAAAAAAATTTACACCTTGTTGTTGGTGGAAATTTCCACCAACGCTTGGGTTTTTTCGACATTTGTTGGTGGAAATTTCCACCAACAATTAAATTTTTTTTGACCTTTTTTGGTGGAAATTTCCACCAACACCTAAATTTTTTTCTACCTTTGTTGGTCGAAATTTCCACCTTCATTGGTCAAAATTTCCACCAACGCTTAAATTTTTTTCTACCTTTATTGGTCGAAATTTCCACCAATGCCTCAAATTTTTTCCACCTTTGTTGGTCGAAATTTCAACCTTCATTGGTTGAAATTTCCACCAACGCTTAAATTTTTTTCTACCTTTATTGGTCAAAATTTCCACCAACGCCTCAAATTTTTTCCACCTTTGTTGGTCAAAAATTCCAACTTCATTGGTCAAAATTTCCACCAATGCCTAAAAAATTTTCTGCCTTTGTTGGTCGAAATTTCCACCAACGTACAAATTTTTTTCTACCTTTGTTGGTCAAAATTTTGACCTTCATTGGTCAAAATTTTGACCAATTCCTGCATGGCCTTAGACAATGGCTTGTTGGGTTTTCGACCAACAGATTGGTTGAACTTTCAACCAACTAGTGAGTTGTTCAAAATTTTGACCAGAAAAATATCGACCAATGGGTTGGTCGAATTTGTTCGAAATTTGGCCAAAATTTGGGTCAAAAATTTGACCAATAAAGGTCAAAAATTGAACCCAAATGTACTAGTGTCTTCCTCTCTATGATCTGACACATGGGAATGTCCATGGTGAGATCCCTCTTCTTAGCCATGGTCATGTTGGTTTTCCTCAACTCAAGGTCCCAACCAAGCTATAATCTCTTGCAATAAAGGAAAGAGTGCCCTAACATCACCCTAATTGTTATCATCTTTTCCTCCCCCAAATTCTTGACATTCTTCCTCATGGTACTCTTCTTCATTGTCATTTCGTTGGGTGTTACCAGGTCTACATGTAGGAGGCATCACTAAAGGAGCAACAAGATAAGGATCAGAGTCATATGCAAAAATATAAGTATCATAAGCATAAGCTATAATAAGATGCCATTATACGTAATAAAAATAATATCATAGTATGAGCATAACACAAAGATCCCAATGTTGCAACATGGGCTCTGGTATCAGATGTAATGCCCCGCCTAGAGATCCTTGGAACAAGGATGAATAAAAGCCAATATATTTTTTTATTTTTAAAACAAGCATGTAATCAAACAACATCAACATGTAATCCATCCAAAGATAGCAATGGAAGACTTAACCAACCAATCCAAACATCCAATGATCTCCAAGCATCACTACTTACCAATGTGTTCAACTGACTAAGAGAATAAAATCAATTACAAAACCTAGAATCTCTGATTTGTCGAAGCCTAGGAAGGTTTGCAATCTTAAAGGGTACTCAAAAAGCCTAAATATGTTTCCCAAAAGTTAGTACAGATACCCCCTTTTTTTTGCACAAGGAAACACAAGCCTCCAGACTTATGCGAGAGACCACCTCTTTGCACAAGGAAGTACCTTGTTGCACACAAGAAATTGCTTTCTTGTGTGAGAGAATGCAATTCCCACATGAGGGAATGCTAAAACTAGCTAGCAAAACCCTCAGCACTAAGACCAAGGCTCGCAAGAGAGAATACCCGACCTCGCGCAAGTGAATACCCTACCTTGCACAAGAGAGTACAATCTCTTGCAAGCATTCATCATGCTCCACATGAGATAAGGGTTTTCTTGCATGAGAGAATGTAGTCTCATGCAAGGAATCCCCTCTTTGATGTGAGGTTCAACAAAAACAAAAAGGAAAAGCATAATACTAAGTGTAAAGTAGAATAATTCCTCCACACTCGAGAGTACCAGATCCACAATATTGAGGCTCAAACACTCAAATTAATGCAAAATAGATAAGCATGCTAGAAAGGATGAATCAACCATATAACCATCTAATCCATAGCATCTAGTAAACATGCAAAAAAGTAACATCTCAATGAACATACATAAACATAAATCAACTATATCTATAACTAAAATAACATAGACCACAAGGAACATACTCTAGAAGATACAATGAACCAAGTGAGCATCTAACTTTGGAACTATACAGGGAGAAAGATCAACTCTGTACATCGGTCCCCAGTAGTGGTAAAGGTAGCTACACATCCCAACCTCATGGAACCCATAGGCCCACTCCTGTCATGTTGATGGAGATAGTGATCTGAACTCAAACACACATAAGACAATCATCGAAGGCTAACACACATGCCAAATAGTATAGAGGGTTGAAACTAAGATCATGAGACAAGGAAATACAATAGTTCTTGATCAGACACTCTATGGGACTACTATGTAGGGACTTTAGTGGAGAGTAGGTTACTCGGCATCATAGAGCCCAAGCTAAATATCATGCGAAAACTCTACCTTAGGAGACCATCACACTGTGCCCTTGGAAGGTAACCGTGTAGACACATTCCCTTGGATATACTGCCAAGCCCATACCCTCACATCAACCATGAGGTACTCATATTTTAATTATCTTACTTTATTACCCAATAATTTATTTAGTTATCACTTATTTAGAAACTTCTTCACACTACCTTGTCAGAATGTAACTAGGATAGTAAGAGAAGCCCCTCCACATATTTACCCTACATACCCATCCTCATCACATGATGAGTACCCATGGGAAATGTAGTTTCCTGACCCAACCCCAATGAATCATAACTCTACCGATAACAACCAAGAGTTTGGGCCTCGTAAATGCCTGAAAAATGCACATGCACATACTCATGTGTGGACACACCAACAACACAAAGATCATAAATAACAAGGGTTGGATGAGAAACAAAAAGACCCAAGTAAATAAATCACTCAACTAGCCTATATCTGGGAGTATGGATTCGACATGAATCTCAATGCAATAAAAATAAATCAAGGGTAAGAAAGATATCCCTACAAATAATTTGGATCCACAACCAACTATAGTGCCAAGAAAACTTGAGAATCAAGGCAACACATAAATCGAGGTGAAAAAACCCAAAAAGTCAAAAACCTCTAAATTAAAACCCATTATGTCTTTGGGTACAAAAGCAATGAAATCAAATAAAATCTAGGTTCGAAGTCTGTATGCAAAAATGGATAGCATAACGGCATGAAACCCCAAACCCTCAAGTCAAAGTTCAATCAAATACTCATATCTGCCCAACCAGGTAGATCCAACATACAAGAACGGAGGGTAACACTAGTTCTCTACCTCCTAGCAAACTCATATCCAAAATAGACCCTAAAATGGAGTTGAAACATAAAAATGGGAGAGCCCTACTTGGCAACCAAAAGGGGATAATCAAGATCGCACGTGATAAAATAATCGCTTTGCAAAGGTCACCCAAAAGCTCGGCAAACCAAATTTTTCCTGAGATGGATCCAATGAGACCAACCTCATGACAATTCCATGCATGTAGCTCCCACAACAAATCAAACAGTAATTCCCCTTGAAGAGGATTTGGATTTTTCTCTCAAAGATTCCAATTCAAAAGTGAGAAGTGAGGGAATAATTCCCTTTTGGGATATATATTCACTTTTAAAAAGTGGAATATCATATTTAAGAAATTAATTAGCCCACTAAACAAACCCCTTTCAATCTAGACAAAATCAAGCAATTCCAATTAAATGGAATTCAACTACAGCAAAGCTATTAGGAAATAAAATAATTATATCCAATACAAAATTCCCTTAAACCATTAAATCACAAAATTCCTTAATAACTTTCACGACAAATGTGAACCTCTAAATGCAGATACACACTCATGGGTCTAATCACATAATACAAATGAGTCTAGATTTATTAGATCATGGGAGGGTTTAATTAATCAATTAAATAAGATACATCAACCATACAAGGACGACATTTGGTAGTTAACTACAGCTGAATCACTAACTCCATGTGCCATTATCAGGGATATAAATCATGCACACTAAACAACACGATCAAGTACAATTGCATATAATAATATAGCCAAAGTGATAATGTATTAAATCACATTAAATAAACATTTATTTAATCACATTAAAATCATATATTTAAATCATTCACTACACCATATAAGATCACAAGGCTAGAATGAAAATCTAGGTATCCAAAATCCAATAAGTCCATCATATAATCATAAATAGAGTATATGTTTGAATATCACTAACCAGATATCATCATAAAGTGTCATGTCACATCAATACGCATCATCATGCAGATATGATCAAATTGAACAACATAGAATCTAATATCTATGATACTAGCAATCAAAATATAGTATTTGACCATCAGGTCATCTCGAATGTCATCTAACATGAGTAACAAAGTATCTCTCAAAATCAAAATATAACAAGGTATAGAATGCAAACATGGGAGGCACTATAGATGTAGGAAGACACAAAACAAATAAAAATCATACAAATGAAAACATGAGGCCTACATAATGTATATATTTTAATATAGGAGGATACAAATTATACACATAAATGTAGAGAGACACAAATAGCATGCTTAAATATCTCTTTGATATGATTATATATCTACATGAGCATGTTCTTATAGTGAGTGGTCGTATTATTATGTTTGGACATGGAATAGTCTACTTGAGGCTCCCTTGTAAACAAAGCCTATTTTGGGAATTTCTACCTAAGCATGACAGAATTACTTTCCTCTCCATTTCAATGATCATTATTCACTATAGCGCTTCAAGGTAGGTAGATACTTATGTTACTAGGACTTAGAAATAATTATGTACTTACTACTCACCTACATTTCCCTATTGCTATAATGAATAGTAGAACTATTATGCTCAGGTAGAAATAGGATCCAAGAGGCTTCCTAATGAACAAAGCCCATTTAGGACTCTTCTCCTCATTGTGCCTAAATTACTCTACCTTTCACAAACTCCCTATTCGTTGTAAGACTTGGGGATAGGTAGATCGTCACATATGGCAGTTGAGAATTGAACCTCAACTGACTTATAAATGTTCAATCTTGGCTAATCATTAATTATTCTTGGCTTTAAGTTTTATTTCTCTTATATGCACCTTCCTTATAGGATGGCAAGATCATGCTCTGATACCACTTGTGGTGACCCTTAGTCAAAGGTTGTCGATCATCGAGTTTTAAAGTATATTACCATAGAAATAACTTAATTATTACTAGCCAGATAATACATATATCTTATAATACATCTAGTAATTAATATGTTTACACCTCAATCGCTTACTTTCCTCCTATACCTAGCCTCAGGAGATCCTAGAATTACTTGTCATAGGATGCTTGGCACCAATATATTCTCTAGTTTTAATCTGCCTCTCCCTACATAACAACAACTATCACCTCTCATGTCTATAGCAAGAGATTAGAAAATAAACCATATATATTTTAATCTTTTAATTACTAATGTAAATAATCTATGATTTGCATGACTTATTCATCAACTGTATAAAGTAATTCTCTTTTTTGTTTATAAGAATTATTAATTATATAATAGATTATATATTCATCACATATTTATTGTCATACATATATAATATCTTCTCAATATTCATATTGTATTATAAAGATAAAAAGAAAAATTAAATATATTTATTTAATTATTTTGAATTCATTATATAATAAATTTTTATTATTTATTAACATTAAAAATATTTCATTAAATAGAATCAAATTATTTCGTATAAGGCTATTATATTCTTATTCATAAATATCTTTAAAATGTCTACAAAGACATAAAGCAAATAAAAATGAAGTTATTTAATTTCTTTATTTCCTTTACTTCTTCCATGTTGGCTTCACCTTTTCTTATTTTCATGCCTTGAATGGTGACTTCACTCTTTCCTATTTTCATGTCTTAGATGGAGGTTCTTATTATAGTAGATTAGATTTTATTTTATTTTTTATTTAATTCGCCATCCTTTTTTAAATACATTTCTATTGTGTATTTTACTCTCCATATATTTTCGGGTTTGGTGATTATATACTAAGTTCAGGTATTTCATTCTTGAATCGCATTGTTTTACTTGTTATTTAATATCTTCCTTTAATATCTTTCTTATTTGTATTAATGAAAATAATGATTTCCATTAATTAATAAACATTATTGATTTGTTATTGAATTAATAATAACATAATTATTAATTGACATTGATGTAAGAACAAATGAAATTAAAACATAATGTAATTATAAATAAATGTATTATTAATCTAATAATGATTATTATATAATGTTTTACAATATGAATTACAAGTAAATGATTATATGCATTATTAGACAACTTAAATATATTCTTAATAATATATTATTATTATATTTATATCATTAGACTAAGGATAGGTTATATGTTATTATCTATCATTATTAGGGATCATGACAAACGTCCACTATCTATAATCCAATATGTTCTCTTTTTCTCGACATGAGAAACAAGTTCTTTTTCCTCTTTAATAATACTTTCCTCTTTGATAGCAGCAAATCTTATTTCATCCTCACTATCATTGTCCTCAAAGTTACTATGCCTAATCTCAATCTCATCATCACTAACATAGAGACATTCCTTAGGAAATTTTGACTTGTAAAGTCTAGGCTTCACCTTAGGTTCTCTAGTAGGACATCTTGATGTAAAATGACCAATCTTATTACAATTATAACAATGTAAAGGTAACTTACCTTTGAATAGTCATGTGCATGTTTTCTCTTTTTTGGCAATCAATGCTTCCTATTTATCCATCTTCCTTTCTTCTTCTTGAATTTATGTCCATTCACTTGCATATTCTCCAAGACTTATGCTACTAGTGCTTACACTCTTGGTTAGTACTCTCTTATCTTTATGTTTAGTAGCTCTAAATGATGTCTCAATTCTAGGAAAAGAATCATTATATCTTCCAATTTCAAAAGCTTGTAACTTACCAATTAATATTTCCCTTTTAAAACCTTCAATGAGCGGAATCACTTCTTCAATTGCATTTACCTTGTTCTCATAGGTTGGTGTTAATGATCTGAGAAATTTTTGAACAACCTCATATGTTGTTATAGTTTCTCCTATGCTCTTTATCCATGTTACAATTTCAACAATCCTTTGTACATATGCTCTAGCAATCTCATCTTTTTGCATTCTAGCATTCTCTAATTTAGTGGATTGGATTATCAATAAATACATAGTCAAATTCATTCCTTTAGGCTTGGAGGCAATTTTGCAAATTTTAGATTTAGTTAAATCCAAAGTATTCTTCATTGTTGATGCCCTTGCCACTATATGATGTGAGAGTCGTGTGTCGTGATCTGTTGTAGAGAATTGAGTGTCGTGGGGATTCAAACAAACATTTTTTCCATTTTTTCCCTAGCATTGTTGATATGTTGTTGTTGCCCTTGCCACTATCTGCATATTGTAAAATGTTTCTCACATGACAGTTCCACATGTTTTCTTACAGTTCAAATTATCTCTACTTCATCCATCCTAAGAAAATACAAGTTATCACTCCTTTAGAATTGTTGGTATGGGGTTCGCTCGACAACTATTTGACAGAATGGGGAGAGTTGTGGGTTGACGTTACTTGGGGTAACAGTCCACAGCAGTTCTCACATCACTATCTAGATGATTCTATGTAACTTGGAAGGAGAACTGCATTAGGTTCTTGCCAGCATCTCAAGCTTTAGGTGAAGAAATTTTGTGGACATACGGGTTGTTGGGGTTTTCTCATCAATTGTTTGATGAAATGAATCCCCCACTTGATCCAATCACATTTTAGCAGATTATTGACCATTTAGCAAAAGTGGAGAAGGATAATATAGCACTAAAAGATATAGTTTTCTCTCTATCTAACCTCTCTTAAAAACTAATTGTTTGAGTGTTTAAACTTGAATCCACCAACACAGTGCTCGCACTCACTCAAATTGTTACTACTTTTAAAACTCAATTGACTCGTACTCAACCTCTCTCATTTTAGACACTATTGTCATCAAGACTCAGTTTGACACTATCATAGAACAACTTGAGGACCTGGACACCTTCAGGGAACAATAGAGCTAACTAGTAGCCAAACACACTTCTCTTCTATCTGAGACCAAGCAAAAGACCAAGTCATGGGCATCAGTATGCACCACTCCTAATTCTACCCCTCTTGTAGGGGTGGAAAATATTGTCAAGGGGCATCTCACTGAGGAGAACTAGAGAAGAGTCCATGAACTTAACCTCAGGGTTCATAGTCTCCCTAGCTTTACCACTAATCTGTTGATAGATGGGCAATCTTTTCTCGTGGAGTAGCTAAGCATCGTAGATATCACCCTGGACATTTTTTGGGTGGGACCGGATGGGTCTCTTTGTCTACGATTGTTCTCACTCTTAGCTAGATTATGGACTCTTCAATCGAAAAGGAATCTTTTTCCTCTCCCTTGAAAGATATTTTTTGGACGAGGATCTTACTAGAGTGTAGATGGCAGAGCTGAGACATTCTAGGGGGTTAGTTGCAAAGGCTAAACGAGTTGGGAAGTCTGTAGTGATATGAAACCTCAAGGATTTCATTTGGGATCCCCCCCTAGTGGATGGGAATAGAGATAGACTCCTCTAGCCAAATGATAGTCACGCCAGAAGTCACATGGGAGAGAAGCTTTCCCCGCTTCTCTCCATGTCAGCTGCTAGAATGTAAGGCACTCTTTGGTCATCACCTAGCCTGCTCTCAGATGTGGTTGGTTCAGTATTTTGGTGGTTATGGAGACTCATGAGTGTCTGGTCTATCCTCTCCATCCCCCATTGTACTCCCTCCCATTGTAGCCCTACTAGCTAGAAATCCAACCCCGTGAATCAATGGTTCAACAATGACTGCAAATCTTTCCACCACTCCCTACATGCTTCCTTCATGGAACTCCTCCTCTTACACTCAGTTGTGTTCCTCCTGTCATCACCTTCTTCACTACAAGAAGTGTGTTTTTGTGGCCTTGCAATGTAGATCTCTTTGTGACACTCTCACTCATGACCCAAAAACCTTTTAGCGTACCTTGTTCCCTGCCTTCTACCCTCAACTAGAACTAGTTGGTTTCCCATACCTCCACCCTCTACGATATCCCTGGCCAGCTACCCACTCACCCTCTTGTCTCCCCACACTATCATCCTTTCACCTCCTCCATCGTTGGTGAGGCCATTAGACTCATGAGATGCAGCAAGGCCACTGATGAGGAAGGTTTTCAAGCAAAGCTCTTCAAGCTCAATACTCCAATCCTTTGTTCTTATCTTTTGACACTCTTCAACAAAGTGGTTAGCACTAGGTTTTTTGACTCCTGGTCAAGACACGTGATTTATCCCATTTATATATTTGAGATGGTTTTGGACCTCGACAACTATAGGACCATCATGATTGGGCATACCTTTTCTAAGATCTATGCCACAATCTTGAATACTAACTTGTCTGGTTACCTTGACAAGGGGCAACACCATGCTAGAGGATAGGTTGGGTTTCGTACCGACTACCAAACTATGGATCACATCTTGATTTTTTGAGTTGTCATTGTAGAGGCCTAGCATTGTGCTGTGAAAGTCTACTAACATTTCATAGACTTTCATAAGGCCTTTGACTATTTTCCCCGTGGAGTCCTCTTCCAAAGGCTCAGATACATTGGTATTTCAGACATTCTTTTGACAATGATCATGAGATTATATGAGACAATGGTGGGTAGATTTTGGACCCCCGAGGGTTTCTCCAATCTGATTCACAGTACCATTGGGGTGAAGCAGGGCTGCCCTCTCTCCCCCACTTTATTTGGTATATACATTGATCAGCTAGAGATCTTCCTCAGGGAGACCTCTCTCCCTAGAGATGGTTGCTACTTTCACCAGGTTCTTATCTCCATTCTCCTCTTTGTTGATGATGTGATTCTCCTTGCCTCCTCTCCTGAGGAGCTCCAAAGACTTATTAATGGATTAGCCTCTTTCTATGTTTGTTGCTAGCTCATTATGAACTTGGGATAGACTCAAGTCATGGTCTTCAAGGGCTTGAAGACCTCTCATCTTCACATTACCTATCAGGATCAGGAGATTGAGATTGTCTTGTCATACACTTACCTTGGGGTTGATTTCTCTGGGCCCAGGTTTAGCATGAGGCCAGCTTGCCTGCCTAGGGTTACCAAGGGGATGGGCTCCCTTGCTGTATTGGAGAGACACTTCTTATGGAATCACTTTCAAGACACTCAGTCCAAGTTATCACTTTTAGACTCTCTAATCAGACCGATAGTTCTTTACGGCTCAATGGTTTGGGGACCTTTGCTTTTGGACTTTGACTGGGCATCAATTGAGTGGGTCCAGACCCTTCTTCGTCAAATCATCAAATGTCATCGGTACACTCCACACAGTATTATCTTGGCTAAGTTTGGGACCCATCCCTTCAAACATAGTGTTATCTTCGACCTGATCTGGTTTCTCCACCACCTCAGGGGCTTTGCTGACTCTGTGAATGGCTACCACAGATACTCCCACCTTGCCTACTACTTCGTTGATATCACCAGCTCCAATTTGAGACCTAGAGCTCATGGCTGGTATTCCCAGGCCACCGCCTACATAGCTCGATAGGGATTGATATTGATCATCTCCCTTCTTACCATTTCTCACTATATGCTCCCACTCATCTTCTTCCCTCACAGGGTGAGTTGTATGGGCATGTCAAACTCGACATTTACATATAGTACACCACCACATCCTGGGTTAACCCACATGGGGGTCTGTGCCCATGGATGGCCTTCTACTTGGAGCATTTTCTTGAGATCCATGAGGGGATTATTGTGCACCCTTTATACTTGAGCCGATGTTGGAGCTACGCCCTTCATATCTCCCTAGGGTCCTTCAGAGTGGGTTCACACAGGCTGCATTTCCAAACCAATCACTACTTGGTCAGAGATAACTGAATCTGTCACCTTTGTACTCTATCTGAGATTGAGACCGAGATACATTTCATCTTTAGATGTCCCATCTACTATGAGATCAGAGGCAAGTTTCACTGCCTATTCAAAGACTGTAGATCTCTATCAACATTCTTCAACTACCCCGACTAGCGGTGTTTAGTCCTCTACCTCTGTGAGGCTTCGCAGCTCTGTGACCATACTTCACAACTCATGTTATCTTAGAGTCAGGCCTCGAATCAGCTCATCACCACCTTCTTCCCCCCCCCTTGTCACCCTCTAGGTTCAGGAAGCTACCACCAGATACACCCACATTAGGACACACTAGATTTGTTTGATCATGTCACGTATTCATCAGGCAATGACATTCTACTCCCAAGGCTACTAGGATTCAGGCTCAAGCTCCTGGTCTCCCTGGATCTTATCCCTTAGTGATGGATTTCTTTGTATCGGGAAAGGATAACTAGTCCTTCTCTTGTCTGGTCATTCTCGTTTCCTCTCTTTGTTTTGTTTTGTTGCTCGTCCTTTTTTGGACACTGTTTGGTGCTCCCACTGGGTTGGGTTTTTCCATGTTATATCTTCCAGTTCCTTAGACCCTTCATTGGTCTTTTATCAAACGTTAATATCATTATCTTACCTTATCTTATCTCAAATTTTCTAACTTTTCCTTTTTTGTATGTTTATCACCTTCATAAAACTATTCTAATTTAGCCAAATATTATGTGCTAGGTCAAGTTCCTTTACCTCGATAAATTCTTATTCAAATAAGGAATTTATCAATGCTTCTCGTGTAATCATATTGTACTGGAATATTTTCTTCTCCTCATTGATGCATGAAGACAAATCTTTTTCAACTTTGACATTAACTTCATCCCTTGTGATCCACCAGTAATCAATTCCCGTATAGATCAAGTGTGTATGCATCTTGTTCTTCCATGTCTCATAGTTATCATCATCAAATTTAGGACTCTCCTTCATGTAAGCCATAGTAAACCTCCTCAAGTTGTTAAGCTTCCTTCTCAAAGAGGATTTGATGCTCAGATACCACTAGTTAAGAGGTAAAATCCATACAATACTACGAGGTGGGGTGAATCAATTGTGAACAACTATAATTAAATTCAAACTTATAAATCTGATGTCCCACAATTAAAACAATGATACACAACAACAACAAAGCATACACCATAACACAATGACTTGTTGACTAGGGAAACTTTTGATTAGAGGAAAAACCTTGATGGGGATGGTACCCACAAGATAATGTATTATTATATAACTCCTTGTGAAAGGATGTGACCCATTTAGGAATCAAATACAACTTATGTACTACAATAGTCCATGTTAAAGGACATATCACTATTGGGAGACCTTGAACCCTTGTTATAAGATTCTAACCCTATTAAAGCTTGATAAGAACAAACATCTTTAATCAACCAACATCATCTTTACTCTGCTCTAATCATCCACCATGAAAGCTCGCATCATGCATATCGTGCATACCATCGCATACCCAAACAACTTCCCTTTAAACCCTTATAAATAATTTATTAGATTAGCCTATTAAACCTTCCCAAATGTACAATTAATTATATAGGAACATGCTAAGGCATACACACCTTCACAAGCATTTTGCAATCATTACATTAAAGTTCTTACACATTATGACAAAGATATTACTTTTTCCAATGATAAATCACACACTTTCTCAACACAGTCGGTTGCCAATAGAATATACCACATGTTTCGCACTAGCAACCCTTCCTAAAGAAACCAAATGCTTCCCACTCATGAACAATATGTGCACAAACAAGTCTTCTATCACCTTTTAAGCTCACTAGGGTTAATTCATGTTCAACAATAAGATATAGCCCTAATACTTGCAACTACCTCTATCATTGTTTTCAGTACACTAGTATGCTACAAGTCTTTACCAAACAACCTATAATTTAGCCACCTCATCACATAAAAAATAGCAAACATGGATATGATATCAATACCCATTATATTGCACTCATGTAAGCTCCCATGAATAATTGTGTCACCAACTTCATTGTAATGATAAATAACCTATAATATACAAAATTTGTGTCTGACATGAACATAAGAACATATATTCTCATCAATAGAAAATCTCAACAACTCATTGAAGTGCCAACAAAGGCCTCAATTTCTAACAGAATCTGACCATCTCGACTTATGACAAGGAGATTTTGATTCTTGGGGAAATCATCTCCTTTGTTATTGGGCTTTCAATTATTGGTGTTAAGATTTTCAAAGGCGAGAAGGGGGCAAATGTTGCCATCAACCAATTTCTACAAGGAAAGAAGGAAAAACTTGTTAAGAAAGCATTGGGAGGATATGACAAAAATGTTCTATCAAGTCCATTTGGACTAATGACACAAAGGTTATTATGTGGTAGATCACCCTTTATGGTACATATACTACCATCTATCCATTCCACTCTCGTCAATCAAATTTGGGCATAAATTGTTAGTTTCCTTGCCTTTCTTCCTACTAGCCTCCTTGGATTAGGGGAATTAAGGATCATACAAAGAGTTCCTATTCTTTGTGATAGACTGAAGTTGTTAATTACAAATTATGTTAAAATGTCCTCTAAAATTCCCAAGAACGTGCCTAAAGAAATAAGGAAGCAAAGCTTTGGGGTGACTCACTATTCAAATATACATACTGACATAGGGGATAGGGAGATCAACGATGACAATTATGAAAAATGTATAGGAACAAATGAAGATACTTTAAGACATATGCTACCTTCCCTTGTGTTGGATTCTAGAATGGAATAGAATAATTACTCTTCTAATGGAGGTTAAGGTCACATATTTCTTGGTCTGATGAATTACATACCAGAGATGAACAAGATGGCAATAAAGTCTTCCACATGGTAGATGAATTAAGGTTTCAAAACATGCGATGTTTAGAAAAGTGATGCTTCCAAAGGCAAAGAAAAGGTGGGTGATCATATGGTTGATTTTCCATGTCCTAGTTGAGGAAGAGATGAGGTAACACTGATTTTTTTGCTAATAACACGTAAACCCTTGAAGACTTGTTAAAAGATCAAGGTAATGCACTTAGTAGTCTTTTAAAGGATGTCTACTACCTTCATCCCAAAATGGAGGTTTATGACATAATTGATTTAGCACTGAAGGTTGTCGTTAGACAATTCAATCTTGTGAAGTGGTTCTTTCTAGAAATAAATCAAATTAATGTTAAAATGTATGCCCTAAACATGAAAATTGTTAACATTACTAAGGGAATGTGAGAATATATTGTTTCACTCTGTTGAAAGACATTCAATGTTCAACAAATAGAATGGCCAATAAAATTTGTCCTTTGAAGACTAATTATGTAAGAAAAATTAAAAGTTTTGAGGAAAGACCAGAGGTCAACCAAACTGTTGAAATGATTTACAAATTAGTCAATAAAAAAATTTGAATGAGCTTAGAGAAGATCAAATGCTAGATAATCTCATGATGAAGGCTAACATATGAAAGGTAAGTGTAAATAGGATACCCTTATTGTAGAAATTGAGGCCCTTGTTCTTGCACTTGATTGGCAAAAAGAAATATTTCCAAGAGGAGAAAAAAGAACTACTAAATTAACATAATCTACATAAGAAGTTTCTTGATCAAGAAATTGGTTACTCGTGTTTTTTAAAAGAATGGATTAAATCATTTGGTTTTTTATTTTTATTATGTCATATATTTTTTGTTTGTTTTCAATGGTTTATGTCCACCTTCTTGACAATGTTTTGTTACAAAAGTTTTCAATCCCTTCAAACCTAGTTTATCCTATAAGAAAAAAAAAGATTAACTATGAATTGCATATACTAAAGAAAATTAGCAATTTAAACAAAAAGGAATAACATAATTGTTTGTAAAGAATTGTGTATATTTAAAGTGAATAAAAAATGAATAGTTTGAGAAATCCTACATTGGACTAGATACTCATATTTTACAAAACTAGTGACCACAAAGGAATTGCTTTCAATAAGCCTACATATGCTTTATCAAACAACAAGATACAACCAACCTTTAACTTAATATTTACACTATATGACACAACATTGTTGGTTTGGCAATCTTTATTAATTATATTAAATTGTACTATTATTCATTTGAGTTTATATTTTTATATAAATTGAATTTTTTTGTAATAAAAACAAAATACATGCATATGTTGTTCCAAACTGACACCACCAATTTTTTACTTGTCCTTTGCACTTGTTACCTTGTATTCATACATTTTTCACATTCACAATCTAAAAACAAACATTATAAGTAATATGGGAAAAAATCATATCATTACTCTTACATGACATACTATACACATTCTCCACTATACACAACTTTAAGTATAATTTTTTTTGTTTCTATTTTGAACTTTTTGGTTGAAAATCATTCTTTAATTATTTATGAATTTGTAAAGTTGTCCATACAATTATTCAATCTATACTACATATGTATTAGTCCATTTGCATGTGAAGCCCAATCAAGTTTGTGAGACCAGTACTAAAAAGGCAAACCTTAATATCTATAAAATTATTTGTACCATATATCTAGTAGTCCACTTCCATGTGCACTCCAATCAAGTTTGTGAAAATGTACTAAAAGGCACATTCTAAATATTTGTAAAATTGTTTGTACTATGTATCTATTAGTCCACTAACATGTGTGCCCCAATCAAGTTTGAGAAAGCATGTACTAAAAGGCACACTCTAAGAATCTATGATATTAGTAAAAAACATTTTAAAAGAGTTATTAGTTTTCTATATGTATATAGAAAGAGAGAGAGAGAGAGAGAGAGAGAGGATGACTACAATTTACAGCCCATGTTTCAATTATCATTAAGTGGATTTTGCTAACTAAAAGCCTATTAGAAAATCATATAATGGACCAATAACCATCCATTTTGGGGCAAAAAGATTGTAATTAGATCAATAATTTAACTTTATTGGTGTCAATAGCACATTGATTATCGAGGCATTTGTGCATAAGTATTGGATCACAAACATGTCATGCTACAATAGAAAATGTATTTCAAACAACACTTAGTGATGACAGATTTGTGGCCCTTGCATGCATAACAAATTCCATAATGTCCATCTTTACTATCTAGAAGCCCAAGCATAAAATATAAGCAATTAATTTTTAATATATTCTTTAAAATCTTAAGATGGAGAGAGTTGCAATAATGTACTTTCTATAATCACATTTTTTAATTAATTGCAATCACCATCAAATCCACGAGACTTTAAATATAGTTGACTTCGGATACCTTCTTGTGTTTCAATTGAAAACCTCAAAAGCACGCATAGAAAGAATGCTACATAAGTGGTGCCAAAACAGTACAAGTCGAGTTCCCATTACATGAACTTAACGTGAGATGTCTAACAGTCGCTACCGACATTATCGGACATTTCAATCCCAGCTGGAATGCATATACATTTATTCTTTTCTGTTTTCATGCCCAAAAATCTCTGCTGAACTTGCCCAAATCTTTTTGCATCACTGTTTTATGCAATTTAATTTACCCGATAGGATTTGTGTGGATGGCTTTTATTAAAAAATTCTATTTTTGTACAAAAAAATCCAGAAGCAGAATAATTGCCCTAAAATCCTCCCAAAAAAAGTCCTTTATCCCAAGCACATGCATGGATACTGTATCAAGATTCATCTCCTAATCATCACTTTTAACCTTTCAACCACAGTGACAGACAAAAGTTGTTCACCTGACCCGTTTTCTCTGTTTTTCCTGACATCTAATTACTTTATTCTTCTTCTTATCGCCAATAGCTGCCGAGATCTGTTCAATCAATACACGGTTTGAGTTCAGTGCAGATCTGTTCAATAAATACCGAGTTAAAGTTCTGTTAACTGATGGATTTAGTACTGCAAAATATGTTTTTTGGAATGCTGCGACTAGGTATTTTATTGTCATTGGTCACTGTTCAGGTAACTTTAAGTGCATATGAACCTGATCTCATAAATGAGTTGCCAGGGCAAAAACAACAAATTATCCCTAAACAGTATGGTGGTTATATTACAACTGATGGAGCCAATGGTAGAGCTTTATACTACTACTTTGTTCAGGCAGAGACCAATCCCTATTCGAGGCCATTAGCATTATGGCTTAATGGAGGTAATGTAATGATATCGAACTTTGGTTTATAGGACTACCCATATAGTGTACTTCTGCCTTTGAATACCATTTACCATAAGAACAATAAGATTTCTACAATATATATGAACCTCTCAAATTTTATGTTGATTGTGTGATTATTTTTGCATCAACATTTCAGATCACAATATCATCATGATGGTCTCTTTATCTTATCCAATGGATCATGATGCTCTCTTTCTCTTATCCTGATGATGGATCACCCTCTGTGATCCGATCAGAAACATTGAGGGAAAAATAATCACACAATCAAAATCAAATCCAGAAGCATAAAATTTGACCTTGAACTGTGTTAATAAATTACTGCAGGGCCTGGATGCTCATCACTTGGATATGGAGCATTCATGGAGCATGGTCCTTTTAGGCCCAGAGGAAGCGTTTTGGAGAAAAATATGTACTCTTGGAACACGGGTGATTATTACTATTTAGTATAAATCCTCTTCGTTTCCTTTCTTTCAATAATTGGCTAGCTTATACATGCATCAGTGATGTTTGATGTTATGCTTGGCAGAAGCGAATCTGCTCTACGTAGAGAGTCCACTTGGAGTGGGATTCTCATATTCCAATACTACAACAGACTATGCCTATCAAAATGATACACTAACTGGTACATTCTCTCTCAAGCCCTGCCATATATTTACTTAGTTACAAATAAAAGTTTTCAATATATAGTTACTGGAGGCTGTATATAGGATGTAATGATTAAGCTTTAAACTAATCAATGATTGCTAAATAATGCAGCTGAAGACAATTTGGCATTTCTTTTGAATTGGTATGAGAAGTTTCCAGAGTTCAGAGATGTAGACTTTTACATAACAGGAGAGAGCTATGGAGGTATAACCAAGTGTTGCCTGCCTCTGTTTTAACAGCATTTGACTTGTGCTTATTGGTTTCAACCTTTCAACACCTTCTTCTGGCAATAGATTTATTAAAAGTTGCCAAGCTTCATATCACTTCAAGGCTAATCACTGTTATCTTGCAGGACACTATGTGCCACAATTAGCAACCCTTGTCCTGGATTACAATAAAGGCCCAAACAACACAGCTATCAAACTGAAAGGAATTGCTGTAGGTTTTACATATGCTTCATTCCTTATTTCAAATTCTGTCAAAGTTTTATACAACTAATACACAAACACGTTTATAGTAATAAGATTCAATCACTAGAGACATGTAGCCAGGAAAAAATTCAGGCTCTGTCCCTCGAAGCTTTTGGTAAAACATAAAATTCTGTGATATGTTTTTTTGTTCTATGGGTGCTTGGCTTAAGATGCCATCTTGGGGGACTCGGGACTTCGGCGGTGACAAAATAACTGTGTAAACCATTAATTTAAAAAGAACTTATTTTGGGGATTACTAATGCCTTAGCCGACATATATTCCTATTTATTACATTTGTTGAAAGAATTGATAGAGCTTGCTTCATAGATAAGCTTTTACATTCCCAAGGTTTACTTGGATGTAGTATTGAACTTGAGACAGACCAGAACAAGACCAATATATTACAATCAAAGCTATCAACTAATGGATGGAGGATTCGTCAGATTTTCCCAGTCAAAAACATATTTTAGTGTTGATTCACGGTAGCACCAACCGCTGAAATTTGTGGAAATGACTTTACTAAGCATATATATTTTCAATAAACCTTGAAACATAGAAAAAACTAGAATAACAACATATAAGTTCTTCAAATATTTAAATATCGTATGCATGAATTTTCTATTATGTAAAGTTTTAAGCAGGCTTAGAAAACTGAATCATCTCCTTTGGCTCGACAAGTTGTTTCCAGAAGTTTTTGAGCAAGTTTGTTCATATTTTTAGGTATAGAAATGGAAATCTTAACAAATATTACAAAACATGAAATGTCATATCATGGCAGATTGGAAATCCCTTTTTGGAGATGGAGATGAGCATAAACAATGGAGAATTTTTGTGGTCGCATGGATTGATCTCGGATGAAACCTACGAACTGGAACAGAACATCTGTAACACATCTAGAATGTGGCTAGAGGATTACGTTTTAGGCAAACAATCTCAAGCTTGTATAGATGTATACAACAGGATGAAGGGTGAAATCGGACATGTGAACTACTATGATGTTATCTTAGAAAGTTGTCTAGTAGCTCAAGCTGATCATTCGGTGCAGACAACAGCATCTGGAAAGCTTGGCAAGCTTCAAAAGAAAGTAAGCAGTTTCTCTTGAAAGAAATTAGTCAGTGTTATTGGTTTAACCATAATTAGATATGCTGCACTTGCAGATGAACAAGTTTCATGGTACTTATATGACAATGCTGTTGAGCAGATAAAAGAAAAATTTGACGGAGTTGATCCATGTATTGAAGATAAGATATCCTCGTACTTGAACAGGGATGATGTGCAAAAGGCACTTCATGCAAATACAACAGGCCTGTCCTACCCTTGGAGTTTGTGCCAGACCGAGAGGTATGCTCTCTTGTCTTTGGTTTTCCATCTATATTTTAGTAGAATTGAAGATAGTAGTATTCTACAATCCATTAAAATTGTTTGATTGTGTTCTTATTTTTGTATCAACTTATCGGATCACACTCTGTGATCCATCATTAGAATGAGAGAGCTAAAGGAGACAAAAAGTAAGAATGCAGACCGAAAGAGAATAAAAGGAGGAAGTGAAGGGAAGCAGAGCACAATAATCAAAAGAAGTTTGAGGTACAATGAAATTTGAAAAAAAACAAGAGAAAAGGGAGAAACGATAGCACCCAAATTAACCCTCTCTTTCTCTTTTTTTTCCCTAATTTCTTGGAACCTCAAACTTTTCTTGATTATTGTGCACTCATTCCCTTCACTTCCTTCTTTTATTCTCCCTCGGTCTGCATGCTTACCATTTTTCTCCTTTAGCTCTCCCATTCTGATAGTGGATCACAAAGTGTGATCCAAAATGTTGATGCAAAAATAGGAACACAATCTACCCAGAAAACAAAACAAGCTATATTTTAGTATTTTTCCTTTTATTGCTTCTGCGGATTAAACATTAAACCAAACCAGCTGACAAAACAATCCTTGACACGCTCAAAAGAGTTTGAAACATGCACAAGTGGATGAAAGACAATATGAATATGTTCTCGGCCATGCTAAAACCAACGGCAACGGATTCCTTTGTAGTTCCCAGTCCTCTGTTTGTTTCCATTTCCTATACACAGACTTCAGCATGCTCTGTGGTCTGTGGTTTCCAGTCCTAGGTATGCTCTGTGATCTTACCTCTTTCATCTACTTTTAGTATATTTGCTGTTACTATTTCTGCTGATTAAAGATGCAAAAACCATTTTACTTGACAAAAGTATTCTTGATACACTAAAAGGAGTTCAAATATGCACGACTGGGTGAAAGGTGTCATGAATATACTCCTAAACATGCTAGATCAAAGCCATGGAGTTCCTTTGCAGTTCCATGTTCTCAGTTTCCATTTCATATACACCGTACTCAAGTGTTCAAAATAGACTACAAATCAATGAAATACCAATCACAAATTAGCCCAGAAATCAAACAATTAAGATGGTTGAAAGCAGCAGATCTTAAACTCTTCCTAGAGAATGATGTCTCTACTTATTTATCCATTTATCCAAGTGTGTCATCTCTTACAATCTTCACTTTCGTCTGAATCGTGTGAACTAAGGTGTAGCTTGCAATTTTATGTTCTTATGGGTGACCCTTGAAGTACTTATAAATGGCTTTGTTGTTCAGAAACACGTTGCATTATGACGAAGGAAACAGAGCAATCAGCATCTTACCAGTCCTATCTAATCTTCTGAAATCCGGCCTACCTATCATGCTCTTTAGGTAATGCCTCCTCATGAAAATAGTTATTTCTCTCATATTCAAGCATGTGTAAACTAAAACATAGGGTAAATCCACAGTGGAGATCAAGACGCAGTTGTGCCATTCACAGCCACAAGAACCATTGCCAATAATCTGGCCAAGCAGCTAGAGCTACTCACTATTACCCCATACAGGAGTTGGTATGACCAAAAACAGGTGAGCTGTGTTCCTGGCCATCATTGAATTAGTTGTATGCCTTCAGATTTAATTTGCTAGTTAAAAATTCGAACATGTGGGCAGATTGCAGGATGGACACAGGAGTATGGGCATCTAGTACAAGGGAAGAATCAGATAATTCTTACTTTTGCAAGTGTGAGGGGAGCAGCACATGAGGTGCCATATACTTCTCCATCTGAGGGACTAACTTTGTTCCGGGCTTTCATCAGAGGATCAGCTTTGCCTGCAAGGTGATCTTCTAGGGTTTTCATCGATGAACAAGGCAAATACAATGACATTAGCATTTTCAGGGGACAAGGAATCACGGAACCCTTGAAGGCCAATAAAGAATGAAATTAACATTCTATCATAGTTTGGTAATTTTTTTGTTTGTACTAGAGACAAATGCAAGAATGCATGCATGAATAAAATCGAAAGATAGTTCTTACTTGGATTTAACTGAATCTGAAATTTTCAGGCTTGCCTCCAAGCCTAAAGTAATGAGTCTGTACAGTTTCATAACATGTGCATTAAGATGATGCTAATTCCCTTTACAAATAATCAACCAAAGGCCTTAAATGCACATCCACGAGCAAAAACACCAGCACTATCAAAACCACAACCCATGTGATGGTTTTGGCAGACCTAAATATCTATCAACTGGCAGTGCATGCCGTTTAGGTCATCAATTCCTGAGTATGCATATATTGATACTCCATTCCGCCAGAATGAAAGCTTAGTGAGCTCTGTCTGAGACAGCTCTCTTCATCAAGGGAGTGACTGCTATGCTTAATGGTCAAAACCAGAGAGCTTTCGTTCGACTAACGTCCTGAAAGAACACAAAAAAACCCAAGGACACTTCACAAATGTGCTATGCGGTGGGCGCCAGGTTCAGAATTATACAAATAATAATCAAACCATCCCAAAAAACAATTATACTCGAACTAATGTAAATAGAGGAGCCTAGCCAATCATATCGTCAAGTTGTTAATCTACAATTATATGGAGTGGGAGAAAATAATAGATTTTTATGTTTTACGTAGGGAAAGAGCATTAGTATTCATACATCTTAGTTTTGTAGATTTGTGGAGCTTAAATTGTATGTTAATTTTCTTTGATTTTTTTGTTTTTATATGCATGTTGATACTAAATATATATATTTATTGGTTTCTTAGTGTTAATGTATGTGTTAAAGGTTCAAAAAGTGATCATTTCAAAATGTTGTCTAATTTGAGTTTAAAGATGTACCAATAATTGTTAATTCAAACTTTTTAGTACTTGTGGACAAATGTCCTCGTACTTGTGCACAAATGGGCCAATTATGAACCAAATAAGCTAAAAAAATGATCAACTGTTGATACTTGTGTTATCATTAAGGGGTCGACTCCTTCAAAATTAGTAATCAAAGGATAAGTGTACATAAAGTGTGTGGTTAATAGAACATGTTTGGTTACTAGTGTTCTTCCCGTGCCATATACCATTAAACAAGTAATAATGTTGTAATTGTCATATACCATTAAACAATGTTGTGATTCTAACTACAAATCTCTTTGTTAGATAAACCTTTATATATTATAATATGTACATAAACTTTAGAGAAAAAATAGTTTAATAATGAATTCTAAGTTTAATTCGAAGAAAGATATTATATATATTGCTCATCATTTTTTAAACTTGTGATATGGGACAAACTTTTTTCCCAAGAACTCAAATGTTAATAATTGTGGCAATATTCTCACTAAGTGAGGTGATTTAACTCTAGAATGTTTTCCAAATATTTTATAACTCGCATCAAAAGTTTGCTTGTAATTTTGGCCAACCAAATAACATAATAATAAGGCTTGAAACGTCTTAGAATCACTTCTTTCTTGCACTATAGGTACAACCTAGCAAATTTCTACTGATATTAAATATTATCTTTTAACCCTTTAATGTCAATGAGTTAAATTTTTTATGATATATTCAATATGTGGGTGTGATGATCTTACATACAATTAGAAGTCATATGTGAGTCAAAGAACTTATGATTCAAGAGCATCCTAGTTGTAAGGACAGTATTGCATTGCCCAAAAACATATCTATTGTGTCATTTTCAATAAAGCTTATTCCAATACAAAGTTACTATCTATGGAAACTTACTATTTTCAATAAGTGGGTCATACAATCTCGAAATGTTCTGATTTCATAGGTGGAGGTTCATCTTAGTCATATAAGTCTGCCAGTGGAACTGCATTGTTATACTATGTGCATTGCAGAAGTTATTGAGGTTTTTTGGTACAAAATCTTTGAGCTCGTATTTGAAGACCTTAGAGACTCTGGAACGAGGTTTTGCCTAGGTCAACTGGCACTTGCACATGTTAGGCATTGTAATTTAGAAGCCAACGATTTTGAAAAGTGCTTATAGTTGAAAATCAAACATATGGTTTGAAAGTTATGGCCTTCGAAAGTTGGGGTACCTAAAAATATAATTAGGGCTGACCTAATGTAATAATTTAGGAAATAATTTTTAATTGGGATTTTGTTGGCCTCGGGGGCTAGGGTTAATGTCTAGAACCTTCCCAGGGGGTGAAAATTTCCCTATATGAGGAAGGCCTGTAGTGATGTTTAGGCAATTATGGGTGGTAGTTTGTGGCTCTGTGTTGAAGAGTACTATAAAGAAATTGTCCATGTGAGTTTGCATATTGTATTTCAAAATTTTATAATTCTACATTTGCAGCAATAATAAGAAGCACATATTTTGTTCTCGCCAATTGTTCTTATTTCTTTGTTTATGTTATGTGTTTATGATATTAAGAGGAGTGTCCTCCATCAAGTGGTATCAGAGCAAGAGTTCTTGCATGTGGAAACAGATTGTTGACTATGAGGCAATTGCATCAAGACTATGGTTTGGGTTGAACGTGTAAACAAATCGTCAATTGTGAGGCAATTTGCAGTTTGGTTTAGTAGAAGTGAAAAAATGCTTCCATGAAGAGAGCACGGTGGAAAAGTCATAGGTGTTACACCTGAGAGTTTTAAGGCCCTCGAGAGGCAAATGCAAGTATTGGAAGAACAAATGCATAGAGGAATAAATCTTATCATAAAAGATGAAAGTAAGCATGAAGGAGAAGAAGAAGAAAATGTTGAAGAAGAGGTAGTTCTAAACCCAAATGAATAGAGAGTTTTTAGGGTCATTTCCAAGATCAATAAAAGACCTAAGTTTGAGGTTCCCACATTTTTGGTAAATCTTAACCTACAGGAGTTGATTAATTAGATCAATGAATTAGAGGAATACTTTGAGTATGAAGATATCGAGGATCTTGATAGGGTCAAGTTTGTGAAGGCCAGATTGAAGGGTCATATGAAGATCTAGTGGTAGAGGGTTCAGTTGTAACGAAATAGGAGAGGGAAAGACAAGATCACAAGATGGGATCGAATGAAAGCTAATTTGAAGCAACAATTCATTCCCACGGATTATGAGCTTGATCTATTGAGAAAATGCAAGGGTTGAAGCAAGTAGGAAGATCTATTCACTAGTATATTGATGAGTTCTATCGAGTTCTCATTAGGACAACCATAGGCCATGAAGAAGCTAACAAGGAGAAATTTTTATGTTACCTTAATAGGATGAGGCCAAGTATTCAAGAGGAATTGAGTCTAGTTTGAATGAACAATATTGAAGAGGCGTACTAGTTTTCCCTAAGAGTTGAGGAAAATTTGAACAAGAAGTTTGATAACAAGAATAGTGGAAGAGGTTGCAGTGGAAGATCTAGCAGATGGTCTTATGGAGGTCAAAATGATGATCAGAAGAAGGATGAGGCTAGTACTAAAAGTCATAATCAGAGGGGAAATAATTTCAATCATTTCCATGATCAAAACAATAAAGATCGGAGAGGAAGAGGAAGAGGGCAAGGATCCAGAAGAGGAGGTTTATGTGGAAAATGTTTTCACTACGAAGAAGAAGGGCATAGAGCTTTTGAATGCTCCCACTACCAAGGAAGGATTGATAGAAGAATTGAAAGCTAGGCCAGAGTTGTGCATGTTGATGAAGACACTAAATCATCACATTCTAAAGATGTTGAAAGAGGATAAGTCCTAGTTAATAGAAGAGTCCTATTGAGTGGTGAGAATGAACCATATCAAAGAAGGAGCTTGTTTCACTCAAGGTACAAATGTGAAGATAAGTGTTTGTGATGTGATCATTAATGGTGGATGTACTAACAATCTAGTGTTAGAAAAGATGGTAACAAAGTTAAAACTAAAGAGGCAAAAACACCCACGTCCATACCGTATTGCATGGGTGCAAGATGACCACAAGGTCATGGTCAATGAACAATGCCTAGTGAACTTCAAGACCATAAGCTACTAAGAGGAGGTGTTGTATGATATCATACCTATGGACATATGTCATATGTTGTTGGGTAGGCCATGAAAGTTTGATAGGCATGTTGTATATGATGGGCATGCAAATACCTACACTCTAACAAATGATGGAGTGAAACATAAGCTAGAGTCATTGAAGGATACAGATGAAAAAGATATGTAGTGCTCCTAGAGTATGCTTTGTTGATGGAAAGAAGTTTCTAGAGGGTATGAGGCATGAGCATATGTGTTTTGCTATAATTTCAAAAGATGCTAAAGAAGAAGAAGTAGAAGAGGTGCTTGTAGAAGTTGCAGATTTGTTGGAAGAATTTCTAGATAATGTCCTTGATGGATTACTACCAGCATAGAAGATTAGTCACCAAGTGAACTTGATTTGAGGAGCTAGTTTGGAAAATAAGGCAACGCACAAAATGACACCAACAAAAAGTGAGGAGTTAAATATATAGGTGCATGAGTTGTTCCAAAGGGTGTTGATTCAAGAGAGTCTGAGTCTATGTGGTGTACCAACAGTATTAGCACCAAAGAAGAATGGAGAATGGAGGATGTGCATAGATTCTTAAGCTATTAAAAAGATCATGATCAAATACTGATTTACATTATTGTAGATGGATGATATTATGGATTGTTTGAGTGGAGTTGTATATTTCACAATGATAGACCTAAAGAGTGGGTATCATCAGATTCACATCAAAGAAGGATATGAGTGGAAGACTACCTTCAAGACAAGGAAAGGATTGTACAAGTGGTTAGTTATGCCTTTTTGGCTAATTAATGCATCGAGCACTTTCATACGGCTCATGAATCAAGCAATGAAGGAGATTATGGGTAAGTTTTCCATTGTTTACCTAAATTATATTTTGATATTTAGTGAGACATTGGAGGAGCATTTGATGCATATTTGTAAGGTGTTTGAGAAGTTGAGGGAAGAAAAGTTGCTAATAAATCTGGAGAAGTGTAGTTTTGTGAAGGAGGTGGTGTACTTGGGATTTGGAGTTTCAGTAGAAGGTCTGAAAATGGACCCTGAGAAAGTGAAGACTATCCTTGAATGATCTACTCTAAGGAGTGCGACTAAGGTAAGATATTTTCATGGACTAGCTAATTTTTGCAAAAAAATTATTAGAGGTTTTAACAATATTTGTGGACCCTTGACTAAAACAATGAGAGTGGATAGAAAAAAAATTTAAGGGGACTATAGGAATAGATAAGAGTTTTAATCTGTTGAAACATAAAGTTACAAACCAACATGTTTTAACACTTCCAAATTTTAATAAGGTGTTTCAAGAAGATTATGATGCTAGTGGTATTGCAATAAGACCTATTTTGATTCAAGAAGGTAGACGTGTTGCTTATTTTAGTGAGAAGTTGAATGATGCTAAAAGAAAATGTTATGTTTATGATTGAAATTTTTATGCCATAGTTTAGACATTGAAGAAGTCGAGGCATTACCTTCTTCCTAAGGAGTTTATTTTGTATATTGATCATCAAGCATTGCAATATTTGAATAGTGAAGTGAAATTGAACCAAAGGCATTTGAAATGGGTTGAGCTTTTGTAGAGTTTTACATTTATTTCAAAATGCAGGAGTGTGAATTTTAACAAAGTTGTAGATTCTCTTAGAAGAAGACAACTTTTGCTAATAGAAATGCAGATTGAGGTGTTTGGGTTCAAGGAACTCAAGAATTTGTTTCTAGGTGATCATGATTTTGATGAACCTTGGAAAGCTTGTACAAAACCTATTACACTTGATAAGACAAAGTGGTTGGATTTCATAATCCAAGGTGGTATGTTGTTCAAAGGGAGTTAGTTGTGAATTCCAAGAAGTTCAATGAGAGAGAATCTCATCAAGAAGAATTATAGTGGAGGATTGGCCAGACATTTTGGGAAAGATAAAATCATTGCTTTGGTTATTGAGAACTATTATTGGCCATAATTGTAGTAAGATATCAAGAAGTTTGTACAGAGTTGCAAAGAATGGTAGATGGCAAAAGGAGTGAAGCAGAATATGGGGTTCTTTCAGCCATTACATGTACCAGAGAAGTCATGGGAGGATGTTAGTATGGATTTCATTTTTATCTTACTAACGACACAATGGGGGAATGGTTCATTTTTTTGTAGTGGTTGACATATTTTCAAAGATGACACATTTCATTCCCTGCAAGAAGACTAGTAATGTTGTTCATGTGGTCGAGTTGTTTATCAAAGAAGTGGTGAGACTACATGGTCTGCCAAAGAGCATAGTTTTAGATCAAGATACCAAGTTTGTTGGGTATTTTTGGTGTACATTATGGAAGAATTTGAAGACAAATATGAAGTTTAGCTCATCACATCATCCACAAAAAGATGGATAGATAGAAGTTGTGAATCAGAGTTTGGGGAACTTGTTGAGGTGTTTTGTTGGAGATAATCCAAAAGGATGGTATTTGATTTTACCATAGGTAGAATTTGTATGCAATAATTCTACCAACACAAGTATTGGTAAATCACCATTCTAGATTGTATGTGGGAGTAGTCCCATAAATGCTTCTAAAGTGAGGAAGTTGGATAAGGGAGAGATAAGTAGTGTTGAAGCAAAGGATTTTGTAGAGCATTTGAAGAACATCCATGAGGAGGTGATGAAGTACATTACAAGGATGAATATGCATACAAAGATAACGAAGAAAAGAAAAGAAGGTATATGGAATTTTAGGTTGGGGATGAAGTCATTATTCATTTGAGGAAAGAGAGATTTCTAGTGGGTGCATATAATAAGCTAGAAATGAAGAAATTTAGACCATGCAAGATAGTAAAAAGGCATGATTCTCGAAATGTTGATGAAGTAGATTTTCCCATTGAACTAAATATTTCACCAATATTTAACATTTTAAAACTGATAGAGTATCATGAAGGAGGTGAAGGAGATGCAATCATAGAAGCACGATGGAGTATTCCAACAAGTACTTCAACTACAAAGGAGATTGATGAATACTGAATAGTTGAGTTGGCAGAAGTACAAGGAATAGGGAATATGCAGAATATCTGGTCAAGTCGAAAGGATGACATGTTGAGGATTCATCATGGCTGACAAGGGAGGAGGTTAATTGCCTTGGTTTTCCTTTGAACACCTGAGACGTGATAGGGTCACTTCTCAAATTATCCTAGGTGTCTGATGTAGGAGCATCTTGGGTGAAGAGCAATCTTGGATCACCCAAAAATATTTCTATTTTTTCATTTTCAATAAGGGTTATTTCATTATACAAACTCTATATATGGAAACTTACTATATTTAATAAGTGGGTCATATGATCTTGTAATATTATGATTTCATAGGTAGAGGTTCATCTTAGTCATATCATTCTGTCAGTGGAGCTACATTGTCAAACAATATGTACTGTAGAAATTATGGAGGTTTTTGGGTACAAAACCTTTGAGCTAAGTTTTGAAGGCCTTAGAGGCATTGAAATGGGTGCTTGGGCTATGTTATCACAAAGGTTTGCACCCTTGTCCAAAGTCTTACCTAAGGACAACCTTGTGAAACATGGAAATAACCTCCAAGCTGTGGGACTTGAACTGTGAGGTTGAATCTCTGGAGAAGGCCAGCTTCCTCTTACTATCAGGGTGCACCTAACTATTCTTGGAGAGGAAAAGGGAGAAGGAGAGCATGGAAAAAAATCTACCTATTCTAATCTAAGGAGGTGATGCACCAAAATAGTGTTCAAACCAATCTATGCCCATACATGCACTATTGAAACATCATGACACTAAAAGATATACACATTCAGACTTGTTTTAATCTAATAACCACATGCAAATCAGAAAACTAGAATGAATGACACACGGAAAGAGAGATTCACTTATATATCACTCATAGGTCAAAGAGATACAATCATGCAGATCATAGATTTCTACAAAACATCAATGAGAGGCAAAGGATTCTTGCACTTTCACACCAATGGTTGAAGGAGATAAGAAGGATGTCATTCAGTTCAGAGGCAAAGGGAATTTTACACTGAAGATTTGCAAAGCAATATCAGAGAAATCAGAGAAGGTTCGACCCTTACAAAATTTACAAAAATTGCCTTTATAGTTTAGGCATAACTGAGATGTCCTCTTACTGAAGTTACTCCACAACCACTGCCATTAAGCCCCTCAAAGAATAATCATGGAGATCTGAAGAAAATCCGATTTGAGTACAGATCCAGATGCAATGATATCTGATCTATGTTGGAACAGGGCCCTAAGAAGGCAAAAAACAATGCCATTAAGTTGTTTGACCAAGTAGATGGATCGGATTGGAGGTGGTGGAGTGTTCTCCTAGGATTAGCATTCATTTGAGGGTGGTTGGAATTAATCATAGGGATCAGATCACATAGGAAAACTTGATTTCTCATGTTTCTAGCACATGAATCAACAAGATCAACAGGTCAACCTAACCTTTTCACCGCGATGAGCCATGTGGACCAATGATCTTCTTCTTTTTTTCCACCCCACAAAGTCTTCCCGAGTTTGACCATGTCTTCTTTACTAATTGTGTGACCTCCTCATACCCTGACCGTGATGTAACTACTAGTCGTTAGCCCTAACTGTGCTGCCTCCTATTGTTAATACCTTGGCCGGGCCTGCAAGGACATGTGTCTTTTAGGTGCTTCCCTGCATTACTGAAAGTCCTCGTATCTTCATATTGCGAGGAAGCACTGATCATCGATCTCTACAAGATCGACAACTAGTGAAAGATCCTCTACATACTGCGCCTGTCCACAAAAACCTGGGCCCACCAAACACTTCGACATCCACCTGGCAACCAACTGGCACCACCTTGGCATCGCTCTACAACATGTGAAATCAACCTAGCCCCACGGGAACATGCAGCAACAAGGCGCTTGCTCGCATTCCTTAATTTCCTTGCAACTTTATAATGCAGGGAAGCGCCAACCCTTGATCTTCTTTAAATCTACGACGATCAAAACTTTGCAGGACTACATACCCAATCAGCTAGATGGGCCAATGAAATGCCCTCATCGTACTATGACTCACCTAACAACTACCATGAAAGATGGGCTGTCACTACCTCCTCGAGAAGGGTGGGCCCATGATGTCACACCAGCCATGTGTCACAAAGAGGCATGCCCACATTCCTTAATTTCCTTGCAACTCCTTATTGCGAGCATGTGCCAGCCATTGATCAGATCGCATCGGACAGTGGAAGGTGAAACTAGGAACATGAGAGGTTGTGGGACAGGTGTCACCAAGGCGCTTGCCCGCATTGTCAGAAAGTTTGACGAAGCTCAGAATGCAGGAAAGCGGGCACCAATAGAATCACCAGCTGGACTGACCCTTCTCCTTTCTACGACCCACACAAAACGAAAGGACCCACCGATCCACGCATTGTAAAGAGGCTTCCTCGCATTACATAAAGATCGTGCATTTGGAGAATGTGGGAAAGCGCCCATCGTAGATTGCCATAGATCTAATAGCGCGGAAAGCTGCAAAAAAGAAGAAGGTCCATTTGATAGTTTTATTTGATTTTTTGCATTTTAAATTCTCAGGCATTAAGATAATAAAATAGTGGGAAATAGTTGTTGGGAGGGCTCAAGTGTTCGAATTCAAATTTTTTGGCAGGAGGAAAAAAATGGTAATAGGCTGACTAGTGCTTGTGTGTAGTAGGGGTTTTAGTTCAAGAGCCGACGATTTTGAAAAGTACTTATAGTTAAAAACTGGACATACGGTTTGAAAGTTATGGCCTTTAGAAGTTGGGGTACCTAAAAATATAATTAGGGCTAGCCTTATGTAATAATTTAGGAAATAATCTTTAATTAGGATGTTGTTGGCCTCAGGCGATAGGGTTAATGTCTAGAACCTTCTTGAGCCATGAAAATTTTCCTATATGAGGAAGGATCGTAATGATGTTTAGGTAGTTCTAGGTGGTAGTTTGTGGCTCTATGTTGAATAGTACTATAAAGAAATTGCTCATGTGGGTTTGCATGTTGTATTTCAAAATTCTATAATTTTTCATTTGCGGCGATAATAAGAAGCATATATTATGTTCTCACCAATTGTTGTTGTTTCTTTGTTTCTATTATGTGCTTATGGTATTAAGGGGAGCACCCTTCATTAGCTTAATAAAGTAATGCTACTCTAGAAACCCTAAATTTTTTTAGGCAAATTAATATAATTCATATCACTAATTAATCTTCTAAGCCTAATGATTAATTAAACATACTTTACTTTGTTATCCCCAACCACTAATATGATTGATTTACATAATTAATTATATTTCACCCTATTCTTCTTATGTTTAATTACTTTAAATTAATTAAAATCCCTTTGATAATTTCCCTTAAGGTTTAATTAATTCTAAATATTGATTAGTAGGAGATATTTTCCAAAGTAAGTCCAACTATGATATTGCTATCAAGATTAAACTGCGTAGTTTTTGAGTCAAACTCATTGGCCCATGTTTCATGAGCAGTGGTTCATGTGAATTTATCTCTCATGGGAAAAAATGGAACACTTAGTACTCATTGGATCTAGGTGATGCTAACAGAGGTGAAGAAATGCCAAGTGTTCCATTTATTCCCATGAGAGATGGGTTTGTGTGAACCACCACTCATGAAACATGGGTCAATGAGTTTGACTCAAAAACTACACAATTGAAACATTATAGAAATATCATAATTTTACATAATCAGACCAAATATTTCTTTGTCTTTTATTTATCCCAAATCCACCTTCACTAATAAATTCTTAATTAACTAAGCTAATTCTCACAATTCCTATCCTTATTAGCATTTAGCCTAATTTAAAATGTATTTTCTCCAGAGTGACATGCATTTGTCACTTTGCATCCTTCTAACTCCTCTAACTCAAATTTTAAACTAATAAAATGTTTGGTGCTCACATGTTGGAGATTCTGCATCTTTACTATAGCTACCATATCCATTTCTTCTTCCATCCACTTGTGACCTTTCCTTCCCTACATCACTTACATTTTGTTAAAAATATGTCCAAATTCCACTCTTTTATTCTTTCAAGGTTCCTCACACATGTGAGCACACCTTGACCCCTTCCTCATGCCAAATATTCTTCCCAAGGATAGAATATTGGTCATGATATTATGAACCCAAGCCAACTCACCCTTTTTCTACAATCTTAATCCTTTATAAGCTTTTGATCTTAGCCTTCTAGTTCATCCTTCAAGCTCTATAAATTGGAGCCTTATCCCTTCCTAGATTATCCACTTTCATGCTACAATTACTATGTCAAAATCTATCTACAAACCTACTTGATCATATTATTGTCATGTTAAAAATAACTTCCATCATTTATTTCATTAGTGTATTGATTGTGAGGTAAATCCACATTCATTCACCATCCAAATATAAAATCAATAGAGTTGGATGCACTACATTTAGTTCATCTGAGCATTGAATTTCTATGTATTATGTTTGGTTTGATTTATTATCTTTTAGCAATCATACATCCATCGTTATCTTTATCATCTTTTGACATGCTTGACGGTACCCACATCCCTTTATCTCTAACTTGAATTTTGAGTTTTTGTGAAGTTTTTACATTCCAAACTATGAATCAATGCTTATATTGTTGGAAATATAAGGTAGGCTAGGTTACTAAGAGGGGAGGGGTGAATCAGGAACCAATAAAAAAAAATCTTATTTCACCAATTCCTCCTTCATATATTATTATGATCTAACTGCATGCATGAAAGAATGAAAGCAATAAAAAAAAATGGATACAAGTGGTCTTCAACCTTTTACTGAAGTTTTGGCTAGTTTTCTTGATAACACTACTCTGAATCCACCAGTTGTTAATCATCTAGTACCCAATGTCCCTTTTCAGCAGCAATCTCATAATCTAATACCTCCAGTAATGGCACAACCTACTTTTCCATTTCCTCTCCCAAACCTTGTAAATACTGATAATCTCAAGAATATACCTATAGCTGCCCTTCCAAAGTTCTATGGCCTTACAACTAAAGACCCTGATACTTTCTTGTTTGAGTTTGACATACTTTGTTGTATTTTTGACTACAACACTGATACCCATAAACACAAATTGTTTCTAGCAACATTGAAAGAATTAGCTCTACGATGGTTCATGGGCTTAAGAGACAATGCAGTAGGAATTTGGGATGAAATGAAAACTTTGTTTCTCGATAAGTACAAAGAGTATTGCAAAGCATCTGGTTCAAGAGGAGATGATGTCTTCAAGATATCTTAGAAGGAGGAAAAAACAATTGAAGACTATGTTTCATGTTTCTTATACACACTGCAGAAGAACCCTCAGCATGTGTTGTCCGAGGATTCACAAAAGCTAGTCTTTCTAAGAGGTGTGAATGATAACTATCTAGAAGCACTAGACTTGATGGCTAGTGGTGATGTATATCAAGCTTCCTAGGAAGACCTTAAGAAGATCTGTCAGAAGTATTCAAGGTCAACCATGAAGAAAGGTCGAGGACCTTGTTCCACAATCACTAAAGGAATCAGTCAAGGTATTTCAAAGCTCAAGATATCTAACCTATTATCAGATTTCAAACAAGACATCATCAATAATGTCGCTACACATCTTGACATAATGAATACGAAGAAGAAGTATGCAGAAGTCGAGCTACAACTAGCTGAATACTGTCCTGATTGCTTCAAGCAAAAGAAGGATTGCCAATGTAAACTGGTTGCAAGCATGGAGAACCAACATCTTCCAACTGAGTACATCAAGATAGATGGAGATGATGAGAAAGTATTCTTTGTTGCTCAATGCTGACCATGGGTCCAACATCAAGGTATGCCTCAAGACCCTTTGCAAAATTCAAATTCATATGGTAATCAATGGAAAAGTCGTAATCCCCAAGGTCCTCCACAATATCAACTTAATTGGAACAATGCTAGACAAAACAACCCAAAACAATCCCAATGGCCTTAGAATTCCCAACTACCCTAGCCTAACCAATAGAGTAACTAATGACAGAACCAACAGAACTACTAGTAGAACCAGCAGAACCAATGGCAACCACCCCAAGGGAATTGGTAATCTACGAACCAATGGAGGGGATCTCAACAATGGCCTAATAGTACTCCACAATTACCACCTCTAGTTCAACAACTTGCTCGAATGCCACCACTTGCAAATCCTAGACCTCAAAAGAAGACTTAGTTACTTGCACAACCTTGGCCAAACCCAAATAGCCAACATCCATAGTAGCCCATGTATAGTGTTGATGCTCAATAGTATCTTGCTTACGCTTTGGGCGTTGCAAATATACATTTGAGATCTGGTACAACTTTACCAGCACTTAAACTACCTCTTATAACTAAAATACCAGACCCTCCTATAGCATTAGAACCCTCAGTTGTTGGAACAATTGAACCAACCAATGTTACCATGTCAACCCAAGCTCAACTAGCAATGGAACCTCATTTTCCAAAAAAGTTTATACAAAGAAAACCTATACAAGTAGAGGAACAACCTTTTGATATTGTTGATCAGTTGAAAAACATGCATGTCCAAATACCCCTATTTCAAGCCATTAAGGATGTTCTAGTTTATTTAAAATCCATTAGAGATGCTTGCCTAAAGAAGCCTGGAAGGAAGAAAAAGGACCCCAACATATTCCATGTTGTGGGACAATTGGCTAACATCATGTTAGGGAAATTGATCACACAAAAATATTTTGATCTAGGAAGTCCAATAGTGAATGCCAGTATAAATGGTCAGTTTGTTAAAAATACTTTAATAGATCTTAGTGCTACTATAAATGTCATGACCAAGGATACTATGAAGAAGTTTAAAATAGGACTAAGGGCTACACCAACAATTATAAAATTTGTAGATAGTTCTACTACCACCCCTAATGGGATGATAGAAAACATAGTTGTAACCTTAGATTCTCTAGAATATCTTGCAAACTTCATGATTTTATCCCCCAAAGTTAATCTATCTGGACAAGTTGACCATGGCTAGCCACAATTGATGCAAATATAAGTTGTAGATCAGGGAATATGACTATATCAAATGTCCAAGCAACAAAGAAATTTGATTTATATCCTCCGGCCCAACCATTACCAAATTTGAGCACATTTATTTGGCTAGATTTAGGGGATGAAGAAGAAGAGTTAAATTCTGTGGTACAACTCATGATGTTGCATAGACAATCTTTTCTAAAACTAAAAGAGGAAAATTTGGTACTTTAGAATATCCTTACTAACAGTTATGTGGTAGAAAAAGATGTATCTGAAAGTTTTGTGTTGGAATTAATCACATATGAAGAATGTGATAAGAATTGTACTTTGCTCAAAGAACCTGACATTCTTCATCCACTCTTACCGTGTGAATTAGAAGCAAGTCCAATCTTTGAAGCTGCTATGATAGAGTCCACCACTACTGTTGAACTAACTAAATGTCATAATCTCCATGTTAATACCAAATTAACACCCACACAGATGGAATAGTTAAAAGAATTGCTTCAAAGGCATGAAAAGGCCTTTGCATGGGACTATACTAGTGATATTAAAGGGTTGAGTCCTACACTATGCACCCATAGGATATACATCAATGAAGGTTTTCTAGCACTCCATCAGCCCTAGAGAAGGATAAATCCAAACCTTAGAGAGATAGTTAAAACTAAATTGCAAAAATTGCTTGATGCTAGTTTTATTTATCCTATATCTGATAGTAGATGGGTGTCACCCCTAGTCATAGTGCCTAAAAAGGGAGGAAAATGGAGAATCTGTGTAGATTATAGAGAATTGAACAAGGCCACCAAAAAGGATCACTTCCCTTTACCATTTATAAACCAAGGTCTACACACTCTAGCTGGAAAGAAGTATTTCTCTTTTCTAGATGGGTATAGTGGTTATAATCAAATCAATATTGCTCCTAAAGATCAAGACAAAACCACATTTACATGCCCATGGGGTACTTTTGCATACTTCATTTTACCATTTGGTCTATGTAATTGATGGGAACACGACCCAAGCACAAAATGGACACAACAAGAAAGGGAAAATTTTATTAACAATGAAAATATGCTAGTACACTTAGTGCAGAGAAACAAACTCCAAAACATGCCCTATGGGCTTACAATAGCATAAATCTGGAGATAATTTCTTGTCCTAGTACCTTCTCTCAAACTCTGCCCCGAACTGCCTTTTACAATGCTAGAAATGTCTTTAAATAGACCCCAAAGGGTTAAGGATTAGGAATACATTCTAGAAAATGCTAGTTGGCATCCACCACCAAAATGGAAGGCTCCATAAGTCACTTTAGAAGTCGGTACAAAATTAGAAGAATCTAGAAACAGTAGCCGAACTTTCGAGAGACATAACTTTTGAATCGTAGCTTCAATTGACAAACCATTTACATTTTTGGAAAGCTCTCAAAGTGCTCTATAGCCCTATGGACCAGATTTTCTCATCCCCCATTTTTTGGCCTTGTACGAGGTAATTTAATGCCTCTAACTTGACTTTGAAGCATTCTTAGGAGGTCTCCAAAAATTGAAAAACTATAATAACTTTCAAACCATGTGGCCTTTTGACCTGGTTCTTTTTCTGGAATGTTATAAATTACAATTTTAATCCTCCCTCCAATTTACACCTTTTGATTCACCATAATTATGGCTCAATTACATAGTCCTATTTTTCTGGCATTTACACATATCCCAAGGTGCTTAAATACTCTAACCCGGAACACTAATAGTGGAACTGTGAGAGTTGGAACCTTTATTTGACCCAAATGGGTATCTAGAAATGAAAACACATGAAACAGAAACTATGTCTAGGTACATTTTTTGGGTCACACAGGATTGCCCTTATACCTCTGGATGCTTCTGCATCAGTAATGCTCCTGCAACGTTCCAACGAGTAGTTATTAGCATTTTTGCTAATCTATCACATGATTGTATGGAAATATATATGGATGATTTCACAACATTTGGAGTCACTTTTGAGAAAGCAATGATGAATCTTGAAAAGCTTTTGGTAAGGTGTCAAGAACATAATTTGGCACTTAATAGTGAAAAGTTATTCATGCTCATGCAGGAAGGTGTGGTACTTGGTCATTTCATATCAGCTGTAGGAATATAAGTGGATCCAGCTAAGATAGAGGTAATTCAAACATTGCCCATACCTACAAAATCAAAAGATGTAAGATCTTTTCTAGGTCATGCTGGATATTACAGATGTTTCATAAAAAAATTTAGCAAAATAGCTAGTCCCTTGTATAAGTTACTCACAAAACAAGCTGAATTTAGTTGGACATCCAAATGTGATGAAGTCTTCCTATTGCTTAAGAAACTTCTTACTACAGCCCCAATTCTACAAGGCCCTAATTTAAATTTACCTTTTCACATATATACAGATGCCTCTGATTATGCCATAGGTGCAATCCTAGCACAACAATCCCAAAATCTATAAAATGCAATCTATTATATTAGCAAGAGTCTTCATGAACCAGAATTAAACTACACAATGACAAAAAAAGAATTGCTAGCAGTAGTTTATGCCCTAAAAAAATTTAGCATTACATAACTGGCTATTCCATATTTTTTCATATTGATCATGCAACAATTAAATATCTCATGAATAAACTTACTATAACCGATAGATTAGCAAGATGGTTACTATTGTTGCAATAATTTGATATAACTATTGTTGATAAGCTTGGAAAAGTCAATGTTGTAGCTAATTATTTATCAAGAATCCATCATGATGATACTAACACTACTTTGGCAGATTATGCAATTCTAGATGAGCGTTTATTTCATATTGTTGTTCAAACTCCATGGTAAGCAAACATTGCTAATTACATTGCAGTTAATAAAATACTAGAACATTTTTCTTACAAGGAAAAAAAGCTACTTGTAGAGAAAAGTTTTTATTTATACTGGATAGATAATCTCTTGTTTTACATTGGACCTGATCAAGTTATGAGAAGATGTGTGAGAGAGGATGAGACATATGATATTCTACATGCATGCCATAATGAACCATGTGGAGGATACTTTTCCACAAAAAGAAGGACCTTGAAAATCTTGACAACTGGTTATTATTGGCGTACACATCACAAAGATGCAACCAACTATACATGGAAGTGTGACAAGTGTCAAAGGATGGATCGACCAAAAAGAACAAATGAAATGCCTCTTAACCCTCAGATGGCATTAACACCATTTGACAAATGGGGCATGGACTTCATTGGTCTAATTGATCCTCCATCTAATGGTAAATCCTATATTCTCATGTGCATTGATTACCTGACAAAATGGGTTGAAGTCAAGGCCATGAAGAGTGCTCATGATGAAAAAGTTGCTAAATTTCTGTATGAAGAAATTTTTGCTTGCTATGGTGTACCCAAAGAGCTAGTCACTGACCAAGGTGTGCAATTTACCTCTAATCTGATCTTAGAGTTGATAAAATAGTATCACATTAGGCACCAAAAATCTAGTCCTCATCACCCTCAAGCTAATGGACAAATAGAGGTCACAAATCATGAATTGGAGAAAATCCTAACAAAAACAACTCATCTACATCGTAGGGATTGGAATAGTATATTATAAGAAGTTGTTTGGGCTTACAAAACAACATGGAAGACTACTACAAGATTCACACCATTTGAGCTCCTATATGGAAAGGTAGTAATGCTCCCCATTGAATGTGAACATAAAACTTTGAGAACTGCAATGGAGCTAGAAATTGAACTTCTTGTAGCACAAAGAGAATGTCTTCTACATCTTAACTCTCTGGATGAAATATGAAAAGCTACTTTGGAATGCACTAAAAGTATATAGAAACAAATGAAACAATGGCATGACTCCCATATTATCAATAAAAAATTTCAAATTGGTGACTTGGCACTACTATATGATTACAGATTTAAAGATATGCTAAGAAAGCTGCAAACAAGATGGTTGAGACCATATGCAATTAGTCATGTCTTTGATAATGGAGTTATTCAATTAACTACCATTGATCCAATACCTTTCAAATTATTAGTCAATGGTCACAAACTCAAATTATATAAATGGCCCCAAACAAAAGAGGACTTCCTGCAGTAGTTTTAGCGGCCAGATTCAAATATACATCAGGTAACTCTTCCTATAGCAGAAGGTGTCAACCTTCTACCTACCGCTCTTCAACATTAGTTTCTTCATGGATGTTCATAATAAAAACTTTATGACCACATAAAGTTCACTTTCTCATTCACTTTCTTATTCCATCTCATCTCTTTACCTTCCACCCATCCACCTTATCTCATTTCTTTACCTTCCATCCACCCACTTTCCATGTCATCATTTTCTAATGTTTCAATAAACACTGCAACTTGCTAATGGATGCTATCACTACTGATGCGACTTCTGCCACCTTTTCGGGTATGTGAAATGATAAGTTGATAGGTATAACATTTTCAAATTATTATTCGCTTATAGTATACAGATTTCGTTAATTATATTTAATACTGCATTCTTTATATGATGGTGGCGTTATGCTAGTCCCTTACCCATACTAGGTTTGACGAGTGTGGATAATTGTCCATATTTAATAGGGGGCAAGGACGGTCACTAATATCCAATGGAATTTCTATTTATCCATAAATATTTTTCCAAATCTTCCTATTTCCTTCATTGATGGAATTTAATTACCATAAGTACACAAGTGAGGTGTCGTACCCCTTATTTTTGAATGATTTTATTGTTAGGCTATGATGTGACTTGTGTTTAAATTTTATGTGATTTGAACCCCAATTTTGGATGATTCTCACACATATTCATGATTTACCTTCATTAAATCCATATTATTGTGCATAACAATTCGTTATGATGTTAATTACCTATTAAAACAAAGAAATGTGAGTTGAGTCTATAAAAAAACAAAGTAGCTTGAATTCGAAAGGGGGAAAATAGAGCAAATAGAGAAACTGTTAAGAAAATGGGTGGACAGTTGTAGATGAGAGAACCAGTGGAACATACTATGTTGTTCTTAGATGTAGAGGCTGTAAGAAGGTTTAATACATGTAGATGGTTAGGGTATTTCCTGAGTTTGACTACATTTGATGAGGAGGCAGTCACAAAATTCACAAGGATGTTTGATGAAGGTGAAGCTTCCATTTGGGGTTTAACAGTGATTGCAATAGAAGAATGCATTGCTGAAGTAACTGGGTTCCCTACAATTGGAGAACATTATCCCAACACACATGATGTGAGGTCAGCAAGAGCTCAATTTACTAGACTCACTGATCCTCAAATGGACATTACAAAGCAAGGTTGCAAGAGAATGTCACTGCTGCCACCATCCAATGAATTAACCATGCATATTATTAGGTAGCTTACATGAAAAGGGCAATTCTCATACTTACATGCATATCATTTCAAATTACTTAGTTGTATAAGTCATAATCTTTCAGTAAATGTTCCAAATTTCTTATACACTATGCTATGTATTAGTGTAGAAGAAACTCCAAAAGGAAAAGATAATTCCATTACCCATCATGCCCTAATTAAATTATTGATTCAAAGGTCACTTAGGAATGTGTCCCCCATGACATGGGATGAATTTGTACAAGCCAAAACTCTGCAACCCCAAGCTACCCCTAGTGAATAGCCTAGTGAGAAGAATGTAGTCCCCACCAATGAGCCTACTGAACAAAATACCCAAGAGGCTGAAGCCAAAAATACCTAAGAAAATGTGCAAGAAACTATCCCTATTTAAGAGACTATACCTTTACTTGTTCAAGAAACCTAGAAACCTACTTCTAGTGGAGCAAAGAGGAAATGAAAACTGCAAGAAGAAATCTCTGTTTAGGAAAAGGAAGAGCCAAACCCTACAGTTGTGAGACAAAAAATAACTAAAAAAATTCCTGCAGCAACTACTCTTGCAGCAAAGACACTTAAAGGGAAAGGTAGATAAAAGGTTGTGATACAAGAAGAAACCCTCGTAAGGAGAAGCCCTAAGATGAGAGGGCAAGTTTCTAAAGATTCTACTTTGTCCAAAACATCTACTAAGGAATCCCCTATGAAAATTTTCTCTGATCACTCTCCTCCCCATCTTGAAATTCCAAGCATTCTCAAAAATCCTAATGAGGAATGTAGGGATGAAATCAAAGAAAATACAAATGATACCCTAGCAGGTCAATCACATATTTTAGGTAGTAAAGATGAAACCGTTCTTGAGAAAAACTATCCAAACACTACTCTAGTTCCCCATAAATCAACATGGATTACTAGTTTTGTAGAACATTTATGGAATGAACAAAGGAAGAGGAAAATAAATCATGAAGAAGATAGTGGTTCTATTACACTACAAAAACTCCCTTTTTAGTTGTTTGGACAGCATATGTTTGCTGAGGCCTAATGGGAAGAAGAGAGGAAAAAGATGAATAAAATCATAGCATCTCAAGGTGAAGAAATATCAGATTTAAAGGAACAATTAGCAAGTCAAAAGCAACAGATGGATCATGCCTTCAAGTTGGCTAATCAGGCACTTGCTTGTAGACCACCGCCAAGAGTTTATGCTCTTTGTTTAAAAGAACAATTTCTTTTGTTTCAACTAATGTTAACTTTTAAGGATACTAATGCAGAGTTCAAATCAGCACAAGAATTTTATGGATTATATTAGATTCTACCACCTTGGCAATAGAATTTTCTTTGTGAATTATATGTTCATAATTTTGTTATCCCTCTAGAGACTCAATGGAATCCCTTGCTCTATCTAGGGGATATTGTTGGTGTAAATAGGTATTTACTATTTACACTTTACTTAAGTTTACTTAGGTTAGTACATTATTTTATTTTTTTGCATTATTTTATTATTTCTCTTTATGAGACACTTAGGAGTTTGCGCACCTTCTTGAGTTGTCATGTAGACAACACAGAAATATGCAACTCTAAATGTGCACATGGTGTCTACAACATAGGAGTTTGTATCATTCACTGAGTTGTCATGTAGACAACACAGTTTTTTGCACTCCTAGTTTAGCACATGTTTTCTACAACACTGATGTGCGTGTTTCACCTTTGTAGGCTTATCCTCTCATCATCACACTTACTTATGTGCTTAATGGAGGATAATCCATATTTGGTGGACATGTGCTTAGTTTTTGGACTTATCATGATGCTAATTCTGAGGCATTCTAGATGCATCTCAGAGGCCTTTATATTGAGGCACTCCTAGTGTACTTGTACATTGTATTGAATACTCTACTATTATTCTGATCATACTCTAGTCTAATTTGTGCTTGTGTTTTGAGTTCCTTGGTCTTGGGTAAATTATGCCCTAAGGTAGATTCTTACATGGTATTAGAGCTGAGGTAGATACTCATCACATAGCGATTGGAGACCTCATTGCTTCATCTCTCTAAGGGACTCGATTCAGATCTGGAGCATTAGCAGCAATTAGGAGCATCTATAGCCGAAGCGGACCTCGCCATTACATTTGGAGTGAATATTTGGTGAAGATTGACTATAAATTTGCCCATTTTAGGCCATAGTCAACTGGGAGGCAAATTTTTTTGCAAATCAGAACCTAAAGGCCCGATTTGCAAAGTCGAGTATGGTCTTTTTTGATCTGATTAATTGATTTTTGGATCAGTTTATTCTGCATTATTTTCTATTTTTCTTCAAATTTTTTTTGGATAAATAGCCCAGTCAGGCATCCAGGTAGAGAAATTTTTTTAGCATAGGCATCGGGCAGTGACACCCTGGCCCTATGCTTAGAATATTCTGCAGAATATTTTTTAAAATTTTTCATAGGCATTATCAAATCTAGGCAGGTTTATTTTACAACTCTAGTATCATTACCTCAATGACCAAAACCATCAAATTTTGGTGAGTCTTAATCCAACCAAACTCCAAGCCCCTTCCATGGGCTTCTCTATTTCAAGCCTTGTGATCGCTACAATTTAAATTGCCCTCGAAGTGCATCACCTATGAATGTGGGACTATACAAGTATTGTCCCCATTATTTTTCCTAAATCCGACAACTGAAAAGATTATTTTGATAGCCGAAAATGAAGATTCCAGAATCGGGAAACAAAACCCTATTAGGGAAAAGTTTCCAGTGCAAGCTTGTTTTCAGTAATCATGCGAGGGACTCTGGTAACTAGAAAGTAGAACCCAGTCACGGGAAATTTTTTGGCCAGGGTCTTTTAACACCTCTGTGCTCTAGACCCTTCCACGTGACTTATGTGGTAGCCCTATTCTATGATAGCATCCATGCCAAACTATTGGACACGTGGCCTCCATGGATTCACCTGCATAGAGATATCTTTAGACATGTGTTGCCTTGTTATTTTCCATCTTTTTGTCTAGTTAGCGTTGATGTAAGCTTCCAACTGTCAGCCACGTCATGAATTGTACACTGCATAGTCAACAATGATTGTATGCTATGCAAGGTGACACGTCATATTTTCTCGTACAATTATGTACCATCCATACAGGGTGATGTCATCACAAGCCTGCACAGATGCTAATGTCAGTAATTTACTACACTAAAATTGATGGTTGTTTCACCATCATACCAGGGTGTTTTTGAACTATTGCGATGGCCATTTGACTATCAAATTTGACATAGTATTTTCCTCTGTAGACCCCTCTTTAGATGTAGTTCTGATTTGGCAACCCAACTTCAAAAGGCCATAATTTGTTCATTTGGACTCCAAATTAGGTGCAATTTTTTTTTTTTGGGTAAAATTTCCTAAATTTTTTTGTGGTGTAGCTTTTTTCTGGATTTGGTGTACAGATTGGTCAGTATAAGCATTTTTTGGTGACTATATTTGTCTAATCCTACGATTTCCAATTTCAAATGCATCGTACAGGCTCATCTAGACTCCTTTTCAGGTTTCATTTTTTTTAAAGTGCATATTTTTTCATCTAGTTTTTAGATATGCAGTCAAATTGTAGTCTTATTTGGACAAAAGTATCACTTTTAGAGATAGGTCCTAGTTTGCATTGTAATGCTTCCCAATTGTTGTAATATTAAGCTACATTATAATAGTCTAGAATTGTACTCTATATAAAGGTTGTAATCAACAAAATTAGAAAGTCACTTTATCCAATTTGGCAAGTGGCCCATTGTAAATGCACTATATGTAAAGTGCCAAAATCATTTATTTGAGGGGGATTTTTTGATTGAGTGAAAAGGGGGGATGCATACTATGTACTGTGTCTCCTTGATCTTGTGTTCTTTCATTATGGGTTCTTTTTCAAAATTAACTCCACCTAATTATTCTACTTGGAAAGAAAACATTAAGGAGCCATTGGTAGAAAAAAGTTTATTGTGTTATGTCACTGGTGCTGCAAAGAAACCTCCTACTAATGCTGATGAAGCTTGAAAAGAAGACTAGGAATCCAAACAAGAGATGTCCTTAGGAACCTTGTTGAAAAATATCTCTAATCCTGTCAAATTTCACATTAGGAAGCTTACAGATCCAATAGAGGTTTGGGCTAAACTAGAAGCTTTGTATGGGACAGTAGATGAAGACATGGCTTACACCATAGAGGATAAACTTCTCAAGTTGGATCCTAGAAATTTTGACACAATTAAAGACTATCTTACCCAAGTAGAAATGTACAGGGCATAGTTGAAGGATTGTGATGAGCCCATTAAATGGAAAGATGATTAAACACATCATGACTCATCTTCCACCTGAATATGCTCCTTTTGTTTCTAGCTTTAATACACACAAAGTGACAATGGGTAGTGCCTATGTTAAGCCTTCATTCAAGAAATTTTTAGAAATGTTGATCTTTGAATGTGACAATTTAATGGGAATGGGAATTCTCAAGTCTTCCAAAACCAAAGCCTTGGTAGCAAATGAAGGTAATTCAATTGGCAAAAACTCAAACAAGAAGCAAAAGCAATGGAAGGCTAAGCCACAAGACGACACACAACAATCCTCCTCAAAACATCAATCTTCCTCAAATAAATCTTCTTCCACTCAACATTCTTCTTCACAACAAGGAAAGTCTTCTTCCAAGAACAATCAAAAGGGGAACAATTCCAACAAGAAGGAGAAGAAAACATGTTCCTATTGAAAGAGGAATGGTCATGATGAACATGAGTGCAAGGATAAGAAAATTGATGAATTGGTCAACATTATGAGGAAACACAAAATTGGTGTTCCAAATGCATACAAGGACAAAGGCTCTTCATCCACTTCAAAGGGCAAGGAACAAGCTTTAGTTACAAGTACAAACAATGCTAAGGAATGGGTTCTAGATTTAGGAGCAAAACATCATATGGGTGCTTCAAGGGAGAAATTTTCCTCATTGAAACCATCAAATGTACCTCACATCTATGTGGACAATGATACTCAAGTTGAAGTAGAAGGTAAAGGGAATGTTGAGTTTGAAAATGGCATCTTCAACGATGTACTTCATGTTCCTAACCTTAGCACCAACCTTATCTCCATCTATCAAATCACTTACTATGGATGTGGAAACAATGTAGAGTTCCTTCTTGACACAGTAGTGGTGAAAAATCTCAAAGATGATTCAATGGTGGTGGTTGGAAAGGAAAACCATGAGACTAGACTTTATTATTTCTCAAATTTTGTGCCTAGGTCCACGTCTCTTGCCTTGTTGACTCATTCAAACACACAAAGTAAACTATGGCATGAGCGATTTGGACACCTTAATTATTGCCACCTTCAGCAACTAAGTAGCAAGGAAATGGTCATTGGTCTGCCTCAAGTCAAGTTTTCAAAGGGAGTATGTCTAGGTTGTGAAGTAGGTAAACATCCCAAAGAGAAATGTGACAAGGGGAAGTCTTGGAAGGCAACTGTTGTTCTAGAATTGATTCATAGTGATGTAGCTGGCCCTTTTCCAGTACCATCTTTTGGTAAGGCCCACTATGTTCTCACATTTATTGATGACTTTTCAAGGTACACTTGGGTCTTTTTCCTGGGTCAAAAGGGTGAAGTCTTTGACAACTTTATCACCTTCAAAGCTCAAGTTGAGAAGAAATCTGGGAAAGCCATCAAGATCCTAAGGACAGATAATGGTAGAGAATATGTCAACTCCAAACTTATAGACTATTGCACACATGAGGGGATAGATCTTCAACATTCAGTTGCATACACACCATAGTAGAATGGTGTAGCTGAAAGAAAGAATAGAACCCTTAAGGAAATGACTATTTGCATGCTTCAACACAAGTCTCCTGATCAAGTATTTTGGGCTAAAGCCATGTGTTGTACCAACTACTTCCAAAATAGAAGTCTACATAAAGCCTTAGATGGAATAACACCTTTTGAGGCATGGTGTGGCAAGAAACCAAGTGTCAAACACTTCAAAGTTTTTGGTTGTCCAGCATGGGCTAGGATACCTCCGCAAAAGTGAAAGGCATTAGAACTGCAAAGAAAACCATGCATATTTGTTGGATATCCTAATCATCTCAAGGCATACAAACTAATGGATCTAGAGACTCATGAAAGAGGAGTGTTCACTTTGAAGAGAAATATCCAAGCTTGGTTTCTTCAACTCCTCCTTCCTCCTTCGTGGATAGTGATCATAGTGATAACAATGACTCAGAAGATGAGATCCCTCCAACTTTGACTCATAGGACACCACCTTCATAGAGTCAACAAATAGTTGAGGACATTCCTCCTTCTTCCTCTTCCACTAAACCTCATTGGGCACAACAAACTCTTGATGTAATAGGTTCATTGGTGGGAAATTCTTCAAACACTCGAAGGACTAGGTCACAACACAAGTCATTTCCACATGCATACATAGCCATTACTTTAGATCCATAATCTTTCAAGGAAGCATCAGGGATTCCAAAATGGGATAAGGTTATGGAGGAAGAATACAATTCATTGATGAAAAATAACACATGGGACTTAGTTCCCCTTCCTTAGGGAAGAAAAGTGGTTCGATGCAAGTGGATCTATCAAACCAAATTTGCATTGGATGGAAGTGTTGATAAACATAAGGCTAGAATAGTTGCCAAAGGTTTCTCATAGGTTCCAAGTATTATGACTATATAGAGAATTTTGCACCAATTGCCAAGATGAACTCCATTCTCCTAACATTAGCAATTGCTATAGCTCAAGGATGGGTTGTACACCAAATGGATGTTAAGAGCACATTTTTTAATGGTGACCTTCATGAGGAAATTTATATGGAGCAGCCATAGGGGTTTGTACAGGATTCTATTATGGTTTGCAGATTAAAGAAGTCTATTTATGGTCTAAAGTAGGCTCCTCATGCTTGGTATGCTAAAATGGATTCCTTCCTCCTCTCAGTAGGTTTCACTAGATGTCATTCTAATTTGAATGTTTACATTCTTCAGAAAGATAACTCTCATTTGATCCTAGTGCTTTATGTTGATGACTTGATCATTACAGGGAGCACTTCATCCATCATAGCCAATCTCAAGACCTCTCTACAAGATAGATTTTCCATGACAGACTTGGGTTTGCTACATTACATCCTTGGCATTGAGATCACATAGTCTTCAGCAGGGATCACACTTTCATAGCCCAAGTATGCTATTGACTTGCTTTCTCAGTTTCACATGAGTGACTGGAAGCCTGCTCCTACTCCCTTCCTATCAGGTGTCAAGCTAGAGGCTAAGTGCACAACTCCACTTATTGAAGCTACCTTATATAGATAGTTAGTTGGGAGCCTTATCTACTTGACACATACATGCCTTGATATTATCTTTGTAGTTGGCATGGTTTCATGCTTTATACAAGAACCTCATGAGATTCATTGGAAGGCTGCCCAGTGCATTTTGCACTACATTAAGGGTACATATACACATGGAATACATTACGCAGTAGGTACAAGGCTTTAGTTGATTGGATACATAGACTCAGACTATGTAGGGGACTTAGATTCTCGCAAGTCCACTTTAGGGTACATCTTTCACCTTGGTTCTAGCCCTATTTGTTGGCAAGGTAAGAAGCAAAAAAATGTTGCTCTTTCTTCCATAGAGGCTGAGTATCGAGGAGCTGTCAATGTAGCTATAGAGGCTCTTTGGTTACAGCACATCCTAAAGGAGTTTGGATTTGATCTACCTAAGCCTACAATTATTCATTGTGACAATCAGAGTGCCATTGAAATATCTAAGCATCTAGTTCAGCATCAGTAGAATAAGAAAATTGAGGTTCATATGCACTATATCAGAGAGCTTATACATGAGTAGATCATTGCACTATAGTACTATCCTATAGCAAAGCAAGCTGCTGATATCTTCACCAAACCCTTCGCTGAGGTCAAGTGCACTCATTTGCAAGATCTCTTGGGGGTGCGGGATGTTGTAGATAGGGGAGTGCCTTGAATTCTCTCTTCTTCTTCTTCTTCTGAGAGGGATTTTTTCCTCTTCTAAGGTCTTCTTCTCTCTCTACTTCTTCTTTATTGTACTCATCTCTCTTTTTGGAGGAGGGTTTTTCCCATGAGGTTTTCCCTCTTTCTCCACTTTATGAGAGATTGCATTGCATCATTCTATAGCATTGCTTTTGTACATGGGTACCTAACATGGCCTCGTAGTCAAGACCCATCATGCATTAGTGAGCTTAAGTGCATTCCCTTAAGTTGCACTTAAGGGAGGGTGTTGGTGTAAATAGGTATTTACTATTTACAATTTACTTAGTTTTACTTAGGTTAGTGCATTATTTTATTATTTCTCTTTATGATACACTTAGGAGTTTGTGCACCTTCTTGAGTTGTCCTGTAGACAACATAGAAGTACCCAACTCTATATGTGCACATGGTATTTACAACACATGAGTTTGTATCATTCACTGAGTTTTCATGTAGACAACACAGTTTTTCGCACTCCTAATTTAGCACATGTTGTCTACACCACTGATGTGCATGTTTCACCTTTGTAGGCTTATCCTCTCATCATCGCACTTACTTTCGTACTTAATGGAGGATAACCCATATCTAGTGGACACGTGCCTAGTTGTTGGACTTATCATGATGCGAACTATGAGGCATTCTAGATGCATCTCAGAGGCCTTTATATTGAGGAACTCCTAGTGTACTTGTACATTGTATTGACTACTATACTGTTATTCTGATCATACTATGGTCTAATTTGTGCTTGTGTTTTGAGTTCCTTGGTCTTGGGTAAATTCTGCCCTAAGGAAAATTCTTACAGATATACATTTAAGAGCCCTCATGTCTTGGATGTCCAATGAAGCCAACTATGATAGGCAACTGAATAATTATAGGGACAAGGAAATGATAGAGCCCTTGACTTTAAGAGCAAAGAGTAGCAAGCTAGAAGAAGTTCTCAGGGATCAGTTCACATTAACTTATGGAAAGAAGAATCTAGAAGTAAGGGATAGAATCTTTGCTGCAAGAACCAAAGCCTATGCTGATTATGAGAACTTACTCTATTTTGCCTTCCAGAGAGCTATGACTAGTGTTAGAAGTAGATGAGCCAAATTGCCTGAGTCACTTAAAAAGTTAGAACCACATAGTCCCATCAACTTGGAGGCAACACTTCATAGGGTTCCAAAGTATCTAGAGTTAGGGAAGCAGGCTAGACCAAAATTGTGGTGTCCCCTAACCATGCAACCTCCAATGCTCCTCTGGCCTTTATATGACATTAATACTGATAGACTCAAAAAGCTACAGGAAGATCATAGAAGGGAAGTGTGGGAAATAACAAGAGGATTTTACTATACCTTCAAGAGCAGCAGGAAAGGAAGGATTGAGATTGGAGAGTTCAGGTCATTAACAAGAAAGTGCAATGCTTGAGGACAAGAATTAGTTTAGTAGGGGGCAGATGATGAGGCCAAATATTGTCTTTATTTCATGATAGTTTTAAAACATTTTTTTGATACTCTATTTTATTTTTGTGCACCTATGTTTACCGAAACATATGACAAACCTATGGGTAGATACTATGCCATCTTTTGCTAGTATTATATATATTATGCAATATTTCATATAATTATCAAAATGTTTGTTCTTATATTTGAATTTAATTTTAAAATGCTTATTTGCAAACATGTCTCTGTATTATAACTAACCTATTAGCAATGAAGCTAAAAGATGATTGGAAGAATTCAAAGATGAGCACCAATAGCATTCAAGGAGAAAAGAATGCTAAGGTGTAGCCATGGTGGAGGAAAGTCATAACGGTTCCAAAGGAAATGACAACGAGTATGGAGGAGCTATCAAGATTTACTACATTCTCTACATTGATTCCTATGGCGAGCAAATGTTTAGACTTTATTAATCCCACCTTAAACCGATATCTCTTCTTCTTGCCTTGAGTTGTTATTTTCCTTCTTTCTCTCCTATAGATTTATAACTAGGTTATTTACTTTTTTGTTTTTGGAATTAGTGTCGATCTCATAGATATAGGAATCAAACCAAGTGTGTTAGTTTAGTTAGAAGAAAGAGTTTATGAAAATAGACTATTAACTTTTACAGCGAGTTGTGTTTTTACAGTTATCTGTGTTATGTAATGAATTTTTGAAATGTAATGAAATAAGTTTTTGGCTTCTATCTTGTGTTAGTAATTTAGTTGAAGCTGACCAAGGGGGCCCACTTGGAAGGTGGATTAGATTAGGTTAGTATAGATTTATTTCCAAGCATTCTTAGTATTGTAAGTAGAAGTTGTAAGTTCCTTCCTAGAGCATTACACTTCGTGAATGTTCCTACAACATATGTGAGAATAGTTATAGTGGATGAACTAAGTTGGAATATTTGTTAGCCTTCCATTGTATTTCCAGTATTCATAGAGTTAAGTGTGTTAGTTTCCTGCAGAAATAGTGTAAGTTATTTTCCTTACATTTTACTTTCCTACAACATAAGCTTAGTGACTCATTAAGAGACCTAGTGCACATACTGTGCCAACCATTTCAAGTATATGTCCCTGGGTTGACAAGATTAAATGCAGCTCATAGTGGGAAAAATTGTCCTTAGTTTGAATATATTATTCCTAAGCATGACTCAGAGCATGAATATGATACACCTATTGTAAGGCAGACCAGACTCTATTAGGAGACTTAGGAAAAGATTGTTAAGTCTACCTTGTTAAAGGATTTGACTGATGTACCTATTAGGATGAACTAATTGCTGACCTCTGATCTACAACTCTAATTTGCTAAATGAGATTCCTTGTATTATAATGATAACCTAGATGTGATAGATAAATCATTGTTGTCCCTTATACTACTTGTAGCCTTCTTCAATTCACACTCATACACTCCTTATTCTTCTTCACATACTTATTTGGATATGATACAATGCATTACATTTATTCCAATCCAATTCATTATGTTCTAGAGTTCACTACAATACCAAATTCATCATAATTCACAAAGTTGGCCCAACTATTGTAACTTAGGTTCTAAAGAGAAACTTGGTGATGTTCTGGTACATGCAAAACACTATTAACCCTTGGAAAAATCTAGCACTTAGTTGAAGTTGAAGTTCGGTCTATACTAATCACTCTCAAGTAGCTCAAACTCAATGAGCACTATGTGACTCGGTGAATACTAAGAAACTTGATAGTTGTTGAATCACTCAGTTGACACTACATGACTTGGTCAACACTAGATTCACTGAGTTAACACTGCAAGCTCGGTAGACACTATAGAGATTTGTTAACACTACATAGCTTGATTAACGCTGGAGTCTTCATCACATCCACTAGATAGCTTGATAGAGATTGCTACACTCAAGCTATACTAAAATTGTCTCTGATGCTTAGTAGATGCTATATAAGTTGGCATGAACTGCAAACTATCTATTTAGCTTAGTAGCAACTGAGACACTTGGTTAACACTGATGGATGAATGATAAGCTCAATAGCAACTATAGAGCACGGTAGCAATGCAATCATTTGACTAAGTGTTGATTCACTAATAAACAAATTGACCTTAATATCAACAATCTCCCCCTCTGGCATTAGTGACAAAAACACTTATCAAACCAAAAATCTAAATAGTCAAAATTATAAGTAAAAAACTTTCTTTATCAGCATACTATGTCTTCAACTCGATTTTGACTTCTTGATGTTGTAGCTCGATAAAATACTATGTTTATTTTTATTTTTCAAAATTACTTTTGTAAAGATATTTTGTGCTTATCTATACCATGTATCTGCATATTACTATATTACTCCCCCATACATGTATCTCTCCTATATACATACATCTAGAGTATAGTGATCTTCTCCTTTTATAAAAAATATTCTTTATACATATATATACACTTGTCCCCCTTTTCCAATAGTATTCTCCCACTTTTTGACATAAATGCTAAAGGTGTATAATATCTACAAGTTAATACCCAAATGTGACAAGAAATCAGAATGTACCTTCATAATTAATACCATAGTCTTGTCCTAATTCTCTTTCAATACCTTACTTGCATGCAAGGCTATCTATACTTCTGATGATAGTTGCATCATGTGGTTAGCTACGGAGAAGTTATTTTCATGGATGAGAGTCTTTACATGTGCAATGTGCTTTTTTAGTGCATCCATGTTTGGAAGAATCATACCCTAAATTTTTGCAAATGTGGTCCTAATTCTAGCTTCTTCCCTCAATAATTTTGCTTGATGATTTGTCAAATATCTGATCTTTGTGTAATGTGCACAAGTATAACTTGGATCAAGTGACAACTGATATGCACTTTTGTTCATATCCTCATCTTTCTTGGACAATTTATCCTCAATCTCCTTTGTGAAGATAGATGTGTCACTCAGTTTGAAAAATAATGAAACAACATTATTTGCAAATGTTTCCAATGTAGCAAGAATGTTAGACAGTTCTACTTGATCTATTGCAATCTTTAGTGTAACTTGCTCCAACACATTATTTTCAAATTTCCTTTCAGCTCTTTGCAACTATTTTTCTTGTCCATTCAAATCTTCATTATAGTTGTGGAGAATTTCAACTAATTGATCCATAATAGGTTGTTTTCTATCAACCTCAATACTTAGAGCATCAAAAAATATGCTCTTTATGTCCTCAAGGAATTGATTTTTCTTCTTCTTCTCTTTTATAAGCTTTTATTGCTTAGCCCTTTTCTTCAAGAGTTCTCCTAAGATATCCATTTGATCAAGAGTGAGGATAGAGATATCCTAATTTGGAATAACAATGTCCTTGTCTAGATTAATTTCTTCCTCTTCTTGTTTACCCTTAACCTTTGAAATGGTAGAAACAATTTATTTATCCTTATTGAGAACTTCAGTGCTTGGTTAAGATTGATTCTCAACTATCATTGCATTGGCTATGGATACACTTAGTATTGAAATAATTGTAGAAATAGATGGAATAACAATAAATGTAGAAATAACACTAATAACAAGAATACCTAGTTGTTTCTTGGTCAAGCCTAATGTTGGAAGAACTTGCTGCTCAACAAATGAAGTTTTGGGCACTTTAGTCAATGTAATACTTGATAGCAGAGATCTAGAGATTAGTTGGGTGATTGGTGATCTAGTGGTAACCACAACCAACTCGGTAGAAGTATTCTCTAAGCCAGATTGTAGTAAGGCTTTGCTCAAAGAGTGAGAAAATGAAGTCATAACTAATGTTGCAATCTTCTTTGCATTAGTTTCTTCAATGCTCTTAATTTCTAGAAGACTTTTGTCAATGACTTTCTGGCCTTCCTCCTCATCATCAAGATCAACATCATCTATCTTATCATCCTTTATTTCTATGTCTTCTTTTGCATCCTCCTCTTCACCATCCTTCTCATCAACATGCACCACAAAGTCACAAGGTTTGTGCAACCCATAGATGTTCTTCCATGTGGTAGAAGTAAATTGCACCACATATTCAATGCCCTTAAGAAGTTTCATAAATGTGTTTAATCTGGGAGTGAGCTTCTTCTCATTCTACTTCAAGGATTCCTTTGCCTCCTTTTCAATGAGACTCGGCACAAGTTGTCTCAAATTTTATTCATAGATGTCCTTAGTAGTATTCATTTCACTATCCCATCTAAGCTTAATTGCTTCCAAAAGTTCATCCGAATTTTGTTGTGAAAGCTCATAAGGTGAGTATTTCCACTTTCCCAATTTTTCCATAAGGGTTTCCTCAATCTACTTTTTCTCTTCTTCACTTCTAGTCTTATACTTAAGAGAATTAAAACATGCCATGCTTGCTCCCTCCATCTTCTTTAATTTTTCTTGAAGTGTAGGTGTAGACGTTTTAAAGATAATATATTCTACTTCATCTTCACCCAACTTTAGCTTTTTCTTGGACTTGGCTACTCTTCTTGTAAATAATGTAGGGGAGGACTTAGCAGGTTTGGTTATAATAACCTTCCCCTTCTTCTTTAGAGGCTCTTCTTTCTCAAATTCAGTATCCTCTACTTCATCCTCTTCATCTTCATCTTCTACATCATCTCCTTTACCCTTAGTAAACATTAGAGGACAATTTGATGACTTAATATTCTTGATTATCCTTTTCCTTTCTTTGTTTACTTCTTGAGGTAGCTTTATCTCAAGCTCAATTTTGGCCTTTGCCTCATCATATGTTCCAAAATAAGTGCCTTTAGGATTCACATGTTCATTAAGTAGAGCTTCAATGATATCCTTAGCATCATCAACATTAACCTCATAATCTAGAGGCTTAACCCATGCCTCTCTAGGTCTAACTGCTTGAATATAAACCTTGTCATAGTCAACCATGAAAAATATATCTTTCTCATAGTCTTCTACAAAATTCTTGGCATCCTAAATCTATTTTTCATCTTTTCTTTGAATGACTCAAAGTAATTATCCATAATGCTGCTAAAATTCTCACCCATTTCTACTATGTATTCATTGATTTGGTATAATACTAGAACACCCTTTCTCCATACTATAGATCCTTTGGAAGGGAAAAAAATTTGAACAAAGAAAAGTAGACATTTAAAAAGAGAACTAAACTTACATGGGTTGTTCTTTAACTCTATAATGCTCTCCATATTCTTGTTGAATTGGTTAAACAATAGCTTGGCAAGGTCAAAAGACAAGTTATTCTTCACCACCTTGTATGCTAGATCAATAGCCTCACACAACATGTCATTCAACCAGCTTGAGCTATATATCTTGTGAGCAATTACATGGATCCCAAACTTCAACTCCATGTTTGTCACACCACTTAGCTTCATGCCTCTTCCAACCCAATCGACAAGAGTACGCTTTGCTAGTTTTGCCTAACCTAGGGTTTTAGTGGTCTTAGCTTTATTCAACATGGGAAATCTAGTGATTCTATGTATCATCTTCTTTGTTACCAAGATAGGGTGATCTAACCACAATTGTCCATTATGAATTCGGCTCAAAATAAATTTGATCCACTTGACTTGAAAGTCCTTTGGCATATGTAGAATATGTGTTAAGCCCTTTGTTTCCAAATAATTATGCTTAGGTTTGAGAATGTCATCCACACATAACTTATTGAATTCTTCATTCATTTCTATGGTTCCAAGTTCTTGGATAGAACAATGATAAAATGAACATATATCATGGACAAGAAGTACCTTGGATTAAAATTTTGATTACACTCTAGTGAGGTCTAATGCCTCTACAATTGTTGAACACAACTTGAATGTGAGAGCCTTACAATCAACTCCATGAACCAACATTTCTGATCCTTTCTTTACTTCATTTCTCAAAGATGTCATCACTTGGTAGGATTTCAAAAATGGGAGAATAATCAACAACAATTGCTCAAACCACTCAGAAAATCTAAATTTTCTCTTCACTCTGTGCTCTAAAAATTCATAGTGAAACAATGCATTCGATTTCTTCCTTTTAATGATTTTCCTCTTATCAATCATCATTAATGCTTTGTAAGTATACTCACTCAATGATAGGTTTTCCTCCACTCTTTTTGGTCTTTAATGCTTGGAAGACACCTTTAACTCAACATCTGCATTGTGAAATGATATGTAACCCAACCACACTCAGAAAGATTTTGAACTTTTATTATCACTCAACAATCCTTGTGCATCTTGAATGTTGATATGGATCTTTCTGCTTGCTAGCTGGAACTAATGTTAGATGACTTCTTCTAAATCATAGTTCTAGTGATCTCCATAGGGAACTAAGTTGAAATGGTTGGGCCACCCAACACACTAACTTGGGTTTCAACAATTTCATGACTTTGGTTTGCATTCTTTAGAGATTTTGGTACTCATGATTTCCTCATTTGTTTTCTGATATTGTCAACTTTGGGTTTCTTTTCATCTTCAACTATTCCTGTGGTCATGTAGTTCTTAACAAGATGTCCAAGTTTTGTTAAAATAAAACATCTCTTTGTAGTATCTATTTTCCTCATGTGATGTTTCACATAGTTTTCTCTAATGTGTCCAAAATCACCATAGTAGTGACATCTACACCACGTTTTGTAATCCCATCCAAATATTGCTTTCACAATTTGTTTTGCTAGGTTCCACTTCTTGGTTTTGCACTCTAAAGATCTGTGTCCTTGTTTCTTGTAATTGTGACACTTTCCTTCAAACTTAGGTTTCTTTGTGCATTCATTTTATCCATGTCCATGCTTGTTGCAACTGTAACATTTTCCATTGAATTTTTCTTTACCAAATTTGCTCCAACATTTTTTTGATGTATAACCTAACTTACCACAATGATTGCAAGTAGGCCTTCTATTCTTTTGAGCTCCTTGTTGAGATGATTCACCTTCTTATGTATATCCTAATCCAAATTTTTCATTGTGTCTATACTTACTTTTCTCATTTAATTGATTCATGCTTTCCTAAATTTCATCATTCTTTCATTGGTTTTCTGTTCAATCCTAAGATCATTCTATAGTCTTCCATTCTCTATCCTTAGATTGATAAGCTCTTGATTTGCATGATTGAGTTGATCAATAAAGTCTTCTTGCTGAAGGGATAGTTGTTGAATTTCATTGTCCTTTTCTTCTATCACTTCTTTGGCTTTGTCCTTCTATTCCATGACTTCACACATTTTGAGTGATTGTAGTTCTTGTTCTCTTTTCAACTTTCTGACTTCTTCTTGAAGATTTGAATTCTTCTCCAATATGTCTTTGATTACTGCATCAACTTCATCTAAATTTCTTTTTGGACATAAGTCTTCAATTGTTCTTTAATGTAGAGATTGTCATCCATTTGTATTGCAACATCTTTTCTTATTTTCAATGATTGAGAGAGTTGCTCCATTTTTTTCTTGAGTTGTCCAATGGCCAATTCTAGGTCCAACTTTTCATTCTCAATAGCCTTATCTAGCCTGGATACCTCCATCGCCTCTAATTTTATCTCAAGCTATCAAACTTTTGATGTGAGAACAATTAGCTTTGATTCCAATTGTTGGAAATGTAAGGTAGGCTAGGTTACTTAGAGGGGAGGGGTGAATGAGGAACCAATAAAACTTTATCTTATTTCACCAATTAATCCTTCATATATAATTCTAATCTAATTGCATGCATGAAAGAATGAAAAAATAAAACAATCATAATAATTTGACGCAAGATATGGTGACCCAGAAACCTTCCAATTAGAAAGTAAAACTATTGTGGGGATGATACCCACAAGCTTTAGTATTGCAGTATAAAGTTAACCTGTTAAGGCTTATAGTTGACCACTTTTGGTGATCTTCTCTATTAGAAGCAATAAGGACTATGAGGTCCACCTTGTTAAAATATTTAAAAACATACAATGAAGTATGCACTCTATTAGGAGATTTAGTAAAAGACTGTTAAGTCTACCCTATTAAAGGATTTAACTGATGCACCTATTAGGATGAACTAGTGGTTGATCCCTGATCTATAACTCTGATTTGCTGAATGAGATTCCTTGTATTATAATGATCACCTAGTTGTTATAGATAAATCTCTACTATCCCATATAGTGCTTGTAGCCTTCTTCAATTCACACTCATACACTCTATTCTTCTTCACATACTTATTTGGATATGATACAAATATTGTCAATGCTTAGCAAACTCTAGCACTCGATTAAAGTTTAAGCTTGGTCCATATTGATCACTCTCAAGTAGCTCAAACTCAATGAGCATTGTGTGACTCAGTGAACATTGAAAAAATTGGTACCTATTGAATCACTTGGTTGACACTGCATAATTTGGCCAACATTAGATTCACTAAGTTAACATTGTGAGCTCAACAGACACTAGAGAGCTTGGTTAATGTTACAGGGCTTGGTAACACTGAAGTCTTCATCACATCCACTGGATAGCTTGGTAGACACTGCTACTCTTGAGCTATACTAAAATTGTCTCTGATGCTTAGTTGATGCTATGTAGCTCAACATGAATTGCAAAATGTCTATTTAGCTCAGTAGCAATTGAGACTCTTGGTTAATATTGCTAGATGAATGATAAGCCTGGTAGTAACTGTGGAGCTTAGTAGCAATGTAGCCATTTGAATAAGTGTTGATTCACTAATAGATAAATTGACCTTAATGTCAACAATTTCCCCCTTTGGCATTAGTGACAAAAACACTTATCAAACCAAAAATTTGAATAGTCAAAATTATAAGTCAAAAACTTTCTTTATCAACATATTGTGTCTTCAACTCGATTTTGACCTTAATGTCAACATACACTTCCAAATCACCATCTTTACTTTTTGACATCTTTGCCCCATTAATAAGCTCTTATGTTTTGTACAATAGTTTTTGAGCTATTTGTTTATTTTGATGATTTTAGACTAACTTTTTGACATGCATGCTAATTTTTCTTACCTATTATTTACCAAATACCATTAACATCGATTTTCTACAAAATCTTCTGGGTATAAGGTAATTGTGCTTTGCAAGATCTTTCTTCAACATCTTTTCTTACAAACTAGTGTTTGCACTATTTTATATGCATGTACAAAATGTCACTTTCATCAAACATAAAAGTCTACTATAGTTTCTACTGTGATCTTTTTTTTTCTTTCTATTATTTATTAGAAAATTAGAAAATAGGTTAAATTCATTTATTATATGTATTTTTAAAGTAGTTATCTTTCATTTTTGCATAAATCAGTGTCTCTGACCAGGAATCAACATATACCTTATTCATTGTATATGCCTGTATACTGACTTATCCACCTATTCTTAGAGTTTTCACTTTATTTTATTTTTTCTAACACAACATATATTTGTATCTTGTTTTGGTTGTCCAAGATAATAGAAAGCCAAACTACTAACATGTGGTTTCACAAGTTGTGTTAGTTTAGTTTTGAATTCATTATCTTGTTTAGATAGTTGTACCAAATTTAGATGGAATTAAATTTTTCTTATGTGTTTGAAGGATTTTTCTAGAGATTCATTCCTTACAAAATTATCATTTTGTTTAGTTTAAGTTATCTCCCAAGATAGTGTTAGCATGAATGATTAAGTTATTCCTAAGAGAGATATTGTAGGTATGTTTGGGGAGATGATTGAGTGGTTGGAACCTATATTGATTTCTTTTGTGATGCATTTATAACTTGGATTTTCATTGATATCAACATAAAGTATTATGATTATGATAGTCAAAGTTGGAAAGGTAGATATGTTCAACGAGATTAGAGTTTGTGGAACTTAGTTTTGCAGGCTCAAAGTCAAGTTTATCGATATGTCTAGATGTTATGTCTATGTGTTTAGAGAGTTATTTGAAGGATTAAGTGAGTTTCAAAAGAATATGTGAAGACTTGTTGGAGGGTAGTAAATAGGAAGTTTTTTACTAGTAAATTAGTTTTACCTGTTAAGAGAGATTGAATCTAGTTGAGAGAGCTTAGATTATAGTTGAAGACATTTCTATGATGATGTGTTCAAGGTAGAAAATTATAGATTTCACTTGGTGAAGCCCACTAAAGGATGACGTGTGATTTATTCACTATCACCCAACTTTTTTGTTATGTTATCTTGCAATGTGTAAATGTAATGTAACATGTAATGGCATGTCTTAATGAGGTCCTATATTATTCACTATACATTGTGGAAGCCTTAAGGCTGACTTAACTAGTTATCAGGACAAGGTATAAAGGGAAGATGTTTTCTTTCATTGTAAACGTATCTTGGTATTGTAATTGATATATTGATGCTAAGGATACAAAATTGATATCAGAGCATAAGATAATGTTGAGGATGTGTTGATAACTTCAAAGGAACTATATTGGAAAAAGAAGTTGGTGTATCAGTAAGTTCACCCTTGGATGTGTTATCCTAAATATTTGTTTGAGAAATTTGGATAGTGGGTTCAATTAACTTCCTATAAGCTCCTAATAGGGTTGGAACAACTCTTAACAAGGTTGGAATCTTCTAGTAGGGATTCAAAGTCTCCTTATAGGAACTACATGTACCGATTGTATGTAATTGGATCTTAACAAGTTCATACCCTTTCTGAAGGAATTTTTATATTGGTACATCATCTTGTGGGCATCATTTCCACTAGGGTTTTCCCTTTGATCATGAGATTTCCAAATTAATAAATCTTGTGTTATTGTGTGTGATTCTTATCTTGTGGTTATTGCATATACTAGTTACACTCTTTGGATTTGGTAAAGTTAATTTAAGTTGTTTAAGCATACAATAGATTCACCCCCTTCTACCCCTCTCAGTTGTGTTGCTAGACTTTAATTTCTAACAATTGGTATCAAAGCATCAAGTGTTTGATTAAGAAGTTTAATAGATTAGGGACATCCATGGATTTCATAAAGGAAAATTTGAAAATTTATGGAGAGAACTACAATAGTTGGAAGGCAAAAATGAAAACTCATTTTCTATGCATGGGAATTGACTATTGGTTGGTCACAAGGGATAGCAAGACTATAATTGAAGAGAAATATTCAAGAACATGAAATGTTGAACAAAAGGAACTATTCATGTTTAACATTTATGCAAGGTAAGCATTAATTACTATACTACTTAACTCAGAATTTGTTGAGGTAAAGAACTTACATCTTGCTCATGATATTTGGATTATATTACAAGCTCTTTTTGAAGGTGATCAGTATGTAAATAAGTCCAAACTATGAAATTGGAAGGATGTTCTTGATAGTACTAGAATGTGGGAAGATGAATCTATAAGGTCATATTTTCAAAGAATAGCATATATTTTTGAAGGAATAAAGATCTATGATGTAACCATTATAGAGGATGAAGTGGTATGGATAATTTTGAAATAATTTCTACCTATTTGTGAGAACAAGGTAATAGTTGTGGTAGAGATCATTACTATCACAAATGAATTTAATAGAGAAATATTGTTTGGGAAGCTACTGACATTTGAGAAAATACTCAAGAAAACTTTGTGATAATCACATGGACTCTACACACACGATCACATTTCTTAACTCATAATATACCTTGACCACTGTGAAGGTGCATTGTATACTGCTAATATGTTGTCAACTACTCTATTGTATACTACTAACATGTTGTCAACTGCTCTATGTTGTCGATTATATCATGTCTTCATTCTTCCTTCACCAATCATGTGCTTGTCTTGACCTTGCTACCATAATTACCATCATTATTTATATCAATGTCAAACATATATCTCTTCATTATGATTTACATTAATCTTCCACCATAATGCCAATAGATGTAGTATTAGCTCTTTGTCATTTAAAATCTTACATTTTTTTCTCTTAGAATGTTCTTGACATTTGAATGTCAACATGCTTAACCAATTCCACCATATATGTGGAGTACACTATGTATCTCGAGTGAGTTATAGTAGCTACTGAGTCAAAATCTTAATAGGTGTCGAGCAAGTAATAGTTGTCAATTAAGACAGAGCACAGTATGTGCCAAGTGATTTAGGAATATTCATGTGCCGAGAAATCCAAAAATGAAATAGGTGCTGAGCAATCTAGAAATGTAACATGTGCTGATCAATATAGGAACATTCACGTGTTCAACATCATCAATATAATATGTGCCGAGTAACACAGAATTAAAATATGAGTTTGTGCCCTCATAAACTCAAATGTAAACCATTTTTGGAGCCAACATAGAGAGATTTTGAAAAGCAAAAAGGATAAGGATGAATCATTTACATTCCCTATCTGATCTGCATGCAACCAATCAGAAAAATAGAGAACGCATGCAACCAATGAGAAAAATGCAAGATATGAGTGAGAATTTGAGATTTAATGTTGATCATAGATCCATACTTAACCCTTAGTTTTCACAATCTTTAAAAGGAAGTCAAAAAACCCATTAGGAATGTGGATGAGAATAGTGTATGGGGAGATTGTAGCGAAATTTCAGTGTGAAGAGGAAAAGACTTAGAGGAATAGAGCAGTAGTTTCATATCCTGTTGTTTAGAACAACACAAGAGACAAGGGACAAGATCAGATATAAGATCTCAAAGGATCAAGATCAAAAGAGAGCAGATCAAGTGCTTGAATCTAGTAGTTAGAGACTGCATACTATTAGGTCAAATATTCCAATACTTTCTTGCCATTGTATTAGATGCTGAAATTCTATATCGATAGGTTAGCTTAACAACTAGGTAGGAAAACCTTTGGAGAAGGTGATGAAAAACCTATGTATTAGGTGGGTTTAACAACCTATTGTAAATCCTTTAACAGGGTGATACTTCATGTAAGTGTTTGTAAATCCTCTAACTAGGTCACTGTTGATACAGTGTAAAGCCTTTAATAGGGCATGCCTTTCACAGGGAAGACCATTAGAAGTGGTTGAATATTTATTGCTGTAGTAATTTTTGTGGGTGCCATCCCCACCTAGTTTTACCTTCTTATTCCTGGAGGGTTTCTAGGTTACCAAATCTCTTGTGTCATGTGTTGATGCATATTTTCATTTTATGTTTGTTTATATGTTTACATGCATGTACTTTACTTTTAGTTATGTGATTAATGAAGGTTTAAAAGGATAAAAACTAGTTACTTCTAATTAAACCACCCCCCCCCCCCCCCCCAAGAAGTACTCTTCCTATTTGAACATTCCAATAATTGGTATTAGAGCCTAGTTCTCATGAGGAGAAACCTAACAACTTGGAGAAAAAGATTAGAAGATGGAAGTCTTCAAACTTGGGAAGATTATTGAAAATAAAGTGATTGATGTGCATCTAGCTCTACAAAAAGTAGAGGAAGCTAAAGACAAACTTTAAAAATCCTTAAAAAGAAGAAAGGAGATAGCCATAGCTGAAAATGACATACACTACAAAGAGATTGACACTACACAATTTTTTGCCAATGGAGATTCCAAGGAATTTGATGCAACAATAGCAGAATTGATGGAGAAAAATAGAGCACAAGCAAAATAAATTAGATTACTCAAGCTTGAACAAGAATTACAAGCCATAATTCTTTCTGAAATGACTAAACAAAAGAAAAGAGCTATTGAGGACAGGGCCATGATAGAAGATGAAAAGAGAAATCTCACCAATAGGCTAGAAGAAAAGACAATTGAGTGTGAAAAGATCTCAAACATGTAGCTAGACACCTTAAGTCAAATGATGAATGCTCATCATGAGCTAAACATGAAGGACATTGAGATCTCCACCTTGAAGATGCAGAATGAACAATTATAGAATGAATTGAAGAGAGAAAAGGAGATAGCAGAAAGCTTCAACAAACCAAATGAGGCTATCAAGTACTTTGAACAATTACTAAAATCACTTAACAAGGACTTGGTTACTAAACAAGGAGAATCATCCAAGGCTGCAGTAGAAAGGATCAACAAAGGTAAGAACACCAAACCCACTTGTCATTTCTATAATAAAAGGGGGTACATTACTAATGTTTGTAGGAGTAGAAAGATCAATCAGCAAGACACATCCAAAAACAAAGGTTATTGTCACAAGTGTAACATGCAAGGACACTCAACACAAGACTATAGAACCAAAACCATGAGGGCACTAAGATTTGAAGGTCACTACTACAATTGCAAAAAGTATGGACATAGAGCTTTTGAGTGCAGATCAAAGCCTATATGGACACCTAATTAGCTTGCAAGGAGAAACAACATTGTACACCACTACAATTGGGATTACAATACCAGGAAAAATTGTCACTACTATAAGGAATATGGTGACATTCCTCAGAACTGCATAAGAACGCACTTCAAGGGAAACTACAGCAAATGTTTAAGCCAAACCACATGTCTTAGTTGCTTGAAGACAGGGCATGTTAGCAGGAATTGCCCAACAAAGGCTAAAGCACCCAAATCAAAAGTCAACAAGGGTAAAGAAAAAGTTGATGTGGGACACATCAGGATAGAAATGAAGAAGAAATGGCAAATAAGAGATGGATCAAGAACATCCAATGGAGGGATCACTTCACCCAAGAGGTCAAGTGATCACACTTAATTCAATTAAGCATAAGACATGAATATGGAATTGATATACAAAGCTATATTATACATCAGTTCCAAAGAACAAACACAGTATTGCAAAGAAGAAATTTGCATGAGAGAAGATGCCAAGCAAAAATTTATAGAAGATGCTGAGCTACCCTTGAATGTTGAGTGAAACTCTAGTATACCCCAAGCTGGAATGTCTAGTTGATACTGAATGAGATATGTTAGTGGAAGCCAAGTAAATGAATTATAATAGGAGCCAAGTTACAAAGAATCCTTCAAGTGCTGAGTGTACATCTATAAGAACTATGTAATAAATGCTAGGTTTTAAACCTAATAAAGTTGAAAACCACTAATTTTCAAGCCATTCAAACAAGAAGTGAAAATGAGAAGAGCGAAGAGGCAACCAAACAGTGATTCAATAGCAATTTGCACCAATCCCAATAGCAATTCAACTCAAACTCTTCAATTTAAAGGTATTTCATCAAGTGCCGAGCTATGTAGTATTTAAAAGATTATTTAATATTAAACCCTAGTTTGGTCAAGATGGCATCTAGGTCAAAAACCATAAAGGGAAAGGATGATCATGAGATTCAACTTGTTAGCAATGAAGTTAAACAACACAAATTTAGGCCAATATCTGAAGTTGCTTATAAAAATGACCCATTTGGTTCTTTTTCAGTCATTCCAGACAAAGTTGTAATGGTCCAAGATGTTAGGAAGTGTTATAACTGTAAGATTGGAGCCATAGGTGACCTAGAAATTTTCAATGCCTTTGATAAGCTGTGTGATAAGGGTATATTGAAGGACAAGTTTCAAATTGTTGAGAAGAAGGGTTTAACCAAAGCCCTAATTTTCCCCATTGTATTTAAAACTGAATGGATTCATATAGTGTTAAGTCAAATTCATGATGGATAATTTTGGTTAGAAATAGGGGCTGTGAAGATCACAAAGAAAATTGTTCATAGGGTTATTGGATTCCCAACCCTAGATCAGCCTAAGGCCCTAAGAAGTGACAAAAAGGAGGCCATAGAGAAAAACACTAGTGCCAAATGGAACAACAGGGGAATAACCATTGACACCATCACTAATTCCCTACTTGATTTCACTATCAGAGTCATATCTCATTAATTCTATCAATCGAGAAAATTGGACAACGTGCCATATATAGCAGTAGATGTTGCATACAAACTTGTGAAAAAGGACCACACATATGATCTAGTAGAGCTCATGCTACAAAAAATCAATGAAAATTTGGGAGCCATAAGGAAATCTAAAGGAGCTAAATGCAAATTTGGATCAGTATTGATTTGCATATTTTTCTATGTCATGAAGGAATTTCCATCAATTGGAAAGGTAAGATGGGATCCTAACAAGATAATTGTTACACAAGTCAATGAGTTTGTTGAGCAAATGGGAGAAAATTTTGATGCTCAGATGACAAGCTACTTTGGGGACTTCAAGAAGTCCATGAAACAAAGGATGAGGATACCAGTATCACTAGTTAAGTAGCATGTAAATAATATTTTTTTCTTGGTTGATATAGATTACACCTACATCCAAGAAATGATGCCTAGAGTAAGATGGCTTAGGCCACTTGGATATGAGCTTGATCTCGACCAAGCTTCAACTGCAATCATTGCTTTACTTGTAGAAGAAATTGATAAGGATGCTCCTCATTTTGGAACTTATGATATTGTCAAATCTAAGGTGGTAATAGATTTGAATACAACATTTGCAGTCAAGAAGAAAGATAAAATGGGAAGAAAAATAAAGAAGACATTTGGGGTAGATATTGAAGGTGAAGTAGGAGAGGAGGTAGAATAAGTAGAAGGTGACAATGAGGAAGAAAGTGTGCAAGGGCAAGAGCTAGAACAATTGACACAGGGCTTAGAAGAAGACAAAGAAGAAGGTGTTGAGGAAGAAGAAGCCAAGGAAGCACCCACTAAAGCCAAAGCCACCAAAAGGAAAGCCAAAACTTAGCCTACATCCCAGCCCAAGGAAAAGAAGGGGGCAAAGCCCATTGAGGTCAAAACAAAGAAGCCTACTATAAGGGCTACCACCAGGGCTGCAACTCAAAAGGAAAAAGATGAAGCCAAAGAGAAGAAGAAAGCCACAAAGCAAACTAGTGAATAACCAAGGAAGAGAAGGAGATATGTTGCCAAGCCTGACTCAGATGAAGAAAGAATAGAGTCAAATGATATTAGCCAGTTTAAAGTGGTAAGTCATCCCACAAAGTCAACCATTGACAAGTTATGTGTAAATATTAGAAAAGGAAACTTGAATGGTTTAAAGACTATAGACTTTAATAAGCTCAATAAAGAAGAGAAAAATAAAATAGAGGAATCAATGTATGCAATGATGGCCGAATAAAAACACACACCTCTAGAGTTAGATAGTACAATCCCCATAGAGCTATACAAGATAGTTTCAGATAAGTGGCATTTTTGTTTGCAAATAGAAAAGGAAATAAGAGAATTAACCCTAGCTAGAATACTATCAAACCTAACTAAAGGTCAAATAGATAAGGAAAATAATAGGCATAATAGAAAATTTTCTCCTAAAAATAGAGCATTTTGCATTCTCTAAAATAAGATAGAGGATTTTGTAAATAAATCCACAAAATTGTGGAAGTCAATATACAAGTCAATTGATGATGTATTTGATGAGGAATATAAGGCTGAGGCCAACTCAAAGAGAAAAGAAGAAAAAGAAATAGAAAAGAAAGAGGAGAAGAAAGGTGATGAAGGGAGAGTAGAAAAGGAAGCAAATAAAGTGGAAGAAGAGGAGAATACAGGTAAAGGAGAGGAAAAGGCATTAGATGGATAGGAAGAACAAAGTGTGCAAGACACACAAATGCCACCTCCTAGCCCTCCTCATGCCACTATTACACTTGCAGGTGTCAAAAAATAAATCCTTTAACTATAGAGGATCTCTCAAAGATCTTTCACCAATCTACCCTATAGGCATAGTTGTGTTCAATCCCTATATAGGTGAGTGTAGATAAACTCCAAAGAGTAGTAGCAACACCTCAAAGAGAAAAGGTGAAGCCAAAGGAACAACCTTTTACATACACTACTACTAAACTCGTACTACTTCCACCACCATCTCCACCAAATGTAGTAAGTGATGCACTTCAGATGCTGAGTGCAGCAATAGGGGAAGATACAGGAAAACAAGAATAGTTAATAGGTTCACCCACAACAATTGTTAGTGATAAAGGCAGTCAAGAAGAAAGAAGGAAGAGACAAGAGATCAGGAGCAAGCTACAATACAAACACTAGTTGAATTACCAAAAATTGGTACTCCCACTCAGACTCTTTAGAAGGCAAGTACTGAAATGATATCAATTCAAGTTCAAACACCAGACTCAAGCTCTAGAAAGGTAGCTAGGATACTTCACTATGGAGATCCTGAACTTGATGAAGAGATCATCATTCCCTCCTATCAATCCAACACCCTCGCCATAGAAAAGATAAATAAAATACAAGGTGCACTAGATAGGAGAAAGAGATAAGAATTATTAAGAAGAGAATACAAGTACAGGCAAGCATTGAATGAGATAAAAGACATCTTCATGGATGCCTTTAGCTTGCAATCACCAAATGAGACAAGGCCTATAGTAGAACAACTATCAAATATAGTTGATTAGGTGACTAATGAAGACCATGATGCAAATGTAAAATTAATGGAATGGTCAAAAAGAAAGTTTCAAGGAAAGGTTAATGAGAAGATATCAAGTGGAATTGCACTTGAATAGGTAGAGTTGGCCAAGACAATAGAGAAGGCCAAAATTGTTCTTTAAAACATTTTTTCATTATATAGAAAGTTGTGTGACTTTTCAAATTTCACACAAGAAACCAATCAAAGAAAAATGAGCTTGGAAAGGAACTTGAAAATCTCTAGCATGCAATTACCTAGAGATCTAGCTTAGAGTGAAAAGCATTTTGCACAAACACCTCACACACAAAGGGAATTAGTTGTGTTAACAGCAGATGAGGCAAACATAAAGGCAAAATTATGCAAATCTAGTCCTCCATAACCCCACACTTAGAGGTCCCCCACAAGGAGCAAGCATATGTAGAAACAGTCCTAAAAAAAGATCCAAATCTTTTCTCCTAGATGGACTTGTACACCTTGCTGCAAAGACTACCTTCCAACACAAGTCACTGGACATTGCGTTGGAGAATTTTGATGCAACTCTAAAAACAATAATGGAGGTAAACAACAATTTTTTGGCTAAGTATGGGATTACTACTTAGAACCCTTTGACATTAGTGTCAAAAAAGGGGGAGATATATATGAAGATATATGGAGAAATACCAAATTTTGATAATTTTGATTACATTCTTTCATTCATTTTGGGAATAAAGTGAAAGTCTGTAGGTAGCCAAAAAGGGGCAGGAAATAAAACAAAGTAAGGGGGAGATGCAAAATTTTGACAAGCATGTGGAAACTAGATTTGGCACAGGGACTAGGAACAGGACAAAGAACAGAGATAATCAGGCACATCAGCTAAAAAATTTAGTTTCAAGAATGGACTAGGCATAATCAACTCAAGGGGATTCATAAGGTACAATATTGCTCACAAAATTTTGAATAATTTTTGAAATTTTGCATTTATGTTGAGTAAGAATAAAGATTGTACTCAATCCGATCAGTTCATTAATGCATAGTTAAGTGTTTTTGACACTCATGTCAAAGGGGGAGATTGTTGGTCTTAGAATGGTCTTGACATTCGAGTGTCAACACACTTAACCAATTTTTCCATATATGTTGAGTACACTATGCATGCTGAGTGAGTTATAGTAGCTGTCGAGTCAGAATCTTAATAGGAGCCGAGCAGGTAATAGATGTCAAGTAAGACAGAGCATAGTATGTGCTAAGTGATTCAAGAATATTCATATGTAGAGCAATCCAAAAATGTAATAGGTGCTGAGCAGTTCAAAAATGTAACATGTGTTGAGTAATATAAGAACATTCATGTGCCGAGCATCAACAATATAATATGTGTCGAGTAACACAAAATTAGCATATGAGTTTGTGCCTTCACAAACTCAAATATAAATCATTTTTAGAGCCGACATAGAGAGATTTTGAAAAGGAAAAAGGATAAGGATAAACCATTTACATTCCCTATGTGATTTGCATGTAACCAATCAAAAAAATGGAGAAAGCAGGAAACCAATGATAAAAATACAAGGTATGAGTGGGAATTGAGATTCAATATGGATCATAGATCCATAGCTAACACTTAGTTTTCATAATCTTTAAAAGGAAGTAAAAAAACCCCATTAGGAATGTGGATGAGAACAATATATGGGGAGATTACAACAAAATTTTACTGTGAAGAGGGAAAGACTTAGAGGAACAGAGCAATAGTTTCATATCTTGTTGATCAGAAAAACACAAGAGACAAGAGACAAGATCATATATCATATCTCAAAGGATCAAAGATCAAAAGAGAGTAGATCAAGTGCCTAAATCTAGCAGTTAGAGACTGCATACTATCAAGTCAAATGTTATAATACTTTCTTGCCATTGTATTAGATGCTGAAATCCTATATTGATAGGTTATCTTAATAGCTAGGTAGGAAAACCTTTGGAGAAGGTGATGAAAAATCTATGTATTAGGTGGGTTTAACAACCTATTGTAAATCCTTTAATAGGGTGACACTTCATGTAAGTGTTTGTAAATCCTCTAACTAGGTCACTATTGATATAGTGTAAAGCCTTTAACAAGGTAGACCTTTCACAGGGTAGACCATCAAAAGTGGTTGAACATTTATTGCTGCAGTAATTTTTGTGGGTGTCATCCCCATCCCAATTTTACCTTGTTATACCTAGAGGGTTTCTAGGTTACCAAATTTCTTGTGTCATGTGTTGATGCATGTTTTCATTTCATGTTTGTTTATATGTTTACATGCATGTACTTTACTTTCAGTTATGTGATTAATGAAGGTTTAAAAGGATAAAAACTAGTTACTTCTGATTCACCTCCCCTCTTAGAAGTACTCTTCCTATTTGAACATTCCAACAACATTGATTGTTGCAATTGCCTTTCCAAATTGTTTATTAAGGCCCAAAAAACCTCTCAACATTTAAATCATTAGAGGACTTTTACTATCCTCAACCTACATACTCAAAGGATATAATGTATCCCAAATAACAACACTACCTTGCATACTTTGTCTAAGACATGTCACTATCCTTGGTCCACTATCAAAACCAATGCATACCATTACTTATTTCTTTAATCATTTCTAACTTCAATGCTTGGTTCCCTCCTCGAGAAATTTCATATTCAAACACTCCTTCCTTCCTATGCATATGCTCCTTAGCTCCAAAGCATGACCATCCTACAAAGGTTTTAAAGTGGAGGTTCTACCATCCTTGTTATCAACATAAGTGTTATGAAACTCATCATTGAAATTCATCCTCATGTACTGTCATGGTCATCGTAATAATATGTGCTACCAATTCATTGGGATAAATTCACACAAGACTCTATCATTGTAGTCACCAATAGAAAACTCCACATATGCTTTCTCTTGGATTAAAATAGTTTTAGTTCCATTCACTCAAGATTTTATCTAGGGCCCACTATGGTTACCTTTTAAGATGTAATTTGTTAGAATAGTAACACATTTTCTTATTAATTAAATATTTTTTATTAAATTACTTATTATCTCTAGTGTACTTAAGCTAAACTTTAATAATATAATAAATAATTATTTTATTAATTATTATCATGCAACCTAGGATATTTCCCTTCAGAATTTCTACCTTTTAGGATGTACCTTTCTCCTTTTATAAGGACAACAATTATAAATCTAATCATTCATTCAATAGATTTTGCAATTCATTTTTGCACATCCAAAATGTCTCATCTCTTATGGATCTGTGAATTCCAACCTCCATAACTTTTCTCCTCTCTTTCTATGACAGGTGTTTGCATGCAACAATTCTTGGGAGTTGTGGGATTGAAATTTTGTCAACTTCAACATGGTATTAGAGCTTTAGACTTTCATGCCTCTTTTCTCCTCATGAGAGGTACATCAATTATGTCAATGCTTACAATAGTATAGGTGATCTCATCAAATTTAAGGCAAAGTTTGATGGTCTTTCAACCATCGTGCATTTGATTAGTTTTATCTTAAAAATCTACCAATGGTTTTTTGGTCATAACTTGGGAATATGGAGGTATTGTCAAATCTTCTATCACTGAAAAGCTCTTTTTGAGCTCGTTGTGATGGTGCGTGTTATTTGGACTTTTGATGTTGTTTGGTTTCATGTCTATGCAATCAAAGCTAAATGTTCTATTTTTCCCTCTAGGTGACATATCTTAAGCATTTGATCTCTAATTTGGGAATTCTTTATATCATTGGAGAGGTCTTTCTATTCTCTTCCTAGTGATGCTAGTTATTTTTGCGAATACTACACTAGGAACATTCTATTCAATTTTTTGTCTTTTTGCATTCTAGTGGATATCTTGGTTGTTTCAGGTCTAGGGATCAATTTTGTTTCTCTATATAATTCATCATCAGGTTTACTATCTATTATATAGCCTTATGTGTCTTCTAATTCTTGTTGACATCATTTTGTAGAATATTTGCAAATGCACTGAGATAAAGTGGCATTCTATTGCATTTCGGGATCTTGCACAACTTTGTGTCTTTTTGTACTCACACTACATTATAAAGAGCCTTAGGGTTTTGTGTTTTCTATTTTTTCCATCTTCTTTTAGTAAGTGAGTGTTCCTTCTATGACAATAGCCTTGTGATGTGTCAATGACACATACCTTTATAGGTGTTTGTACTTCTTCTGCACTCTGGATGTTCCTAGTTTTTTTTTCTGTATGAGATATTGCATTCAATTTCTATGTTCCTAACTTACCCCTCAACATTACATGGGGGTTCTATTAGTTCTATTTCTTTCTTGATTCGATAGAATGAGCTATATATTTAGTTTATGTTTCTATGTACTAGGTGATTGCAGTGGTTGGATACCTATGTATTTTGGTGAGATGGATCATTTACCCTAGGGACACTCTTTCATTCCTATTTTTGAAAATTTGGAGGCCATGAAGATATCTTCCTTCTTTGATTGATCATATCTTCATACTTAGTCTTCTCTACCTAGTCATGTTCTATTAAGTGGAGGTTCTTTGGATCAATAATTTGATACTATTTGTAACTTCATGCTTCAGTGGTGTTCTTCATGATCATTCTTTTTGTCCCATTTTCTAGGACATTCTTTCCATCTATTTTTGGATTAGGGTTTATGCTATGTGGTTTTCTCTATTTATTCTCTTTACAAAGATTTGGTTGTGCTTGGGTACTTGATCAGGCCTCTATTGTCAGGATCCATTTGTTTTTTCTTTTAGAAGTAGTTTCTAGGTTTTTAGCTACTCCTTCAGTTTATATTTGGCAGGGGTGGGGGGTGGCTAGGGGAGGGGGTGGTGTGGGTGTTAGAGTAACAAAATATTTTCTTATTAAATAAATCATTTTGATTGAATTATTAAGTTACTTATTATCTCTAGTTTACTTAGGCCAAACTTTAGGCATATAATTAATTCTTTTATTAATTATTATCATGCAACCTAGGATATTTCCTTTTAGGGTTTCTACCTTTTAGGTTTCACCTTTATCCTTTTATAAGGATGGAAATTATAAATTTATTCATTCATTCAATACAATTTGCAATTCATTTTTACACATCAAGAATGTCTCATCTTATGGATCTATGAATTCTAACTTCCATAGCTTTGCTCCTCTCTTTCTATGATAGATATTTGCATGCAACAATTCTTAGGAGTTATGGGGTTGAACTTTCATCAACTTCAACATGGTATCAGAGCTTCATACTTTCATGCCTTTGTTCTCTTCATGAGAGGTACACCAATTATGTCTATTCTTACAATAGTATAGGTAATGCCATCAAATATAAGGCAAATTTTGATTGTCTTTTAACCATCATGAATTTGATTAGTTTTATCTTTTAAAAATATCAATGATTTTTTTTATTGTAACTTAGGAGTATGAAGGTAATGCCATATCTTATATCATTGAAAATATCTTTCTAAACATGTTGTGATGGTGCATATTATTTGGACATTTGATGTTGTTTGGTTTCATGTTTATGCACTCAAGGCTAGAGGTTCTATTTTGCCCTCTAAGTGACATATTGTGAGCATCCAATCTCTAATTTGGGAATTCTTTATATCATTGAAAAAAAATTTCCTGTTAGAATTGCTTTAGAATAACTGAGAGTGGGGGGGTGAATCAGTTATTCAAGGTCCAAATGTCCTAATAAAACTTTTCCATCAAGTAAAGTGAGCCCATTAAACTGTTTAAGCTACTTAGCAAGTTACTGTAAAATCAACATGCAAGAATAAGACATGAAAGATCAACACATAACACAATGATTTTTACGTGGAAACCCAATTTGGGAAAAACCACCAATAACATGCTACTCAATTCTCACTCTTCTGAAGTGATGCCCTGTAATAGGCTTGCCCTATTAAATGCTACAACACATTGTTAAATGTGACCTAGCTAAAGGATTTAACCACCTTGTTAGAAGTGGGCTTGGTTAGAGGACTTTAGAACATTCACTTGGGAATGCCACCCTATTAAAGAATTTACAAATGGTTGTTAAACCAATCTAAGTCCATAGGATTTTACCCTAGCTAACACAATTGTTAGAAAGTAACAATAAGGGCTTTAGACCTGATATAACTCACAACTTAACTTGCAAATTTTAGATCTTAGTTCAGCTCACAACATTTCTTGGCTTTTAGTCTCTTTAGCTCTGATAGCTTGTCCTCCTTTCAAGCTTTATCTCCTTGAGTCTCCATGCTCAATGTACTAGTGCAATCTCCTATATGGCCACTTATCGAAGTAGAGCCTCTATGCTCTGTTCTTCCTCCTTGTCTTTGACACTCTTCAACAATTTTGACCCAACAACTCTAGCTTCTTAGCCTATGACTCCTTAAATAGAAGTCTGGAATCCTCTTTCCCACTTGATTATTTCTACTTTTGATTTTAGTTTGAATAGATTAGGTAGGATTCAATGAATCTAACCCATATCTTATTTCTTCTAGAAATATCATGAAGAATCCTCCTGAATTTGCCCAAAAATGGTTTACCTAAAATTTTGTGCCTCCAGCTCATCATCCTAATTCTCCATTTGGTTCACAAAATTAAAGGCAACAAACTTGTTGGCTGAGATCTAGTAAATCTTTGACTTTTCACATAATGTAGTAGCTTGACACTATTAAATTTTTTTTACTCAACACATACTATGTTACTCAACACCAACTATGTTTTACTGATGCTCGACACCTACAATGGATTCACTTGGCATCCACTAAGTTTTTCTAATGCTTGACACCTATTACTTGCTCGACTCCTTCTATATCACTCGACGCACACTAGATTTTACATTTGCTCGGCACTAACTAAAAATTACTAGGCATGAACTAGCTTGCTCGGCACTCACTAATGAACTTAGTCAAGCTTTGTAGACAACCTTGTTACAACTTGTACTTTTAAAGTTTCTAGGTGTGGCCAACCTATGTATCTTTGAGTATATTATCAATACATCATTTTATCATTGTTTGAACTGATGCTTGCACTTCATTACAAAACCTTAACTCAACCTTTCCCTTAGGTGCTTTTGTTACATTTTGTTGATTAAATCCTCTTCATCAATCAACTAAGTGATAGTACTTGGATCTTATAAGAAATTTGTCAATCCAACAAATACTAGGTTAGACATTAGTGACAAAACAATGATTGAAAACATTCTTCATCAACAATCTCCCTCTTTGGAAACAATCTTCCTTCTTCAAAAATGATCTTTTCAATCAATTTTCCAACAATCTCCCTCTTTGGCATTGATGACAAACCAAACTGATCAACCAAGTTATCAAATTGCTAACTAGGTTAAAATAGTAAATCAAATGCCAAAAAGAAATTTTGTTACCATTTCTATTTTCATCAACTTTCACATCTCCCTCTTAGCCGTTGTTTCCTTTTTTCTATTTCTTCTCCTATTGCATATCTGATCAGTTCCTCTATGACTTCCTCTTTTCTTTTAGCTTACTACTTTGATCAATTTTTCTCTTCTTAACTATTATTTCTCCCTCTTACATTTTTGTTTCCTTTAATTTATCATGCCATTTCTCCCTCTGTATAAATTGATCAGTTTCTGCTATTCTAGTATCAACTACTTCTCCCTTTGTCCATTTGATTTTATAGATTTGATCAGTTTCTATTGTTTTGGTCTCAGCTACTTCTCCCTTTGTCCATTTAATTTTGTAGATTTGATTAGTTTCTACTATTTTTTCCTCTTTGAAAACAATGCCAAAAACATATTATCTCAGCATCTTAGCATGTAAGTATAGAATCTTCAGGAACTTCAAATTCTCCCTCTGTCACCTTGCTTGTGACTGATTTGGAACTTCAACACTTTGATTACTTTAGGAAAAATCCTATAGTAAGTATCTTCTACATCAATTTATAATATTTTATCATTCAATTCATTTGATGCAAGGCTATCTTGTTGTTGCTTAAACAACCTTGGATAGGGGTATCACCCCTAACTTACCTCTAAGATACTCAAATGCATCTTTAGGTAGTGCTTTTGTGAAGATGTCAACAATTTGTTCCTTTGAGCTGACATATTCCATCCTTGCTTGTCTTCCACCAATTCTTTTACATAGTGATACTTAATTGCAATGTGTTTTTTTTTGGCATACATCATAGGATTCTTTGATAGGTTGATGGTATTTGTGTTATCACAATAGAGTATCACAAGTTCAGTTACCTCTTTCTTCATACCTTGCAGCAAATGTTTGATCCATACAATATTGGTGCAGTTGATAGTAGTAGCAACATATTTAGCTTTTTTTGTGGATTGTGAGGTACAACTTTTCTTTTTGCTGATCCAAGTAACCAGCCTTTTACCTAATAAAAGTGTTCCTCCACTAGTGCTATTTCTATCATCAATATTACCTCCCTAGTCTGCATCAATGTAGGCCTTCAACTCAAACTTTTCGCTCTTCTTGTAGCATAATCCAAAGTCATCTATTCCTTTTAGGTATCTCAATATTCTTTTTATTGCCATCAGATAATTTTCTCTTGGGTTTGACAAAAATCTTGCCACTATTCCAATAGTTAATGCAATGTCTAGTCTATTACGCACAACATATTGTAACTTTCCAATCATTGATTTGTACATTGTCTGATTTACTTTAGTTGACTATCATTCTTGGATAACTTACGTCCTATTACCATTGGTGTACTGACTGGTTTTGAATCTTCTAAGCCAAATGTTTTGAGTATCTCCTTGATATATTTTGATTGGGTCATAAATATGCCATGCTTTAGTAATGTACTTGCAATCCAACAAAGAATTTGATTTCTCTAAACAATGACTTCTCAAACTCATGTTTCATTTTATCAAAAAAGTCTTTGCATAGGACATCTTTTTCTCCAAATATTATATCATCAACAAATATTTTAGATATCAAATTTCTTTTACCTTTTTCTACTTTTATTTACAAGTTGTTGTTGTCATCTATTCTCTCACATCCTATCTTCACAAGATATTTGTGCAGTCTCTCATACCATGCTCTAGGTACTTGCTTCAAACCATAGAGTACTTTATGTAGTTTGCAAACCATATCGTTGTTGTTGTCATCAACAAATCCCTCTGGTTGTTCTATGTAGACATCATCTTCTAGTATATCATTCAAAAAAGTAGACTTTACACCTATTTGATAGACTTTGAAACCTTTATAAGTAACATATGCAAGTATTGTTCTCACTCCTTCCATTCTTGCAACAAGGGAAAATGTTTTCGCATAGTCCAGTCCTTCTTCTTATGCATAACCTTTGCAGACTAGACTGGCCTTATTTGTTAGATTGTGGTGACTAATTAGGAAAGTACTGTACATACTTCATATTATGGCCGACATGTTATAACCCTAAAGTGGTTTAATACTTGTATAAAAGGGGCTTAGGGTTGGGTATTTTTCATAACGTTGTGATACAAAATTGGTTCTTGCGGCGGTATTGAGCTGTAAGGGATTACGGATTGTAATCAAGTTGTAATCACTGGATTGTAATAAGATCAGACTTGTTGTTTGGTGGACGTAGCCCAGGGATTGGGTGAAGCACGTTAAATCTTGGTGCCTTGTGTTCATTTCTGTGTGATCTATTATTTTTTTTGTTATTGGTTATATTTGCATGTAATTTTTATTTCTGTCCATGGTTTATCCTAACATTATTTCTTATAATTTCACCATTCTCATCTAGCTTGTTTCTAAATACCCATTTGGTACTAGTCACATTCTTATCAGCTAGTCTTGGGACTAAGGTCCAAGTTTTTTTCTTCTCTATCTGATCTATCTCTTCTTCCATAACTTTATGCCAATTATCATCTTACAGTGCATCTTTCACTATTTTGGGTTCAATATTGCTCAATAGACATGATTCATTCCTTAGTCTATTTGATGCAGGAGTATCCTAGGTTGCCTTGTTATCCTGCTCATTTTTTTTCATTCTACAAGTTGGTGCCTAGTAATCCTTCATGTGCCTAGTAGTTCCTTCATGTGCTTAGCAATTCCTTCATATGCCTAGCAGTCCTTCATGTGCCTAGGAGTCCTTCATGTGCCAATTTACTGTAGCAATTCTTTCATGTGCCGAGTTACTCAATGTATGTCAAGTGACTCTTCATGTGTCGAGTTACCTAGTGTATGCCGAGTGTTTCTACATGTACTAAGTTACCCAGTGTATGTTGAGTGTCAACATTTGGACATGATTTCTATGAGCCAACTTGCGAGATTTATTTTTTGATTGCAACATTTATGTTAAGGTCTTTTCTTTGGATGTGTCCAGACCATTTTTGGGTTGGCCTTCCTCTTATGTAATGTTTTAGAATAATCTGTAAGTTGTTTTGGCAAGTACATATAGTGTTTAGGCTTAGAGTTAGGAAAGTTTTTTGGGAGTAGATTGTAGAGTAGAATTGATATTGTGAATTTTCAGTCGAATCTTTGAATGTGACTGTATTTGTAATTGGTTGTAACCCAGAAGGCCTTACAACTAGGCATATATGAAGATGTTTTGGTGAATCAATAAAAGTATTTCTCTCTCTTCCTCATTTGGTTGTTGTTCCTTGTGTTTTCTTCTGTTGTGTTAACTCTTGCAGGGTGGTTTGGATAGCTGGGTGAGCCTTTGGCCCTAGTTATTCACCCTTTTCTTGCGTCAATTGGTACCAGAGCTTAAGATTCATCCTTGTGGAGATTAAATCATGTAGAACCATGATTTGGATTTGGTTGTAGGGTGGAAGATCTATCGATTTGACCTATAACTCGTAGAGGGTTACGATCTTGCAGGAACCTGATTTGTAAAGATGGTTCATGGTAGAAGAAATGTTGATGATGCTATATTGGATCAGTTGAGACAAACTGAATCAAGATTAGATGTTATAGAGACAACCCAGAGGAGAGGAGCACATCTTGATGATGTAAGTGATGATGAAGTAGTAGCACCAAACCATAATCCAAAACCCAAACAAGATCAAGATGAGGAAAGATTGTTACGAGTGTTGTCTAGGACAAATTTAAAGTGTGTTGTAGAAGTTGTTCTTTATGATGAAAAATTGGATACCAATGCTATGTTGGATTGGATCTCTAATATGGAGAAGTTCTTTGAGTATGAAAACACTCTTGATAATAGAAAGATGAAGATTGCAGTCACTAGGTTGAAAGTTCATGCATCACTATGGTGGGAACATTTGAAAACTAATAGATAAAGGAGAGGAAAGGTGAAGATTAGAACATGGCCAAAGATGGTGAACAAGGTAAAGAACACATTCCTCCAAACTGATTACCAAGTTAGCTTGTTGAGAAAGATGCAAAATTTGAAACAAAAAGACATGACTGTGAAAGAATATACAGAGGAATTCTATAGATTGGACATTAGATCTGGACATGTGGATGATGATGTTCAAAAAATTACAAGGTACATTAATGGATTAAGATCTAGAATACAATATGAAATAAGTTTTGTGAAGTTGGAAAGTGTGGAAGAGGCATACCAGTATGCCTTGAACGCTGAGGAGATCGTGACAAAGAAGTATGAACAAAGACAAAGAGGTAGAGGTGGCATATTCTAAAGAGGCAGAAGTAGGTCTTATGGTGAAGGTGGTAGATTTGGAAGTTCTGTGCAGGATAAAACAAAAACCTAAATGGAAGAATGATGACAAAGGAAAGACTAAATGGAAAAGTGGTAATTCTTACTGAGGAGGCACTAATTCTTATTGAGGAAGAGGTAATTCTTATTCTAGAGGTGGATTTCATGGTAATTGTTTCAAATGTGGTAAAGAGGGACATAGATCTTTTGAATGTAGATCCTCTAAAAGTAGGCAAGGTAACAAAAGTGTTGTGATTCAAGGAGATGATGAGGGTTCACCAAGTCGACTTAAGGCTAGAGAAAATCTCATGGTGAGAAGAACCTTATGTAATAAAGGAAGTGATGAGGAACCTGTTTTAAGGAGAAATCTTTTCAAGACAAGATGTAAGATGGCTAGAAAATGTTGCAAAGTGATAATTGACAGTGGAAGTTCTACATATATGGCATCAAAAGAGCTGGTTACCATGTTATAGTTGTAGAGGCTGAAATATCCCAAACCTTATCATGTTTCATGGATCAAAGATGAGCATAAAATATTGGTAAGTGAGCAATGCCTTGTGAAGTTCAAAATTGGACATTACTTTGATGAATTTTTGTGTGATATTATGCCCATGGACTATTGTCATATTTTTTTGGGTAGACCTTGGCAATATGATAGATATGTTGTACATGATGGAAGATTGAATCAATATACTCTTTGGGTAAATGGGAAGAAACAAACATTGTTGCCTTTGATTGAAAGTCCAGAGGAGGTTAATTGTATTGCTGTAAAAAATTGCATGGTTAATGGGAAACAATTTGAAAAGGAAATGAAAAGGAATCAAGTCTATTTTGCCATAGTTCCTAGAGGATTGAGTGTTGGTGGTAATGGTTGAGTAGTTGAAGCTAGTAATGACCAAGTGACAACAAAGAATGACAACCAAGTACTAGTAGAAATTATAGAATTGATGAATGAGTATAAAGACATTATTGTTGATGATATTCTTGATGATTTACCTCCAGTAAGAAGCATAAGTCATTGTATGGATCTGATTCCTAGAGCTAGTTTGCCAAACAAAGCACCATATAGATTAACATTTGCAGAGAATGAAGAACTTAATAGACAAGTGCATGAGTTGTTGTAAAAAGGTTTCATTAGAGAAAGCTTGAGTCCATGTGTTGTACCTATTGTATTAGCACCTAAAAAGAATGGAAAATGGAGAATGTGTATTGATTCTAGAGCCATTAACAAGATAACACTAAAATATAGGTTTCCTATGCCAAAGATGGATGACATAATGGATTGTTTGAGTGGAGCAAAGTATTTTACCAAGATTGATTTGAAGAGTGGCTATTATTAGATCAGAATCAAAGAAGGTGATGAATGGAAGACTACTTTCAAGACAAAAGATGGTTTGTATGAATAGTTGATTATGCCTTTTGGTTTGACTAATGCACCTAGTACTTTCATGAGGTTGATAAATGAAGTTTTGATAAGATTTTTGGGTAAGTTTGTGATTGTTTATTTGGATGATATTTTGATATTTAGTAAGAGTAAGGAAGAAAATCTTGAGCATATTAGACAAGTATTGCAAAGGTTGAAGGAGGAAAAGTTGCTAATTAATCTGAAAAAGTATTCTTTTATGCAAGAGGAGATTGTGTGTCTGAGATTTGTAATTTCAGCTGATGGATTGAAGATGGATTCTAAGAAGGTTAAAGCAATTTTGGAATGGCTTAAACTTGAGAATGTGGGTGAGGTAAGATCATTTCATGGTTTGGCTAGTTTTTACAAAAAGTTTAGAAAATAAATTAGTGTTATTTGTAATGCTATGACTGAGACAATGAGGGGAGATAAAAATGAATTTAAGTGGACACATAACGCTGATAAGAGTTTTGAGACTTTGAAACAAAAGCTTGTTGAATTACATGTATTGGCTTTAGCTGATTTCAACAAAGTATTTCAAGTTGAATGTGATGCAAGTGGTAATGCAATAGGAGTTGTATTAAGTCAATAAGGTAAACCTGTTGCATTCTTTGGTGAAAAGTTGAATGATGCTAAAAGGAAATATTCTGTGTATGATCAAGAATTTTATGCTATTGTCCAAGCACTGAAGAAGTGGAGACATTATTTGATTCCTAAAGAGTGTGTACTATATACTGATCATAAAAATTTACAATACTTTAGAAGTCAACATAAACTAAATTAGAGACATATGAAGTGGATTGAGTACATGCCGAGTTGCACATATGTTATTAAGCACAAGAGTGGAGTTACTAACAGAGTTGTTGATGCATTGAGTAGAAGATATTCTCTGTTGAATAAAATGAAGGTTGAAGTTCTTGGTTTTGATAAAATAAAAGAGTTGTATGATGCTGATCCTGATTTTTCTAAGGTGTGGAGAGAGTGCAAATCACCAAATCTGATAGATCACATAAGTATGATGAATATTTCATTCAAGAAGGTATGTTGTTCAAAGGCATTTAGTTGTGTATTCATAGAATTTCTATGAGGTTGAATCTGATTAAGGAAAAGCATAGTTGTGGATTAGCTGGACATTTTAAAATTGATAAGACATTGAGTTTGTTGAAAGAGAAGCATTATTGGCCACAAATGATCTAGGAGAATCTTCAAGACCAGAAATTGAAGTGTTTTAGCTTGTCTCAAAAGTAGTGTCATCACGTAGAGCACAGAATTTTGAATCTGGCAAAATTTGAATGGGTGAAAAATGAGTTCATTTGTGCAAGATATTGCCAGTCAAAGCATGGTCAAATGTTGGTCAACTTAGCTATCAGGGATGAGGAAAAAGGTGGAAAAATTCATCGTCACCAAATTGGTCGAAGTTGGCATCATTGAAAAGGTCTTGTCATCACAATTCCAATGGCATTCATTTCGTCGAAAAAGGATTTTGTATGCAAAAGTTATGAGCAGTCAAAGTTTGCCCACAAAAAGGGTTGACTAGTGACATGGCAAGTATAGTTAGCATGCTTAGCCAGTGAAAAATTGACACATGGCACTACATGGAAAAAAATATGGTGCCATGTGTATGGCAAGGAAGCCCACGTGGCACCTTGGGTTGTATGAAAGGTCTACATGAGGCAATCCACGTAGCAGATGAGCAAATGGTTTTGTGCCACATGGCACCTATGCGGTGGATGAGACAATTGATTTCACTAAAATACTTGATCAGATTTGAACCTATGACCTCTGAGCTACACACCCTCGGTGGTAGCCATTGGACCACACGTCAAATTCAATATATATTTGGTGCAGGTGTTATTTAAACCTTACCTACCAAAAATTGGAGATAAGGGAAGCCACCAGCGGGTTTGAAACCCTCGATTGGTGGACCAATCAAAATGTTAATCGCCATTGCGCCAAATGCATGGTTTGTTATATTAAATGGCAAGATTTTATTTAACTTGTAACAGTCCGCCAAGCACCCCTTTTAAATATAGATAATTTTTAATTGGTGATAACTTATTATCCCCAAATTTGGTTAAGGCCAAATTTATAAAAGGCCTCGAGGGAGATTTTGGATATGGGGTTAGTTAATAAGCCCCATGTTTAAAACAATTTGTTTAAGCCTAATTTTGGCTTATTTTTATGTATAAAAGTGAACTAGGAGGTTCTTCCTAAGGGGGCCATTAGCTGATCATCCAATCTTTCCCAACTCTTCTCGTAGCGATTTTTCTTGTAAGCCAAGCATTCCTTGGAGGAATTTTGTAACTTGGCAAAGAATCTACATTTTGTAAAAGCTTTTGCAAAGCTTCTTCTTGTTCTTCTATAAGGACATCTTGCTGAAGTAGGAGCTATTGTCATAGGCGAAGCTACTTTCTTGAAGCCTCTTGTAAGGTGAAAGATGACTTCTTTTTGTAACCTGTGGCATTTCTAGGTCTTGAAGGCAATAGATCGATTCATTTTTTGGCAAATCTAGAGACAGCCAATTTTCGGTGAACTTTGTTATCATCTCGATTCTATTCTTTGTGATTTTCTTGCAGTTATTTCTTTGAGCTTTGTAGATTAGAGATTTGAATTTACATGTTGGATTCAGATTGATAATTAAAAGATCCTAGTGTTAGATTGACTAATGTAGTCTTTGTAAATCTAGCTCGTGAACTATTCCGAGAAAGTGCTTGACTTGTTTACAAATCAAAAAATGTATAAGGATGTCTAGAAATTTGTAAAGAGTTGTGGATTTTGTCAAGTTGCAAAGGGAGTGGGTCAAAATACTAGTTTATATACACCTATTACTGTTCTTGAGAAACCTTGGACTATTAGTATGGATTTTGTTATTGGATTTCCTAAGACAGTGAAAGGGTATGATTCCATATTTGTTGTAGTGGAAAAATTTTCTAAGATGGCTCATTTTATACCATGTAAGAAGACATCATATGTTGAGCATGTTGCTGAACTTTTTTTTAAAGAGATTGTGCGATTGCATGGATTATCAAGAAGCATTATTTCTGACAAAGATAGCAAGTTTGTTGGTTATTTTTGCAAGACTTTGTGGAAGAAGATGGGTATTGAATTGAAGTTTAGTTCTACATTCCATCCACAAATAGATGGATAGAAAAAGGTTGCGAATAGAAGCTTGGGCAATTTTCTAAGATGTTTAGTTGGCAATAAGCCAAGTAATTGGGAAATGGTATTGGCACAAGTTGAATTTGCATATAATAATTCTATGAATAGGAGTACAGGGAAGACACCTTTTGAGATTGTTCCTGGAATGCATCCTAGAGGTGTACCAAATTTGAGAGATGTTGTTGGTGAAGAAAAGAGAAGTGCTACAGGAGAAGAATTTTTTGATTTTATGGAGTCTTTGCATAAGGAAGTGAAGTTGAGGTTGAAACAAAGTAATCAGAAGTATAAGGAGAATGTTGATTAGTCTAGAAGACACCATGATTTTCAAGTTGGTGATGAGGTGATGGTCCATCTAAAGAAAGGAATATTCCCAGTTGGAACATACAATAAGCTGAAGATGAAGAAATATGGACCTTGTAAGATCTTGAAGAAGTTTGGCAGTGGTAATGCTTATGAAGTTGAGTTACCTAATGACATGGATATATCTCCTATATTCAATATTGTTGATTTGTATAAGTATCATGAGTCAGAGGACGAAGTTGTTGTATCAAATGATTATCCTAAGAAGTAGATTGAAGAAGTTGAACAAATATTGGATCAGACAGTTGGCAAGAGCACAAGAGGAAAAGATTACTATGAATATTTGGTGAAGTTGAAGAATAGACCTATTGAAGATGCTTCATGCATTTCTCAATTTGAGTTAGATTCAACGCAGATTGTGACATCTCAATGATTCAGGAGAATCATTTTTTTCAACCCCGGTTGTCTAATACAGAAGCATCCTAGGTTGCCTTGTTATCCTGCTCATTTTTGTTCATTCTGCAAGTTGGTTCCTAATAGTCCTTCATGTGCCTAGCAGTCCTTCATGTGTTGAGTTACTATAGTAATTCCTTCATGTGCCGAGTTACCTAGTGTATGCCGAGTGACTCTTTATGTGCTAAGTTACTTAGTGTATGCCAAGTATTTCTTAATGCACTAAGTTATCCAATGTATGCCAAGTGTCAGTATTTGGATGTGATTTCTGCGAGCCAACTTGCAACATTTATTTTTTGATTGCAACATTTATGTTAAGATCTTTTCTTTCGATGTGTCTAGACTATTGTTGGGTCGACTCTACTCTTATGTAATGTCCTAGAATAATTTGTAAGCCATTTTGGCAAGTATATATAGAGTGTTTAGGCTTAGAGTTACGCAAGTTTTTAGGGAGTAGATTGTATAGTTGAACTAAAAGTGAAAATTTGTATTTGGATCTTTGACTGTGAATGTATTTGTAATTGGCCATAACCCAGAAGGCCTTACAACTGGGCATGTATGAAGATGTTTTGGTGAATTAATAAAAGTATTTCTCTCTCTTCCTCCTTTGGTTGTTGTTCTTTTTGTTTGCTTCCATTGTATTAATTCTTACAAGGTGGTTTGGATAGTTGGGTGAGCCTTTGGCCCTAGTTATTCACCCTTTGTCTGTGTCAATGTTCCTTGTCATTGCTCTAGCTTCCTTGTCTCCAATGATTTGTTCAATAGGGTGATGTATTCTCACATACTTGGATAGTATTGGTTATGTCCTTCTTTCCATGTTTGATCTATCAATTTTAGAGTCATTGTGCACATCTCTATCTGGTATTTCATCATCTCTTTCATGTGTATTGATTTCAGAATTAGAATGTACATTTTCTTCATTTTGCAACTAAACTTTTGAATGCATCTTGGCATTCACTGTCTATGACTTGGCTAATACTAAAACTTATTGTTGATTCCCAACATGATTGGTAGCTTCATCTTCAGTAGGCATTCCTTCATAGAAGTATACAAAAGATCTATAATCACCATTCGTAGAAATTTTTTTGGTACTATTCGCCATTCATAGATTCGCCACTAAAGTTATGGCTAACTATGGCCAACATGTTATAACCCTAAAGCAGTTTAATAGTTGTATAAAAGGGTTTAGGGTTGGGTATTTTTTCATTTTTATGTTGTGATGTGAAATTGGTTCTTGCGGTAGTATTAAGTTGTAAGGGATTATGGATTGTAATCAGGTTGTAATCACTGGATTGTAATAAGATCGGACTTGCTGTTTGGTGGACATAGCCTAGGGATTGGGTAACCATGTTAAATCTTGGTACCTTGTGTTCATTTTTGTGTGATCTATTATTTTTTGTTATTGGTTATATTTGCATGTAGTTTTTATTTTTGTCCATGGTTTATCCTAACAAACATATGTGAACAAGAATGACAAGTGGATCATAGATAGTGGATGCCCACATCACATGACATGAGACAAAAGTAAGTTTATTACCTTTACTCAATATGATGGAAATAGTGTTAGATTTGGAAATGATACTCCATGTCAAATCAAAGGAAAAGGTTCTATTAAACTTATAGAGAAAATTTCATGTGACAATGCATATTATGTTGAAGGATTGAACTTTAATCTGTTGGGTGTGTCACAACTAGGAAATATAGGTTATAAAGTAGAATTTGGAAACAAATCTGCCAGAATCTATGACATTGATAGAAATCTAATAGGAAAAGGTGAACAAACTAAGAGTAATTTGTTTTACCTAGATATGGAAGATGCAACTTGTCTTATTTTTAAACTTGATGATGTGTGGCTATGGCATAAAAGGCTATGTCATGTTAGCTTTGATAATCTAATTAGCATCAACAAAATGAAGAAAGTCAAAGGTTTACCTAAGAAAAAGAAGCCTGATAACATAATGTGCAAACAATGTCAACTAGGAAAGGTGACCAAGTCAAGTTTCAAAAGCAAAACCTACACTTCCAAAGAAGTACTAGAGTTAGTGTATACTGACTTATGTGGCCCAATAGAAGTGCAATGCTACCAAGGAGATAGATACATAATGTTGTTATGAAGTATGTACAGTACTTTCCTGATCAGTCACCACAATCTAACAATCTCCCACTTGGGGACTGATTAGGCTCCACACTAAACAAAAATCTCCCACTTGGAGACTGATCCTGTACCTACCACTACCACATGGGGCTCCCACTAGATCAAACCACCCAGGACTCTATTGTTCTTTTATTCATTTTTAGTCTAAAAGACCAACTGAAGTTGAAGAGGAGTTTAGCTTCTCCTGTGTTACAACCTTTGTCAACATATCTGCTAGATTGTCATTGGTATGTATCTTCTCCAGCTTTAGCTGTCCATCCTCCAAAACTGACCAAATGAAATGGTACTGCAACTGTATGTGTTTGGTCTTAGAATGCAGAGCTGAATTCTTTGCAAGATGAATAACACTCTGACTATCTATGAAAAAATAATTATCCTTCTGAGGATGTCCCAATTCTTCCAAGAAGAACTGAAGCCATATCATCTCCTTGGCTGTCTCTGTAGCAGCAACATACTCTGCTTCTATAGTGGATAGAGAATTAATCTTCTATAACCTAAAAAATGAGCTCACAGCTGCCCCACCAACAGTAAAGACATAACATATAGTACTCTGCATGGTATCAATATCCCCTACCAAATCTGAGTCAACATAGCCCTATAAATCAGTAGTAGAGCCCCCAAAGTGTAAACACTTATTGGATGTTCCTCTCAAATATCTAAGAATCCACTTGACAGCATTCCAATGCTCAAATCCTGGATGACTCATATACCTGCTAACAACTCCCACTGCATGGGCAATATCTAGCCTAGTGCATACCATAGCATACATCAAGCTTCCTACAGCTGAAGCATAGGGTATGTTGGACATCTTATCCTCCTCTTCCTGTGTCTTAGGAAACATCTCCTTAGTCAATTTCAAATGACTAGGTAAAGGTGTGCTAATAGCTTTAGCATTCTCCATAGAGAAATGTTGCAACACCTTCTCAACATAATCAGCCTGAGATAGCGTCAATGTTCTATTCTTCCTATCTTTGCAAATCTTCATACCAAGGATTTGTTTTGTTGCCCCCAAATCCATCATAGCAAATGCATGTCCTAACTGGCATTTCAACCCCTTAATATGATCCATGTTAGACCTAGCTACAAGCATATCATCAACATATAAACATAAAATAATGTAGCTATCATCATCCAACCTCTTAAAATAAACACAATAATCTAAATGACACCTATTATAGTCATGCTCATGCATAAACCTATCAAATTTTAGATACTATTGCCGAGGTGCTTGCTTCAAGCCATATAAACTTTTCTTCAATTTGCACACTAAGTTCTCCTTACCTTTGACCTCAAATCCCTGTGGCTGAGCCATATAGATTTCTTCATCCAAATCACCATGAAGGAAGGCTATTTTAACATCTAGCTACTCTAAATGCAAATCTTCAGTAGCCACAAGACTTAAAACAGTACGGATAGAAGTCATTTTAACAATAGGAGAAAATATCTCATCAAAGTCAATTCCCTTTTTCTATGCAAATCCTTTTACAAATAACCTGTAAACCCACTTATTCTGTAAAGCCTTTTTACCTGCAGGCAACTTGCATAAATCCCATGTCTTATTCTTCAGTAAAGAGTCCATTTCATCTTTCATTGCAGACTCCCACTGAATCTTAGTATCCACCTACACATCTTCATCATATATTTCAGGTTCACCAGCATCAGTAGGTAAAATAGAATACAAAGAGGGAGAAAATCTTTGTGGGGGTCTAATTTTCCTCGTTCACTATCTAACATTCACTGGTATGTGTAGTATTTGTTGTTGCAGTTGTTGCACATCATGAGGAATGGCTGGAACAATAGCTTTTGGAGTATCATCCAGCACTACATAATCATTTTCTTTCTTCTCATGTTGCTACAACAGATCTTTGTACAACACTTTCTCATTGAATATGACATCTCGACTTCTAACAATTTTATGATTTTCAAAATCCCAAAGCCTATAACCAAATTCATTAATGCCATATCCAATAAAGACACATTTCTTTGATTTTGCTTCTAGCTTGGTTCTATTTTCAGAGTCTATATGAACAAAAGCTTTACAACTGAAGGTCTTGAGAAAAGAATAACTCACCTTCTTACCAGTCCATGCCTCCTCTGGAATACCACAGCCCAAAGGAGTAGAGGGACCTCTATTAATCAAATATACTGCAATGTTGATAGCCTCCGCCCACATGCGTAAGGGCAACCTAGCATGCAACCTCATGCTCCTTGTGCACTCCATTATAGTTTTGTTCATGCGTTTAGCCACTCCATTTTCCTGCAGAGTCCATGGAATAGTTTTTTGTCTCCGAATACCATTAGAGGAGCAATAATCTTCAAATTTATGACTGCAATACTCACCACCATTATCAGATCTGAGACATTTTAATTTCTTACCAGTCTCATTTTCAACCAAGCATTTATGTTTCTTAAAAGTTTGAAATACATCAGATTTCTGTCTAAGGAAATAAACCCATAATTTTCTAGTTGCCTCATCAATAATTGTAACATAATAATGAGAGCCACCAAGGGAAGATACCTAAGCTGGTCCCTATACATCTATATGTAGAAGCTCTAATTTCTCCTTTTTGTTTTCTTTCCCAGTCTTTACAAAACTCACTCTCTTTTGTTTTTCATACACACAACTTTCACAAAAATCCATATTAACACATTTCAGACCTAGTAAAACTTTCTTTGAATGAAGTACTTTCATACCTTTCACACTCATGTGCCCAAGTCTATTGTGCCACAGTGTTGTAATAGAATATACAACAGCTATTTGTTCTCCTTGCTCAACTGCAGCAATTGTTCCTGAACATTCATTTTTCTTTGAAACAATCAAAGTAGAAGGAACAATATGACCTGTACAAAGATATAAGGTGCCTACTTTCACACCTTTTGCTACTACAAGGGAACCTTTTGAAACCTTCCAATTTTTATCATTAAAAGTAACTGCACAACCCTCATCACCGAGTTGCCCTGCTAAAATTAAATTCCTACTCAGCCTTAGGACATGTCTTACCTCATGTAGTAGCCAATGATTCTCATTCTACAATTAATCTTAATTTTTCCCTTTCCAACAATTTGATAGGGTTCATTATCCCCCTAAATAGACAAGCCCAAAATCCCCTTGGACATAATCAATGAAATAACCTCTATGAGGTGTAGCATGAAATGAAGCACCAGAATCTAAAACCCATGAATCATCTACACTTTCTAAAGGTAGAAGCAAAGCATCCTCTTCAAATTTGTTACTTACCACATTTGCCTCCTTGTCTCCATCTAATTTATCTCCTTCATTTTTCTTTCGATTCCAACAATCTTTCTTTTTGTGCCCTAGTTTCCCATAGTACCAGCAATTGTTTGATCCTCTCAATTGAGACCTCCTCCCCTTTGACTTTCCTCTTGATTTCTCATGATTTCTAGAGTTACTTCCTCTCTCAGTTGTTCTGCCCCTGCTTTGTGCATTCAAAGCACTTCCTGATGTAGATCCACCTAAGGATTTCCTATGAGTTTCCTCACTGAAAACAACACTGATCACATCATCATATTTTAGGGTACTAGATCCAGGAACAGAATTACTCACCGCCATTACCAAGCCATTCCAGCTTTCAGGCAAAGAACACAAAATCAAGAGACCCCTAATTTCTTCATCAAAATTGATACCCATAGAAGATAACTGACTAGTAATAGTATTAAACTCATTTAAATGATCTACAACAGATCCACCTTCTGCCATTTTCATATTAAATAAATGCTTCATGAGAAATACCTTGTTAGAAGCGGAGGGATTTTCATATAGTGTCACTAGGGTTTTCATCAAATCTTCTATCATCTTTTCTTTTGTAATATTAAATGCCATCGATGGTGTCAAGGATAACCAAATGCTTTCGAGTACCTTTCTATCTAAAAGATCCCATTCAGCCTCTGACATACTTCCTTGATTCTTGGCTTTTCCTTCCAACAGCTTCCATAAATCCTTCTGATATAGATAGTCTTCCATTTACATCTTCCATAACTGGAAGTTCTGCCTATTAAACTTGTCAACCCTTAGCTTACCCTCATCTTCCATTGCTCCCACTCAACCGTAAGACTCCCACTCAACTATGAAACTTTCCTACAGAGGATAACTGAAAAAAAACTAGGCTCTAATACAACTTGTTAGGATAAACCACAGATAGAAATAAAAACTACATGCAAATATAACCAATAATAGAAAATAATAGATCGCACAAAAATGAACACAAGGCACCAAGATTTAACGTGGTTCACCAAATCCCTAGGCTATGTCCACCAAACAACAAGTCTGATCTTATTACAATCTAGTGATTACAACTTGATTACAATCTGTAATCCCTTACAGCTCAATACTGCTGCAAGAACCAATTTCACATCACAACATAAAAATGAAAAAATACCCAACCGTAAACCCTTTTATACAAGTATTAAATTTCTTTAGGGTTATAACATCTCAGCCATAATTAGCCATAACTTTAGTGGCAAATCTATGAATGGTGAATAGTACCAAAAAAAAATTTAGGGCGATGCCTCGAACCCTACTAATTATGATCTACAATACTTTCTTGATCAGTCATCACAATCTAACAAGGTTACCAGTGTTATTGCCTCATCTTCATCTAACTCATCCTTCATGGCTACATAGACTACCTCATCATCATTTTCATCAAAATATTCTTCTTCAACAATGTAGCACTTTTTGCCTTTGTCTTTGTAATCTCTTTTATTGTCTTCTCTTCTGTTCTTGTTCTTGTTACCTTCTCTATAGTTCTTCTTCTATGTGCATCTTGCTGTAATATGTCCTACTTCATTGCAATTAAAAAAAATGATAGGAATCTTACTTTTGAATTTACTTTTGCCTCTGTGAAATCTTCTAGCCAGCAATGCTTCAAATTGTTCCACATCTTCTTCATCTATGCTACTATCACTGGATGCATATTTTACTTTTTTCTTCTTCTTCTTTGGTTTCATCTCCTCAATGGCTTTCAATGATAGCTTGGCCTTGAAAGAAAATTCAAGATTCTCAGGTCTGTAGTTATCAAAATTGGAAAACTCAAATGCAGCAAGTCTTCCTACTATTCCTTCAAAAGTTAGCTAATTTCCTAGTACATACCTTAGCTCTTGGATGTCTGAGATTCTAATAGCATAGATGGGGAACAAGGTTCCTAAGTATTTTCTATTAATAGTGTCATCTTCTAAATGACCACCCAAACTTTTTATTGCACTTATCACTTCTTTCATTCTAGAGGCATATTGAGAAACATTCTCACCTTACTCCATTTTCATGTCATCAAACTTTCCTCTGAGGCTTTCTCTTTTTTCTATTTGAATATTCTGATCTCCTCCATAGATATTAGTCGAGGCTTTCCACATCTTGAATGTAGATTCACATCCTTTTATGTCATCAAATTCAACATGAGGGCAAAGGAAATCTCCAGCATTGCCTGATTATGCTCCTTCTTTTTCTTCATATATTCTGCAATAGGTATAGCTAGATCAACATGTTCTACTTCAATTGAGGTTTGTGCATGATCACTTATTAATCCAAGGTTTAGCTTCATCAACTTTTGCCATGTAGTGAAGTTATCTCTGTTGAGCTTGGGAACTTCTCTCTTCGACATCTCGATCTTCCTGCTTCTAGTACCTTTAAACTAAATTAGCAGATGGCTCTGATACCAATTATTAGAATTTCTTTAGAATAATTACGAGGGGGGGTGAATCAGTTATTCAAGATCCAAATGTCCTAATAAAAATTTTCCATCAAGTAAAGTGAGACCATTAAACTATTCATGCATTCAAGCTTAAACTTTCCTACTTAGCAAGTTTTTGTAAAATCAACATGCAAGAATAAGACATTAAAGATCAACACATAACACAGTGACTTATGTGGAAAACCTATTTGGAAAAAACCACCAGTAACATGCTACTCAATTCTCACTCTTCTAAAGTGATGCCCTGTGAAAGGCCTACCCTATTAAAGGCTACAACACACTATTATATGTGACCTGGTTAAAGGATTTAACCACCCTATTAGAAGTGGGCCTAGTTAGAGGATTTTAGAACATTCACTTGGGAATGCCACCCTATTAAAGGATTTAAAAATGGTTGTTAAACCAACCTAAGTCCATAGGATTTTACCTTAGCTGACACAAATGTTAGAGAGTAACAACAAGGGCTTTTGACCTGATACAACTCACAACTTAACTTGTAGATTTTAGATCTTAGTTCAGCTCACAACATTGCCTATCTTTTAGTCTCTTTAGCTCTGACAACTTGTCCTCCTTTCAAGCTTTGTCTCCTTGAGTCTCCATTCTTAATGTACCAGTGTAATCTCCTACATGGCCACTTATCAAAGTAGAGTCTCTATGCTCTATTCTTCCTCCTTCTCCTTGACACCCTTCAAAAAATTTGACCTGACAACTCTAGCTTCTTGGCTTGTGACTCCTTAAATAGAAGTTTGGAATCCTCTTTCCAACTCAATTCTTTCCTCTTTCAATTTTAGTTCAAATGGATTAGGTAGGATTCAATGAATCTAACCCATATCTTGTTTCTTCTAGAAACATCATGAATAATCTTCCTAAATTTGCCCAAAAATGGTTTACCTAAAATTTTGTGCCTCTAGCTCACCGTCCTTATCCTCCATCTAGTTCACAAAATTCAAGGTAACAAACTTGTCAGCTCAAATCTGGCAAATCTTTAACTTTTCACATAATGCAACAACTCAACAATATTGAAATTTTAGTGCTTGGCACATACTATTTTACTCAGATACAACTACATTTTAATGATGCTCAACACCTACTGTGGATTCACTTGGCATCCACTAAGTTTTTTAGATGCTTGGCACCTATTACTTGTTTGACTCCTTCTATATCACTCGACACACACTAGATTTTACATTTGCTTGGCAATAACTGAAAATCTGCTTAGCATGAACTAGCTTGCTCGACACTCACTAATGAACTTAGTCAAGCTTTGCAAATAACCTTGTTACAACTTGTACTTGTAATGTTTCTAAGTGTGGCCAACTTCTGTATCTTTGAGTATATTATTAATACATCATTTTATTATTGTCTAACCTGATCCTTGCACTTCATTACAAAACCATAACTCAATCTTTCCCTTAGGTTCTTTTGTTACATCTTGTTGATTAAATCCTCTTCATCAATCAACTAAGTGATAGTACTTGGATCTTATGAGAAATTTGTCATTCCAACAAACAACAGGTTTGACATCAATGACAAAACAATGATTGAAAACATTCTTTATCAACAATCTCCCTCTTTACAAACAATATTCTTTCTTCAACAATGATCTTTTCAATAAATTTTCTAACATTTCTATAGTCTTTTCAATGATTCTAGGTTTTTTTGCAAAAACTACTCCAGGAACATTATATTCAATTTTTTATTTTTTTGCATTTTGTGGGATATATTGGTTGTTTCAAGTCTAGGGATCAATTTTGTTGCTTTAGATCTTTCATTATGAGGTGTACTATATTTTATATTATTCTTATGTGTCTTCTGATTCTTATTGACATTATTTTGTAGAATTTTTGAAAACGCATTGAGATAAAGTGTCACTTTATTGCATTTTGGGATCTTACACAATTTTGTGTCTTGTTGTACTCACACTACATTTTAAAGAGCCTTGTGGGTTTCCTGCTATCTATTTTTGTCATCTTCCTTTGTCAAGTGACTATTCCTTCCATGACATTAGCCTCATGATGTGTTGATGACACATGCCTTTATAGGTGTTTGTACTTCTTTTGCACTCTCAATGTTCTTGGTTTTTCTTTCTACGTGAGATATTGCATTCTATTTTAGTGTTCCTATCTTACCACTCATCATTATAAGGGTTTTTGTTGGTTCTATTTCTTTCTTGGTTTGATAGAGTGAGCTATGTATTTAGTACATGTTCCTATGTACTAAATTATTGCACAGTGGTTGGATACCTATGCATTTTGGTGAGATGGATTATTTATCGTATGGACACTCTTTCAATCCTATTTTTGGAGGTTATTGAGTTGTTGTTATGCACGATGTTAAATGGTAGGAATTCTTTCAAACTCATCTCTTAAAAAGTCAATCTTGTGAATCAACTTCAAGGTTCCAGGTGATATCATGACCCACTAGAATCCACTTAGTTGAAGATGAATGTTTTTGTTCACAAGGAGGCCTTTGCTGGTTCAAATGATCTCGGATAAGATGTAGAATCTGCTCACTACTTCAAAATAAACACACAAAAAAGAACTATGTTTTTGTATTTTTTTGTTTTATATGAATGCAATCTAACAATGTAGCCAGTATCGATTCCTATTTTAACAAGGGGTTAGTAAAGAAAATAAAAAGAACTTTAAAGAAAATAATGTGAAAGTAAAATCCTAATAGACATAAGTTATGGAAACAACATGTCTGTGAATTAAGCTTTCAAAGAAATCGATAGGTAACCAATGAAAGTAGGAGTAGCGCTTCCTAGATTCCACTGATGCAATTGTCAATGGAAAATGTAGTAACTATATGATGTTTCACTCTTCATCAAATTGCAAGGCCACAAAAAGTGTGTTATGCGAGACAAAGAGTTATGCAGACACAATTTGGTATTTCTTCTCGAGCTAGATACATTAGTGAAATTTTTAAAATCATAGCAAACACCAGAATTAAAGATCGCACAACCAAAAATAATGCAATAAACTGTTGGCTCAATCACAATTCCATGAACATAGATTCACAAAAATATGACACATTTAGGTAATAATTAGTACACTCCAAATGCGAGTAACAAAAGCATAATATTATTGTAAAATAATGGCAGCCCTGATTACATATTACAATCCCATATTTATCAAAAATCATCTCTTTAATTTGTGTTGAGAGTGAGAGATATCTTAATGCAATCAAATGCTTCTAATTTAATAAAACAATCTAATTATATAAAAACTCACTATCTAACTGGTGCTTAGTAGGACTCCATCCATTTTTATTTCATTAATTGGATCCATGAGCCTTAACATGTCATAAAAAAAGAAATAATGAGATATTAAGAAGAATAGAGCCTTCAATCAATGTGGAAGTGTCTAGAAGTATCAAAAATAGAAGCTAGTCCTTCACTGGGCGTCTTTCAGAGTTAAACTATTATCACAATGTGTTTTCAATGGATGTAAAGCTCTAATTTTGGAACTAGCAGTTAACTGTCATCGCACCTCTGAAAAAGTGCACCTCAAAAGAAATGCATTAGCACACCTACACACCTTTGAATTCTTCAAAATTCTTCCAACACTTTGTAACCAAAAAATGCACTAGTGCACCATCGCACCTCAACGGTCTAAAATTGCAAAATTTTGCTGAGTGTCAAAAATGAAATTTCAGCTTCTAGGTTTTGTCCCCCATCATACCAAAGCTATGTCTGGATGCTTGCCCTTGAATTTCTCATTAATCTCAGTGATTTTTTCTATATCCAATAAATCTAAAGCATTATACTTGTCCTCGACCTTCTACCTATTTACCTCAATACGAGTCTTAGCAAAATCTTTGAGTTTAGTATCCAACTCTAACAAGGCTTCTTCTATCCTGAATGCTTGCCAGATAACTTCATTGCTAGAAGCCTCATCAAAAATATTTCTAAATTTTTTCACTACTACCTCAACCGATATCAATTTTTCTTGTGCATCATCTTCAAAAATCTTGAGACACGCATCACTATAATGTTTCTTTGCTTCCAAAATCTACTCTCAAGCTTGGTCCTTAAGCTGGTGGATCTTTGCATGTAATGAATCCATTACTTTATTGATATCCACTATCTTTTCTATAGTATATACATCATTAATTAATCATTAATTAAATCTATCTTTATATCCACTATCTTTATGAATCATTAATTAAATCTAGTTCCTCTATAGTATATACATCCATGAGCATTCTATATCTATGGCCTTTTATAGCATGTAACACCTGTAAATCCTTTCCCCATGCATGTACCTCATCCATAATACTAAAATATTATTTCAAAATTACTACCATTTTATCCACATTGTCTAGCATAGCATGAAATAGCTTTAGATTTCTTGTGATGATCAGAATGCCTTTCTCCTCAAAACTTTCCTACCATTGTTGACAGGCATTGAAAAAGGGATCTAATTGTACAACCCCCCATCTCTTCTTTCCAGTGTAGCATTCAGAGTCTCCTTGGGGTGTTCAGGATCCAAGGGACCAAAAACTTTGGCTAAATATCCCTTTAAGATTTCATTTTGCCTTCAAAGTGTTATTAATTTTGCTCCTTCTTGTTCCAAACTCCTAAATACCTCCTTCATCCCCATTGTGACCATCAACTTGGTTGTATCCAATGTAGGTTTTCCAAGCATGAACTCTCTAATTTGGTAATTTTGTGGATCTGAATCATCAATTTTTGAATCCGAAGGTAGGATAGCCACTTGTGCAAATAAATCTTGATTCTGATCAATATCATTGATTTGGTTTTGTTAGAACCTCAATTAGTTCTATCATGTCTTACTCATTGACATTAAATTTTTGCTTCTTGTTTCTTATCAATTCTTTCTACAACCATCTTGGGATAAGCTCCACTAAAGGCCTACCTCTTGAGGATGAAGGAGTTTTCACTACTATCCCCTTTTCGTTATCACTCCTTTATAGGGTTTTCTCTTTCTGTGATGGCTCTCCCTCTATAGTCTCTATTTCAGTGGAGCCCATAGTTATTACCTTGGTGTCTTGGGAAGCTTGCTAAGGATATTTGACCATTGGTTCACCTCCAGACACTTCATCATTTGCTATTTGTTGTGGTTGTTCCTCCTATTCCTTTTGAACTTGTTCTTCCTCCATACTTGGTGGTAGATGAGTAGCAAAGCCTTTATCCACAACTGTGACTTGCACTAGGGATGAAGGCATTATCTCAGGACCCCATGACTCTAGTGGTATTTGAGTCCAATAGTCCTATTAGGGCTCATTGGTTAGTGTATCCCTGATCTTGTCTCTAATTAACTCAGTCCTCACTAGCATGAAATCAAAATTTGACATCTTAAATATGTCAGTACCCTCTACATTTTTCTCATCAATCCATTGTTGCATTTCATCCTCTGATGTGGTCATTTGTAGAGGTTCTTTTGGGATTGGTGGTGCTGTAGCAGTGGAACTTCTTCTCCTTTCCTATTCTATGGCTCTTGCTAGCCAGGTTCCTCTATTGAGGATACATTGTCCTTATCATCCTCTTCTTCATCCTCCTCAAGAATAGGTTCTAGGATTGATGGGGCAAGGACTACTCTCTAGATCACCCTTTTCCTTTTCTTGATAGGAGTCTTGATCTTTCTTCCTTTCTTAGGTGCAGCAAGGGATGCTTGTTCTCTACCAAGGTGGAGAGATCTCTTGAATCTCAACTTCTTTCTCTATTTGGCTAGGTACAGTAGCTAGTGATAGTTGTAGGTCATCCTAAACTTGTGGCACCCTTGTATCCTTTGACCAGGTTGTATATTTACTTCTTCTTGTTGTAGGGATGTCAAGATTTCACCCTCTTCTAGTTCAATTCTTTGTGGTGAACTTATTTTCCTCTTACATTAGCCTCCACTCTTCTAAGCTTTGTAATAACCCACTAGCCCATCAACTTGATGCATTATTTTTGGCTTTGCTGGTTATTGAGTTGCAAAGGTAGGAATGGTAACTTTCTTTCCTCTGCCTTTAGCTAGGAAATCTTGTGCATGGAAAATCATCATTTCAAGTATTGTATCAACCTCAAATGGCTTCTTGATCCATTCCTACATCATCTTAATAATGTGCCTCACTCTATGGTTGTGTTAGTGAACATATTGTTCTCAAAGAAAATGCATGCAAATGTAACCCTGAATGCCCAAGTGAGAAGAATAATCAGCACCAATAGTTAGATAGGTTATCATTGGATTGATAACCTTCCTCTGAATTTTATCGGGTATAGCTCCCTGTGTAAAATATACAATGAATTAATTATGGATGCTTTCAACCAGAAAGCACAAAAGGATTTCAAAAATCTACCTGTAAACACAAAGTAAATATGGAAAAACTAAACAACTACAAGAGAATAAATGGCAAATGACACAAAGTCCATTCATTGCAATATGTTACAAAGGATGAAGTCAAGAAACACATTTTCCATCTTCTTGAGAAAGTGCAGAAACAAAGCTATGAAGATGTCTTGCGATCAGAATGTATACAAGAAATAGCAACTGTAAAAGAATAATCTAAAGAAAACTAAAGTGATACAAAGATCACGATTAGTGGAAAGAGGATCGCTCAAACTCTAAGTTTTGACATACAATCAACTTCCAAGTCTCCCTTCCCTAAGGCATAATAGATACAAAGACGTTATTACACATTCATAATTACAATCACCATTAAAGAAAGCATAAACTCCTTCTTTGTATTACATAAACAAAACACAACTCTCCTATTTTCTAACACATAGTTTAGAAAAGAGAAAAGAAACCCTCACTTTGCTCCCTATAACCTTCACAAGAAAAGTGGGATAATTCTAAAAAAAACCTTTCCCCTTGTTGTAGCCCACAGTCTACAGTCTCAGAGAGAAAAGATGGAACCCCTATATTCACTTGTTGTTGCATATTTATCTTTTCTCTATTGGTTTCAGTTTAGTTTGAGTAACTGATTCTTTGAAAGAATACCCATCCTTTTATCTTCCCGAGCATCCGATCAACTCTATTCTTTATAATTTGACATCCCCTTTAAACTTTTAAAAAAATTTCCTTCATAAGATAAACTTTATCACAAGTTTTATTATTTTCAATGGCTTCTCATCTTTATAATGTCTTGCTACATTAAATAGCTTTCAAAGCTTTTAGACAACATTTCAAGATTTCTTTTTGGCTACATTAGATTATTTAATTAAGCATTTTGTGAGCACCTCTATGATATATGCATGGATAGGTGGAATTTTCAAAGTTTGAAAAGGAAAATGGATATTATAAAAGATAGGTGCATGGTGGCCCATATTTCTTCATGCAATCTATCCTTTGACTCAAACAGTAATCTCCATTATTCCCATATGATCATAGTAGAAATAGGATTTTTCTCTGCAGATGAGCATTTTATTATTATCTTCATTCCAGCTTCTTTGATATTACACAATTTTTGCTTTGTACTCCTGAGTTCCCACCCCTAGTCACACTGATTGCTTCCATCCTCACTTTACAACAATCCAAATTATGTTTTGAGAAGGGGTTCATACCCAGTGACATTTCTAGGTTGGATCTCATTGGAAAATCAATAGTCTCTTCTATGTGTGAAATGATACATACTAAGGCCAATGGTAAGAGTGAATTGGAGTCTTCAACTAGGGCTTTCAATAATGGAGAGATTCCTCAACTAAATCATGTAATAATATATATATATATCTCCAATTGTTAGTTTTGATGAGCAATTGTGTATTGCAATTCATTGACCATTCTCTTTTGTAAGTTGTCGTAGCACATACACATCCTACAGTAGGAAAAGGATTTGTTAAAGATTTCTAATCACTCTTACTATCATCTCCACCATATTGAGTTGAGTTTCCATTCCAAAATGCATTTTTATCATGAAATGAGTCATCTTCATCATGCTTGAGTGTATGTATTTTACTTTCCTAGCCTCTTTTTTCTACGTTGCTATTGGTTCCCATCATTTGACTTTTCCCAAGAATATTTGATTTTGGTGTGTACATTCTATTTTGTCCCACATCTTTGGATGCATCTTGCAAAGATGGATTTGAACCATATTTCCAAATAGAGTATCTTGATGTGGATTCCTAATTTGAGGATCTGCCACCAAAATAGGAGAAGGGGTTGACATAGGACAATATTCTTGAAAAAATTCTAGGGCTAGTTTCACTATTTTGTGGACCTGTATCTCCCATAGTGTTGGCTTGTGATGATGAATTCCAATTAGATGGAGTAACAACAGACTTATAAGGCACAAGAATAATTGTTTCTCTCATCCCCAAGTTTAGCTCAAGAAGCATCTTCTCCATATTATGTTCATGCAATGAATGTCAAACTTTGGGATGCCAAATCCACCATTGCACTAGTTGATTGCATTTGCTAAAGCATCATCTGCAAGTCTTTAGACTTTGAAATGAAAGATTTTAGATGCTATAGAACTCGAATCCTCCATGTCTTCAAGATTATAAGAGATTATTACCCAATATACATCAATATCTTTGTGCATGAAATAAGTGCTCTATACATAGGCTAGCCGCAACAATACCACCATTGACCTAGAAAGAATATATCACTATTAATGAACTCGACACCAAGATGTTCCTCAAACTTGATTGGGAGGAAGTATATCCATCCTCGATGCATCTACATCTAGCTTCTACTGTTCATACCTATTTAATTTTCATTGAATTCACTTGGATCGTATAACTATAGATCCCTTTTTCTGGGTGCAATCTTTAGTCGAGCATGATATAGCTAGTATTTATCAATAATTAACTCCTTGCACATCAAAGGGCACTCTACTAGGTGATGCTTTCTTCACTTCTACTATTAAAGTTGGTAAACTAGTTTCTGTTATTCATAACACTCTGAAAAGAGACTTGTAATCTTAATGAAGAGATCTCCGACTCAAATTCTCACAATCAAATAAGTCTTCTTGATTGTAAAGGTCATAATGTGAGCGAGTTTATTGCAAGGTAGTCAGCCACCTCCATTTGAGAAGATTCATTTGTTTTTCCAATTAAAAAGGGGATACCACAACCATAATCCCATATTCAAAAATGTGTACAAACCTCTAATTAATCTCCTTCCACATCTAACATGTTGGAAATCTAATTGAAAAGCTCAATATTGAAGATCAAAGAGGGAGATTGTTGTTTTCAATCATTTTTTTGTCATTGATGTCAAACTTGCTACTTGTAGGAATGACATTTTCTTATAAGATCTGAGTACTATCACTTAGTTGATTGATGAAGAGGATTTGATCAATAAGATTTGACAAGAGCACCTAAGGGAAAGGTAGAGTGATGATGTTGCAATGAAATGCAAGGATTAGTTAATAAAATGGTTAAATGATGTATTGTTAGCATACTCAAAGATATAAAGGTTGGTCACACTTAGAAACATTGGAGGAAGAAGTTGTAACAAAGGTAACTGCAAAGCTTAAATTAAGATCATTAGTGGGTGCCGAGAAAGTTAGTTGAAGTCAAGAAAATTCTTAGTTGGAGAATAGTAACAGGAAATTCTAGTGTGTGCCTAGTGATCTTCAAGTGTCAAGCATTAGGAAAAACACAGTTGATGCCGAGTAACACAGTATGTGTCAAACACCAGTATTTCAATAATGTCGAGCTGCTACATTATTTTAAATGACAAAGATTCACCAAATCTTCATCAACAAAGTGGTTGTCTTGAATTTTTTGAATGTGTTGGAAGATAAGGATGATGAGCTGGTGCCACAGAATTCTGTGTAAATCATTTTTAGGAAAATTCTAAAGGATTATTTAAGAATTCTAGAGGAAATAAAATATGGGTTAGATGCAATAAATCCTACCTAATTCATACAAATTTAAATTAAAGAATGGAAGAATTAAGTGGGAAAAAGACTCCAAGACTTCTATTTAAGGAGTCATAGACCAAGAAGCAAAGAGTTGTTGATACTATTTTTGCTGAAGAGCTAAGTCTGCAAAGTAGTTAGAAGGGTGTCAAGAGGGAGACATCTAGGAGAAGGAAGAGAATAGAGGCTTTTCTTCTACAAGTGGTCATGAAGACATTATTTCATTGGTACATTGAGTATGGAGACTTAAGGAGACTAAGCTTGAAAGGAGGGTAAGCTATCTAAGTTGCAAAGATTGAAGGCTAGGCAAGGGTATGAGCTGAGAAGTGATCTAAGATCTGCAAGATAAGTTGTATGTTGTAGTCAGGTCAAAGATTTTCTAATACTCTCTAGCAATTGTACTAGATCTAAAAATCCTATGGACTTAGGTCGACCTAAAAAACATTTGTAAATCCTTTAACAAGGTGGCATTCCAAGTGAATGTTCTAAAGTCCTTTAACTAGGCCCACTTCTAATAATGTGGATAAATCCTCTAACAAGGTCACATTTAATAGTGTGTTGTAAGCCTTTAACAAGGTAGGCCTTTCATAGGGCATCATGTCATAAGAGTGAGATTTAAGTAGCATGTTACTGATGTTTTTTTTCCAAATTGGGTTTCCACGTAAATCATTATGTTATGTATTGATTTCTTTTGTGTTATGCTTGCATGTTGATTTACAATAACTTGCTAGTTAGATAAGTTAAAGCTTGGATGAATAAATGGTTGAATGAGCTCACTATACTTAGTGAAAAGTTTCAGTAGGACATTTGGACCTTGAATAACTAATTCACCCCCATCTCAGTTATTCTAAAGCATTTCTAACAATTGGTATCAGAGCCATCTACTGATTTAGTTTCAAGGTACTAGAAGCAAGAAGGTCAAGATGTCCAAAAGAGAAGTTCCCAAGCTCAACAAGGACAACTTTGCTGCATGGTAGATTCTGATGAAATTTTACCTTGGATCAATAGGTGAATATGCAAAAACCTCAATTGGAACAGAACATGTAAATCCAACAGGACCTCTTACTGCAGATGATTTGAATAAAAAGAAGGAGCATAATCAAGCAATGTTGGAGATTGCCCTTGCACTCAATTATTTAGAATACAGTAACATCAAAGATTGTGACATTACATTCAAGATGTGGAAAGCCTTATCAGATATCTATGAAGGAGATCAGAATGTCTAGAGAGAAAAGAGGGAAAGTCTAAGAGGAAAGTTTGATGACATGAGAATGGATGAAGGTGAAAATGTTGCAAGAATGAAAGAAGTAGTAAGTGCAATAAGGAGTCTGGGTGGTCAATTGGAAGAAGAAACTATCATCAACAAGTACTTAAGAACCCTACTCCCTATTTATGCTATTAGAATTTTAGCCATCCAAGAGCTAAGGTGTGTACAAGGAAACACACTACCTTTGAAGAAATAGTGGGAAGACTTACTGCATTTGAGCTATCCAATTTTGATAACTATAGACCTAAGAACATTCAATCTTCTTTCAAGGCTAAGATGACAATAAAAGACACCGAGGAGGAGACATAAAGCAAAAAGAGAAGAAAAGAAAAATATGCATCCAGTGATAGCAGTGCAGATGAGGAAGATGTGGAACAGTTAGAAGCACTACTGGCTAGGAGATTTCATAGAGGCAAAGATAAATTCAAAGGTAAGCTACCTATCATATGTTTCAATTGCAATAAAGTAGGTCATATTGCTGCAAGATGTACACAGAAGAAGAATTACAAAGAAGGAAAGAAGTACAAGAACAAAAAAGAAGATGATAGCAAAGACTACAAGGAAAAAGGCAAGAGATGCTACATTGGTGAAGAGGATTCAGATGAGAATGATGATGAAGTAGTCTATGTAGCCATGAAGGATGAATCAAACAAAGAAGAAGATAAAGCAACAACATTGGTTACCTGTGTGAACAAGAATGGCAAGTGGATCATAGACAGTGGATGCTCACATCACATGACAGGAGATAAAAGTAAGTGCATTACCTTCACTCAATATGATGGAAATAGTGTTAGATTTGGTAATGATGATCCATGTCAAATTAGAGGAAAAGGCTCTATTAAACTCATGGAGAAAATTTCATGTGATAATGCAAACTATGTTGAAGGATTGAATTACAACTTGTTGAGTGTATCATAGTTAGGCAATGTAGGTTGCAAAGTTGAATTTGGAAACAAAACTGCCAAGATCTATGACACTGATGGAAATCTAATAGGAAAAGGTGAACAAACTAGGAGTAATCTATTTTATCTAGATATGGAAGATGCAACATGTCTTTTTATTAGACTTGATGATGTGTGGTTATGGCATAAAAGGTTGTGTCATGTTAACTTTGATAATTTGATCTGCATCAGCAAGGAAAAGAAGGTCAGAGGGTTGCCCAAATTAAAGAAACTTGAAAATACAATGTGCAAAAAATGTCAACTAGGGAAGATGACTAGGTCTAGTTTCAAAAGAAAAACATACACTTCCAAAGAAGTACTAGAGTTAGTCCATACAAACTTATGTGGTCTAATAGAAGTAAAAAGCTACCTAGGAGATAGATACATAATGCTATTTGTAGATGATTATTCTAGGATGATGACTCCTATGTTTTTAAAGAAAAAATCTAATGCATTTCAAATGTTTAAGTGGTATTGGGCCAGAGTTGAGAAGGAAACAAGAAAGAATTTGAAGTGCCTAAGGTCAGACAAAGGAGGTGAGTTCACATCAAAGAAGTTTGAAATATTTTGCAATGACAAAGGTATCAAAAGACAAACATCAGTACCAAGAACTCCACCACAGAATGATATTGCTGAAAAAAGGAATAGGTCAGTGATTGACTATGGTAGAACCATGATGATGAAGAAAAATGTTGCACTAAAATATTGCAGAGAAGTTGTAAGTACTACAGTCTCCACACTGAATAGAGTTCAAGTCAAGAAAAGTACAAATGCAACACCTTTTGAACTATGTTATGGTCACTCACCGAATGTCAAACATTTCAAAGTATTTGTTTGTAAATGTTATATCCTTAAAGATACTAGAAATGGAAAGTTTGATGCAAAGAGTGTTGAAGGCATATTCCTTAGATACTCCACTAGAAGTAAGGCATATAAGTGTTTGAATACTAACACTAACAAGATTGTGAAGAGTGCAAATGTAAATTATGAGCATGCAAAAGTCCAAGTTGATGAGTCCAAGCAACCAGAGGATTATAGATCCTTTGTATACTTCTATTAAGGAATGACTATTGAATAAAATGCTACAAATCAAGTTGGGAATCAGAAAAAAAATTCAGTATCTGTCGAGTCTTAGCCTGTGAATGCCAAGCTGCATTCATAAGTTGAGTTGTAGAATGTAGAAAATGCACATTCTGATTCTGAGAATAGTATACATGAAAGGAATGATGAAGTGCTAGATGAAGAAGAACAAAATGACTCTAAAGTTGAAGGATCAAATATGGAAAGAAGGACAGAATCAAAGTTATCTAAGTATGTGAGAAGAAATCACCCTGCAGATCAAATCATTGGTGACAAAGATGCTAAACCAATGACAAGGAATAGACTAAGGAATGAATCATGTCTATTGAGAAAGATTGAACCCAAAATAGTGAAAGATGCACTACAAGATGATGACTAGTATAAAGCCATGGAAGAGGAGATAGATCAGATTGAGAAGAACAAAACATGGACCTTAGTTCCTAGACCAACTGATAAGAATGTGATTGGTACCAAATGGGTGTTTAGAAACAAACTTGATGAGAATGGTGAGATAACAAGAAACAAAGCCGAGCTAGTTTGTAAAGGCTATGCACAAGAAGAAGGATTCGATTATGGAGAAACATTTGTCCCTAATGCAAGAATGGAAGGAGTAAGAACATTACTTGCATATGCTACATACACCGATTTAAAAGTCTACCAAATGGATTTAAAGTCTGCTTTTTTGAATGGTATACTAGAAGAGGAAGTCTACATAGAACAACTAGAGGTATTTGTAGATGAGAAGAATAAGGAGATGGTATACAAACTAATTAAGGCACTTTATGGATTGAAGCAAGCACCTAGAGCATGGTATGAGAGATTGCACAAATATCTTGTAAAGATAGGATTTGAGAGAATAGATGACAACAACAACTTGTACATCAAAGATGAAAAAGGTAAAGACATTTTGATATCATAAATCTTTGTTGATGATATAATATTTTGAGGAAAAGATCTTCTATGCAAATATTTTGCTGATCAAATGAAACATGAATTTGAGATGTCAATGTTTGGAGAAATCAAATTCTTTGTTGGATTGCAAGTACATCAATTGAAGCATGGCATATTTGTGACCCAATCCAAATACATCAAGGAGATACTCAAAACATTTGGGTTAGAAGATTCAAAACCGGTTAGCATACAAATAGCAACTGGACATAAGTTATCTAAAAATGATGAGTCAGCTAAACTAAATCAGACATTGTATAGATCAATGCTTAGAAAGCGGCAATATGTTGTACATAGTAGACTAGAAATTGCATTAGCTATTGAAATAGTGGCTAGATTTTCTACAAATCCAAGAGAAAATCACTTAATGGCAGTAAAGAGAATACGGAGATACTTGAAAGGAACTAATGACTTTGGCTTGTACTACAAGAAGAATGAGAAGTTTGAACTGAGAGCCTACACTAATGTAGATTGGGGAGGAAACATTGATGATAGAAAAAGAACTAGTGGAGGAGCATTTTTCTTGGGAAAAAGGTTGATTACATGGACTAGAAAAAAGAAAAGTTGCACCTCGCAGTCCACTACTAAAGCTGAATATGTTGCAGCTACTATAAATTGCACCAATATTGTATGGATCAAACATTTGTTGCAAGGTATGAAGGAAGAAATAATTGAGCCTATGATACTTTATTGTGATAATACAAGTGCTATCAACATCTCAAAGAACCCTGTAATGCATGCTAAAACCAAGCATATTACAATCAAGTATCACTATGTAAGAGAGTTGGTGGAAGACAAACAAGTGAAGATGGAATATGTTAGCTCAAAGGAACAGATTGTTGACATCTTCACAAAAGCACTACCTAAAGATGCTTTTGATACCCCTAGCCAAGGCTACTTGAAGCAAAAGTAAGAATGCCCTACATCAAATGAGCTAAATACTGAAGATTTTACACATTGATGTAGAGGTTGTTTACTTTAAGGTTCATGCCTAAAGTAGTAGAAGTGCTGAAATTTCAAATCAGTCACAAGCAAGGTGATAGAGGGAGAAATTGAATGAACTTGCATAAGCTACACCTACATACTAAGATGCTAATATGGCTTTGGAATTTTTTTCAAAGAGGGAGAAATAGCAAAAAACTTATCAACAACATGTGATGAATATGATCAAAAGAAGATAGAGGTAGAAGTTGATATCAGAAGTTGATCAGAACAACAGAAGATGAGCAATATAGAGGGAGAAAAACAAAGCACAAGGATACAACAACCAAGAGGGAGAAAAAAAAATGAAGCAATCAAAATAGTAGGAGATGTGAAGTTACAATTTACCTTTTGGCATTTGACTTATTGTTCTAACCTAGTTAGCTTGTGGTTGAATAGTTTAGTTTGATGGTTGATCAGTTTGGTTTGCCATAAATGCCAAAGAGGGAGATTATTGAAAATCTAATTGAAAAGTGCATTATTGAAAATCAAAGACGGAGATTGTTGCAAAGAAAAAAAAGATTGTTGTTTTCAATCATTGTTTTGTAATTGATGTCAAACTTGCTACTTGTAGGAATGACATTTTCTTATAAGTTCCAAGTACTATCACTTAGTTGATTAATGAAGAGGATTTGATAAATAAGATGTAACACGAGCACCTAAGGGAAAGGTTGAGTTATGATGTTGTAATGAAGTGCAAGGATCAGTTAAGACAATGGTTAAATTATGTATTGTTAGCATACTCAAAGATACAGAGGTTGGTCACTCTTAGAAACATTGGAGGAAGAAGTTGTAACAAAGGTGATTGCAAAGCTTAAACTAAGATCATTAGTGGGTGCCGAGCAAGTTAATTGAAGCCGAGAAAATTCTGAATTGGAGCCAAGTAATAGGAAATTCTAGTGTGTGTCGAGTGATCTTTAGGTGTCGAGCATTAGGAAAAACACAGTTGATGTTGAGTAACATAGTATGTGTTGAGCACCAGTATTTCAATATTGCTGAGCTACTACATTATTTTAAATGATGAATATTTTCCAAATCTAAGCCAACAAAGTGATTGTCTTGAATTTTTTGAATGAGTTGGAAGATAAGGATGATGAGTTGGTGGCACATAATTCTATGTAAACCATTTTTGGGTGAATTCTAAAAGGTTACTCAGGAAGTTTCTAGAGGAAATAAAATATGGGTTAGATGCAATTAATCCTACTTAATCCATACAAATTGAAATTAAAGAATGGAAGAATCAAGAAAGAAAAGGACTTCAAGACTTCTATTTAACAATTCATAGACCAAGAAGCAAAGAGGTGTTGATACTGTTGTTGCTAAAGAGCCAAATTTGTGAAGTAGTTAGAAGGGTGTCAAGGGGGAGACATCTAGGAGAGGGAAGAACATAGAGGCTTTACTTCTACAAGTGGTCATAAGGAGATGATTGCACTAGTACATTGAGTATGGAGACTCAAGGAGACTAAGCTTGAAAGGAGGGCAAGTTGTCTGAGTTGCAAAGATTGAAGGCCAGGCAAGGATATGAGCTGAGAAGTGATCTAAGATTTGCAAGATAAGTTGTATGTTGATTTGAGAGTTGATGAGCCCTTTTGAACCACCGAATCTTTGAATGAACCTCTTAGAATAGATCATTAAACCTACATGAGAAAATTGAACTATTTTGAACCACTTTGAACTACTTCAAACTTCAGTTTGAAGTGATTCAAAAACTCTCTGCACTTGAAGTTTTAAAAGTGTCCATATCAGGTGCTAATAGGAGCTCTAATTGTGGGGCTATTTTTGATGCAAAAATAGAGGACTCCAGCAATATTTTTCCAAAGATGGGTGCCTTAAAAATTGGGCAAATAGAGTCACCAAGAAAACTGAGAGCTGCTTATAGAGAGGACGAAGGGGAGTAGGGCAAAGAAAACAAGCCAAAACACCTAAACTACTAGCAAGCATGAAGCTTGCACATTATTCAAACTAGCACTACGCACAAAAAACAATATTTACAAAGGTAGGAAGAGAACCTACCATAAGAACCAAAAGAAAGACGAAGTTATGTGATTCCATTTACCGATTGGGAGAAATAGGAGCCTTTTGGAATCAACAAATCATACCTCAATGGAATAGCTCCAAACTATTGCTTGCTAACACCTCTTTCAATGCCAAACTTCAAACTAATAGCATACATACATATGCTGATCCAACACTCTTTTTTGAAAAGCCATAACTCATCATAGTACTCTCCTTCACTTGACAATTGATCTTTCACATTCACAAGTTTAGATTCCATTTCAAGCTGAAAAACATAAAATGTAGAAATCTCACCAAAAGATGATGTGCAATACCCAAAAATGTTTTCATGAAGATTCAATTCTTGCACATGGTCATGGTCAACTTGTAGCCATAGAGATGCCTCATTCAACATGGACTCAACCCTTGGATATATGTTTTCTCCATTTCTTTCAAGGAACCAGCTGTCATCAAACATGCCACAAATTCCATCCTTTTCTCTTTCCAAAATGCCATCACATGTTTCAACATTTTTCTCACAATCCAAATCAGCAAAAATATGCATAGATGGATGAAAAGAATTTTTTTCAATGAATGCTTCATTCTCAATCTGATTTAAACAAATACCTAAGACATCATCAAAGAAATGATCTGGCTTGAGTGATGACAAGAATGTGTCTATGATTCCTTCTTCCTCATTAAGAGGAGTGGCTTTTGACATCTCAACTGAATCACCCCTAGATTGGAAGTTAGTTTCATACCTCCTTTCCCCAAGAAGAAAATGAGCATGAAGATTTTTGTTCAAATGCATCTTTACCTTATTTTCACAAAAAATTGGATCATCATCAAATGGGCTGACTTGATAGAGGTCTTTTGATTGAAGATATAACAAGAATTCATCAATGATTTCTTCTTCTTGATCAAGTGGTGTTCTTCTCCGTGCTTCAGCTAGATAGTTTACAAACTAAGTATTCACTTTAGCATCTTTATCATAAGAAAGAAGCTTTTCTTCATGCACTTTCACCTTGTCATAATTACAAATTTCATCATCAAACTGAACGAATCATCGCATGGGTTGACTACTGACTTTCAAGCATGAGGAATCATCTTCATTTTTCATGAAATTAGGAAGTTCATTTTTAGGCTGCATGTTATTTTGAATCTTTTCATCAAGAAGTCTTTTAAAAGAAAGATGATCAATATCAAAGGTGAAAGATTGAAATTTTGGTGGTAAGTTGTCTACTTTCTCACCAATAGGAACTTCTAAAATGAGATGACTATCAATATTCTCAAAACTGAAACTTCCAAGACATGGAGAAAAAGATCTAGATGCACCTCCATTAAAATCAGCATTACCTATAAGGTCTGACATTGCAATATCTTCAAAATGGAAAGATTCAAGAATATGGTATATTTCAATATTCACACTCAAAGAGCCAATGCCCTCACAATCTCCCATGATATTTAAGGATTCATTTTTAGACAAAGCATCACTAGAAAGTATTTCAACAGAATCTTCAAGCAAAGAATGATCACCATGATCCTCTACTATAAAATTTCTACATGGGGTAAAGAAATATCTTGAGACAAAATTTCATCATCATTGCTTACCCTTTCTCCATTGTTGGCACAAATATTCTCATCTATTGAAACTGGATCAACATGAGGCTGGAGTAACTCTGGTTGTACTTCTTGGTCATTCATGACAAGGAGATTGAGATACATGGGTGAGATTGAGATAATGGGAGGTTCATCATCATCTACCTCTAAATGCTTCTTCAACTAGACCACCTTCGCTTCAAGTTCTTGCAAGTCCTTCAGCTTGTGAAATCTTCTGCAGAGGCCTTTCCAAAGTAGCCAAGATCTTGCATCATCTTCAAATCTTATATTTTTATGGATTCCCTTGGAAATACTTTCTTTAAATCTATCCACAAAGTTATGTAACACTTTATCATCAATTTGACAAAGTTCCAGGAGAGAAGGGTCTGGCCTTATTTTTCTCATGACTTCTATATCTGGCATGTTCTTTTTGTAGAGTCACCAATCTCCTACACATGGAGATAATTATAAAATTGAGGAATCAAATGTTAGGCACTTAAATATTTTCTTCAATTTCCCTAGCAAAGTCACCAAAAATCTATTAGTGAACATATTGTCCTCCAAGAAAATGCATGCAAATGTAACCCTGAATGCCCAAGTGAGAAGACTAATCAGCACCAACAATTGGATAGGTTATCATTGGATTGATAACCTTCCTCTGAATTTTATTAGGTATAGCTCCCCATGTAAAATATATAATGAATTAATTATGGATGCTTTTAGCTAGAAATCACAAAAGGATTTCAAACGTCTACCTCTAAACACAAAGTAGATGTGGAAAAACTAAACAACTGCAAGAAAATAAATGGCAAATGACAAACTCCATTAAGCCCGATATGTTACGAAGGATGAAGTCAAGAAACACATTTTCCATCTTCTTTAGAAAGTGCAGAAACAAAGCTATGAAGATGTCTTGCAATTAGAATGTATACAAGAAATAGCGACTGTAAAAGTATAACTTAAAGAAAACTAAAGTGATACAAAGATCACGATTAGTGGAAAGAGGGTCGCTCAAACTCTATGTTTTGACATACAATCAACTTCCAAATCTCCCTTCCCTAAAGCATAATAGATACAAAGACCTTATTGAGCATTCACAATTACAGTCACCATTAAAGAAAGTAGAAACTCCTTCTCTATATTACATAAACAAAACACAACTCTCCTATTTTCTAACACATAGTTCAAAAAAGAGAAAAGAAGCCCTCATTCTACTCCCTATAACCTTCACAAGAAAAATAGGATAATTCTAAGAAAAACCTATCCCCTTTTTGTAGCCCATAGTCTATAGTCTTAGAGAGAAAAGATGGAACCCCTATATTCACTTGTTGTTGCATATTTATCATTTCTCTATCAGTTTCAGTTCAATTTGAGTAACTGATTCTTTGAAAGAAAACCCATCCTTTTATCTTCCCAAGCATCCAGTCAAACTCCATTCTTTATAACTTGACATCCCCTTTAAACTTTTAAAAATTTTGCTTTCATAAGATAAACTTTATCGCAAGTTTTATTATTTTCAATGGCTTCTCATCTTTATAATGTCCTGCTATGTTAAATAGCTTTCAAGGCTTTTACACAACATTTCAAGATTTCTTTTCGGTTGCATTTAATTATTTAATTAAATACTTTGTGAGCACCTCTATGATATATGCATGGACATCTGGCATCTTAAAAGTTTGAAAAGGAAAATGGATATTATAAAAGATACGTGCCTCATGGCCCATATTTCTTCATGCAATATGTCCTTAGACTCAAATAATAATCTCCATTATTCCCATATGGTCATAGCAGAAATAGGATTTTGCTCTATAGATGAGCATTTTATTATTATCATCATGCAAGCTTCTCTGATATTCCACAATTTTTTCTTTGTGGTCCAAAGTTCCCACCCCTGGTCGCATTGATTGCTTCCATCCTCACTTTACAACAACCCAGATTACATTTTGAGAAGGGATTCATACCAAGTGACATTCTCAAGTTGGATCTCACCAAAAAATTAGTAGTCTCTTCTATGTGTGAAATGATATGTACTAAGGTCGATGGTAAGAGTGAATTGGGGTCTTCAGCCAGGGCTTTCAATAATGGAGAGATTCCTCAACTAAGTAATGTAATTATATATATTTATATATATATATATATATATATATATATATATATATATATATATATATATATATATATATATATATATATATATATATATATATATATATATATATATATATATATATATATATATATATATATATATATATATATATATATCACCAAGTGTCTATTTTGATGAGCGACTGTGTATTGCAATTCAATGACCATTCTCTTTTGTAAGTTGTCACAACACATACACATCCTACAATAGGAAAAGGATTTGTTAAAGATTTATAATCTCTCTTACTATCATCTCCACCATATTGAGTTGAGTTTCCATTCCAAAATGCATTTTTATCATGAAATGAGTCATCTTCATCATCATGCTTGAGTGTATGTATGTTACTGCCCCAACCTCTTTTTTCTACCTTGCTACTGCTGCCCACCATTTGACTTTTCCCAGGAATATTTGATTTTGGTGTGGACATTCTATTTTGTTTAACATCTTTGGACACATCTTGCAAAGATGGATTTGGACCATATTGCCAAATAGATTTTCTTGATGTGGAATCCTGATTTGAGAATTTGCCACCAAAATAGGAGAAGGGGTTGATGTAGGAAAATATTCTTGCAAAAATTCTAGGGCTAGTTTCACTATTTTGTGGACCTGTACCTCCCATAGTGTTGGCTTGTGATGATGAATTCCAATCAAATGGACTAACAATAGACTTATAAGGCACAAGAATAATTGTTGTTCTCATCCCCAAGTTTAGCTTGAGAAGCATCTTCACCATATTTTGTTCATGCAATGAATGTCAAGCTTTGGGATGTTGAATCTACCATTGCATTAGCTGATTGCATTTGCCTAAGAATCATCTGCAAGACTTTAGACTTTGAAATGAAAGATTTTAGATGCTACAGAACTTGAATCCTCCATGTCTTTGAGATTATAAATGATTATTACCTGATATACATCAATATCTTTGTGCATGAAATATGTGCTCTGTACATAGGCTAGCCGCAACAATACCACCATTGATTGAGAAAGAATATATCACTTTTAATGAACTCAACACCAAGATGTTTCTCAAACCTAATTGGACGGAAGCATATCCATCCTTGATGTGTCTGTAGCTAGCTTCTACTACTTATACCTATTTAATTTGCATTTAATTCACATTGATCTTATAACTATAGATCCCTTTTTCTGGGTGCAACCTTTATTCAAGCATAATATAGCTGGTATTTATCAATAATGAACTCCTTACACAACAAGGGCACTATACTAGGTGATGCTTTCTTCACTTTTGCTATTAAAGCTGGTAAACTAGTTTTTGCCATTCATAACACTCTAAAAAGAGACTTGTTATCTTAATGAAGAGATCTCCAACTCAAATTCTCACAATCAAATAAGTATTCTTGATTGTAAAGGTCATAATGTGAGCGAGTTTATTGCAAGGTAGTCAGCCACCTCCATTTGAGAAGATTCATTTATTTTGCCAGTTAAAAAGGGGATACCACAACCATAATCCCATATTAAAAAAGGTGTACAGACCTCTAATTAATCTTCTTCCACATCTAACATTCATGAATTGAGCACACCTAAATCTACATTCAAACCCTAGATCTATTTTTTGTTCTGAATCTGGCATCTCGAAACTTGAGAATTTGATACAAAAACTATGGGACTTGATACTTTGATTTTTAATTTTGAGCATTGGTCTCTAGATTTTGAAAACTAAATTTGCATTTTGAAATAACATTCAAAACTTTTCAGGCATTCAACTGATGTGCTTTCCAAACCGTGAATGTGACATTTTTCTTCAACTAAACCTGCAAGTTGCCCTTTTGAACCACCGAACCTTTGAATGAACCTCTTAGAATAGATCATTAAACCTACATGAGCAAATTGAACTGGTTTAAACCACTTTCAACTACTTCAAACTTTAGTTCAAAGTGATTCAAAAAATCTGCACTTGAAGTTTTAAAATAGTTTCCATATCAGGTACTAATAGGTTGATATTTGAATTCTCCTCCCTATCAACCTTAGCACTCATAATAGGCCTATTGCCTATATTATCTCTATTAAATAGGGGATCCATCAACTTCTCAAAATCTTGTTTCCATATCTTCAAGGGAATTGTTATATTTAGGGCCTTTCCTACCAGTTACAAAGTCATCCTACAATAGTCCCTTATTTAGACATCATAGTCATTTGTAGCATTTATCCAATGGTCTTCAATGGCTTCCTCATGTTGAAACATCTTTCCTGCCGGAGTTTGCACTCTACCAATATTACCAAAACATGACCTTGGAGAATTATACTCTTCTAGGGGATATTGATCCCATTTGCACTCAAAAGAGGAGATATGTTGCCTCCAATATACCTAGAAAGGTCCTATAACCAATGGCCAAGTCTAGCATTTCTTATGTTGTTTCCTCACTATGTCATAAGTCGATAAGATTTGTTGAGAGATTTCCAAGAGGACAAGTCTATCACAAAAATATCTCAAGAACTTCTTTGGATTTATAGTGGTAGCAGCTACCCTTAGATATGTGAATGTTATGAACTGAATACAATATGGCCATGCATTTGGATCTTGCATGCTACCTTTTCTATACAAACCTAGATAATCTGTTGCCCTTGTAGCTAACAAGTATACTAGATATGAGGTCATATAAAACTTCCTTTTATTCTTGGTTACCACCAATTTTTCACATAAGTTCTCACTCAGGGGGAAATCCTAATCTAGTGGCGTTGTCACTTTCTTGATTGTTTCAATGAAATGCACCATAAAGATGTTCAAATGCCCGACTGCAGGTAAACCCATAACTCTAGTCAATAGGATAATGGAATATTTGATGTCTTCAATCATATATCCCCTAGTCATGTCAACCTTTCCCATCTCCTTCCCCAAAGGATTCTTTTTGATAAGGTAGGAGGACTGAATGATCTCTAGTGCCTCCTCAATATGTTCTCGATACCACCTTTCTACTTGCTCATAGGTAAGCCTAATGAACTGATCTGCCCATGGGAGATGGCATACTTCCTCAATATTCTTGGGGCACAAATCAAGAACAATTTCTCTAGTTACACTCTTTACCACCCTTTCCTCTAATAACAAGTATTCTACAAGTGTCATGATGAGCTCTGAAGATTGCATTGATAGTGGGTGTGAAGCTAGATTGACTAGTCTAGATTAAATAAATGTAGAAATCATTTGTGATCTATTAGTGTGCTTGTTGAAAATCTTAAGAAATTCTCTCAAATTCATGTATCCCAATTCTGAATCTTTGATTTTTGAGTAGTCATCTTAAAACCTTAATTTTTTCATAACTCCTTGAAATTTGAAGATCACTAGTTTCAATGCCATTTTCTCACCCATGGAAGCTGATGAAGATGCCATTATATCTACACAAAAGAGCACCCATTAGTTTGGGAGAAAATATGATAAATTCAAAACCTAAAGGTTAAGTTGAAAAAAAATTTGTAAAGCGACATTGCTCAAAAATATAAAGAAACCCATTTTAACACTTAGAAAGCCCTATGGTGAACCTAGTGTGCATTTTTCTTTAAAAAATTATCAATTACAAGGTGCACATCACTGCACCTAGTTAGGTGCACTAATGCACACCAAAAAACTTGGTATTCTTTAGGATTCTATCTTTTTAACATATTTTTAGGTGCATACTAGCACACCAAGTTAGATGCACTAGTGCGCACCTCCAAAAGGATGTTTTTAGTGTAATTTAAGGTTTTGTTTTGGAAGCTAGTGATAAGGATGTGGGTGCGCATCAACCCACCAAGGAAAGTGTTTTGATGTGCACCCTTTGTAGATTTTTCTTTAAGTTTCTTTAGACTCCTAGGTGAAGGGATTGGTGCGGACCAACACACTTAGGGAGGTGCACTGATGCACATCAATTCCTTATATTATTCTTACTTTTATGTGTCATGCACAAGTTTTCTAAGTGGAGAAGTCACACCTTGGAATATGCACCGCTGCGACGAAGGAGAGTGTGGAGGCAAGAAGAAAGGAAAAGTTTGGGGGGGGGGGGGGGGGGGTTATAAGCTCCCTCAAGCCCTTTGGCTTTATGAAGGTCTATAGCTTTGTAGCTATGTATTTGTGCAGTTGTGGTAGTGCAACCTTAAAAATATTTCCTTGCAAATTTTGGCACATCAGTGCACCTATTTAGGTGCACTAGTGTGCCTTTTTTCTTGCTAAAAAGGTTCTAGGGTTGAAACATCTAATTTCTAAGTAGGCTATCTCTTTGATCAAGGCTCAAACACAACAATAAGAAACTACAAGAGTCCTCCAAATAGCTCAGATCCTAGACTAGGAGTCCAAAAAGGCAAAATTTAAAGTAGGGGGGTCCCCATTTCTAAAGGAAATGGGGTGTACATTGTGGAACCATAACAAATAGCCCCAACAAAAGGAAGAAATGACGAAGGCATTTCTTCATCAGGAAACATTCTTTGGACATGTGTCAAACACCAACTAAATCCTAAACATTTCAAGCCTATTTTGAATGACTTCACAGTCCAAACTTTAGGATCCAAAACTTTCAAGCTCTGTGTGCTCTATGTATTCATTTCCTTCAACATCTCAAGATTTAGTCTATCAAAACTTTCTAACAACATGGAAATAATCTTCCACCCCATTTGGTTCATCCATTAGGAATCTCCACAAAGGTTGTTTATTGATCCTTTGCCTGACCAAGTGAGAGAATACATTCGAAGGCTCTTTATGGGTTGTCACTTTTCTTTTTTAAATTTCTTGGTAATCCTTTGAATAATTACTCTATGTAGCTCATAATGTCTCCATTTGATTTTTTTTGATGAAGTGATGTTTTGTACTAGGTAGCTCATTTTGTATCTATTTATCAGATTACCCATTTTAGATCTTTTAGAATCCTTCAGTCTTAACATCATTTTCTCTCTTTTTGTTTTCTCTATTTTTTTCTTATGTATCCTAACTATGTGCTTAGACTGTATAGCCAAGACATCAATGTCATTTCTTGGATTTGATCTTTTGTGAACATCCCTTGCATTCCTCTTTTAGAACTTTTTAGAAACTCTCACACCAAACAATGATCTTAACAACTCCTTTGAGAAGACCCTTTTGTTTGAAACAATTGGGGTTTGGATTTCTCCTTGCTATCTTCAACCTTGATTCAAAAAAACCTAAAATAAATCAATCTTTAAATTTACAAAGTGTCAAGAACTTGTCAATCTAAAATCTTGAATTTAAAATTGAAAGTCCCCAGAACTACAAGTAACATATGTGCCACAGTTGCTATAAGACACATAGTCGTCCGAATGTTTTTACAAAGAAATACCTCTTCCTGAAATTAGAACCAAAAGAGTAGTTAGTAAGACATGTCAAGGTAAAAATCTCGAGTGCACCTTACCCCCTTGACTAACACAACTTTGAAAACAAATACACTACTGAAAGAAAACACACAACTGGAAAGCAAACATAGTTGCAAAAAATAAACACACTTATAGAAATGAAATCTATCTATTTTTATTTTTTAGGCTTCAAAATAATGTTTCAAAAATTTCCCTTTGACTGGAAATAAAACTAATTCCCCCTATAAGGAATTGAGCCTAAAAGTATTTTCTCCAAGAATCTCTACAATCTGATAAGGACCAATCAACAAGTGTTGAAACTTGGTGTGGTTGCTCGACTTTTCTCTTGCCTTATCCCAAAGTAAAACAATGTCAAAAATTATGAATGATTTTATTATGGCCCTCTTGTTGAACCATCTCTTCATAACAACTTGATGTTTAGCTATGTGTTCTAATGCAGCTGTCTATTTCTCATCCATCTCTAAAAGATTCATCAATCTAATTTGTACTTTGTTATCATCTTCAATATACCCACTCATGAATTTCAAAATAGGAATCCTAAGATTAAGCAGAAATACTAGCTCTTTTCCATAAACAAGAAAATATGGAGAAGTTCCCAAAAGCATTCTTGACTCTCACTCAATCTGTTCATAGAGCATATTTGAGTTGCGTATGCCAATCTTTAGGGTTCTCCTTCAATAACCATCTTATTACTGTGATCAAGTTCTTGTTCATAGATTCAGTTACCCCATTTCCTTGTAGGTAATAATTCAAAGAGAAGTTTATAATAACCTAACTTTCAAATGAATATTGAATCAAGAACACTAATGCAAAAGCTGATCTGTTATTGCATACTAAGGCAAATAGCATCCTGAATCTAGTAACAATGTGTTTCTCCAAGAAATTCATTACCACCTTAGACATGCAATTTTTGAAAGTTTCTACTTCTACCCATCATGTACAATAATTAGTGGCTATAAGAAAGAAACTATGTCTAGTTGATGATGGTGGATTGACCAAACCAATCAAATCTAGCCCCCACTTTGTGAAAGGGCAGACCTCGTACACTGGTTGTAACAACATTGTTAGGTGTCTTTCTTTGCTAGCACTGGTTTGACAAATATGACAAGAATGTGCATGCTCAAAAGTATCTTTGAATATCATGGGCCAAAAATAACCTGATCTTAAAATCATATGAGCAGTTGCTTCTACCAACCATGCCCTATACTGTACTTATTGTGAAACTATTTCAAAACTTCCTTTTCTTTCTCACGTCCTAAGAATTTTAGGTAGATTCCTTCATAGTTCCTTTTGTACAACTTGCTATTATGTATCATATAGGATTCACACTTAATTTTAAGTCCTCTACATTATGAACTATTCATCTAGCTAGGACACTGATTCTGTAAAAGATAGTAAACAATATCTTGGTACCAGACATATATCGCTATACCTTGGCCAATATAAACTTGAGATACTATCATTTTGTTCTAGTCATTTTCATTTGTTTCATTGTCAAACTTAAATTTCTTTCTGTCTCCAATTTGATTATTAGCTATCATTCTTGATAATCCTTGACCCATGACTAAGCTCATTGGTTGGATCTCTATATCAAATTCTTGTAATATTGCCATCCATTTGCCTCATCTTTCACCAAGTTCATTTTGCATCAATAATTTCTTTACTATTAGATCAGGTACAATACCATACACCTTGCTCCTTAGTATGTAATGGTGGAACCTCTTTACTACTTTAATCAAGGAAAAAGATTGTTTATCGAGGTTGGAATAATTCAACTTGGCATTTCTTATAGGGTAGCTCATAAAAGAAATACATCTTTCATCTTCCATCTCCTTCTTCTGTGTTAGGATCCCAATGCATGATTGTTCTAAAGTCTAGGAATATATTTTAAAGGGAAGCTTGTAATTAGGACTTACCAATATTGGAGCCGTGGAAATAGCTACTTTGATATCCTCAAATTGTTTCTTTACCTCTAGAACCCATTCTATTTTAGCCCCTATTTTGAGTAAATCATTAAGGGTGCACACTATCTCTGCCAATCCGCTTATAAATTTTCACACAAAATTTATCTTTCCAAAGAAGGACTTGAGTTCCTTCCAACTGTTGGGAGGTGATAATTTCAAAATGGCTTCAACTCTATCAAGATCAATAGAGATTGTAGCTTCAGAAATGACATGACCTAGGAGCTTTCCCTTAATGACCCCAAATGAACATTTCTTGGGATTGAGAGATATGTCGTATTTACGACATCTATTGAATACATGTCTTAGATCAGCAATGTGAGTACTTTGATCTTTTGAAAAGATAGTCAAGTTGTCCATGTAGATAACTATACATTTATTAATCAATCTCTTAAAAGCTTCATCCATGGCTCTTTGAAATGTAACCCCTGCATTAATCAATCCAAATGGCATTCTTCTATAGGTGAAGGTTCCCCATTTGGTTGTAAAGGTCATCTTTAGCCTATCTTCTTCTTCTACCATTACCTGATTATATCCTAAATATCCATCAAAGAAAGACATCCTCTTTGAACCATTCACAATTTGCAAGACCTCATCTAGTGAGGGTAATGGTTAGTTTTCCTTTTGAGATGCCAAGTTCAAGTTATGAAAATCTATGCAAAGTTGAATCTCCCCAATCTTCTTTCATACAGGAACTAAATTAGCCACCCACATAGTGTGGCATATGGGAAAAATAATCTTAGCATCCAATAACTTCTTGACTTCCTTCATTATCAAGGGTTCAAGGATAGGATTAACAGGTCTTTGCCTTTGTCAGAAAGGTTTGGCATTGGGTTTGAGTGGAATATCATGTGTAATAATCTAAGGATCATATGTCTTTAGTTCTTCATAGCTCTAAGAAATGACATCCGTATATTCTATAAGAAATTTGAGCATGTCTTCTCTTTCTTATGGATTCCACACTTTCCAAATTCTTACCATCTTGGGATCTTCATCTGTACCTAAATTGTATGAATCGCTTTCCTCAATCCTTTCTCTTCAGTAGTCCTTTTATTAAATGTTGGTTCATCACAATCAAAAATGCACTCCAACTCGACCATCCCCTTAGGAATAGTATTAGTTTTCAAATTTAGGATTCCATCTTCATCTTGAGTTGCATTATCCTTAGGTGTGTCATCTAGAGTATCATCAATTTCATGTCGCTTAAAGTAGTCGGTGCATATAATAAATTCAATAATATGTTGATCATCCTTAAAAATTGAAAGTTTGTGATATTGTTAGGAATAGATGGAGCAGTAACCAATTTGACTAAAAATTGTTTCAATTTCATTCTTTCAACTAGTTGTAATGCACTTTCTAAAATAGCAAGAGCATCTACTACCATGTTTTTCCTTCTTGGAATAGACTTTAAGTTTAAAGCTTCAAAATCATCTAGTAGACCCCATACCCTTTTCCTATAAGCAAGCAACCTCTTATCATTACAGGAATATAATGATTTCACTTGTTGAATAACCAACTGAGAATCTCCTTCAACTATGAGAGTTGTAACTCCTTTCTCGAGTGCCAAAAAAAGTCTTGTCATGTTGTCCACAATACACACCCCATTCTTCACTAGGAATGGGGACCCCCTACTTTTTTGACTCTCAGGCTCATAGTTCGAGAGTCAAGAGAAGAAAATTTGGTTAAAAGTTAGAATTTTAGAGTTGAAAATTGAAAAGACAAAAAAATAAGAAAATTGAAAAAACACAAAAAATAAGAAAATTGAAAAATCACAAAAAAAATAGAAATTGAAAAAATCAAAAAATTAGAAAACTCAAAAAGTTGAAATGCAAATTTCAAAAAAAAGAAAAAAAGTGTGTGCTCACCCTCATGCATGCACATGAGCAAGGTGCACACCACACACTGGCATGCGCACTAAGGTGCAACATCCTTTTTTCTTGGCGTGTGGAGAGGGAGGGGTTATAAAACCCCTCTTTCCCTCCTTCCCACCATCATTTTTTTCACTTCTTCTTGTGATGCGATGAGCTCCTCATCCCTCCCCTTCATGTCTCCGTAGCTAGGCTACACATTTCATGCTACTAGGGTCGAACCCACACGTGCCCTCCATGTGAGGGTCTTGGTGTCGCACGGCACACGAGGGTTTTATTTATTTTATTTTGTTTTGTTAAATGTGTTTAAAAATGAAATAAAAAATATAAATTTTTAAAAAATAATAATAATATAAAATATAAATTTTATATATATATATATTTAAAATTTAAAAATAATAATAAAATCACCCAAAGGGGACCTTTTTTTTTTACTTATATTTTTTTAAAAAAAAATTATGCTATCTATGGACTAATAACAATTTCTCTTGCAATGTCCAAGTAATGTAACCAGATGGCATCCACATCCGGAGTAGCACCCAAGCCAATCGTATTCAAGTTCCAAGGTGTACCTTCAAAATCAAGATTCTATGATGACTATTGAGATCAGAGATACTGACCTTGAACACATGGATCTAGGAGATTTCTTGAGAATTTGCAACAAGAAAACAAAGAGGTCAGCCTTGGTATCTGCATTGATCTATTCCAGATTAGTGAGTGCATCGTCACATCCCATGTCACATCATTTTGTTCCTAATGAGAGGGTGGTCAAGAGTGTCACAAGGCAAGTGGTATTGGATTTGTGACCTGATAACATTGAGAAGGTCTTCCACCTACCAAAAGCAGACCAGTTCATCTGACTTTCCTATGAAGCATTCGAGAGATGGTACAAGGAACATCAACAAGAGGCCATTGACATTATACAATCCTTGTACCTCATTAAGAAGCCTCTTCGGGGAAAGATAACCATCAAAGTGGATATGACTCGAAGATACATGAACGATGACATCGGATACTCTATCATTCTCCTAAGCAGAGTCATGGACTTACCTGCAGCAGGTCATCTCACTACATCCATGGTCAACTTCATTGAGACCATCAGACATACAAGGATACCACTGGATTGGGCCACCACACTAAGTGAAAACTTGTGTGAGCAATTGAGGATGGTGAAGGACAAGAAGAAGATTTATATGACTTCCTATATGGTGTACCTACTTGCAGCGAAGGCAATGAACTATCCTAGTTTGTACAAGAAATACAGTATGTAGGAACTCAATGCTTGGCCATACATAGTCTACCCTCAATTGGTGAAGAAGAAGCTCTCAGCATACAGTGAGTACAGAATCATCAATGATGTGTTTATCTTTGTGATCATTCAATTCATTGAAGGAGACTATGGGAAGAGTTTATCTAATGAAGCCAAAGCATAGATCATGGCTCTTAGAGCCTACTTCATTTAGTTCAAGACATTCATGTATCTTTGGGTGGGTGGTGCATCTATCAATCCTAAGAAGCTTCCAAGATACCCAAGTGACAAGTTGGTACTATTGGAGATCTCTAGGAAAATTGAGTTGGCATATGAGCAGATAAAGAGGCAATGGAGACCTTGTTGGGAATGGCCATTAGTCATTGGGCTATATTAGGTGAAGTGGAAATAGGATATTTTGACCTTCGAGTAGGAATGGGAGAACTATCCTCTTGAAGAATACAATTCTCCTCAGCCATACTTTGACAATGTTGGTAAAGTGGAAAGCCTAGTAGGAAAGGACTGCCATCATGAGGATGCCATTGAAGATCATTGGGTGAATGCCACAAATGACTATGATGTCTTTATTAGGGACGATTGTAGGATGACTTTGTATCTAGCAAAAAAGGTTCTCCATTTGAATATCCCTGATGAGATAAGGCTTCAAGACTCTAAAGAATTATTGGATCCCCTATTCAATGTAGCTAAAGTCGATGAAAGGCCCATTCTAAATGCAGAGGTTGATAGAAAGGAAGGAGATGACATCAATCATCAAGCAAGACATGTCATTAGAATGACAAAAAACATTTTTCACTTGATCCAATTCCTGATACTATAATCTTTCGTACACATGCTCACCCAGAAAGGGGTAAAGGAAGGAAAGTCATAGTTCCTATCTTTGTGCTCCAATCCTTTATTAGGTCAGAGATAGTCTACCAGTTTGATCGCCAAGTTGGATATTATCACCCTCCAGAAAGGAAGGGAAAGAGGAATATAACCTCTCCTTAGATGATTTAGACAGAATAGGTTATGGAACATGTGTCTCATCATCAACAGGAATAGAGCTTGCAAGAGTCCCAAGGTATTGGAGCTACTCAAATCCAGGATGAACCTCAGTTGCCTCCTATTGTGCCAAGCCAAATAGAGGAGGTAGAAATTTTAGAGGCCTCCATTCCTCTTATATAATAAGAGCCCCCGTCCCCTTCCATCCCCAAGAAACATAAGAGGATCAAGATTAAGATGAAGAAAAGGCAAAGGATTAGTAGAAGACTAGTACCTAATCCATCTATTCCTAAAACTATTCTAGAGGAAGAAGAAGATGAGGAAGAAATAGAATCAGAAGAGGAGGAGGAACAGGTATGCCAACAAAGAAGAACTCAATTAGCAAAATTTGTAGAGTTAGAAAGAACAAAGAGTGCCACCAATACCCCACCATCCACCCAAGTAGAACCATTAGAACTCTCTTCTTCAGAAGATGAAGTGAAGCACTAGGTGAATGAGAAAAAGGGAAGGAGGTGAGGATGTTTTCTCCATGATGGATTTTGAGTTCATGCCCATGGGTACAGAGTTGGTTGGAGATAAGATCAAAGACACCCCTACAAGTGAACTCCAATAGGAAGACTAGACATAGGTGCTGCTAGATACATAGGGTCCTGATCTTACTCCTCCATCTACACCATAGATTACAATAGTAGATAAGGGTTTAGTAACTCCCCCACCTCTATGTTTAGAAGAGGAACAAGTTCAAAAGGAACCATCACCACATGAGCAACTAGAGCTAAGGGTTATTGATGAATCATTAAAGGAGGGATAGATGGTAGAATATGTGCAACAACCTTCCCAAGATGTTGAGGAGCAGGCTACAGGATCAACGAAGACTGAAGCTACTGAAGGAGACTCCTCACAATAGGAGACAACTCCAAGCAAGAGCGATAAAGGGAAGGAGGTAGTTGAACACACCCCTTCATCATTAAGAGCCAAGGTCATAGAGAAACACATTTTGAGATGGTTCTAAAAGGAAATATTGAGGAGTGTTAAGCCTCAGTTCTATACTTCAAAGGATGATATTTGTGATATTGCAGAGATCTTGAACAAACTTGAGTCTCCATTACATGATGTAATGTCATTCATGTTTTTCACTACCATACAAAACTAGGATTTATTTGCACAAGTGGCTCTCCCTCCTAAAGGTAAGGATGCAAAAGTTGTTAGTTTGGAGGATTATGAAGTGAAGGATGTTATGTTGGGAAAGCCTACATGGGATTCAGCCTAATAGATGATGACTATGGGAGTCAAAGAGGTTCTCGGGCACATGGAACAATATGAGATTGAACTCTGAACACTTAGAAGGCAAGTTGAGATCCTAAAAGGATATCTAGCTAAAGTCATTAGTCCTCTTGATCCTGAACACCCTGAGCATACTTTGAATACCATTCTTAGAGAAGGGGAAGGTGTATGGCTCAATCCATTTTTGAAAGCTTGTCAGGAATGGTGAGAAAGTCTTGAGGATAGAGGTGTTAACACAATAACAGGGAATTTGATGTTATTGCATGCTACACAAGAGAACATGAATAAGATCATAGCAATTTTGAGGTAGGGCTTTAGTATCATGGATGAGGTATGGGCATGGAGCAAGGATTTGCAAACTCTACAAGCCATAAAAAGGAAAAGGTACTACACTTTGATTGATGTATATATCGAAGAAGAGCTAGACTTGATTGATGATTGGATAGAGAAGATATTAGATGGCAATAAAGTGATGGAAATATTACATGAGGAGATCCATTAGCTCAAGGACAAAGCCCAAGAGAAAATTTTTGAGGTAGAAAAGTTGTATAGTGATGTATGCTCGGACATTTTTGAAGATGAAGAATGAGAGAATCTATTGCCAATTGAGATAGTAGTGGAGAATTTCAAGAATACATTAGAGGAAGCATCCACTGATTAAGATATCAAACAAGCCTTCAGGACTGAAGAAGCACTGTTAGAGTTGGACACCAAACTCGAAGATTTTGTAGAGACTTGAATTGAGGTGGACAACTATAGACCAAAGGTCAAGGAAAAGTATGATGAAATGTCCCTTTACTGATTTTATATGATATTTCAAGCCTCTAATCAGATCTTTAAGATCAAACAACCAATATTTCAAAGATCCACCAATTTCTCAATAAACCCCAAATCGGGTATGCCGAAAATAGTGCCAAAAACTTCATAACTTCACATATTATTAATAAATCTGAAAGTGGACATTTTTAAATAAATTTTTGCATAATAACAGCCTAAAAAATTACATTTTCAGATCTGTATAACATTTATACAACAACTTCCAAATGGAGGACAAAAAAAATGCTCATCGAGCTCCCGAAAACAACACAAAATAGCTGAAAACACCACAAAAGCACTGATAATCTATCACAGAAGTATAATCATGACCAAATACATATATTCAGCTCTATTTTACCATATAAAAGTCTTAAATACAATAGAAACCCAAACTGATATGAAATACTCAACTAGAAACACCAAACTCTTACAAAAAACACACCCGAAAACTCACAAATCTGCACTGTTAAGCACAAATTCAAACTCTACATGAGAATGCACATGGAATGGCTTAAAAATCCCATCCTTAGCCTTCTTAGAAACCTAAAAACTCCCATTCTTGGGTCTCCTTCTCCACAGGTTTGGCAGCCTCTGAAGAACAATAAAGCAATGCGCAAAAATCAAGTTTTGGAATCAACACAAAATGCCTCCAAACCCCTTAAAAGAGGGCATAACCCTAACTCACGTCCAAGAGGGGTTAATAAAACATATTTTAATAATAATCTTCATTTATTAGTCCATTATCTTCCAAAGATTATCCCCTTTTTCCAAAACTTCACCTTTTTGGGCTTGCCTGCCTTAGCAAAGATTATTATTTTTAATTATTTAAAAAGGGGACATGACATATGAGGCTTTAGATCTTCTAGATGTAGCTAAAATTACTGAGATGGTAGAGAAATTGAAGGGTAAACATCCAAACATAGCTTTGGGATGAAGAAGAACAAAACCTAGATGCCAGAATTTCAATTTTGACACTTAGTAAAATTTTGAGATTTTGATCTTGTTGAGGTCTACAAGTCCACAGCTTCACATTTTAATGCAGCTCCATAGGTCTATAGCTCCACATTTTCATACAGGTTCGCAGGTGCACAGGTACGTAGGTGCACCGACAATTAATTGCCAGTTCCAAAAATAGCACCTTCCATGCATCGAGAGTGCATTTTGATAGTAGTTTAACTTTGGCACATGCCTAGTCAAGGACAAACTTCTATTTTTGGCACCTCCATGCACTTCCACTTTGATTGATGGCTTCCTCCTACTTTCTCTCTCATACTTTCTTTGTTTTTGACATGTAAAGGGCTCATGTATCCAATTAATGAATAAAATATGGATGGAGTCCCTCTAAGCACCAGATTAATTAATAGTCTGTATATATTTAGTTTTTTAAAAATGTTTTAAAAGCATTTTATTGCATGAAGATATCTCTCACTCTCAACACAAATTAAGGATATGATTTCTTATAAATACCCCATTGTAAAATGTAACAAAGGTCATCATTATTATGCAATAAAATTATGCCTTGGTGCTTGCATTTGGAGTGTAGTCATTCTTGCCTAAATGTGTCATTATTTTGTGAATTTTATTCATGAGATTGTGATTGAACCAAAGGTTTATTGTGTTGTCTCTTGTTGTACAATCTTTTAGTTCTGGTGTTTGCTATAGATTTATGAATTCCACTAACATAACAAGCTTGAGAAGAGATCACCAAATTGTGTCTGCATAGCCTTTTGTCTTGCATGAGCAAACTTTGCATGGCCTTGTGATTTGATGAAAGGTGGAATATTATATGATTATTAAAGTTTCTCACTGATGATTGCATCAGTGGATTCTAGGAAGCGCTGCTCCCATTTTCATTGGTTTCCTACCGATTTCTTTGAAAGTTTAGCTCATAGCATATTATTTTCCGTAGCTTATGTCCATTTAGGATTTCAATTTCAAGTTATTTCAATTTCATGTTATTTTCTTTCAGTATCATTATTTACCTTGCTAACCCCTTGTTAGAATAGGAACTCATTTTAGTTGCACTGTTAGAATTGCATTCATTTAAAAATTAAAAAATACAAAAATATTGTTCTTTTGTGTGTGATTTTGAGATAGAAAATAGATTTACTTCATTCTAAGATCATAGTAGAACCAATAAAGGCCTCCTCGTGAACAATCACATTTATCTTCAACTGAGAAAATTTTGGTATGTCGCGAGATAAATACTAAGCCTTAGAGTTGATCCCAAAAGGATTAACTTTTCAAGAGAGGAGTTGTGCAATGGATTCCTATCATTGACCTCATATAAAATGACTGCCCAACAGAAGTGGCGCTAGAAGGAGGGGCCCTTTTGACTCTAGAAAGGAAGAAAATTTGTTAAAGTTTCAAAATTTTACACTTCTACAATAATCTATGCTTCACAAAACTTCAAAAAAATTTCTTGAGTTTTTGACAAATTCTGATCTGCAACTTTGCAGATGCACAGGTGCACAAAACTCTATGGTGCACAAAATTCAGAATAGTGAGAAAGTATACTTCTGCAGAGGTGCACTTTTTTCCAATATTGATGCAAGCTAGAGGATATTGATCCAAAATCCCCGTGTCAGTGAGCATTAAGGTCTATGCAAGTGCACACGAGTTTCTCGAGCTTACCCACTTTCGTAAACCACATAGTGACAAGGGAGCTACCCGAGTTCAACCACTTCCATTCAAACTTTCATCATCTTTCTCAACTCCACCTCCACTCCAACCACCTGGTGGACCACTACATACTCCAATAGCTAGTCCTCAACAACCACCATTAGGTCCACCAAATCCTCCTATGGCCTTTTTTGCAAAAGTCATGGACTCACCAATAAACTTGAGAGGTGCACTCCATGACCTCCCTAAGAATCTTGAGAATTTTTTCCCTAGATTCATCTATGTTGAGACTCAAACTACTAAAGATCATGTCAAGTTATTCAAGAAAATTTGCAAGAAAATTTGCAATTGCAAGCAAATTTCTAATGAGGATGTGGTTCTTCATTTATTCCCCTACTCTTTGGGGGAAATTGCCTTAAAATGGTATGTCAATTTTCCACCTAGATGCATTGGAGAGTGGGATACATTTGAAAATTTGTTCTTGGAACAATTCAAAACATTCATTAATCTAGCTATGATACATCAAAAATTTATATCAATCAAAAGGCACCCAGCTGAGACAGTCTTTTGCTTCAACCATTGCTTTCATATGGCCTACCACAAGTTGGAAACATCATACACTATACCCATTGAAGCTGCTATTCAGATTTATTTGAATGCTATGGACCCTCTTAATGCAATCTTTCTAAGAAGACTTCCTGCATAAAATATTGAAACATTGGATAAAGTCTTTGCAGAAGCAATCATGTTCATGAAGCAAGCCAATCCTAACGGAGGAGGAATGATGCTTCCAGCACAAGTAGTCCCTACAATACTAACATACCCCATGGGAACACCCACCATGCCTAGCTAGTTCATACCTATGAATCTAGTTCCATTACAACAGGCACCCACTCCACAAACTCAAGCAATAACATATCTAGGGTATGAGCCTCCAAAAATAGCTTTCTTTAAACAGAAAGCAACGATTCCTATGGAAATAGACAATAATCTTATTTTAGATGTTGGTTAAATGAAGAAGACTATGTCATAGATGAACAATGGGCTAACATGCCTTAGGTTGTCACAAGGACAAAATAACAACTTCCAAAGAAATAATGTTGGCCCCTACAACAACAATTTTAGTCAGAATTACAACAAGAACTTCAATGGGAATAACAACAACAATGCAGGAAACAATGGTGGAGGAAACAATTTTAATCCTCCTAATCGCAACAATGGCTTCCAAAGGAAAAACTGACAATGGAACACTCAACCAAATAATGGAAGCATTCCTATTGATAACAACAACAACAACATTCAATATGCTGATATCAATCAGTATGATGATAACCAAAATGTGCCTAACAATGATGGTTCATACTACAATGGTAATCAAGAGGTGAATCAAAACTCACAACTAAATGACAATCCTCCTCGTATTCAATTCAATGCTATGCTATTGGAATCTTATGATTCTACATAGAATGAGGAATTCTCATTCCCATTTAGCCAAGAACTAGACCTTCAACATGACAAGATGTTTGCCTTTCAAAATGACAATCGGAATACATACAATCTCAAAAATAGAAAGGATCCCTTGATGGATGGGATTCCTCTAGGTTTGCAACCAACTATACCTAATCCAAGAGCAACAATCCACCACTGATAAGACCATTGTAGGGAGGACAACAGAATCAAAATCAAGTAAATGTACTAACAATACTAAAGAATCCCACTTGGTCCATCGAAAAGTACAATGCAGTAGAAGATTTGAAGAAAACTAAAGCCAATATGACCATGTTTGACGTGTTATAGAATTGTCCACAGCAAAGAGAATCACTCATGAAGACATTGGATAATACAAAGGTTTCCCACAATATGAATGTTGTCCCTCAAAACACAGTGCCGCAACAAGTAAATATTGCAGAAGCGATGCCCATTATGTTCAAAGACAAAGTTGAGGTACCCCCATTTTTTCTTAGCATTAGGATATATGGGAAGAATCTTCACAATTTCCTCATTGATTTAGGAGCTTCATGTAACGTAATGCCATTATCAATAGCTCAAAGGCTAGGAGTTAGTCCTCAACCCTCTAATCGATGGTGATATAGTTGGATAAAATAGATGTAAAAGTCATTGATGTATTGAAAGATGTGCAGATATAGTTAATAGTTGATCCTCAAATCTAGGATGTTATTGACATACATGTAGTTGATATCCTAGAAACATATCGATTACTCCTAAGTAGAGAATGGATGAAATGTCTAAGAGGATGGTTTTCTATAAACTTCACTCAATTTTGGCTGCCATGGAAAGGATTGACCAATCAAATCAAGATATATGTTGAGCCCAAATTGAAAACAATGATCATAGATTACAATGCCCCCAATGAGATAGCATTCTTACAATTGGATTTGGGTTCATACAAAGTGATGGTATTGGATATGGTTCCAAAAAATACACCTCAAGATCAAAAAGGAGAACCTAAGGTGTCAGTGCCCAAAAGTGAAATAGTGACATAGTTCATAGATAGTATGGTGACTAATTTACAATGTTTGGGAGAGGAAGCTAATCCTAGCATCCTCCTCCTTCTAGGATTTTTAAGTTGCATAAAGTTAGTCACTCAAAATTTGAATGCTTGCCATGCCAAGAAGTAGTTGTGAAGGTACTAACACACATAATGGAAAACAAGGGTAAAAAGACCTCAATAGATGAACTCACAAAAAGTCAAAATGCTATGAACTCATCCCACCTTGTTGAAAAGACTAAAGGAGAAAGTGAAGATCTAAAAGTGTCATACAGTGATACCTCTTCAGATGGTGGAGATTTGTCTTCTCCCCCAGGGATGATCAAAGTCCAAAGAAGAAGATGATATGTGAAAGGTAAAGGATGGATTTCAGTAGTCATTCATCCTAAACCTAAAGTGGAGGAAATCAAAGATTTGATAGGGGAAATTCAAGATAAATAAGAAAAAAATACACTACCTCTATCTACAGATTATGAAGGGGACTCATCAAGCCCTACACAAGGAAAGTTATAATGGGTTCCTAATAAATATTCATTCAAAGCTCAAGTGAAAGAAAAGTTAAGGAAAAATAAGCATAAATTTAGAAAACCCAAGGAAAATGCAATTTGGACACTCCACTTCAATGATTATAGGTGCAAGATGGGAGCCGGTGTAGGTATTGAATTGGTCAACCCAAAAGGTAGGTCTTTCTATGCCGCATATCGGTTACAATTTAGATGCACTAACAATGCTACAAAATATGAGGCATTAATCCAAGGACTCCTTTTTGCACTAGAGAAAGGAGTCACAATTCTTAAAATCAAAGGGGATTCCCAATTGGTCATACGACAAGTAAAATCCATATACTCTTGCAACAACAAAAGATTACTTGCTTATAGGAAAAGGGTATGGGATATATTGGATGACTTTGAAGCCTTAAACATCAAGTCCATTCCAAGAAGAAAGAATATGGTAGCAGATGCTCTTTCCATCTTAGTTAGTGCATTGCAACTAGTTGAAAGAACCAAGTTGAAAAGATTTTTACTAGAATTGGTCATTGTTCCATTCATCCCTAATAATATCACAAACTTTCAGGTCTTTCAAGATGATCAACATATACTTGAATTTATCATGTGTAGTTGCCACTCTGAGGGACAAGAAATTGATGATACACCAGATGACAGACCTGAAGATGATGGACTTGAAGATGAACATGGGATCCTAAATTTAAAAACTAATACTATTCTAAAAGGAATGGTTGAACTTGAACACATCTTTGATCATGATGAATCAGCACTCAATAGAAGGGAGACTCAAGAAAAGGGAATTGAAGAATGTGACTCATACAATTTGGGTACTGATGAAGAACCAAGAATGGTATAGATAGGAAAAGCATGCAACTCATAGGAAAGGGATGACATGCTCAAATTACTCACTGAGTATAAGGATGTCATTGCCTAGAGCTATGAAGAGCTAAAGACTTATTATCCTAAGATTATCACACATGACATCCCGCTAAAGCCTGATGCTAAGCCATTCCAACAAAGACAAAGACCGGTAAATCCTTTCATTGAACCACTGATCATGAAAGAAGTAAAGAAGTTAGATGCTAATATCATATTTACCATTCGCCATTCCACATGGGTGGAAAATTTGGTTCCCATTCAGAAGAAGATAGGAGAGATTCATCTATGTGTTGACTTTCGTAACTTGAATCTAGCATCTCAAAAGGATAACTATCCTTTACCCTCTCTGGATGAGGTATTGCAAATTGTTAATGGTTCAAAAATGATGTCATTCTTCGATGGTTACTTAGGATATAATTAGGTGATGGTTGACAAAGAAGATAGGCTAAAGACAACTTTCACAACAAAGTGGGGAACTTTTGCCTATAGAAGGATACCCTTTGGACTAATTAACACAGGAGCTACATTTCAACGGGAAATGGATGAAGCTTTCAAAGGATTGATTAATAGGTGTATAGTTATCTACATGGATGACTTGACTGTCTATTCAAAAGATCAAAGTACCCATATTGCTGAACTAAGGCAAGTATTCAATAGATGTCATAAATACGACATATCTCTCAATCCCAGGAAATTTTCATTTGGTGTTACTAAAGGAAAGCTCCTGGGACATGTTATTTCTAAGGCTGGAATCTCGATTGATCCAAATAGAGTTGAATCCATTCTGAAGTTAGCACCTCCACACAGTCAAAAATAATTGAATTCTTTCTTCAAAAAGATAAACTTTGTGTGAAAATTCATAAGTGGATTTGCAGAGATAGTTCATCCCCTTGATGATTTACTCAAAAAAGGGGCTAAGACGGAATGGGTGCCTAAGATAAAGAAGTCATTTGAAGATATCAAGGTTTCCATTTCAACAGCCCCAATTTTGGTGAGTCCAGATTACGAGTTACCTTTCAAGATTTATTCTTTCACTTCCAAACATTCTTGTGTAGGGATCCTAACATAGAAGAGGGAAAAGGAAGATGAAAAGCCCATTGCTTTTATGAGTTGTCCTTTGAAGGATACAGAGTTGAATTATTCAAACCTTGATAAATAATCCTTTGTGTTAATCAAGTTAGTAAAGAATTTTTTCCATTACATACTAAGAAATAAGGTGTATGATATTGTACCTGATCCAACAATAAAAATACTTTTTATGCAGAATGAACTTGGTGAAAGGAGAGGAAAGTGGATGGCCATACTTCAAGAATTCGATCTTGAAATTCAATCCATGAGATTGGTCAGAGGTCAAGGGTTGTCAAAAATGATAGGTGATAACCAAGATGGAAATGAAAAGGAATTCAAGTTTGACGATGAAACAAATGAGGATGATCAAAAGAAGATGGTTGTATCACAAGTTGACATTAATTAGGGAGTGGTGATAGATGTTTGGTATCAAGACATTGTTTATTATCTCCTATAGGACCAATGCCCCAAGTGGATGAATAGGTCACAACCCACGGGACTTAAAATGAAGTATGAATGTTATATGTTGCATAACAACAAGTTGTACAAGAGAAACTATGAAGGGATTTACCTAAAATGTTTAGGTCATGAAGAAGCAAAAGAAGTCTTGGAACACTTTCATGATAAGTATGGTATAGCACATGGTTCAATAGAAGCAATAGCTCACATGATTTTAAGATTGGGTTACTTTTGGCCCTCGATATTCAAGGATACTTTTGAGCATGTACGATCTTGCCATATCTGTCAAACCAGTGCCAACAAAGAAAGGAATCCAACAATGCCCTTACAACCTATGTACGAGATACGCCCCTTTGCAAAGTGGGGGCTAGATTTTATTGGTCTAATCAATCCACCATCATCAACTAGACATGCATTTATTCTTATAGCTATGGATTACTACGCACAATGGACGGAAGCAAAAACATTAAAAAATTGCACTGCTAAGGTGGTGATGGATTTTTTGGAAGAACACATTGTTACCAAGTTTGGAATGCCATTCGCCCCTGTGTGTGATAATGGGTCTAATTTTGCATCCACATTCTTGACCCGGTGGGCATTTGAAAACAAAGTTATTATCAAGTTCTCTTCAAATTACTACCTACAAGGAAATGGGGTAGCAGAATCTACAAACAAGAACTGGATCAAAGTAATAAAATGATTGTTGAAAGAGAATCTTAGGGGTTGGTATTCACAACTAAAATACACCCTATGGATAGGTTGAGTGAGAGTTAAAAATGCCTTGGGGACTTCTCCATATCTGCTTGTTTATGAGTAAGAACCAGTGTTCCCACTTAATCTCAGAATTCCAATTTTGAAATTCATGAATGGGTATGCTGAAGATACTAACAAAGTACAAATCAGATTGATGAATCTCTTAGAGATGGATGAAAAATGAATAGTTGTGTTGGAGCACATGGTTAAACATTAGGCTACTATGAAAAGATGGTTCGACAAGAGAGCCACAATCAAATTATTCAAGATTTCCAACCTTGTTTTGGTCTGGGATAAGGCGAAAGAAAAGCTAGGTAGTCATACCAAGTTTCAATGCTTGTGGATAGGCCCTTATCAAATTGTAGAAATTATGGGAGAAAACACTTTTAGGCTTAGTTACTTATAGGGAGAATTTCTTCCCTTGCCAATAAATGGGTAGTTTCTGAAGCATTATTTCGAAGCCTAAAAGACACAAAAAAAAAATAGTTATATTTTATTTTTGCATTTAGCATAGATTTTCATTTCAGAAAGTGTGTTTATTTTTGCAAGTGTGTTTGCTTTCATGTTGTGTATTTTCTTTCAAAGTTATGTCAGTCTTGGGGGTAAGGTGTACTTGAGATTTTCTCAAAGGTTTCACTAACCACTCTTTGGTTCCAACTTCAAGAAGAGGTATTGCTTTGTCAAAACATTTTAACGATTATGTGTCTTATACCAACAAAGCAAGAGGTATTTCTTGTGGAAATAAAAGATTTTTAGTTTGGAAATCAAAGGCCTAGACCAACAAGTTCTCAACACTTTGCAAATCTTAAAAATTTGATTATTTTAGGTGTTGTCAATTTGTAGTCAAAGATGGCTAGAGATGATCCAAACTTCAACTAGTTCGAACAAGAGGGGTCTCCTCGAAAGGTTGCTAAGATCATGTTTGGCATGAGAGTTTCCAAAAATTTCTAAAAGAGAAACACAAGGGATGTTCACAAGAGATTGAATCAAGAAATGACACTGATGTCTTGACTACATAGTCTAAGCATAGTCAGGATATAGAAAAAAAATATTAAAAAAATATGGCGTTAAGTCTGAAGGATTCTAAAAATCTAAAATGGCAAAAGATATGTTCTCAAAACAAAGTATCTTGTTTTCAAAGCATTGTCTCATCAAAAGTAACATTTTGAATAACATGGAGAAATTGTTTAAAAGGCCAAAAATTAAAAGAATGTGACATCTCACCAAGAGCCCTCGAACTAATTCTCTCATCTAGTCAAGCAATCGATTGATAAAAGCCTTCATGGATATCCCAAATGAATGAGCTGGGAGGAGTGGAAGATCATTTTGAGTTGTTAGAAAACTTTGATTGACTACATCCTAACACGTCAAAGGGAATGAATACACAATGCACACATTGAGTTTGATGGTTTCAAGTTCTAATTTTTTGATTGAAGAGTCATCTGAAAGATGCTTGAGATGTTCAAAGTCTAGTTGGTGTTTGACACACGTTGGAGGAATTTTTTCTGATGAAGAAATGATTTGGTCATTTCTTCCTTTTTCTAGGGCTATTTGTTGTGGTGTCCACAACACATGCCCCATTCCACACTAGGAATGGGGACCCCTAGTTTTTTTACTCCTAGACTCATAGTTCGAGAGTTGGGAGAAGAAAATTTGGATAAAAGTTAGAATTTTAGAGTCAAAAATTGAAAAACACAAAAAAAATAAGAAAATTGAAAAAACACAAAAAATAAGAAAATTGAAAAAACACAAAAAAAAAAAGAAAATTCAAAAATCACAAAAAAATTAGAAATTGAAAATTTTTTAAAATTAGAAAACTCAAAAAGTTGAAATGCAAATTTCAAAAAAAAAGGTGTTCTAACCCCCGCACATGCGCCGAGGTGCGACGCCCTTTTTCCTTAGTGTGCAAAGAGGGAGGGATTATAAAACACCTTTTTCCCCACTTCCTCCCATCATTTTTTTCACTTCTTCTCATGACGTGGTGAGCCCCTCATCCCTCCCCTTCATGTCTCTGTGGCCAGGTCACATGCTCGATGCTACATGTGTTTGGCCACGTGTTTGGCATTACCAACATCAGTGCCACATGTCTGTGCATGCCCTCTATGTGCGGGCCTTGGTGTTGTGCATCGTGTGCGCGGGTTTTATTTTTGTTATTTTATTTTGCTAAATGTGTTTAAAAATTAAATATAAAATATAAAATGTTAAAAATATAAAAAATATAAAATTTTTAAAATTTTAAAATATATATATATATATATAATAAAATCACCCAAAGGGGACAATTTTTTTTTACTTATGTTTTTGTTTAAAATTTTTATGCTATCTATCGACTAATAACATTTTCTCTTGCAATGTCCAGGTAACATAACCAAATGGCATCCACATCTAGAGCAGCATCCAAGCCGGTCATATTCAAGTTCCAAGGCATACCTTCAAAATCAAGATTCTATGACAACTATGCTGAGATCAAAGATACCAACCTTGAACACGGGGATCTAGGAGATTTCCAAAAAAATTGTAACAAGCCAACAAAGAGATCAACCTCGGTATCTACATTGATCCATTCCATATTAGTGAGTGTAGCATCACATCCCATGTTAGTACAATTAGCTTAATTAATCATGGCCCTATCACAACATTTTGTTCCTAATGAGAGGGTGGTCCAGAGCGTCATAGGGGAAGTGGTATTGGATTTGTGACTTGATAACATTGAGAAGGTTTTCCACCTACCAAAAACAAACCAATTCATTCAACTTTCCTATGACACAGTTGAGAGATGGTACAGGGAGCATCAGTAAGAGGCCATTTACATTATACAATCCTCATACCTCATTGAGAAGCATCCTCAGGGAAAGATAACTAGAAAAGTGTATATGACTTGAGGATACATGAAGGATGACATTAGATACTCTATCATTCTCCTAAGTAGAGTCATGGGCTTACCTGTAGCGGGTCATCTCACTATATTCATGGTCAACTTCATTAAGACCATCAGACATGCAAGGATACCATTGGATTGGGCCACTACAATAAGTGAAAACTTGTGTGAGCAACTGAGGATGATGAAGGACAAGAAGAAGTTTTATATGACTCCTTATATGGTGTACCTACTTGTAGCAAAGGCAATGAACTATCCTGGTTTATACAAGAAAGGTAGTATGCAAGACCTCAATGCTTGGCCATATATAGTCTACCCTCAGTTGGTGAAGAAGAAGCTCTTAACATAGAGCAAGGAGTGAAAAATCATCAATGATGCATTTATCTTTTTGATCATCTAATTCATTGAGGGAGACTATGGGAAGAGGTTGTCTAATGAAGCTGAAGCATATATCATAGCTCTCAAAGCCTACTTCAATAAGTTCAAGACATTCATATATCTTCAGGTGGATGGTGCATCTATCAATCCTAAGAAGCTTCTGAGATACCAAAGTGACAAGTTGGTACTATTGGAAATCTCTAGGCAAATTGAGTTGGTCTATGAAAAGATAAAGAGGCAACAGAGATCCTACTAGGAATGGCCATTGGTCATTGGGTCGTATCAGGTGAAGCAGAAACAAGATATTCTAACCTTCGAGTGGGAATGGGAGAACTATCCTCTTGAAGAATACAACTCTCCCTAGCCATACTTTATCAATGTTAGTAAAGTGGAAAGCCTAGCAAGAAAGGACTTCCATAATGAGGATGCCATTTAAGATCATTGGATGAATGCCACAAATTACTATGATGTTCGCATAAGGGACTATTGTAGGATTACTTTGTATCTAGCAAAAAGGTTCTCCATTTGAATATCGTTGATGAGATAAGGTTGCAAGACTCTAAAGAATGACCGGATCCCCTATTCAATGTAGATAAAGTTAGTGAAAGGCCCATTCTAGATGCAGAGGTTGACAAAGAGGAAGAAGATGACATCAATCATCGAACGAGACATGTCATTAGAATGACAAAGGATTGGATCAAGAAACCTTTTTCCACTTGATCCAATTCCTAATACTATAATCTTCCATGCACATGCTCACCCAAAAAGGGGTAAAGGAAGTAAAGTCATAGTTCCTATCTTTGCGCTCCAGTCTCCTATTAGGCTAGAGACAGTCTACCAGCTTGATTTCCTAGTTGGATATTATCAAGAGAACCTCTCCTCAAAGGATTTAGATAGAATAGGTTCCAAAACATGTGTCTCATCATCAACAGGAATAGAGCTCACAAGAGTCTGAAGGCATTGGAGCTAGTCAAATCTAGGATGAACCTCAGTTGCCTCCTATTGTGCCAAGCCAACCAGAAGAGGGAAAAATTCTAGAGGCTTCCATTCCTCCTATACAAGAAGAGACCCCTTCTCCTTCTACCCCCAAGAAATATAAGAGGATCAAGATTAAGAAGAAAAAGGCAAAGGATCAGTAGAAGACTAGTACCTAATCCATCTATTCCTGAAACTATTCCAGAGGAAGAAGAAGATGAGGAAGAAACAGAATTAGAAGAGGAGGAGGAACAAGTACCCCTACAAAGAATAACTTAGTTAGCAAAAGCTATAGAGTTAGAAAGAAGAAAGAGTGCCACCAGTACCCCACCATCCACCCAAGTAGAACCATTAGAACTCTCTTCTTTAGAAAATGAAGTGTAGCACTGGGTGAATGAGCAAAGGGAAGGAGGTGAGGATGTTTTCTCGATGATGGATTTTGATTTCATGCCTGTGGGTATATAGTTGGTTGGAGATAAGATCAGAGATACCCCTATAGGTGAACACCAACAAGAAGACTAGACACAAATGCCACCAGATACACAGGGTCGTAATCTTATTCCTCCATCTCCACTACAGATTATGGTGGTAGATAAGGATTCAATAACTCCCCCACCTCCAAGTTCAAAAGAGGAACAAGTTCAAAAGGAACCATCACCACAAGAGCAATAAGAGCTAAGGGCTATTGATGAATCATTAAAGGAGGGATAGATGGTAGAATATGCACAACAACCTTCCCAAGATGTTGAGGAGTAGGCTACAACATCAAAAAAGACTAAAGCTATGGAAGGAGACTCCTCACAATAGGAGATGACTCCAAGCAAGAGCGATAAAGGGAAGGAGGTAGTTGAACACACCCCTTTGTCATCAAGAGCTGATGTCATAGAGAAACACATTCCAAGATGGTTTTGAAAGTAGAAAATGAGAAGTGCTAAGCCTCAGTTTTATGCTTCATAGGATGATATTTTTGATATTTTTGAGATCTTGAACAAACCTGAGTCTCCATTACATGATGCAGTGCCATTCATGTTTGTCATTACCATACAGAACCAGGATTTATTTGCACAAGTGGCTCTCCCTTATGAAGGTATAGATGTAGAAGTTGTTAGTCTAGAGGATTATGGAGTGAAGGATGTTATGTTAGGAAAGCCGACATGGGCTTTAGCTTGACAGATGATGACCATGGGAGTCAAAGAAGTTCTCAAGCACATGGAACAAGATGAGATTGAACTCCAAACACTTAGAAGGCAAGTTCAGATCCTAAGAGGATATCTAGCTGAAGTCATTGGTCCTCTTGATCTTGAACACCCTAAGAATACTTTGACTACCATTCTTAGAGAAGGGGAAGGTGTATGGCTCAATCCATTTTTGAAAGCTTGTCAAGAATGGTGAGAAAGCCTTCAGGATAGTGGTGTTACCACAATCACAAGGAATTTGAAGTTACTGCATGCTACATAGGAGAACGTGAATAAGATTATAGCAATTTTGAGGCAAGATTTTAGTATCATAGATGAGGTATGGGCATGGAGCAAGGATTTGTAGACTCTACAAGCCATAAAAGGGAAAAGGTGCCACACTTTGATCAATGTATATACCAAAGAAGAGCTAGACTTGATTGATGATTGGATAGAGAAGATAGTGAATGGCAATAAAGTTATGGAAACATTACATGAGGAGATCCATCAACTCAAGCACCAAGCCTGAGAGCCAATTTTGGAGGCAAAAAAGTTGTACAGTGATGTATGCTTGGACATTTTTGAAGATGAAGAACAAGAGAAGCTATTGTCAGTTGAAGTAGTAGTGGAGAATTTGAAGAAGACATTAGAGGATGCATCCAATGATTAAGATATCAAACAAACCTTTAGGACAAAAGAAGCACTGTTAGAGTTGGACACCAAACTCAAAGACTTTGCAAAGACTTGAATTAAGGTGGACAACTATAGACAGAAGGTCAAGGACAAGTATGAGGCTTTAGATCTTCTAGATGCAGCTAAAATGATTGAGATGATAGAGAAATTCAAGGGCAAACATCCAAACATAGCTTTGGGATGAAGAAGAACAAAACCTAGATGCCAAAATTTCAATTTTGACAATAAGTAAAATTTTGAGATTTTGATCCTGTCGAGGTACGTGGCTCCACATTTTCATGCAGCTCTGCAGGTTTGTAGCTCTACATTTTCATACAGGTCTATAGGTGCATAGGTATGCAGGTCCATAGCTCTAAAATTTAGAAGTGCATGGACAGTTAACTACTAGTTCCAAAAATAACACCTTCCATGCATCGAGAGTGCATTTTGATGGCAATTTAACTCTAACACATGCCTAGTGAAGGACCAGCTTCTATTTTTGGCGTCTCCATACACTTCCACTTCAACTGATGGCTTCCTCCTACTTTCTCTCTCATGCTTTCTTTATTTTGACATGTAAAGGGCTCATGCATCCAATTAATGAATAAAATATGGATGGAGTCCCTCTAAGCACCAGATTAATTGATACTCTGTATATATTTAGTTTGTTTTAAATGTTTTAAAATCATTTTATTGCATAAAGATATCTCTCGCTCTCAACACAAATTGAGGAGATGATTTCTTATAAATACCCCAATTTAAAATGTAACAAAGGTTGCCATTATTATGCAATAAAATTATGCTTTTGCTACTCACATTTGGAGTGTAGTCATTCTTGCCTAAATGTGTCATTGTTTTGTGAACTTTTTTCATGAGATTGTGATTGAGCCAAAGTTGTATTGTGTTTTCTATGTTTGTGTGATCTTTTAGTTCTGGTGTTTAAAATAGATTTATAAATTCTGTTGACGTATCGAGCTTGAGAAGGGATCACCAAATTGTGTCTGCATAGCCTTTTGTCTTGCATGAGTGTACTTTTCTTGGCCTTGTGATTTGATGATAGGTGAAATATTATACGATTGTTAAAGTTTCTCATTGATGATTGCATAAGTGGATTCTAGGAAGCACTACTCCTATTTTCATTGGTTTCCTACTGATTTCTTTGAAAGTTTAACTCACAGTTTGTTGTTTTCTGTTGCTTATGTCTGTTTAGGATTTCAATTTCAAGTTATTTCAATTTCATAGTATTTGCTTTCAGTTTCTTTATTTTCTTTGTTAACCTCTTGTTAGAATAGGAACTCATTTTAGTTGCACTATTAGAATTGCATTCATTAAAAAACCAGAAAATACAAAAATATTGTTCTTTTGTGTGTAATTTTGAGACAGCAAATAGATTTACTTCATTTCAAGATCATAGTAGAACCAGCAAAGGCCTCCTCATGAAAAATCACATTTATCTTCAACTAAGAAAATTTTGGTACATTGCAAGACAAATATTGAACCTTGGAGTTGATCCCAAAAGGATTAGCTTTTCAAGAGAGGAATTGCACAATGGATTCCTATCATTGATCTCATGTAAAATGACCACCCAAGAAGTCCTGAAATCAATGCTTTGTATTCTGCAACATTGTTAATACATCTAAACTACAATTGATATGTTGCATAGAAAGACTTACCTTTTGGATTAATCAACTCAATACCTGCACTGGCTTTGGATTTGCATTTGGAACCATCAAAGCAAAGTGTCCAAATTGGGCTTTCCTTGGGTTTTCTAACCTTATGATTATCTGTCCTCAATTTTTCCTTTACCTGAGCTTGGAAGGATTGTTTCTTGGGTACCCATTGTAGTCTTTCACGAGGTGGGCTTACTAATTTTCCATTGTCGTTCCTCAAAATTGGCAGTGTATGTTTTTCCTATTTGTCTTGAATTTTACCTATCTATTCTTTCATTTCATCCACTTTGGGTTTAGGATGGATGACTACCAAAGGCCATCCTTGGCCTTTTATGTATCATTTTCTTCTTTGTACTTTGATCATTTTGGGTGGAGAAGAAGACAAACCTCTGCCATCTGAAGAAGTATCATTGTATGATGCATTTAGATCCTTAGTTTCCTCTTCAATCTCTTCAATAGTGTTAGACATGTTTGTAGAACTTTGGTTTTCTCTGAGTTCATTTGTTGGATCATTGGCTTTCTCTACTCCTATCATTTGTGTTAACACCTTAGAAAATGCTTCTTGACTTGATGAACATTTGAACTCTAAATGGCTAACTTTATGCAATCGACAAAATCCTAGAAGGAGGAGGATGTTGGGCTTAGCTTCTTCTCCTAGATACTATAAATTAGCCATCATGTGCTCTATGAATTGTGTTAAGACCTCATCTTTTGCGGTTGAAATTGTGGAGTCTGTATCTTGATCATTTGATATTTTGACCAAAGTTGTATAAAAAACCATTACCTTGTAGGAGCCCAAATTTATTTGTAAGAAGGCTACCTCATTATGAGCATTGTATTTTGTAATCACCTTTTTTAACTTTGGCTCTACATCTATTTTTATTTGGTTATTCAAACCTTTCCATGGTAACTAAAGCTAAGTGAAATCCATGGAAAACCATCCCCTTAGGCACTTGATCCATTCTCTACTTAGGAGTAATCCATATGTTTCCTAGGATATCAACCACATGTATATCAATGATATCTTGAATTTGAAGGTCAACTATTAATTTTATCCAAACATCTTTTAATACACCAATGACTTTCACCTCTACTTTGTCCAACTGTATCACTATTTGGTTGGTAGGTTGGGGGCTAACTCCTAGCTTTTTCACTATGGACAATGGCATGAAATTACATGAAGCTCCTGAATTGATCAAGCAATTGTAAATATTCTTTCTATATATCTTGATGTTAAGAAAAAATTGGGGCACCTCAACCTTGTCTTTAAACATAGTGGGCAATGCCTCCATAGCATTAACTTTTTGGGATACCATCTTTTGAGGAGTAGTATTCGTATTGTGGGAGGTCTTTGTATGATCTAGAGTCTTCATGAGCACTTCTCATTGTTGTGGATAATTTTGCAACATGTCAAACATGGACATGTTGGCCTTTGTTTGCTTCAAGTCTTCTATGACACTATACTTTTCAATAGACCAAGCAAGGTTCTTCAATATTGTTGGTACATTTCCTTGGTTTTGATTTTGTTGTCCTCCATATGGTGGTTTTACTGGTATTAGATTGTTACTCACTTTTAGATTGGGAGGAGTTGGTTATAGTGCCATGGGAATTCCATCTGTCAGAGGTTCTTTTCTACTTCTCAAGTTGTACATATTTTGAGTGTCATTGTGAAAGAAAAACATCTCTTCATGCTGAAGGTCAAGTTCTTGGCTAAATGGGAATGAAAATTCTTTATTGACCGGTTGTTCTACCTATGTACTTTGTAAAAAATCATAGGATTCTAATCACATAGCATTAAATTGCACAGGAGGAGCATTGATGTTTACTTGTAAATTTTGAGTCATTTCTTCATTTCCATCATAATATGAACCATCATTGTTAGATGCAGTTTGATCATCATCATATTGATTGATATCTATATACTGAACATTATTGTTGTTGTTGTCTATAGGAATGCTTCCATTATTTGGACAATTGTTTCATTGTTATTTTTATCTTTGGAAGCCATTATTATGGTCAAGGGGATTGAAGTTATCCTCTCCATTGTTGTTTCCTATATTGTTGTTTCCACTATTGTTGTTCTCACTGAAGTTCCTATTATAATTTTGACCATAATTTTTATTGTATGGGCCAACATTTTCCTTTCAAAACTATTATTCTATCCCTATGACAACCTTAGACAAGTCAGCTCATTGTTCATTTGTCACATAGTCTTTTTCATTTGACCAAATTTGGAATTAAAGCTATTATCTACTTTTGTGAGAACTACTACATTTTGTTCGAAGAAAGTAGCTTTTAGAGGTCCATACCCTAGATATGTTAGAGTGGGGTTTTACAAAGCAAGTGCCTATTGTAATGGAACTAGATTCATAAGCACAAATTGGCTAGGCATCATGGGTACTCCGACAGGTTATGTTGGCATTGCCATGACAACTTGGGCTAGAAGCATCAATCCTTCTCCATTAGGATTGGCTTTCTTAGTAAAAGTTATTATTTCTACGAAGATTTTTTCCAATGTATTGATATTTGTTGTAGGAAGTCTTCTCAAAAAGATAACAGTAAGAGGGTCCATAGCATTTAGATAAATCTGAATAGCTTCTTTAACTAGTATAGTCTATGGTGTTTCTAATTTGTGATACACCATACAAAAGTGATTATTGAAGTGCAAAACCATCTTAGATGGGTCCCTTTTGATTGATACAAATTATTGATGTATCATCACTAGGTTGATAAAAGTTTTGAATTGTTCCAAGAATAATTTTTCAAAGGTATCCCAATCTCCAATATATCTAGGTGGAAAATTAATGTACCAATTGAAGGAAACTTCCCCCAAAGTGGAAGGGAATAAATCGAGAACCACATGTATCCTTGTTGTCAATCTATTTTCGGTTGCAAATTTCTTTGAATACTTTGATGTGATCTTCGACAGTTTGTGTTTCTCCATAAATGAACCTTGGGAAAAATTTCTCAAGATTCTTAGGGAGGTCATGGAGTGCACCTCTCAAGTTGGTTGGTGAGTCTACAACATTTGCAAAAAAGGCCATTGGAGGATTTGGTCGACCCAAGGGTGGTTGTTGTGGAGGTGAGGTTGAAGAAGATGATGAAATGTTGAAGGGAAGTGGTGAATTCAATGTATTCCTTTGTCACTGTGAGGTTTCAGAATTGGATAAGCTCGAGAAACTCATGTGTACTTGGGGAAGATCTCAAAGCTCACTAAAATGGGGATTTTGGATCAAGATCCTCTAGTTTGCATCAATTCTAGAAAAAGTGCACCTTTTCAGAATCACACTTTCTCACAAATAAGGTGTAGCTTAGAATTTAGCACAGCAACGCAGTAGCACAATAGCACACCAGCATTTCCCAAAAAACTTAGAAAAATTTTGGAACTTGTAGAAAGTGTTGAATTTCAAAACTTTAGCAGACTTTTCTTTTATTCTAAAAATCAAAATGGCAACCATCCTTCTAGTGCCACTTCTGTTGAGTTGTCATTATGCATGATGCTAAATGGTAGGAATTCTTTCAAAATCCTCTCTTGAAAAGTCAATCTTGTGAATCAACTCCACAGTTCTAGGTGATCTTGTGACCTACTATAATCCACTTAGTTGAAGATAAATGTTTTTGTTCATGAGGACGCCTTTGCTGGTTTGAATGATCTCAAATAAGATGTAGAATCTGCTCATTGCTTCAAAATAAACATGCAAAAAAGAACTATGTTTTTGTATTTTTGTATTTTATATGAATGCAATCTAATATTGCAGCTAGTATGGATTCCTATTTCAACAAGGGGTTAGTAGAACAAATAACAAGAACTTTAAAGAAAATAACATGAAAGTAAAATCCTAGTAGACATAAGCTATGGAAACAACATGTTTGTGAGTTAAGCTTTTAAAGAAATCGGTAGGTAACCAATGAAAGTAGGAGTAGCACTTCCTGAATTTCACTAATGCAATCGTCAATGGGAAATGTAGTCACCATATGATGTTTCACTCTTCATCAAATTGCAAGGCCATGGAAAGTGCACTCATGTGAGACAAAGAGTTATATAGACATAATTTGGTGATTTCTTCTTGAGCTAGATACGTCAACAGAATTTGTAAAACCAAAGCAAACACTAAAATTAAAAGATCACATAGCCAAAAATAACACAATAAACTCTTGGCTCAATCACAATTCCATGAACATACATTCACAAAAATATGACACATTTAGGCAAGAATTACTATACTCCAAATGTGAGCACTAAAAGCATAATATTATTGCAAAATAATGACAGCCTTGATTACATATTACAATCATGTATTTATAAGAAATCATCTCCTCTATTTGTGTTGAGAGTGAGATATCTTCATGCAATCATACGCTTCTAATTTAATAAAACAAATTAATCATATACAAACTCACTATCTAACGGGTGCTTAGTATGACTCCATCCATTTTTATTTCATTAATTAGATGCATGAGCCTTTACATGTCATAAAATAAAGAAATAATGAGACAATAAGAAGAAGAGAGCCTTCAATGCATGTGGAATTGTCTAGAAGTGTAAAAAATGGAAGCTAGTCCTTCACTAGGCATCTGTTAGAGTTAAATTGTTGTCAAAATGCATTTCTAATGCATGGAAAGCTCTAATTTTTGAACTAGCAGTTAACTATGGGTGCACCTCTAGAAAAGTGCATCTTGAAAGAAGTGCATCAGTGCACCTGCACACCTCTAACCTCTTCAAAATTATTCCAACACTTTGTAACCTAAAAGCACACCAGTGCACTAGCACAACAGCGCACCTCAAGGGTCCAAAATTTCAAAATTTTAGTAAGTGTCAAAAATGAAATTCCAACTTCTGGGTTTTGTCCCCCTTCATACTAGAGCTATGTTTGGATGCTTGCCCTTAAATTTCTCAATAATTTTAGTGATTTTTTTTGTATCTAGTAAATCTAAAGCATTATACTTTTCCTTGACCTTTTGTCCGTAGTTGTCTACCTCAATATGAGTCTCAGCAAAATCCCTAAGTTTAGTATCCAACTCTAACAAGGCTTCTTCTATCCTGAATGCTTGTTGGATATATTCATCACTAGAAACCTCATCAAAAATCTTTCTAAATTTCCACACTACTACTTCAATAGGTATCAATTTTTCCTATGCATCATCTTCAAAAATATCGAGACATGCATCACTATAATGTTTCTTTGCTTCCAAAATCTACTCTTGGGCTTGGTCCTTGAGCTGGTGGATCTCCACATGTAATGACTCCATTACTTTATTGTTGTCTGCTATATTTTCTATCCAATCATCAATTAAATATAGTTCCTCTATAGTATATACATCCATGAACATTCTATATCTCTGGCCTTTTATCACTTGTAATACCTATAAATCCTTTCCCCATGCATGTACCTCATCCATAATACTGAAATCTTGTTTCAAAAATTGCTACCATTTTATCCACATTTTCCTACATAGCATGAAGTGGCTTTAGATTTCCTTGGATGATCAGAATGCCTTTCTCCTCAAAACTTTCCCACCATTGCTAATAGGCATTTAAAAAAGGATCTAATTGTATACCCCCCCCATCTCTTATTTCTAGTATAGCATTCAAAGTCTCTTTAGGGTGTTTAGGATCCAAGGGACCAACAACATCAACTAAATATCCCTTTAAAACTTCATTTTTCCTTTGAAGTGTTATTAATTCTACACCTTCCTATTCCAAACTCCTAAATACCTCCTTCATCCCCATTGTGACCATCAACTTGGCTATATCCAATGTAAGCTTTCCAAGCATAACCTCTCTGATTTGGTAATCTTGTGGATCCAAATCTTCAATTTCTAAATCAAGAGGTGAGATAGCCACTTGTGCAAGTAAATCTTGATTCCGGTCATTGTTGATGAAAGTTAATGTCCTTTCCTCTTTTGATGGGGACTTAGGTTTCATTAGATACTCAGTTAGTTCTATCATGTTTTCCTCATCGACATTAAATAATTGCTTCTTTTTTCTTATCATTTCTTTCTGCAACCATCTTGGGATCTACTCTACTGAAGGCCTACCTCTTGAGGATGAAGGACTTTCCTCTACTATCCCCTTTCCATTATCACTCCTTTGTAGGGTTTTCTCTTTCTATGATTGTTCTCCCTCTGTAGTCTCTGTTTCAGTGGAGCCCACAGTTCTTACCTTAGTTTCTTGGGAAGCTTGCTGAGGATATTTGACCATTGGTCCTCCTCTAAACATTTCATCAGTTGCTATTTGCTATGGCTCTTCCTCCATACTTGGTGGTAGAGGATTAGGAGAGCCTTTATCCACAATTGTGACTTGCAATGGGGATGAAGGTGTTATCTCAGGACCTTGTGACTCTAGTGGCATTTGAGTCCAATCTTCTTGTTGGCACTTATTGGTCAGTGTATCCCTAATCTTGTCTCCAATTAACTTAGTCCCCATCAGCATGAAATCAAAATCTAACATCTTAAATATGTCAATACCCTCTACATCTTTCTCATCAATCCATTGTTGCATTTCATCCTCTGATGTGGTCATTTGCAAAGGTTCTTCTGGGATTGGTGGTGGTGTAGTGGTGAAACTTCTTCTCCGTTCCCATTTCATGACTCTTGCTAGCTGGGTTCTTCTATTCAAAGGCACATTGTCCTTAGCATCCTCTTCTTCATCCTCCTTAGGAATAGGTTCTGGGATTGATGGGGCAAGGACTACTCTCTAGATCACCCTTTGCCTTGTCTTAATAAGAGTCTTGATCTTTCTTCCTTTCTTAAGTGTGGAAGGGGATGCTTGTTCTATCTGTCAAGGTGGAGATACCTCTTGAATTTCAACTTTTGTCTCCATTTGGCTGGGTGCAGTAGCTGGTGGTAATTGTAGGTCATCCTAAACTTATGATTCCCTTGTATCCTTTGTCCCTTGTAGATTTACTTCTTCTTGTTGTGGGGGTGTCAGGATTTCACCCTCTTTTGGTTCAATTCTTTGTGGTGAACTTCTTTTCCTCTTAACCCAGCCTCCACTCTTCTGAGCTCTATAATAACCCACTAGCCTATCAAGTTGATGCACTATTTTTGGCCTTATTGGTGATTGAGCTGCAAAGATAGGAATGGTAACTTTCTTTCCTCTACCTTTAGCTGGGCAAGCTTACACGTAAAAAATCACTCTTTTAGGTATTGGATCAAGCTCAACTAGCTTCTTGATCCATTCTTGCATCATCTTAATAATGTGTCTCGCCCTATGGTTGATATCCAAATTTACCTCCCTATCAACCTCAGCACTCATAATAGGCCTATCGCCTATCTTATCTCTGTTAAATAGGGGATCCAACAACTTCTCAAAATCTTGTTTCCATATCTTTAAGGGAATTGTTATCTTTAGGGCCTTTTCTGCCAAGTACAAAGTCATCCTACAATATTCCCTTACTCAAATGTCATAGTCATTTGTAACGCTCATCCAATGGTCTTCAATGGCTTCCTCATGTTGAAACATCTTTCCTACCAAAGTTTGCACTCTACCGATATTATCAAAACACGACATTAGAGAATTATACTCTTCTAGGGGATACTGATCTCATTCACACTCAAAAGAGGAGATATCTTGCCTTTGATCTACCTAGAAAGGTCCTATAACCAATGGCCAAGTCCAACATTTCTTATGTTGTTTCCTCACTCTGTCATAAGTAGATAAGATTTGTCAAGAGATTTCCAAAAGGACAACTCTATCACAAGGATATCTTGGGAGATTCTTTGGATTTATAGTGGTAGCAACTACCCTTAGATATGTGAATGTTCTAAACTAAATATAGTATGCTCCAAGCATTGATATTTGCACCTTTGCATCATTTGATAACCTGTCTACATAATCTCCTTCTATGAATCAAATTATGGCAAATATGAATGCATCATTTACAATTCTATACTCTTTTCTTTGCACTGAGAGCTTCTTTTTCACCAACTGAGGGTAGACAATGTATGGCCATGCATTTGGATCCTACATGTTACTCTTTCTGTACAACCCTAGATAATTTGTTGCCCTTACAGCTAACAAGTATACTATATATGAGGTCACATAAAACTTCCTTTTTTGTTCTTGGCTACACCAATTTTTTACATAAGTTCTCACTCAGGGTGGAAGCCAAATCTAGTGGCATTGTTGCTTTCTTGATTGTTTAAATGAAATACACCATTAAGATGTTCAAATGTCTGGCTATAGTTAAACCCATAACTCTACTCAATAGGATAATGGAATATTTGATGTCTTCAATCATATATCCCCTAGTCATGTCAACCTTACCCATTTTCTTCCCCAAAGGATTCTTTTTTATAAGGTATGAGGACTAAATGATCTTTGATGCCTCCTTAATATGTTCTTGGTACCACCTTTCTGCTTGCTCATAGGTAAGCCTAATGAACTAATCTACCCATGGGAGATGGAATACTTTTTTGATATTCTTGGGGTGTAGATCAAGGACAATTTCTCCAATTACACTCTGTACCACCCTTTCCTCTGGTACCAAGTGTTCTGTAAGTGTCATGACAAGATCTAAAGATTGCACTAATACTGGGTGTGAAGCTACATTGACTAGTCCAAACTGGATAAGTGCAGAAACTATTTATGTTCTCTCAGTGGGCTTGTTGCAAATTTTAAGAAATTCCCCCAAATTTGTGTGTCCCAATTCTATATCTTTGATTTCTGAGTAGTCATCTTGAAACCTTGATTTTGTTGAAACTACTTGAAATTTGAAGATCATTGGTTTTAGTGTCATTTTCCTGCCCATGGAAGCTAGTGAAGATGCCATTATATCTGCACAAAAGAGCACCCATTAGTTTGGAAGAAAATATGATAAATTCAAACCCTAAAGGTTAACTTGAACAAAAAAATTTAAAGAGACACTACTCAAAAACATAAAGAAACCCATTTTAACATTAGAAATCCATATGGCGCACCTAGCACACCTAGTAGGTGCACTCGTTGCACATTATTCTTAAAACAATTATCAATTACAAGGTGTGCATCACTGCACCTAGTGAGGTGTGCATCATTGCACCAAAAAAGTTGTTATTTTTAGGATTTTGTCTTTTTAACATATTTTTAGATGCACACTAGTGCAACAAGTTAGGTGTGCCAATGTGCACCACTAAAAAGTTGTTTTTAGTATGTTTTTAGGTTTTGTTTTGGAAGTTGGTGATAAGGGCGTGGGTGCACATCAATACACTCAAGAAGGTGCACAAATGCACACCCTTTTAGATTTTTCTTTAATTTTCTTGAGACTCCCAGGTGAAGGGATTGGTGTGGACCAGTGCACTCAAGGAGGTACATTGATGTGCATTGATCCCTTATATTATTCTTACTTTTATGTGTCATGCACAGGTTTTGTAAGCAAAGGAGTTGCACCTTAGAATATGCACCATTGCAATTAAGGAGAGTATGGAGACAAGAAGAAAGAAAAGTAAGAAAAAGGAAAGGTGGTGGGGATTTTATAGGCTCCCTCAAGCCCTTTGGCTTTGTGAAGGTTTTTAGCTCTATAGTTGTGTAGCTATAGTAGTGTCGCCTTAAAAATATTTCCTCACACATTTTGGTGCATCAGCGCACCTATTTAGGTGCACTAGTTGGACTGAGAAGCAAACAGAGAGCCTATAGAATGGTACTTCTCTACTAGGATGTATAATTGTCTCAAAAAGGCCAATATAAATACAATATAGCTTCTTTTAAGAGATCTTTTGCTTGTTGTGTGAATGTCCTAATAGAACGTATAATTTATCCAAACTGGGGTTTATTCCTTACTAAAAACTCTCACAACTTAAGAATAACTTTTTTAACTTTTTCTTGCTAAAAAGGCTTCTAGGGTTGAAATATCTAATTTCTTAGTAGACTAGCTCTTCAATCAAGGCTCAAATGCAAAAATAAGGGAGTACAAGAGTCCTCCAAATAGCTCGGATCCTGGACTAGGAATCCAAAAGGCAAAATTTAAAGCAGGGGGGTCCCCATGCATTGTGGAACCACAACAGAGGCCATGATGATATCTTCCTTCTTCGATTGATCATCTTTTTAGACTTATTCTTCTCTACCTAGTCATGTTCTATTAGCTAGAGGTTCTTCATATCACAATTTGATAGTGTTTACAACTTCATGCTTCAATGGTGTTCTTCATGATCATCCTTTTGTTCCTATCTTCTAGTACATTCTTTCTATCTATTTTTAGAGTAGGGTTTTTCCCATCTGGTTTTCTTTACTTCTTCTCTTTACAAAGATTTGGTTGTGCTTTGGTACCTGATCTAGCCTCTATTATCGGGACCCTTTTTTTATTTCATAGTAGTTTTTACATTTTTAGCTATTCCCTAAGTTTATCTTAAGGGGGGTGTTAGAATAATAATACATTTTCTTATTAATTAAATTAGTTAATTTACTTACTATCTCTAGTTTACTTAAGCTAAAATTTAGGCAGATAATAATTAATTTATTTTATTAATTATTATCATGCAACATGGGATATTTCCCTTCAGGGTTTGTACCTTTTAGGTTTTAATTTTCTCCTTTTATAAGGATGATGGTTGTAAATATATTCATTCATTCAATACAAATTGCAATTCTTTTTTACAAAACAAGAATATCTCATCTATTATGAATTTGTGAATTCCAACCTCCATAGCTTTGCTCATCTCTTTCTGTGATAGGTGTTTGCATGCAATGATTCTTGGGAGATGTGGGGTTGAATTTTCATCAACTTGTTAGAATATATAGTCCACCAAAATAAATGGGGGGGGTTGGGGGGTGAATTAGTTATCCAACAATTATCACAATTATCAACCTTATTAACTCTTAACCATATGAGCAATATAATTAGAGACCACAACAAGATACACATGCACAATAACACTTGATATATTAACTAGGGAAACCCTTGACCAAAGGAAAAACCCTAGTGGGGATGGTACCCACAAGATGATGTGCTAATACAAATATTCCTTGTTAGAGGATAGACCTTGTTAGGAGTCTGTGCTAATACAAATATTCCTTGTTAGAGGATAGACCTTGTTAGGAGTCTGTGAAATACATTCAATACATATTAGTCCCTATTAAAAGACTTTAAATCCTTGCTAGGAGATTCCAACCCTTTTAGGAGTTGTGTCAACCTTGTTAGGTGTTGTAGAAGGTAGATGGACCCATTGTCCAAATTGCTTCAGGGGTAAGACCAATGTCCAAAAGATCTCTATATTATTCCTTGCAAAATAATAGAATTAAACTATACTACTCCTTCCTCTATCTCTATCCTATCAATTGGACTTCTACTCCTTTTGATCTCAATACTGTTAGAAATAGTAGAGAAGCAACTAAGAGGGGAGGGGTGAATTAGTTACTACAAAAATATATCCTAGATCCCTTAGATGTCAATACAAATCAATACTCTAATTAAACTATATTCTATTGTAACTCAGTAAACACACATGCACTTGGTTTACTCTAGTAAATATTATAACTTGACAATAACTAAAATAACAACAATAACTCAGCAAGTGTAAACCATAAGATTTTTTTTGTGATTAGGCTTAAGATTAACTTAGTTGCATGCACATAAAATAAATAGCATGAACACAACTAACACCAATATTTAACGTGGAGACCCACTTTGTGAAAAACCACCAATTACAACTAGTTATTGATTTTGACTCTTCTAAAGCGAGCCCTATTAGGAGCCAACCCTATTAAAGGTTACAAAACACACTATTAGGTGTGACCCTATTAGAGGATTTAATCACCCTGTTAGGAGTGGCCTTGTTAGAGATCCTTAGACACTTCAAATAGAAATTTCACCTTGTTAGAGGATTTACAAATAGCTATTAAGCCAACTCAATTAAGAGATTTAGATCACTGCCACAATGGTTAGAGAGTAACAATGAGATGACCTAATTTCTTATGCAACTAAATTTTTGATCACAAATCTCAATTCTAGCTTGTATACTTGATCCTTCCTGATCAAATGCATCTTTGCAGCTCAACAAGGATATTTTGTTTATCCTTCTAATTCACTTCCTCTAAGCATCATCAAAAAATCTATTCACTTTGACACATTTCTCAACTTGACCTTATATTTATATCTTACATATTATCAAGTTAGCTTGAATACAACTTAGAATTCTTAATATTCATCTTCTTAGTAGGCTAGAACCAACAACTAAATCAATTGAACTCAATATGCCAAAACAAAAAATCCTTCGTTAGCTGACCATACTCGGTAGACACTAACTCAGAAATAATTTTCCTATGTTAACCAAGTGAACTCAATTAACACTACATTTTCTCAAATTTTCTTTCGTAACAAAGGTAGCTTGGTTAACATTGGTTCCATTCAACATTTTCTTCATTAACTGAGTGAGCTTGGTTAACACTCAACTTCTATAAACTTTCCTTTGACGATCGAGTGAACTCTGTAGACACTGTCTTCTAAACTGGAAAAATCTAGAATGCTCGAAAGACACAAGAAACTTTCTTCATCACCTGAGTGAGCTCGATATACATTGACTAGAAATGATATGACATTTTGTGTAACATCAAATACAATACACAATTAATCAATTTTTTTCAACAATCTCCCTCTTTAGCAATGATGACAACACAACATATCATAATACAATGAAATTTTTAGAGCAAGAATAAAGTAAAGAACATATCCTTAATTTCATTCTAATTCTCATCCATGAGAACTCCCTCTATCAGTGTGAACTCCCTCTTTTAGCAAAACTCTATCTTCAACATCTTCTTCTGATAGAAAACTCTCCCTCTTTGATATCTGACCAATTTCTTCCTCTTTGACATTACCAAACAGAATTTCTATGACATGACTAGACCAAACTCTCCCTTTTTGACATCTCATGCCAAAGACAATATATAGTGAATATCAATGTACCTCATGTACTGATTCATTTGCAATGTGCCTTTCTCAATACTGCATCAATTGTCTGATCTTGAACATGCTCTGGTTGATGCATCATTAAAATACATTTAGTGAGCTTCAGATAGGGGAATGACCCCTAACTTACCTCTTAGATACAAAAATGCATCCTTAGGTAATGGCTTAGTGAATATATCTACAATTTTCTCTTTAGTAATTCACATATTCCAATCTTACCTCTTTATCTTGTACCAATTCTCTCAAAAAATGATCTTTTATAGAAATGTGCTTGGTTTTGGTATGCATCACCAAATTCTTTGATACATTAATTACACTAGTGTTATCACTAAAGATAACCACTGATCCTTGATCTCTGTCTTCATACCTTCCAACAATTGATTGAACCAAACAATATTAGAACAATTAGTTATTGTTGCCATATATTCTGCCCATGTTGTGGATTGAGAAATACAATTATGCTTCTTGCTTGTCCAAGATAGTAGTCTTTTACCAAGAAAGAATGCTCCTCCACTTGTGCTTTTTCTTTCATCAACACTTCCTGCACAATCAACATCTATGAATTCTTTCAAATCCAAAGTCTTTAGTACCTTTCAAATATCTCATGACTCTTTTGATTTCCATCACATGATTTTCTTTGGGATTTGTTGAGAATCTTGCCAGCACACCAACCACTAATGCAATATGTGGCCTTGTGTATACTACATACTAAAATTTTCCAATCATTGATTTGTATGTGGTTTGATCCACCTCTTTTGAATAATCATTTTTGGAAAGCTTATGTCCAATAGACATAGGTGTTCCAACAGGTTTTGAATCTTCCATCCCAAAATTCTTTAGCACCTCCTTGATACATTTAGATTGAGTAATATAAATACCATCTTTCTTTTGTTGGATCTACAATCCAAAAATTTATCTCTCCAAACATGAACATCTCTAATTCTTTACTCATCTCTACTAAAAATTCCTTACATAAGTCATCATTTCCTATAAATAAAATGTCATCCACAAATATTTTTGTCAATACAATCTTCTTGTATGATCCTTCTTTGATATGTAGACTATTGTTATAATTTGTCCTTTGAAAACCAATCTTTATCAAGTAGTTATGAAGTCTTTCATACCAAGCTTTGGGAGCTTGCTTGAGACCATACGAAGCTTTTGTAATTTTCAAACCATATATCTTTTGCTAGGATCTACAAAACCTTCATGTTGTTCAATGTAGACTTCCTCATCAAGAATGCAGATTTTACATCCATTTGATAAACTTTAAAACCTTTGTATGCTACATGTGCTAATAAACTTCTAACACCTTCTAATCTTGCAACAAGAGAAAAATTTTCACCATAATCAATAACTTCTTCTTGAGAATAACCTTTACAAACTAACCTTTCTTTGTTTCTTGAAACTTCTCTATCTTCATTCAGCTTATTTCCAAATACCCACTTTGTGCCAATTACATTTTTATCCTTGGGTCTAAGAACAAGAGTCAAGTCTTATTCTTCTCTATCTATTCTATTTCTTCATTCATAGCTTCAATCCAACTTTCATTATCCAAAGCATCTTAAACATCTATAGGTTCAAATTCAGCAAGCAAACATGTACCTTTCAATTTGTTTCTTATCATAGTTCCATCTAAATTGTCTCTAATGATCTGATTAAGTGTATGGTGTATTATGACATCTACTTTGGATTTATAACATGTTCCATTAGCCTCTTCAAGATCTTCTATGTCAAACTTGATTCTCACTGTCTATGACTCGAGTCCATCTAACTCAATTTGCTCAGGCACTAACTCGGTAGCATCTGATTGTGACTTGAGTCCTTCAGACTATGGCTCGGGTTGCATTGGATGCAACTTGATAGCTTTTGGATATTTTGGGGACTTGGGAGGTGAGACCTCCTAACTTCCAAATAGATTTGGCATAGTATTAAGTTCATAATAAACAAACTTTCTATAATCCTCAGGTTCTTTACTACTTTCCTCTTCACTCTTTTCTACAAATTCATCAATTCTCACATGTGTACTTTCTATGATCTTATGAGTAGATAGATTTAAACATTTGTATGCTTTACTTCTATAGGAGTATCCTACGAAAATTCCTTCATCACTTTTGACATCAAATTTACCTTTCCTAGATTCCTTCAAGATGTAACATTTGCTAGCAAATACTTTCAAGTAACCTACATTGGGTTTGTAGCCATACCATATTTCATAAGGAGTTTGATTTGAGTCTTTCTTCAATTATACTCTATTCAAGGGATGCACTATAGTACTAATTGCTTCCTTCTAGTATTTGATTGCAAAACTCTTTTCTATCATTAAGGTTCTTCAAAAATCCATGATGGGTTTGTTCCTTCTTTCAGCTATACCATTCTGCTAAGTTGTACTAGGGGTTGATATTGTCTCTTAATTCTTTTTTCAATGTAGAATTCATTGAACTCATTGGAAATAAGCTCACCACCTCTACCTAATCTCAAACATTTCAGCTTCTTTCTAGTTTCTTTCTCCACTCTTACCAAATACCACTTAAATGTTTGAAAAGCTTCAAAAAAAAAATTTTAATACATTATAGTCATCATTCTAGAATAATCATCAACAAACAGAATAAAATACTTATTATCATTGTAGCTCTCTATTCCAATAGGTCCACATAAGTATGTACATACTAGCTCAGAGAATTCTTCTAAATGATAGTCCTTGCTTTTGAAACTTGTCTTGCCCATTTTACCAATTTGATAATTTTTGCATAGACCCATATCATGTTTTTTCAAACTAGGAATACCTCTTACTCTTCTATTTTTGCTTATCTTGACAAGATTATAAAAGTTCACTTGACACAACCTTTTATGCCATAACCAACTTTCTTCTACTTGAGCCTTAAAACATGAACTTTCACTGAGATCTAGGTAGAATGGGTTATGTTTTGTTTGCTTTCCAAACCCAACTAGATTTCCTTTTCCATCCAGTAGTTTGGCCTTCCCATTCATGAATTCTACCTTGAATCTAATGTTATTCAACTGTTCCACACTCAGTAGATTGTGCTTTAGTCCTCCAACCCAATAAGCATTGTCACATATAAGTTCATTGGTTAGTGAGATACAACATTTTCCCTTTATGAAACAAGGTTCATTGTTTCCAAATCTTACACTGTCATCATCATAATGTTCCACGTGTTCAAATTTTTTTTTATCACCAGTCATATGATGTGATCAACCACTATCAATAATCCATGTATCATTTTTTCTAACATGAGAGATAAGTGTCATTTTATCTCTTTCATCATTATATTAATCTTTTATAGCAACGTAAACCATTTCATCATCTTCACTACTATCTGAATCTTTAGCAATAAAACAAGATTTCTTATCTTTTTCCTTTTAGTCCTTGTAGTTCTTAAAATCCTTTTTGCCTTTGAACCTATTGTGCTTCTTTTCATCTTTGTCTTATCTGTTTGGGCACCTAATAGCAATGTGTCCAACTTCTTCACAAGAGAAACAAATTAGAGGAATCTTACCTTTATACTTTCCTTTTCCTTTGGGATACCTTCTCGCAAGCAATGCTTCAATGACTTCAAGATCACTATTATAATTTTCTTCCTCTTCACTTTTAGATTATTTTATTTTAGACTTTTAGCTTTCTTCTTGAGTGATACCTTGGCTTCAAATGAACTCAAGATTGCTAGAACTAAGAGTATAATTAGCATAGTTGTCTAGTTCAAATAATGTCAATCTTCCAACTAAAGCATCCAAAGTTATAGTATGATTTGGATTACATCTCATCTCTTGAATAGAAGACAATCTAATTACATAGATAGGAAGAAGGGCTTTGAGTACCTTGTTTACCATTGTTACATCATCAATTGTTCCACCAGAGACTTTCATAGCATTGACACTGGCTTTGATTCTATAAACATATTTTGCAATATTTTCATCCTCTCTCATTTTCATCTGATCAAACTATCCTCTAAGATGTTTAGCTTTGGCTCTCCTTACGTTGTCATCTCCTTTATAGATATCCTTTATTTTGGTCCACATTTCATGAGTAGTTCCATAATCTTTGACTTCATCAAATTCAACACAATTGAAAGATGGAGCAATATCAATCATCATGATATTATGACTCATCTTCTCTATAATTTCTTCAATAGTCATAGTTCCAACTGGAGCTTTGTATTTGGTGTCTAGATTCTTTAGCCCTGTATCTCCAATGGTTTCCAAGTGTAGCCTCATGAGTTCTTGCCATGCCTTGAAGTTATCTTTGTTCAATTTTGGAATCTCCCTTTTGTAAAACATCCTAATCTTTAGCTTAGGTCCTCAAAACCTTTTTTGCAAGTACCAAAAGATTTGATACCAATTTTTGGAAATATAAGAGGAGTAATTGAGAGGGGAGGGGTGAATTAGTTACTACAAAAATAAATCCTAGATCCCTTAGATGTCAATACAAATCTAACTCTGATTAAACTATATTTTTTTGTAACTCAGTAAACACACATGCACTTGGTTTACTCTAGCAAATACTATAACTCAACAATAATTGAAATAACAACAATAACTCAACAAGTGCAAACCATAAGATGTTTTCTATTAATAGCCTAAAGATTAACTTAGTTTCATACACATAAAATAAATAGCATGAACACAAGTGACACCAAGATTTAACATGGAAATCCAATTTGGGAAGAACCACCAATTACAACTAGTTACTATTTTTGACTCTTCTGAAGTGAGCCGGGTTAGGAGCCAACCCTATTAAAGATTAAAAAACACACTATTAGGTGTGACTCTGTTAGAGAATTTAATCACCCTGTTAGGAGTGGCCTTGTTAGAGGTCTTTAGACACTTCAAGTAGAAATGCCACTTTTTTAGAGGATTTTAAAATAACTATTAAGCCAACTCGATTAAGAGATTTAGATCACTGTTACAATGGTTAGAGAGTAACAATGAGATGACTTGATTTATGATGCAACTAAATTGCTGATTGCAGATCTTAATTCTACCTTGTATACTTGATCCTTCCTGATTGAATTTATATTTTCAACTCAACAAGGATATTATATTTATCATTCTAATTCGCTTCTTCTAAGCATCATCAAAAAATCTATTCACTTCTACAAATTCAATCCTCAGCTTGACCTTATATTTATATCTTATACATTGTCAAGTTTTCTTGAATACAATTTAGAATACTTAATATTCATCTTCTCACTTGACTAGAACTAACAACTAAATCAACTAAACTATATATGCCAAAACAAGAAAATGCTTTGTTAGCTGACCATGCTCGGTAACACTAACTCAAAAATGATTTTCATGTGTTAACCAAGTGAACTTGGTTAACACTACATATTCTCAAAGTTCCTTTAGTAACCAAGTGAGCTCAATTAACACTAGTTCCATCCAATATTTTCTTTATTAACTGAGTGAGCTTGGTTAACACTCAACTTCTGTAAACTTTCCTTGACAACTGAGTGAACTTAGCAGATGCTATCTTCTGAACTAGGCAAACTCTAGAATGCTTAGAAGACACAGAAAACTGTCTTCATCACCCAAGTGAGCTTGGCATAAATTAACTGGCAATGATATGACATTTTTTGTAACATCAAAGACAATAAAAAATTAATCAATTGTTTTCAACAAATACTAGATCACAAACTTCACATCCAATAATCCCTTGGATCGCTTACATGCATTTATCAAATACATTACTCTAATTCACACTTCCTTGAATACTTCACATTCCACACTTTTCTTAAACAAAGACAACACTTTCTTTTATACCAAGTCCTCAAAAAATTCCCTAAGTTAGCCTTGAGGCTTCCCCAATTAATTATGATAGGACCTTAATAACATAATTAATTATTCCACAATCACAATAGCACTCTCAGCTCACAGTCTATGCAACTCTTCATACATGTGACTTTAGGACTTGTACACTTATTGAATCATCATCACAATGTCTTGTACCACTATATAATTTTGCATATCTTGATAATATCTCTATAAAGAGATAAATCATAATCATCATACACTAGTTTGCAGGTACTTTGTTTCTACACTACTCTCTATAATCACATATAAATTTTGTATCTCTTCGACTTATGTTACGTGCACTTCATCTTGTTATCAAGACACTATGCATAATACATCCTTAACTTTGTGTCATCTAATTGTCAAACCATTGTTTGTACAACCATGATATATATCTGTTGTTCTGCCAGTCACTTCTATGTTTTCATCAATGACAAACATAGTCATAAATGCAACATGTCAATACTACTACATGTTCCCCAATGCTTAGGATACTCCCCCAAAGTAATATCATCAACATTCATGCTTACACAACTTCAACACAATTTACTTACCATTTCTTGTGAAACTAAATTGTCATGTGAACTCAAATCAATAATCATCCTACAAATTTTATCTTGGCTCTTGCATTCGATTCTAAAAAATTATACTTTTTGGTGTCACTTTTTTCTACATACACGCCCTTCTAAACATCAACATTATTCTCCATTAAGTTATGGATTTGAATATTTGTGTACTTCATCCTCTTGAGTCTCTTTATCTTGCACTAACTACACCCTCTTATCCTATTTTTCTCATCTAATGGACACTTAAAGATGTGTTCCCTAGCTCATTGCAAGTGAAGCATTTGTCTATGAACACCTCTACTGCTTTACCTAATCTAAATCTTCCTCCTCCTCTATATCCTCCTCTCAATTTTTTTTTAAAAAGGATTTTTTTCCTTTGTTGATACCACCTAGTCCCTAACCTTCATTAGTAGGTCTACTTCCCCTTCTCTTATTCAAATTACCTATTCCACTTCCTCCTTATCTATCTGGCTAAATTTTCAGCTTTTCATAGCCAACTGAAAATACTTTCCAAGTGTCTTAGGAATACTTAACTCAATCTCATCTTGTAAGTTATATCTTAATCCATTTAGATACCTTCCCACCTTCTCTTCTTCATCCTCTAATCCACCCCTTATACTTATCTTGTGAAATTTTTGTATGTAGGGCATGAAATCCATTTCTTTTTGCCTCGATTTTGGTCTCAATCTCTTAGTCTAAATGGAAGGAATTGATCCTTCATCATATTCACCATCATTCCCCAAAGATGTGATCTTAGCAATTCTCCTATGTGCTCTCTATTTGCATACTACTCCATGTTAGAGTAGTCCCCCTCAATTTTGTCTTGGAAAATTTTACTTTCTTGTCTTTATTCATGTCTTCATGCTCAAATTAGTTCTTTAGGGCATCAATCCACCCTAAGACTTCTTCATTATCCATCTTTTCCCCATAGGTAGGTAGCTCTACATGTGTTCTACTACCCCCACCTTGTATTTCCTTAAGAAATATTATCATTCTCCTTTCACCAACATCCAAATCATCTTCATTTCCTCTAGGAGTATTCTCATCTACTACAAAATCTATTTCTTTCCCATGCTCACTTTGTGGTCCTTTTCTATGGTCCCTCTCCAATGCTTCCAACCTTGCTTACAATGCTACAATATCCCTCCTCATTTGTCTCATCTCCCTATCTCTTGTTTCCTCTTGTTATCTCCTTTACCTCAACCACATTTCTCTATTTTCCAAGATATCCCTCAACTCTTAGTTCTCCCTTGTCATTTGACTCTTTGGAGGCATCCTATTACCCAATACTTTGCACAAGATTCACTCTATATCCCATCAAGAACCAACTAGTATCTTTTGTATCATTATGATGCATAGATATTAAGTCCAATCCAACTTCAAACACAATTATTTTGGTTTTTTCAATTATGGTTTCAACTTCCAAGGTTTTCTTATCCTTCACCCTCACTAGGCTTCCCCAAAACACTAAAATTTGGTTCTCAACTTTAAATATATGCTTCAACCCTTCTAAGGGTTTTAAATAATTCTAAATACCCTCTCTCAATTGTCCAAACTTTCCTATTGTAGTGTCTCAACTTCCAACATCAAACTACCTATTCTAGGCTTCAATCCTACTAGCCTTATCCAATGAGTTTTTCCAACATTTCATAAAATACCTCCACAAAATTAGACAAAAAAAATTCACTTTCTAATACCCTTTTGAGACCCCTTCAACATACTCCAATCTCACCTACTGTTACTTTGGACCACCTATACAAAATAGTACCCTACAACCTCTAGACTAGGCCTAAATAGCCATCTTTTTGAAAGGAACTACTAGAAAACTTCTTTTCAAGTCCTAATACCACAAAATGGTCTTATATTGTGATAAAAAATAAAGGATTTTCTAGTTTTTAGGAGTTTTCACACTCATTTGATAACCTAATCAACCAACCCTCACTTTTAGGTCTTCCAAACTGGGCCTTCATCCAAATAAACCCTACCAACACTTATGAACTTTAAAAAAAGTTTGTTCACCTTGAATTAAACATGCCCAAACATATCCCAATAGAAAACATGCCCTCATTAAGTGATATTCTCATATCCAGTACATGGTACCATGCCCATTAATCCTTCAACATAGCATTTTGACTTCAAATGTTGATTACCAAACCTTCAAACCAACACTCATACATTCTTCATGTTAGGAAACACTAATATACATATGAGATGACCCATCCTACAAGTTATAGTAAGTACATAAAGTGAAATGGATCAAATTTCCCAAGAGACCCTCAAAAAAAACAAAATTTGGTTACTCATGGGTCATATATAGATCAAAGAATCAAAGTCAGTGCAAAGAGATTTAATATTTTCTTTACCAAACAACAAGACACAACCAACCTTCAATTTAGTATTTGCACTATATGACACAACATTGTTGGTTTTAGCATCTTTGTTAATTATATTAAATTGTAATATTATTCATTTGTCTATGTATATTTTTATATGAATTGATTTATTTGTTTAATGAAACAAACACATGCATATATTATTCCAAAATGAAAACATCAATTTTCTATTGCCTTTTTCTCTTTTTACCTTTATGCATACATTTTTCACATTCACTATCTAAAAATAAATATCATATGTAATATGGGAAAAAATCATATCATGACTCTTATATTGCATTTACTAATGACATACAATACACATCATATCATGACTCTTATATGACATACTATACACTTTCTCCAGCATGCATAACTTCAAGTATACTTTTTTATTATTTTGAACATTTTGGTCAAAAATCATTCTTTTATTATTTACTAGTTTGCAAAGTTATCTATACAGTTATTCAATTTACACTTCATATCTATTAGTCAAATTGCATGTGCATCCCAATCAAGTTTGTGAGAGATTGTACTAAAAAGGTACTCTAAATATCTATTAAATTATTTGTACTACATATTTGTTAGTCCACTTGCATGTGCACTCCAATCAAGTTTGTGAAAACATACAGAAAGGCACATTCTAAATATTTGTAAAATTATTTGTACTATATAAATATTAGACCACTTACATGTCTACCTCAATCAAGTTTGTGAAATGGTGCACTAAAAGGCATGCTTTAAGTATCTATAAATAATGATAGAACATTTTTAAAAGAGTTGTTAGTTTTCTAATTGTATATGCTACTTTAGTATGTTAGAAACACTAAATTAAAACAATCAAAAGCATTTGCATGCTAATTTAACATAACTTCATGAGAGACAAAGTGAATTCCTCAAATGAGAATATGAGCCATGGATAGGCTCTCTCAATGAGGATGATCACTTGATGTAGAGGTGTGTCTAATAGCTAAGATGGCTTGATTATGTATGTATGCTCAAATGCTCAAATGGGCTTCAATGGAGGATTTTTGATAGATTTTGGTGAATGGATTTGATGTAAAAATGGCTTCTCAAAATGGCAATATGGCTTTACTTTCTAGATTGTGTTAAAATGGCTTGGGAGAGGATTCCTTAAATAGGCAAAGGGCTTGAGGGATCAAGGGCTAGGATGCAAGGATGGGAGAAAGCTTATAGAAGGTTTAGATTGAATGAGAGGAGAGCACATGGATTGTGCTTCCTTACAGCCAATCAGGGGGTGACACATGTTACAGGGTCATTGGTTAGAGCAAGAGGGGTTCAGGGGTCAACAAAGGAGGCTCAAAGCTCATAAAGACCCTCATAATGGCTTGTAAGAGCAATGAATGGGCTTGTAAGAGTCATTTATGGATTTGTGAGCTTCATAAAGTTTAATGGTTGGGATATTTTGAGGGGATAGACTTTGGCTTGGCTTAGGAAAGTCTTAAGCTTGTTTAGGATTGTGCAAATAATTAAGGGTAGGATTTGAGATAGCTTAGCATTAGATTAGGGATGTTAGAGATAGGCAAGTGGATGACAATAAATGAGGGTGGGTGAAGGAGGAGATATTTGTTAACTTTGGCTTGGGTTAGCAAGTCTTAACCCATGTTTAGAGAATGTGACAAAGTTGGGGGGGGATTAGGATTAGGGTCAAAGATAAGGATTGACATCTTCTAGAAGAGTCTAGGCTTTGGATGAGGATAAAGACTTTCTAGAAGAGTCTAGAACTTCCTCGGATGAGGATAAATAAGGTTTTTAGGAAATAAATAAAGTTTTATTTATTTCAAGGGTTTGGGTTGAGGAGATATTTATTAAAATATTTTTAATAAACATGAGAATTAATATTTAATCTTAATTAAATATTTTGAGTTGGGATTAGGGGTAGGAAATGATGGGATTAGCCTTCAATCAAAATTAAAGAAGGATTAGAAGATTTTGGAAGAGGTTAGTGGTCTTAAGGAAATTGGCCAAGTTTTGGGCAAAAAATAAATAAATTATTTATTTTGGTATTTTTGGTCAATTTATTAATTAAATAATTAATAAATAAGGAAATAATGTTTAAATAAGATTTAAACATTTTTTGGAAGGATTCCTTAATTAAATATTTTTAATTAAGATAAAGGGATTTAATGACATAAAAATTAATTAATTAATGATGATGTCATCAGGGACTTTTTCAGAAAATAAAAATATTTTATTTTCTAAACAATTTTTAGGTGTCTACACTAATTATGTTCTTTTGTCTTTTCTCTCCAATTTATATTTTAGTGTGTTTGTTGTTATTGTTTATGCTAAATAAATATGAAACCAACCCGATTGACAAAATTGTCCTTGACATACTCAAAAGAGTTTAAAAATGTAAAAGTGGACGAAAGACAATATGAATATGCTCTCAACCATGCTATTACTAACGAAGTCCTTTGTAGCTCCCAAATATATGTTTCTTTCCATTTCATATAGACAAAGTATGCTCTATGTTTTGTTCTCTTTCATCTACTTTTAGAATTTTTGTTGTTACTATTTTCGCTAATAAAAGATGCAAAAACCATTTTACTTGAAAAAAGTATGCTTGATACACTTCAAGGAGTTTAAATATGCATAATTGGGTGAAAGACAACATCAATATATTAAACATGCTAGGTCAAAGACATTAATTATACATTTTCTTTTATTTTACTTTTCAACAATACATTGTAGTTATAACTATATCCAACTTATGAAAAGTCTTATATGCCCACAAATAATATATATTTTTATTATTAGAATATTTGAATTAGATATTTATATTCAATAAGGTCAATACAAATACAATTAACTATAAGGTAAGTACACACTAGTATGTAACACTTGTACTTGTAATAGACAATACAATTGCATTCACTTGTGCAAACTAGTGAATTAATGTGAACCAATCAAAATCCTTTACTTTTTCACTTTTAAAATAAAGATAGTTTTTATAATGTTTTGATTTTTTTTGATTAAGTAAAACAAGTTTTATAGGGATCCTGAAACACAAAAGTTTTTACATAATATCTAAAATAGAAATAATAAGTAAAGTCTAGCTACTATGCATCTGCTTATAAAAAGCCAAAACCAAAAGACAAGCCTATAGCTAGGAAACAAAAGCCAGCAACCCTAGATAAGGACGAAACAAAAAATGAAAATTGAAACTATTAGTTCTCCCTATCTAGAACCTACAGAGTCTCTGCAACTTCATTGGCCCTCCAGTTGTCCACGCCCACTTGGTCCTGGTTCTAATCATCCATCGATCCCCTAGTCTCTTTCATTTCTCCCTCAGCTTTCCCAAAGTCCATACTGGCCTTATCTTCTTTTTCCCTGCCAAATCCAGCATTCTTCAGTGATTCACCTAGACTATTGATATTCTCATTCAAGGTGTTCAAAGTTGCAATCACCTGATTAGCCAAATTCTAATTAGAAATCGCCATCCTTTGAACTCTTTTTTCAACCTTTGAGATTTTATCCTCCTGGTCAACATGGTATCCCTGGTCGCTACTTCTCATATGGCTATCCTTCTGGCTTCTTTTCTCCTTGAGATCTTCTATCTCATGAAACAACCACTTGATAGAGAAAAAGTTATCTATCATTTTTTTTTAGCGTTATTGAGTAGATTGAGCCCATATTCTCTCGCATTGTCAGAAATTGCAACTAGAGTCAGGTCAATAAGTTAATCGAAATGGATTTTTCCATCTTTATCCTCCATCACTTGGGGGTTCATCATCTCCCTGACAATCCCCATCTTTGCCATTTTAGTGTTGAAATTTCTACACGACCTCCTCCTATCTTTCAAAACTATCTCCCCGCTGTCTTCCACCAAAAATTCTATCTTCCCCTATGGCAAAGAAATAGAAGGGATAGGGCTCGAAATTGTAGGAGTCTGGTCTTTTGTTTCTTCCATCAGTGAAGCCTCCTTAGTCTTCCTTTTCTGAGGGTTCCATGGCATAATTTTCATATCCTCCTCAACCTTCTCACTATCCTACCCCTTCATCTCTTCCTTCAACTCCATTTCCTCTTCTTTAGTGTTATGCTCCTCCTCCTCCTGTTCCTCAAACTTGGGGGGATTGGGAGTTAATCCCTCATGGCTCTTTCTGCTAGGAACAATGTTGGTAGAGGGAGAAACTTTCTCCCCTTCCTTTGAATTCTTTCCTTTAGAGGGGGTATTATCCTCATCTTTTGAATTTATGCTTTGAACTTCCTCAAAATCTGAGCTCTCAGTTTCCTCAAATACATCCCTAGTTTCACCAAGGGATTTGCCCCTAGTCTAAGTCTTTAGGTACTCATAGACCAGAAGGAACAAACCCTCATGAAGGACTAGGTTTGTAGTAGGTTTCTTTTTAAAACCCTCAATGCCCTTGCTCATAGAAGTGAAAAGATAAAAAGGAAAGAAAATCTTTATGCCATGCCTAAAATGATCTGTTCTGACCCTATTAAATCTAGTATCCAAAGATATATATTTGATAATAACCCTTAAGACATACCTCCAAATATTTTTAATCAACTCTGTTTCATAGTATGTCTTAGTTTTCACTAGTTTCTTCCTTTCATCCTCATCCTTCACAAAGTCTTTGACTGCATTAGCCGACATTTTCTTGTCTCTAAAAAATTTTATCCCCTCCAAGGGGATCTCCATGACCTAGGCAATCAATCCCACATTAACCTAATGACTCACCCCATCAATTTTTACACACCCATCCTTCCATGATTTCATCATAATCTAGGTGATCTCCTTATCAAATCCATGGAGTTTTTCTATGAATCTCGTAATACCACCCTTCTCTAGCTTATGCCAGACCTTCATGCTTTTCCTTCAATTTTTTGCCTCCCCCATCAACTCCTTCCTACTTCTCTCCCCTACCATAATTTCCACTAATTCAAAAATCCTACACCTACTCACTATTCTCTCACAAACTTTAGCTTCCTTCAAATTTCAAACCCTGAATTTTTTTTTACATTTGGCAATTATAATGGTAGAAGGAAAATCGAGCCACAAAATGTGCCACACATACTTGATATGATGGATAGTTAATACCTTCACATGATTTTCATTTATGCCTTGTCTGATGTGCATTCCTACAAATCTTTCCATAATTAATATTGGATTGCCTTCGCACTTCCCTGGATACGATCTAGCAATATTAAATCTTTCATAGCCCTCGAAAAGTTATCATCATTATGCCACGTCATCATCGTGTTTTTGATTACCACTTCGTTTGCAAACCAGTCCATGGCTAAGTTGGCTTCCTTGTACACATGGCTGATGTGGACCTTATTAAATTTGTCTAGGTTAGATTTAATCTCCTCCACCACATTTTCCATGGTCTAAGAGGGCAAAGATTGACCATTTAAACAATTAATAATATTTAAAGAATCCCCCTCCAAATAAAGGTTCTCAATTCCAGAAGCCAGGGCCAATTTAACAATGTGACAAGCTGCACTGGCCTCAGTAAAATGGTTTGACTGGGACCCAAGAGGGTAAGAAAATGCCACATCATTACTCCCATGACTATTTTTGATAATTCTTCCACAGCCAATAGGAGAAGGATTCCCTTTGGCTACGCCGTCAAAGTTTTCTTTATGCCAGTCTTCAAGGGGGGAAAACCCTGTCTTTTCCTATCCTTATCATTTTTCTTTACTATGTTGTTTCCTCCTTGTTCTATGTCTCCTCCCTTTCTGATGGAAAAATTATCCTTCATTGAACCTTCAATTTTCTCTGCAATATTAAAAGCAAGGGATTCCTTGTCTCTAAAGATATGATTATTTTTCTCTTTCCATATTCCCCAACAAAAGTGTGGAAGAGACCAGGAACATAACATTTGATTCTTCATTTTGATGTGCACACAATTCCATTTTCTGAAGAACTCTTGGATATTTTTTGGGATACACCAACTAACCCCATAGTTGCTGCAGAGGCAGAGAAGAGAAATGCTACAGGAGGCAACATTGTTGAAAATGTAATAGGAAATTTAATGTTATGTTTTAAATGCTTTTAGTTTTTAAAGTTTGTAATAACGTCCTACATGTGGTGGCATACCTAGAGTAGCAGTTCGATAAGCTCTCCAGATATAGCCACCTAGGACCAGGTGTGTGGATCTTAAATTAGAATAGTTTTTTTTTGTTTGTAGGTGGAGTGTTTAATGACTTTTAGAATCCAATAATAGGTAGTAGGCAGTTTTTGGAATATTCCTGATTTAGACTGTCTAATATTGGTAGAAAAAAACATTTCAGATTCTTATCCTTTTTTTGGATAGAAGACGTTCTTCTTTTCTAAATAAGAAGAAAACGTTTCACATCCTTTAATTAGGAAAAGAAAGTCAGTTTTAAAATGAGAGCCGGTCGGCTATGTAAGACACGAATCGAATTTGGAGAGATATGGAATTTTTTATTTATTTTGTCTTTGTGTAATTTTTTAATGGTCTGAGTTTTGAACGGATTTTTTTTATCTTCTCACTGGAAACAAGTTGATAGTTTGCAGAAGATTAAAAAGTTTTAGTTTTGGGTCGAATTCGGTATGTTTGCAGAAAATTAGTCTCAGTGCATGGGTAATATCTCCCAAATGCACCGTTGGATTTTCAGGAGCTTTGGATATGTTATTGTAGGCCTAATTACGCCCATCTTCACCAGAGTGATTGAAGAGTTTTGATCTGGTTCAAAAGTTATTTATGTCTAAGTGCAGGCCTATCTAGAGACAGCAAGAAGCAATGTTTTGCATAAAAATGTACTCTGATGTGGGGTCAATATCTCCAGTTTGAACCATTGGATTTTTCTCAAATTTTTATATGTTGTTTTAAACCTAGTTATACAAAATATGAATGATTGGATTGAGAAAATATTGTTTGGTTCAAAAGTTATACATGTCTGTTCACGGGTCTATCTAGAGACAGCAAGAAGCAATATTTTGCAGAAAAATGTACTCTGATGCGTGGTCAATATCGCGGATTTGAACCGTTGGATTTCTCTAAAAAATTTATATGTTGTTTGAAACTTAGTTACGCCAAATCTCAACGGTTGGATTGAGTAAATAGCTTTTGGTTTGAAATTTATTCATGTCTGAGTGCAGGTCTATTCGAAGGCAGTAAGAAGATATTTTGGGGGATTTTATTTTCAAAATTTTGTTTATTGAATATGATTTTAGTGTGTGATCTTGGAGGTTGTAGATGCCCCTTGAAGCAACTCAGTTGAGCGTCTGATTCCTCCTGAGTTTTCCAAGGTGTGGCTCTGCATCATTTTTGGTATCAGAGCTTGAGAGTTGCAGGTTGTGAAGTTATATGTTGAATGCCTCTGATCAAGATTCCTCAATAGGGTCAAGCAAGATGGTGACCAATGCAGAATTAGTGAAGAAAGTCGAGGAGCAAGAAGAACTTATCCAGAAAGAGAATAGGGAGTTGAAGGGGATAGTGGCAGAACTAGCTAGTATGTTGGAATATATGCAGAATATAGTTGAGAAGAAAGAAATGAAAGAAGAAATGGAAGAAGAGGAAGATGTACCCGACAGTGAAGAACATAGAATATCTGAGAACAAGAAGCCATTTTTTAAAGCTTTAAAGGCTTTGGGAGGAAAACTCGTGGAGTTACCTATGTTTACAAGAAAGATGGACGCTGAATTAGTGTTGGAATGGATTGAAGCCTTAGAGAATCATTTTGAATGTGAGAAAGTTTCAGAGTCGTAGCAAGTTAAGTTGGCTAAGTCCAGAATGAAGGGAGCAGCCCTTACATGGTGGAATTTTGTGCAAGAAGAAAGGGTAAAGGAGGATAAAAGAAAAAAAAAATCGTGGAAGAAGATGGTTTTAATGATAAGAGAGACGTATCTCCCTGAAGACTATGAGGTACAATTGCATCAGAAAAGGCAGAATCTCAGACAAAGGGATATGGATGTCTGTACTTATATAGAAGAATTTCAGAAGTTAAGTCTAAGGTCAAAATTTGCAAAACCTAAGAGTATCAAGGTAGCAAGATACCTAAATGGTTTGAGGATGAACATACAAGAAGAGTTGCAATTGCTGAGTCCTAACACCGTAGCTAAGTGCTATCAGTTGGCTTTAAAGGTGGAAGAGAAAATCAAAAGGAGACAATAAAATAATAACAGAGGCAGAGAAAGACAACCATTTAGAGGAAGAGGTACATTTAGCGGAAGGAGTCCAAATTTTTTGCCACAAACGAAGATGCATAATGAAGTTAATAAGTTTGATAATTTTAGAGGAAGTTTTAGAGGTAGAAGGCCAAATTTCAGAGGAAGATCACCAGGAAGGACAAATGGACCAATAAGATGCTACAACTATAATCAGGAAGGTCATATGGAACACAAATGTCCAGCAAAAGCAAGCTTTAGTACTCATGGTGAAAGGAGAATACACCTGGCACAAGAAGCGGATTTACAAGAAGATTTAGAAAGTTATGGTTATCCAGAAAAGGGGGAAGCACTTATGATGAGAAGAACACTATTGAAAATTCTTGTCAAAGAAGAACCACCACAAAGGAAGTCCATTTTCAGAACTACCTATAAATATGGGGGGAAAGTTTGTAAGGTACTAGTAGACTCTGGTTCTACAGAAAATTTTATGTCTCTTGAAATGGTGGAAAAGTTAAAGCTACCAAGAATACAACACCTGTATCCTTACAAAATATCTCGGTTAAATAAAGGGCAGCATACTATAGTGGAAGAGCAAGCTTCGGTGGAATTTCATATTGGAGCCTATAAAGATAGATTATTGTTTGATATTGTTAATATGGATGCATGCCATTTACTTTTCGGCAGACCCTGGCAATATGATCTCAAGGCACATCATGATGGAGTGAAGAATACGTATACCATTACAAAGAATGGAAAGGTCATTGAACTGATAGCTTTAGTTGAGCCAAGTCAAGAAGAATCCAAAACCGCAGAAGCCAAAGTTATGATGATGGGTAAGAAAGAATTCTTGAAAGAAGTGATAGAAAAGAAGAAAAGAGAGGAAGAAGAAATGAGAAAACAAAGAGAAGAGGTAAGCAAGATAGAAGAGGAAATAAAAAATTTGAGAAGGAGACTTGAGAAGAGTGATGCTAAGTTGAAAGAGAATAAAGCTAAGTTGAAAAAAGTGCAGCAAGAACACAAAGTGCAGCAACAAGAAGTGTAGCAAGTATCTCTTGACGAGAGCAGTAACAAGACAAGCCCTATTGGATTTGAATGCAAACAATCTGTGGTTGGAACAGTAACATGTCCTTTGAAAATAGAGAAGAGTACAATGCTGGAAGGTACTCCAATGAAAAATATTTTGGAGGCTGAGGATAAGAAGGAAGAAGTGATTCAAAGCACAAAGGCTGAGGATGAAGCCTTAAATATGCATAATGAAGAAAAATGTCAAGAGGAATGGCATGAAGATGAAGCTAAGGAATGTGTAATAGCAAGTTCTGAAGAAGAATCTGATTTATGGGAAAATTTTGCAGCCATCATGGGAGAATGGAAAAGGCATGGCGGTAGTACGGAAACTCAGCTTCAAGAAGAAAGGAAAGAGTGCAATACTGTTATTGTTCTTGAGCAAAGTTGTAATAAGAAAGAGATATTTGAAAGTGAGATTACTACAGAAGATAAAGATGATGATAAATGTTTAATAAAGGAAGAAGAGATAAATACAATTCTTAAGATTCAAGATGTGAAACTGGTTGATAGTCAAGAAGCAGATAAGTTTATGGTTACTATTGATGAAGATCGATATGATGCACATTACATGGTGTATAAAGAAGCTCATATTCAAAAAGATAACTCAAATAATCTTAATGCTGATGATATATTTTCTTCTAATAATGTTTATGCAGGGATGCAGATTTTATGTATAGTGAATCATGCTGGAGAATTTCTGTGACATTTACAGCATTAAAGAATCAAAGCTACAATGTGGAGAAGTTGGATATTATCTCTGTTTTTCTTGTAGATATGCTCATCCTAGTTCAAAGAAATTGGAAAGTTCGAAAGAAGAATGAGACTCATTTATACAACACATCATCTCAAGAGGACTTGAGATTCATTCTACAGGGGAGTATGTTGCAGTGGCAGAGAAGAGAAACGCTACAGGAGGCAACATTGTTGAAAATGTAATAGGAAATTTAATGTTATGTTTTAAATGCTTTTAGTTTTTGAAGTTTGTAATAACGTCCTACATGTGGTGGCATACCTAGAGTAGCAGTTCGATAAGCTCTCCAGATATAGCCACCTAGGACCAGGTGTGTGGATCTTAAATTAGAATAGTTTTTTTTTTATCATAGGTGGAGTGTTTAATGACTTTTAGAATCCAATAATAGGTAGTAGGCAGTTTTTGGAATATTCCTGATTTAGACTGTCTAATATTGGTAGAAAAAAACATTTCAGATTCTTATCCTTTTTTTGGATAGAAGACGTTCTTCTTTTCTAAATAAGAAGAAAACGTTTCACATCCTTTAATTAGGAAAAGAAAGTCAGTTTTAAAATGAGAGCCAGTCGGCTATGTAAGACACGAATTGAACTTGGAGAGATATGGAATGTTTTTTTTTATTTTTTCTTTGTGCAAGTTTTCGATGGTCTGAGTTTTGAACGGATTTTTTTTATCTTCTCACTGGAAACAAGTTGATAGTTTGCATAAGATTAAAAAGTTTTAGTTTTGGGTTGAATTCGGTATGTTTGCAGAAAATTAGTCTCAGTGCATGGGTAATATCTCCCAAATGCACCGTTGGATTTTCATGAGCTTTGGATATATTATTATAGGCCTAATTACACCCATCTTCACCAGAGCGATTGAAGAGTTTTGATATGGTTCAAAAGTTATTCATGTCTGAGTGCAGGCCTATCTAGAGACAGCAAGAAGCAATGTTTTACAGAAAAATGTACTCTGATGAGGGGTCAATATCTCCAGTTTGAACCATTGGATTTCTCTCAAATTTTTATATGTTTTTTGAAACCTAGTTACGCAAAATATAAATGGTTAGATTGAGAAAATATTGTTTGGTTCAAAAGTTATACATGTCTGTTCACGGGTCTATCTAGAGACAACAAGAAGCAATGTTTTGCAGAAAAATGTACTCTGATGCGTGGTCAATATCTCGGGTTTGAACCATTGGATTTCTCTAAAAAAATTATATGTTGTTTGAAACCTAGTTATGCCAAATATCAACAGTTGGATTGAGTCAATCTTTTTTGGTTCGAAAGTTATTCATGTCTGAGTGCAGGTCTATCCGGAGGTAGCAAGAAGATATTTTGGGGGATTTTATTTTCAAAGTTTTGTTTATTGAATATGATTTTTGTGTGTGATCCTGGAGGTTGTAGATGCCCCTTGAAGCAACTCAGTTGAGTGTCTGATTCCTCCTGAGTTTTCCAAGGTGTGGCTCTGCATCAATAGTCACTAGTCAAGAGATTCCAAACCTCAGAGGACTAGGGACAATGAATAAATAGGTGGTTAACCATCTCCAAATCTTGCTTGCAAAAGGCTGCACCTGTTAGGGATAATCTGACCTCTCTCTGCCAAGTTATCCAAGGTAAGAACTTTGTCTTGAGAAGAAGCCAAAAGAATATGTTAATTTTTGGGGTAAGACCATGAATCCAAGCCTTAGCCCAGATGGGTTTCTCCATTCTATCCCATAGTGAAAAGTAACTTGAAGCAACAGAGTATTTCCCATTTGAGTTGTCTCCCCAAATGACTTCATCCTTCTTGTTATTAAGGATCATAGCATTCAGGTTAATCATCAAAGGTTTGAGGTCCTGGAAAACTAGGGACAGGTCTTGCCATCCTTGACTAGCTCTGTAGTCACTAACTTTTAGACCAACTCTTCTTATACATAATTCTGCCCATCTCCCATAGTTAGGGTGGTCAATTAGAGGTCCTTGGCTCAGCCAATTATCCTGCCAGATAAAGATATTTTCACCATTGCCTACTTTCCATTTTGCCTTAGACTTGGCCAAAAATTTTGCCTTTAGAATCCCATTCCATATGTAAAATCCTTGAGATATCTCAGCCTCACTAAGCAAAAAATTGAGACTGCCTTCTTAGATATTTCTCCACCATGATGTCCCTCCATTCTCCTAAGCTCTAGAAAATGTGTCATATATGCTTGGCTAATAGGGCATTGTTGAGATGTCTGATTTTTCTAATGCCAAGACCACCATAGCATTTAGGGAGATAGACATGGTCCCAAGAAACAAGATGATATCTCTTATTATCTTCAACACCTCTCCATAAGAAATCTCTCTTAATCTTCTCCATTCTGTCAGCATGCTTAACTAGGATCCTAAAGAGGCTGAGGGCATAAGTAGGGAGATTTTGAGGGCATAAGTAGGGTAGATTTCAACAAAGAACATTTGCCTACTTGATTGAGGGTGGCTCCTTTCCAACTAGCTAGTTTCTTGTTGAATCTATCAATTATACCATTCCAAAAGGATTTTGGAGGTTTGGACCCCAATGGCATTCCAACATAGCTTGCTAGAAGAGACCCAACACCACATCCCAGGATACGAGCAATTTTCCTCTATCTCTCCAAAGGTGTGTTGATAAAGAAGACCAAACTTTTATCCCAGTTGATAGCCTAGCTTGAACCCCTTGAGTAGGTATTCGACAAACCTTTAAACACTTTGGACTCCTGGATCGAGGCATTTCCACCCAGGATAGTATCATCCACAAATTGTTGATGGGTGAAAGAAAATTGCCTAGATGAAGGCTTGAGACCATGCAGGATTTGATCCTATCTTTTCCTCAAAATTAACCTCCCCAAACACTCAGCCATAATAATGAAAAGGATAAGGGATAAGGGGTCACCCTATCTTAGCCCTCTTGAGGGGAAGAAGAAATTTGAGGGAGAACCATTGACCAATATGGATAGAGAGGGGGTTGAGACAAGCTAAAGGATGAGTCTACAAACCTGGGCATCAAATCCAAAAGCCTAGAGGAAAGCCATCAAGAAATTGGAATCCACCCTATCATAAGCTTTAGATAGATCCAGCTTAAGCAAAAATCCTTCCTTCTTCCCAGCTTCCAAGGAATGAATCACCTCATGAACCATAATAATAGAGTCTAGAATCTATCTCCCTGGTACAAAACTAGTTTGTTGTGCGGAGATAATTAGATGAAGGACACTAAGAAGTATGGTGGTCAAAAATTTTGAGATGATTTTATAGAATGAGTTGCATAGACTAATGGGTCTGAAATTATCCATCAAGTCGGCCCCGAGATTTTTAGAATAAGCACTGGAAAAGTAGCATTGATTTCTTTCAAAGGGTTCCTGGCCCCAAAAAATTCTTGCCACAACTTCACAACATCCCTTTTGACTGCCTCCTAATATATCTGGAAAAAGAAAGTCAAAAATCCATTCGGGCCAAGAGCTTTATCACCAGGAAGAGAAACAAGGTCTTGAAAAATTTCTTGCAAGGATGGAATAGCCTTTAGCATAGAATTGTGGTGATCCTACAATAAAGAAGGAATAGCATTTAAAATATCCTCTTGATCTGTCAAGGAGAGAGAAGGATCCTTAGAAAGAAGTGAAGAGAAGAACTTCACAGCTTCATTCGTAATCTCATTATCCTTAGTAAACAAGGTCTACCCCCTTTTGATGCTTGAAATCATGTTATGTGTCTGATGCTTTAAGGTGGATAAATGGAAAAACTTGGTATTGTGGTCCCCCTCTTTGAGCCAATTAACTCTTGATCTTTTCTTCCAAAAGTGTTCTTCCCTGCTTATGATATTATAGAGATTAGATAGAATTGACCTTTCTTCAATCCTATTCAGTTTGTTAAATCCCTCCAGCTGAATCTCTTCCTGGACAATACAAAGCTGGTCTAACTTCTAATCCTTCTCCTAGAATAGATGCCCAAAGTCTGACTTATTCCAAAATTTAATGTTTCTTTTTACATTCTTCAATTTTTGGGCTATCCTGAACATTGCAATACCTTCCTCCTCTATGTTCCACCAAGAAGAAATCTTGGCTTCCAGATCCAGATGGGAATTCCACATCTTCTCAAAAAAAAATGGGAAATTTTGTTTGACTATTAGAGGACTAAAATAAAATGAGATGTGAGAGTGGTCTGATCCAACTTTGGGGAGAAGGGAAAGTCTACAAGAGTGGTTTTGCATCCAAGTAGGGGAAATAAGGGCTCTGTCAAGACAGACTTGGATGCAGTCCCCACCAACTCTCTTGTTAGACCAAGTGAAACTACCCCCCAAGAGATCAACATCCATGAAAGCTAGATTGTTAATAAAATTAGAGAGATCTAATTAGTAAGGGGGGAGTTGAAATCTCCCATAATAACTCCTTTATTTATGTTACAATTGTATATAACATCAAGGATCTTAACCGAAAACACCCTTCTCTCCCTTTTAGTGTTGGGAGCATACAAATTTAAAATAAACCAAGAGTCGCCACTATGTACATGAGAAACCTTATAGAGGAGAGCATTACCTTCAATTTGAACAGTAGAAATCTAAAAATCCTTTTTGTTGTAGATCATCAACACCCCCCTGCGGCTCCCTCCAAATCTGTAGCCTCACTACTCATATTTATGCTGAAAGACAGCTTGCCTACGACATCTTTTTCTCATTTTAGTTTCTCGAATCAGTAAAAAATTAGGTCTTTGGTCTCTTAGCATATTCTGAACTATCTCCTGCTTATGGGCACCATTTAGGCCCCTTATGTTCCAAGATATTATCTTCATCTCTTTTTTCCAAAGTATTCCTTGATGGTTCTCTGGCTCCCATCTGCCAAGTTCTTTCTAGTCTCATCCTACGATGTCTGATTCAAGCTTCTCCTACCTCAAGACTTAAGCGTTACCCCAACATCATAATTGACTCTGCTTCTGGTTGTCGCTGCAAATAGTGGAGGATGGTCACAATTTTGATTCTTCTTATTTTTAACCGCACTCTAGTTACCTTTACTATCTTGAGAGAAATTGTTAATCCATTCTTCCCATTTTGATATATGTTCTGGGGAAGAATTATTAATAAGCTCTAAAATCTTCATCCCCAAATCTTTAGAGGCAGACAGATTCACCAAGGGAACAATAGGTAGATCCGGTTCATTTCCAACCTGACTAATCCCATCATCAATGACTCCATCTCTTAGGCTGAGTGCATCCACCCTAGGGAGACCACCAACTCCACTATTCGAGGTTATCAAAACTATTTTTGGAAAATTCTCTATCTAGGGGGTATCTGGCCTACCAACATCCTTCTCTTTCTCGATTAGCAAGTTATTTCCTACCACAACTATAGCTTCAGCAGCTTGGCCCTCACTTTTAGACACCTATATCACTTTCCTTTCTTTACTCTCCTTCCTGGCCAAGGTCGTTCTTATTTTCATTATCTGAGACATTTGGTCCTTTACCACCTTCAATACCTTGATCTCCTTCCTATCGAAAGGCATTATTCTTTTCCATGGTACCATCCTGGTTCTTGAAAAGCTTAGAAGTTTTTTGTTTCCAAATCATTTTCTTCCCCTTGACTATAGTACCAATGGACTTACTTTTTTTCTTCTTTGCCCTAGGACAGTGATTTTCCTTGTGCCCTAGTTTGAAACAAAGGAAACATGTGAATGACACGGTCTCATAAATTAGTTTTTGAACATGCACTCCCAATTTGGAATGAAATGCCACAATTTCTAGCATGCCAATGCCTTCCCTTACCTTTATGCAAATGTGGGCATAAGTGAGGCATCTTTTAGCGGCAGTAATCGGATCTATGGAGAGAAGCTCCCCAAAGGAGCTAGCTAGCCCCACAAAGACATTTTCATTCTAGAATTCTAGGGGAAGTTGTAGCCTTATCCAAACAGGGGCTTGCACAAAGAGTGAGTCATTCAGATTCATCTTTGATGACCACTTCTGGAGAACCAAAGTAGAATGACCAACAGCCCATGGTCCCTTACGCATAATGTTAGAGAGGTCTTCCAAACATGAGAAATCAAAGAACAGAAAGCCCTTAGCCATGGTTGTGACTGAAACTTGACCTTTAAGGGCCCTTTTCTTCTTTATAAATGATCTCATGACATCAATATTTGGCCTTGGCCCTAAGAACTTGTCAACTAGGGTGGAAGACATGGATTTAATACTATGATCCACAAGCTTGTCTGGAATGGCAATGACACAAGATCCTTTCTCTACCTCGGGTAGAATCTTAACAGGCAGGAAAGAGGACTTACTTGTGGGTTTGACCCCAAAAAGAGACGACCATTTAGCAGAGCCAAGTAGACCCACTTTGGGAATCGATGGAATCTTGACCACCACCTTGGGGGGAGCATCTGGGTCCCCATCATCTTTCTTTGACTGATCTCCTATATCGAAAGATCCTTGATCGACCTCCTTCTATGACCCACGCTCCAAGCCAAGGATCTAATTTCGACAGTCCAGAGGAATCTTGCCCTTCTCAGAATTTGGATTTTGAAAATCACTCTTCCCTCCCTTTCCAGTGCCTACCATCTTTATAATGTTTTAATTGTTATTTTAGATTTTTGTTCTAATTAAAAACATTACTTATTTGAAATGTGATTGGTTTACACCATTTTGTGTTATAGGGATATTTTTCAGAGACATCCTCCATATTGCACTATTTTTGCTTAAATTCTAGTGTATTTCAATATTTTAAAATATTTATATTTTTGGTGATTTTTTTCATATGATAGAAATATTTATGAATGAAATTAAACATATTACTCAATTAACTTACTAATTTCCCTAAAATTAATTTTTCAGTAACTAAATTTACTACATACTTAACCTAAGTAAATTCTAAAATGTATCTAAATTATTGTATTAAAAAATACTAATAGCACAATCTATTTATTAGTTTTACAAAGTTCCTCAATTTCTATTAAAACTTATATTAAACTATTACAAACAAACCATATCCTACTTATTTCACATGATTCTATGATTAATAAATTTCTTAACCATATCCTACTTAAGAAACTATTGAACACATATTGTTACCCATAAATTGAAATTAACTTAACCTTAGTCTAAAATATATAAGTATAACCTAAAAAAAAAACCTCCCATGCAAACATTGTATTACAATTATTGAGTAATATAAATAGAAACAAGAAATGAAAAGATGATAGTAGAATAAGATAACTTAATAAATATTAGAAGAGAGATACAAATCTTTAAAAGACTAAATATCAATGTCATAATCTTAGTTAACTAAATAAAACAACTAAAAAAGTATTTTGAATTTATATTAAATAAATTTATTCAAATCATTTTAATTAATTACATTAAAATTTTCAAAAGATAAACATTTGAAATTTAAAAGAAATAATATAATAAATTATTTCTTAGAAACTTATACATGAAAGCCACTAGATATTTCATCAAACTCATAGAAGTAACTTATAACTAAAGACACCTTGTAAAGGAATATCAATAAAAATATTCGTGTAAGATGTGGGTGTGTGTGTTCACATCTCAATCTATCTCAATCTAATGCTTTTATTCATATTATTACTATATTTGATCTAAAAATAATAGATTTTAATGTTTTGTGTTGACAATTTGTTGGTAGTAATTATTATTATGTGTTAATCTTGAGTAGATTCAAACCCAAAACCTCCCCAATAAGAGGCTCACAATTTACTGTTGCATTGTAGGCTCTTGCCTATGTAATATTTAATATAAATTATATTTTTAAAATATATGAAAAAAATTATATATTATAAAAATAAAATAAAATATATATAATATTCAATTAATAAATAAAATTATAGAATTTATAACACATCTTTTTCATCTTTTTAAATCAATTTTATCTCAATATATTCTTATAATTTCAAATAAGTTAATATTTAACATTTTGACTATCACTACTTATATGTTATTCTACATTATAATTTTAAAAATATATTAAAAAGTATTACTTCTATTAAAATTATAAAAAATATTATAATAATTGAATAAAATTAATAATCATAACAATAAAACTGAAATTATTAATTTAAGCAAGAGCATGCAACACAATAGTAAATGGTGAGCCTCTTATGTGGGAGGTCTTAGGTTCAAAATTGTTCCAACTTAACAAATAATAATAATTAATCACAAAAAATAATAACAATTAATCTTGACTTTGACCTCTTACCCATTAAAAAAAATGAAATTGTTTCTTCATATATAAAATTAAAGCTATTTACAACTAAAGGCATGTGGTACCTATTTTATTTTATTTTATTTTTAGACATAATTGTTATCATATATCACAAAATTTTATTGTATATAATTTTTGTGTTTTACAATCCTAGTTCAAAGAGCATTGGTAGGAAAGAACTAGGTAAAGAATTGATCTTGCTCAAACAAAACCTTAAAAAACCAAGTCTCCAATAGGTACAAAATAAGGAGACAACCAAGATTACATTGTCAATATCAACCATTGATAAGTGGAATATAATTAGTACAAAAACCACCCCAAACGATCATCCAAAGGATGTATTACAATATTAACCCCTATAAATAGTATTACTAGACATTCTACTAGGATTGTCATAATCAAGATCCTCCATAATGGTATAGATTATCATATTGATGAACTAGATGACCAATCTTCTTCAATTGAGAGGACATCCATTTCATTCTTGCAGGATGAAGAAATAACCTCAAATACCACAAGAGCTAGCATGTCAAACTACTTCAAAGACTTGCATTATGCTTAGTAGATATCTCAACAAACAAAGAGTGTTATAAAAAATAAGAAGGGAATTAACTATACATATAAACAATAATTATCCCTCTAAATATAATTAGAACATGAAAATAAAGAAAATGAATCACCTACTTATATGATTATAACAAGCATGAACAATATAGTAAAAAGTGCCCACACTTGTAACCCAATTTCCAAAATCCCTAGAAGAGAAAAATCAACGTATCGATAATAGATGTAGTTAGAGGGGAGGGAAGAACCAAAATCACAAAATTTAAGATCAAGTTGGAAAAGTACATGGTCACTATCAAATTATAAATAAAGTAGGCCTTTGATCAAGGGAGAAATTAGCCATGCTATCAACCATACTAATTTTCACCCTATAGAAAAGTTGAATTTCATAATAGTGGAAAGACTAGAGATGAAGTTGAATAATGTCTAAAACATATTGCAATAACTAGTTAAATGATTTACCAAAAGTGCTCACTTGCATAGTTATCAAAGAGTCACCCACAATCTTAAGCATAAAGACTAAACTAATTCTAAACCATATTTCAAATGCTATGAATTCTATTAAATTATTAGTATTGTTACCAATATAGGTGCAAGGTACAAGCAAGCTTGACAATAGAGCCACAAGCCAACCTAATGACAATTCCAATTCCACAATCCCCCAAATTCCCTTGAAAAGCCCCATCAAATTTTCACTAAAATATTTTCCCTTGCTAACATAAATTGTTTATTCACATATTAAACATAAGAGATTGATCCTATGACATGAAACTTCTACAACAATGGCCAAGATTTCAATTTTTTTCTATCCCAAGAAGAAAAAATCCTCTTAGAGAAAATAGTCTTATAGAGATAACTAAGAGCAACTTTTAAAATATTTTCTCAATACAATAAAAAATTAGTGAAGAATTATTATAATGTTTCCTGAAGATCCTGATATTTCTTTTGAACCATATATTCTAAAGCAATGTAGAAGAAAAAATATCCCATAGACATGAAAATATGGATGATCAAAATAACAAAGGCCAACTTTGGAACTAAATAAGTAATGAGCTATAGAGGGAAGATTGCCAACTTAATTTGTGGAATAAATAGTACCAACACTATTGTGCAAAAGGGAAATGGAAGAATAAATGCTCAAATGGTTCAAGAAAATAGCCACAAAAAACACAAGGGAAGATAGTCAGAATTCCCTATTTATCCAACCACATTCCAATTAGAATAGGATCTTGAATGATAAGCCAAGAAAAGACCCCATCCTTAGGTAGACACATCAGCCTCCAAAGTAAGTTTAAATTATAGATTAGATTTTAAAGATTTTTTTGGTGTCTTCATATGCATGTTGACACCTTTAAAAAAATTATTAGCTTTTCAATTTAATGAAATTCCTAGAAGAAATTGTTTGAGTGTTGAAGGGTTAAAAAGAGATCATTTCAAAGTGTTTCCTCATGCCCACTTAAAGATGCACCAATAACTATTGACAATAAAATGTCATCATAGTTGTGAATAAATGTCACAATATTGGTACACAAATGGGCCAATTATAAACCAAACAAGCTAAAAATGATCAATTATTGATACATGTGTAATCATTAGTGGGTTGCCTCCTTCAAAATTAGTAATTGAGGGATCAAGTGTGCATGAAGTGTGTGGTTATTAGAACATTTTCAATTACTAGTTCTTTCACCCTACCATATACCATCAAAAAAGTCACAACATTGTAATTATGAGCACACATCTCTTTTCTATAAAAAAATTCATATATTATAACATGTACATGACATCTAGGGCAAAAATAGTTTAATAATGAATTCTAAGCTTAATTTTAAGAAAGAGATTATCAAATTTTTTATTCAAATTTTTTTTAAAAAATTAATCGATAAACGGCCAAATCCTATATTATATTTAAATGTTAAAAAAGAAGGTTACAATGTTCTATGTTCAAATGGGCACAAGTAGGAAAGAACAGAGCAAGAAAACCTCCAGTCTCATCTAGGATTGAAGTCCTATATTATACAGATTTTAAAAAGGGCATTCCCCAGCATATACAAATTTAATGATATCTGATAGATTCCATTTATTAGAATTTATATTGACAAGAATAACTAGTAGTATTCAGCTTGTCTTCCAAATTCAAAATTATAACACTAGTCAAAACTAAATATACCTCCTGAGATAGTACTTCTATATTAACCTGCATATCAGAGAAGACCTTTCTTTCCAAGAGGGGCTAGGAGTATTAGTCCAAAAAGGAGTAAATGAAGGGATCAGAAATAAGAAAGAACCTTTTCTGTAACAAAAAAAATGATTATTCAATTTTAAACTTATGAGATGAGATTTTTTTTTTAACTAATGCTCAAACTGTAATTGTGGCAACAAGAACTCTAATAGAGCTTGAGTGCCTTCCTTTTGTTTGGATAATTAAATCATAGTATGAATAGGAAAATGTATACAAAATTATAAAACAACTCTAAACATTAAATATCTTTTTTAGGATTAATGCTATCAAAACAAAGGTTATTTAATCAAGCTTCATATAAGAATAGGATGGTGCATGTGAATCATTTTTAAATTTATAATTATATTATTTACCCCTTTTTTCTCATTGGTTGTTCTTAACTTTGTTGAGATTATTATGATTTTTATGAAAAATAATGACAAAACTCACAATCTTGAATGAAGTCAGTAAAATGAGTCTTCCAGATGTATCTTGACAAAATTGATGTTATTACTCTTCCTTGGAGTTGAAAAGCCATGTCAGTTTGTTAATAATAAAATTGAAAGAATATGTAAATTAATTTTTTATGGATTCTATTTTTTATATATACAAATTTGAATGTCAAGTATTTGATTATAGAATTTAAAATAGCATTAATAACAATTTTTAAACAATTATTACTTCAACTAGGGTGTTACTTCGTCCATCCTATCTACTACTGTGTCAATAGGGAAAGCCTCTCCGAATGAAGTGACTTTGACTAGTCATTATTTGATGTTCGTCGATGGTCTGAGCAGGCGCACCAGACAAAGTACTAAGAAAGCTGGCCTCTAGATCCCAATGAAGAGCATTCATGACTCTCTCAAAGAGGTCATTGTCTTAGGCTCCTCTATCATTGGAGTTACTAAACATCTGGTTTATGTTTTGTCTTTGTTTTTTTTGGTCTTTTGGCCCCTATTATTTTTATTGAATCATGTTGGTTGCTAGTCCATGTAAAACCAACTTGACTAGGTTGTTGGTCCTTGTAAAACTAGCCTTCAAATTTTACTTTGAAACTCTGGGTTATTGGTTCCTGTAAAACCAGTTCTTGTCTTTGGTACTTTTTGTTTGGGGTTTTGAGTACCCTTCAAACCCGCTTTTACCTAATCAAAACAATTTTTAAACAATTAAAAAGTACACCATTGAAAATGTAAAATCTTAATTTATAATGACTAAAAATTAAAGTAATTGAAAATAATTTCAACTAATTAAAAAAATAATAATAACTTTTGTTTTGATAGGTAATTGGTCGAAGCCTAGATTAGTTATTATTCATTTATAATTGTAGCTAAGATGATTATTATTATGTGTTAATCTTAAGTAGATTCGAACCCAAGATGTCCCTGATGAGAGGCTCACAATTTACCAATGCATTGTAGGCTCTCGCTTTAAACCAATAACAATAATAACTTTGAATCAATTATTATTATTAATAATTAATTAACAAGGATAATCAAAATATTTCAAATCATATATATTCTCAATTATGAGTGAGTGTTTATAACTTATCTAAATAATGGATTTCTTTAGAATAAAAGAAAAAATATGACATTTAATTAAATTTTTGAAAAAGATAGCAAACATTACAGGTTGGTACATTAATTATTGGTCAGGATGGTTGGAGAGCAATGACTGCAATACATCTATCTAGAACAAGTGTCAATCTGTCAGAGCACTACCTTATGTTTTTTCCTTAATTGTTTACTTAAAAAAATAAAAAATAAACCCTGGGAAATTAACTAGGAACCAATCTAGAAATTTTGAAATAACATACGATAATGGATTTTGTTAGAGTAATAAGGTATTTTCATATTAACTAAATCATTTAATTTAATTATTAAGTCACTTATTATCTCTAGTTTACTTAAGATAAATATTAGGCATATAATACTTAATTATTTTATTAATAATTTAATGCAACCTAGGTTAGTTACCTTTTAGGGTTTTGATCTCCTTTTATAAGGATCGATCTCTCTTTGCAATTTATTCATTCAATACAATTGTAATTTATCTTTTGTACATCAAGAATGCCTCATCTTCTGTGGACTAAATTCAAGCCTTCATAGCTTTGCTTCTCTCTTTCTATGACATGTTTTTGCATGCAAGTGATTCTTGGGCATTGTGGGTTGAGCTTTCCTTAACTTCAAAAAATTTTAAAATCCAACCTTAGAAACATTGGAATATGGTATTTGTTTTTTACACAAACTAGTACTGATCGAGGCCAACAGGAACATTAGTTCCCTACCTTATATATAACGTGGGGACTAATAAATGAGGTGATTTAATCTATAAGGTTTTCCAAATATTTTATATGTCACATCAAAAATTTGCTTGTATTTTTGGTCAATCAAATACCATAAGAATAAGGCTTAAAACATCTTAAAATCACACATTTAATGCATTATAGGTGCAGCCTAGCAAATTCCTACTAATATCAAATATTATCTCTTAACCCTTTAATGTCAATCAATAAAAAATTTAACGATATATTCAATATGTGAGTATAATGATTTTACATAAATGAGAAGTCATATGTGAGTAAGAGCTTGATAAAGTAATGCTACTCTAGACATCCTAAATTTGGCTATGCAAATTAATATAATTCATGTTGCTAATTATTCTTCTAAGCCTAATGATGAATCAAACATAATTTAATTGATTATTCTCAACTACTAATATGATTATTTTACCTAATTAATTATATTTTCCCTATTCTTCTAATGTTTAATTAGTATATATTAATTAATCTCTTTTTTATCATTCCCCCTAAGATTTAATTACTTCTAATTAATTAAACTAAATCTTTGACTAAGTCTTTTATTTATCCCAAATCTACCTTCGTTGATAAATTCCTAATTAACTAAGGTAATTCTCATGATTCCGAACCTTTTTAGCTTTTAGCCTAATGTAAGAATCCTTTTTCCCAAATAGATATGTAATTGTTATTTTCCATCCTTCTCATTTCTCAACTCACATTTTAACCAAATAAAATGTTTGGTGCTCACATGTGGGAGATATCACATCTTCACCATAGCCACCATATCCATCTCTTCTTCCATCCAATTGTCATATTTCCTTCCCTAGACTTCTTGCATTTTTCTAAAAAAGTGTCCAAGTTCCACTTTTCTCTTCTTCTAAGGTTCCTCATACATGTGAGAACACCTTAACCTCTTCCTCATGCCAAATGTTCTTCCCAAGACTATAGTACTTGTCATAATGCTATGAACCTAAGCTAACTCACCTTTTTTTTTCTCTAATCTCAATTCTCCATAAGCTTTTGATCTCAACATTCTATTTCATCCTTCCTCTTCTATAAATTAGAGCCTTCTCTCTTCACAAATTATTCACTTTCATGCTACCATTACTACGTCAAAATCTATCTAGAAACCCACTTGACCACATTGTTATCATGCTTAAATTAATTCCATGCTTTGTCTCATTATTGTATTGATTGTAAGAGAATTCCACATTCATTCACCATCCAAAGAGAAAATCAATAGAGTTTGGTGCACTCCATTTAGCTCGTCTTGAGTGTTTAAGTTACAAGTATTATGTTTGGTTTGATTTATTATCTTTCCACATTTTTAGTAGTCATATATCCATCATCATATTTTGGTATGCCTAATGGAACCCACTTGTATTGCAACTCAATTTCTGATACAGTTCCTTTGAATCCTAGTACCATGTACCAACATCAATCTTTATTTTTCCCTAATTATCTTTCCTTCAAGCTTGCATCATATCAACATACAAACAATTCACATATCATCACTATAATATCCAACCAAAGGAAAACATCTTTCCTTTATATCCTATTGAAATAAATAATTAGGTCAACCCATTAAAGCTTCCCCAATATACAATTGATTACATAGGACCTCACTAAGGCATACACACCTTCCAGAGCATCATTAAAAATATTAAAGTTAGGTTCCCATATATTACAATACAATTAAGAAAATAAAGATCAACATGTTACATCAATATAATCAACTGCCAGTAGAACATATTGCATGTTTTACTTTCTTGACCTCTCCAAAATGATCTCTAGAGCTTGAATTCACAAACATAGCTTCATGAACATGTCTTCAACCAAAATCCAAGATTTATAACCTTAATTTCACTTCATTTAAAAGATAAAACCATTTTTCTAACATCTATCTTTGGCAATATTTCTTTCTCACAGGTTTGCTACCAACCTTCACCAAATGAACTGTGACTTAGCCAAACATCAACATTAACATAAGAGACTATAGATGTAGGATCTATACTCATCCATGAACACAAGATTAACCTCACATAGTTTAATTTTCTCTTTGCCAACTTCGTTGATAAACTCTATGATGTACAAAATCTTGGTCTATCATAAACTCAAGAATATATGTTGACATCAATGACAAAACTTGTCATTAATACAATACATAATTAAAATATCCATGTGCCAAAAAAACCTATATTCCTATCAATTTACCCTTTGGCATTGAGGGGAACATATGATAAAAATTCATTAATATCAAAACAATCTTTTGAATATAATCAACATATACAATTTCCCTAACAAACTCCCTCTAAATAATTTTTTGAATATCCTCATCATATACAATCTATAAATGGTCTGATATCAACCTTAACACAAAGGTTTTTGATTGTTTCTCCCACCCTCGCCCCCTTCTTTGACATCAATAGAAAAGGTTCTAATATTCCAAATATCAATTTGAAGTGTTTCCCCTTTGATGAACATCCTTATCAAAGTACCTCTATTGGATCAAGACAATTTGCAATTAATAAATGATACCAAGTGCCAATAGAAACCGTTGTGTTAGAAGACATCACATAAGAAATATCAATAGTTATACCCATTACAACCACTCACTCTAAAGAGCAGTACCAAGAATCACATCTACATGTATGAATCATTCTCCACTTATACTGGACCAATGCACTACCTGCATCATTTACTCTGTATCAGGTGATGGCATTACCCCAAGCATACCTCTGAGATACTCAAAGGTGTCCTTAGCTAAAGGTTTAGTAAATATGTCTGTTGTATATTTATTTGTACTCACATATTACAATCCAATTTCCTTTTTTACAATTTTCTCTCTCAAAAATGATACTTAATAATAGTGTGTTTAATCTTTTAATGTAAAATTGGATTCTTTGACATACTTAGAATACTTGTGTTATCATAATGTGTAATTATAAGTTCTGAAAATTTAATACCAATGCCATTTTTAGCATTTTTTTTATACACATGATCTAATTATAATTTTTTTTTGTTGCAACATATTTTGCCTATGTTGTGGATTAAGAGATACAATCTTCTTTCTTACTTAGCCAAAAAACCAATCTTTCACCAAGAAAGAATGCACCACCACTTGGTCTCTTCCTACCATCAATAGTAACTACCTAATCAACACCAACGTATGCACATAATGTAAAATCATTATATATATCATACCATAAGCCAATGTGGAATGTTCCTTTCAAACATACAAATATTCTTTTTATTGCTGCTAAATATGTCTCTTTAGGATTTGCTTTAAATCTTGCAACTATTGTAACTGCATTTGCTAAGTCTAACCTTGCATGTGTCAATCATTCCAATCCTCCAATCATCTGTGTGTGTGTGTGTGTGTGTGTGTGTGTGACAGAGAGTGTGAGTGTTTATTTAGTTTGCATATCACTAGATGACTCATCATTGTTTGACAATTTGCATCTAGTCACCATAGGTGTTTCAACATGTTTACAATTTTCCAAAGCAAATCTTACCAACAAATCCTTAAGATACTTAGCCTGAGATATAAATATACCATCTTTATTTTGTGTTATTTCCAAACCTAGATAGTATTTCATTTCTCCAATCATAGACATCTCAAATTTATTCTTTATTTCATCAGAAAATTTATCACTAGCTTCATCATTGCCCCCAAAAATAATTTCATCAACAAATACAATAATGATCAATAAATCATTTATATTTGTTCTTAAATACAAATTATTGCCTACATTACCTTTCTTGAATCCCAAACTCAGTAAATGTGTATCTAACCTTGCACACCAAGCTCTAGGTTATTTTTTTAGGCATGTCATATACTTGTCCTCAATCAATAGAAAACCATCAAGTTTTTCAATGTATACCTCTTCCTCAAGTTCAACATTTATGAGAAATGACTTCATGTCCATATGATGTACCTTGAAATTCTTTTTAGATGCATAAGACAAAAATATCATCATTGCTACCTTTTTTTTGCGAATATCATTCAAGCATACTAACCTTACTTTATTTCTCACAACCTCACCTTGTTCATTCATCTTGTTTTTTAATATCCATTTTGTACCAATGAAATTTTATTTTAGGTTTAGAAACCAATTATCATGTCTTATACTTCTCCTTCTAATCAAGTTTATGTTTCATTGCATTTATCCAAAATTCATCTTTGCATGCCTTATCAGTAGTTTTAGGTTCAACTTTTGACATCAAGCAACTTGCTTCTCTTACTTTGTTTCTTGTGATTACTTTTAATGCCTACCCTAGTTGACTTTTCATGTTGTATTGCCAAATTCTTTTAGGCCAGCTTTATGATCATATTATATGATTAGTAGTACTTGGTTACCCAATTTGATTAGATGTTATTTTATATTCAGTTGATATATTTGATGAGCTACTTGATACTCAGTAATTTCATGTGTTTATGTTTATCCTTTCGATTATGATACATGTATGTTTATATAGTGACTTCAGTTATTTCATGATGATAGTTAGATGAATGATTTATATGCAGTTTCTACAGTTACTTACCCCATACTTGCATGTGTATGGTGTACTTGTATGTTTTACTTTATGTTTGACATTTTTGATGTGGTTGAGGGAGGGAGTCATAGTCACCTGCTAGTCAGGATCTACATAATGCACCAATCTCCACCATTGCCTATTTAGTTTAGATTATATGTGTATGTACATGCTCAGATTTTATGCAGATTGCAAGTACTATGTACCAACTTCCCTGAATTGCTAGGATGAGTGTATCCTATTGCAGTATCTCAATGGTAAAAGTGGGGAGATAATTCTTGAGTTCAAACCCTATTAAATTAAATAAATAATAAACTTTAAATAATATTATTACTTGACTTAATAAATATACTATTAAAAGCATCTTGTGATCTAATAAAAGAGAGAAATAAATTAATTTAATAAAGTTTACTTTAATTTAAATGTAAAAGTTTGTGCATGAAATTTAAAATATAATAAAATAATAAATGAAAAGGTTTCGCATGATTGCAAAATCGAAGCCCTAATTTGGGGAAATCTCTTTATTAGGAAATTAGAGCTCATTTCTTCATACTGAGATTTGGAGGAGCCAATTTATGAGAAGAGGGTTTTCAAAAGAAGGGAAAATTGCTTGCGAGCTTTGTGCATTCATTGTTTTAGCATCAAATCCAGGTAGGATCTTGTGGGTTTTGCATTGTAGTTTCTTCTTTTGAATTCTCTATTTTCTCTATGTTTGTTGTGGATCTGTATTCAGAATTTCAATTGGATTGAAACCCTTGTTTGTGTATTTTTTATTTTTTATTTTCAAAAACATCTATAAATGAATTGAAAATTTGAAACCCTTGTTCAATTGTTTAGATTTGGAATAAGGTTTGGAAAAGAATATCAGAAATTATATTTGCAAATTGGCAAGTTTTGTATTCATTTTTCCAATTAGATCTATCATGAAAAGTTGTTTAAAAATAATAATAAATATATATATATATATATATATATATATATATATATATATATATATATATATATATATATATATAGTAATAAAAATTACCACAATAGGCAAGAGCCTACAACACAATGGTAAATTGTGAGCCTCTTATCGAAGAGGTCTTGGGTTCAAATCTACTCGTGCTTAATAAAATAATAATTAATAATAATACATAATAATTAATCTTGGCTTCGGCCTCTTACCGATCAAAAATAAATAAAAATTACCACAGTAAATAATTACTGTGACAATTTTTATTATATATTTAAATTATGTATATGTAAAAATTTATTTTTTGTGCAAGGCATTGTTGTAGTGCCTACCTCTAGTTTGCTTTTATGTTTTATTGTTGAACTCTTTTAGGCTAGCTTTATGTTTATGTTTGATGATTGGTGACATTGTTTTCCAGATTCTTGGATATTATTTCATACTCAATTGATTATATGATGAGTTACTTTGGTACTAGTTATTTCATGTATGCATGATTGTTCTTCGATGATGATAATAGTATACAGTGATTCCAGTTATTTCATGATGATAGTTAGATGGGTTACTTATATGTATTTTCTGTGGATAGTTACCCTATACTTGCATGTGTATGTGTACCTGTATGTTTTATTTTATGTATGATGTTTCTGATATGGTTGAGGGAGGGAGTCGTAGTCACTTGTTAGTCGGGATCTACATGATGCACCACTTCCCACCATTACCTATTTGGTTTAAAATATATGTGTATGTACATGCTTGTTATTATGCAGATTGCAGGTACTAGGTATCGACTTCCTTGAATTGCCAAGATGAGCGTATCGTATTGCAATATCTCAATGGTAAGAGAGGGGAGATAACTCTCAAGTCTGAATCCTATCCTTAAGCCAATTGTCCTAGAAAGTAGGACAAGTACCTGAGTTGTCTACCCTTTTGAATTCATCAAGTGACGTAAATTCATAATTATAACCCTTGAGTTTGATCTAGTTTTTTGTACTTTTTTTTATGGGTTTCCATTTCAGTCTTGTGGATCTGTGACGATGTTCTATTATAATTAAATAAATTTAAAGGAATAATTAATGATTTAATTTAATAGAAATTTAATGAAGGAATTCAATATTTAATTATATTTAATGAAGGAATTCAATATTTAATTATATTTAATGAATTGACAAAGTAATTAAATAAAATAATTAAATTTAAAAAGATTAATTAAAGTCTAATTTTGGTGTTTTATATTTATTTTATTTAATAATTATTTATTTACGATTTTTATTTTAATAATAAACTCTAAATAATATTATTAGTTAAATTTAATAAATATTATATTAAAAGTGTCTTATGGTTAATTAAAGAGAGAAGGAAAATTATTTAATAAAGATATTTTAATTAACTAGCAAAAAGGTTGTGCATGAATATTTAAAATGTAATAAAATAATAAAAGATAAAGATCAATGAGTCTTCTCAAATGATTGCATAATCAAAGACCTAAATTTAGGGGAAAACTCTTCATTAGAGATCTAGAGTTCATTTTTCTTTAATCAATTTTTGGAGGAGCAATTTTCGAGAGGAAGGTTTTCATAAAAGAGGGGAATACTTGCATGCTCCAAGCATTTTTCATATTAGCATCAGATTTAGGTAGAGTCTTGTGGGTTATTCGCATAATAGTTTTTCGCTTTTCAAATTCCTGTCTTCTTCGTGTCTGGATAAATCTATTTTTTTTAGAACTTTAGATTTGGTTGAAACCCTCATGTTGAAATTTGTATTCTGTATTCGTGAATACGTCCTTGTACGAATTAATTAGATTGAAACCCTTGTGTGCAAACTATTGTTCTTCGATTCATAAATCTTTGTATAAGAATTGGAGATTAGAAACCCTTGCATGGTAAATTTTTAGAAAATGCAATTATGAGTAGGGTTTGAAATCGAATAAAGATTGTTGATTAATCAAATCCATTTGATTGCTAGTAAATTCTCTCTCAAATCTGCTATTGGAGAATTTATCAAATATATATATATTAAATAATGTAATTGCATGTAATTTGTAATTACTATGTAATTACATTATTAAATATTAAAAAAGGGAGGAATGTGAATTTATTAGTGGGGGGGTTTTGTTGTTTTATTTAAAATTAAAATAATAATAATAATTATGGTGGACGAGGGCCACCACCCCCCACCCCACTTTCTCCCTCCCGCTTTTCACTTGGCTAGCGGCAATTACTACTACAACAGTAATAGGTACTGCTAACACAACAATACTCTACCGCGGCAGGCCGATGGGCCTTTATAAACGCTTTGCTTTGTTTTAAATAATTTTGGTAATTAGCATTTTTAATATATTAAATTTTTAATATATGCTCTTTTAATATATAAATTTTATCAAATGTTTAATATTAAATTGTAAATATTGTTAAATATAGTTTTAATTAGTTAATTTAATACATTTTAAATTATATTTAATATACGTTATTAAATATAGTTTTGTCAAGTAATTTAATCAATATGTTTTAAAACATATTAATTAATTTAAATTTAAATTAGTTATTATTTAATAATTTTAAATAAACTATTATTAGGTTTTTGAGTAATGATCATGGTTATTAATAATTTGCATTATTAATCTAATAATTATTATTTAATAATCTAATGATTATTATAGTTTTATTAAAAACATTAATTTTGTGTGCTTTGATTTAAAAAGTGAAAACGAGTTCAGTTATAAGGGATAGATCTGTAAACCTTATTAAAGTCGAAAACTTAAAATGAAATGAAATTTGAACCTTACTGTTAACCAAAAATGTGTATTTTCAAAACCAAACAGAACTACGAAACTACACTGCCTATTGTATGTTGGGTTTGGGGTTGACTTAGTTCTTTGACCAAATTAGAATGTTTACTAGAGGCTTGGGAGTTTTGTTCTATGATGATGTTATGGTTTATTTTGGTTACAATCTTTTATACCCAACCATGGTGATGTTTCATGTGTGTTCTATGCTAAGATGATTAGATGTTTTGTTATTGCTTTCAATTTCTCTTGTGTAGAATTAAAGTGAATGGTGTGACTTTTTCAATATAACCTTTGAGTCTTCAATCAGTTATCTTTGGATTGCTTCCCAGTTGCTTGTATAGGACTGAGGTGATATTGAGTTATCATTTTGGTGATGTCATAGATTTGGTTTATGTGTAGTTGATGTTGGATCAATCTTGTTAGGATGATTGTATTGATGAAACTTGTGTTTTTTGATCAGTGATATTTTAGTGCTTTTCAGTTACTTGTTTAAGAACTAATGTGTATTTTATGGTTGTATGAGACTTTTTTCTTTTACTAATCTTAGGGTAGGTTATTTGTATGTGATGTCAAGAAGTGGCTTGTAATAGAGCTCAGAGCCCTAAAGAGGCTGCATGGGTATCCCATTGTATGTTGTTTAAATAAGTGATAACACTACATTAAATGAGAGTAAAATGAATAAATAAGAGTCATTATTTTTCAAGTCGCCCATGCCACTAGTGCTAGTATAGGCTAGGATGGGAGTATAGAGGATGCTTGGTTGTAACCTTGCTTCGTTAGTATGCCTTGTTAGTACAAAAGGATACTAGTCTCACATAGAGTTACTAGGGGGCTGGAGTCCAGTCAGGCTTCCTGGGTAACCTTAGAGTTGGCTCATGTGATGACACTTTCCCACTTACATGGTAGATTTCCTATGTGTCATTGTTGCCTTTGGGTTTAGATGTCATATGTGTCTTGGTACCTTTAAGGTACGTTACTTCCAGGATTTCCTTGACCTAGATGTTGGTTTTGACTTGTGAGTTTGTTATCTTGTTTAGGACTTGAGATAATCTCCTCACCATGGTGGGAGTGGACCTTTTTGGGTTTCACAAGGTTGGGTGGTAGTGTTTTTTACTTTTACCATTGAGATCCACTAGTTTGATGTCATGGCTGGAGTTCCCTGTTCTATAATTCCTTTCATTCTATTTGTGTGTACTATGATAGATGGTTATAGCTATTGTATTGTATTTTATTTCATGGATCTTTAGAGATGATGTAATCTATTTTTATGATGTATATTTTTTCAGCCTTTCATACCTTGTGACCTATACAATGGATGATTGTGCATTTTGATTATTGCCAAGTGGCATTCAAGATAATTTTATATTATTTAAATGGATTCGTACTTGTAGTTATTCTTTAATGTGTATGTGTTATATATTGGTTTTAGTATTAATTAAATTTAAATGTTATTCGACGTCATGGGACCCTTAAGAATTGTAATTTGTTTGATGGTACATGTTTATGTGTATATTATTGCTTCCACTATATTATATATGTTGTTATTAAGTTGTTATCTTTTAAAAAAATGGTTGGCAAGCTTAGTAAAACTTTAGGTTAATTTCTTTTGGGTTCCCTGGTGGAGTGTTATAATTGTTGTCTTGATATATATATATATATATATGAAATAGGGAGGTGGGCCACCATCCCCACCTCCCCACTCCTTTATGTTTTCTCAGCCAGTAGTTGGGAGCATGCAGCTGCCTGAGCAGTTTGTGGCTACCTAAGGTAGTCTGTGGCTGCCAACAATAGTCTATGGCTGCCTAAGTAGTCTATGGCTGCCAAAGGCAGTTTGTGGCTGCTTTGTGCAGGCCGCGTCCCTTCACAGGAGAAGTAAAGTAAGTTTATTTTAAATTTTGTTCAAATTATTATTATTAAGTATAATAATTATTAAATGTATTTTTAATAAAATTTAATATTAAATTATGATAATTATTAAATTAATAATATTATTTATTATTAATAAATATTAGTTTTCTTAATTTAATAGTATTAATAATAATAATTTCATGATTATTATTAGATTTGTATAACTTTTAAATTAAAGCTTTTATTTCAATTATCATTTAAATATATAAATATTATATTTAGAATCAAAACTTTTGAATTTTTATTGAGATTGTTTATAAAAGTAAGATTTTGATTTTAAAAAGGTATTTCTCTTTTTTCTGAAATGGATTTTCTACCAACGTGAGTTTATTGGATTGTTAACTCTTTTGATATATTTGCAACTTGAAAAAAGACCTTAGCTACTATGACAATTTGCAAATGAGAAAACCCAAACCTATTTGTGAAAGTTGAACTTGTGTATTTTTTTCAAACCAAACAAAATTATGAAACTACTCTTGTTATGATATATGTTTTACTTTGTATTTTGGTTCCAAGTTTTGACTTGGTACTTTGACCAAATCAAGATGTTTACCAAAGGCTTGGGGGTTTTTGTTCCATGATGATTTTTTGAATATGATCTTTTATACCCAACCATGGTGACGTGTCATGTATTTTTCTATGATGGGTTTGATCAGATGTTTGTAGTGCTTTCCAGTTGCTTGTATAGAACCGAGGTGATTATGGTGATCTTCCTGGAGTAACCTTTGAGTCTTTGATCAATATATTTTTATGCTTTTTGGTTGCTTGTATAGAATTGAGGTGATTATGGTGATATTTCCTAGTGTAACCTTTGATTTTTCATCAATTTTCTTTTGATACTTTCCAGTTGCTTGTTTATGACTAAGGTGATTATTGTGAACAGTCTTTAGGTGCTTTCCAATTGATTTTGAAGGACTAAGGTGAATACTATGTTTTGAGTTGCTTGTAAAGGACTAAGGTGAAAATTGTGATTTTATGAGTTGTTCTTTTTATGTGCCTAGGGTAAGTAATCTGTGTGTACATTAGGAAGTAGCTTGCAATGGAGACTAGAACCCTAAGTAGTTGCCTGGGTAACCCATTGTAGTTATTTTAACAAGTGATAACATTTCATTTAAATGGGTTTAAAATTCTAGTACAAGATAGGATGGGAGTATAGAGGATGCTTGGTTGTGACCTTGCTTTGTTAGTATGCCTTGTTTGTACGAAAGGATACTAGTGTTGCATAGAGACACTAGGGGGTCAAAGTCTAGAGAGGCTGCCAGGGTAACCTTAGAGTTGGCTTATGTGATGACACTTGCCCACTTACATAGTAGATTTCCTATGTGTCTTTGTTGTCTCCAAGTGTAGATGTCATTTGTATCTTGGTACCTTTGAGATAGATTACTTGTAGGTTTTCCTTGACCTGGATGTTGGTTATGACTTGTGGATTGATATTCATATGGGACTTTAGTTTATCTCCTCATCCTAGTGTGAGTGGACCATTTAGGCTCCATGAGTTTGGGTGGTAGTGCATTTTTCTTATACCATTGAGATTCCATCATTGGATGTCATTGTTAGATGTACCTATGATGCAAGAGCAGCTTGGGTTTTCTCAGTAATTACTTTGGAGTTCATGGGAGGAGGCTCAGTAGTTGCTTTGGGAGTTTCTTTGACTGGTGTTCAGCATGCTCTAAGAGCTTGACATGCTTTGGGAGCTCGACATGGTCTATGGAGCTTAGCATGGTCTTGGTGCTTGACATGCTCTAGGAGCACTGCATGGTCTGTGGAGCTCAGCATGGTCTTGGAGCTCAACATGGTCTAGGAGCTTGGCATGATCTGTGAGGTCAGCATGGTTTTTTGTGCTCAACATGTATTGGGAGTTCGGTGATGCTTGGGAGTTTGTTGTCACTCAATAGTCTGTTGGTGGTGACTAGAGTTCGTGGTGCATTTAATGCATGTAGCATGTGATCATGTCATGGATCAATTTGGGAGTTTGTGTAGACCTATTTTTGGTCTTGGTTATCTCTCCTATGTGCATTTAAATCTGTATTATAAACTTGGGGCTTGTCCTAAGTATTTTGTGTGGTTATCGCGTGTTAACTACGGGTTAATGCAAGGGTTAATATTTTGTATTTAATGTTTATTGTGAGCTGACTTGTGGCTTAAATATGCATTTAATGCAAAGGGTTTAATTAATTTGTAATTTCTGGGCCAACTTGTGGCTTAGTTGGGCATAAGTAGGGGGTCTTGTGGAGTCTTTTAGTCATTCATTCATAAAGTGATTTATTGATTTAGAGGAGTAAGTTTGGAGAGTAGCTGAAGAGCGAGTTTTCTTGAGTTTGTAGATAGAGTTCTAAATGTGAATTAGTTTACAACATGATTATGGTGGAATAGTGAGTTTATGAGAAGAGCTAGTGGTTGTGATTTAGAAACAAGGAGGTTTCTTGGTGGCTTGCAAGCACAAGTTGAGATCTTGGAGGTTTCTACCAAATTGTTGTTATGTTACAAATCTGGGCTAGTTGGGTTTGGATTGGATCTTGAGGGATCTTGTAGAACTCTTATTGTAATTGCTATTCTATTTGGCTGTAACCCACAAGGCCTTACAACTGGGCACATTGCATGTAAACAATTATTATATGAATAAAGAATTGTGATTTGGTATCAAATCTTGCATTTTTGTTATCTTTTGTTGTGTGATTATTTTTTGGGGGCTAGCACATCTCCTTTGGGGATTCTCCTGCCTTGTGTTGCACCACATGGTATCAAAGTGAAGGTTGTTCCTGAATGTGTAAATAGATCACTGAAGTTGTGGTAGTTTGCACTAGGACTTGGGTTGAGAGAAGTTGATCCAAGAAGATCTTGATATGGTGGTGTATTGTTCTTTCTAGAGTCCTAGATATCTTGGTTGTGAGGTGGCAGATTGTGATTCTAACTTATAATTTTAGAGGGCTTGTAGATGGATCAATGGATGCAAAGATGGAAGGTTGATCTTGTTGAGGGATGATCGTAGAGAGTTTTTGAATTGCAGATCTATGGTCCTAGACTTGTGATGTGGTTTATGATTGTTCATGTGAGGTGGCAAGTTATGATCTGACTTGCAAACAATTCAGGTTTATCACAAGAGGCATGGGAAGGATTTGTTGTAGAAGGTTTATGAAAATCTTGGAAGATGGATCTGAGAGGATTGGACCCTATGATGATTGTGAATCTCCATGATGTGGTGGAAAGGATGTTTTCTAAGTTTTCTACTCTATTGGAAGCTAGTTTGGTTGATAGAGTTAAAGAAAGGGTGAGGAAGGAATTTTATAGATGTTTGTGTAGTTGAAGTCTCCCGATATGAAAGAGAGTTGTCTGGTCAATTAGAAGACTTATTCGAGAGAGAAGATGGTATAACAAGGTCATGGTGGAAGAATTTGATTTTGTTGATCTGTTTGTGGAGTCTGATGCAGAACCTGCAGAGCAACTTGAGGCTATTGCTGAGGATATTGCTAACCTTGTTGATGCTGGGATGGAGGTTGGTTTTCATGATTAGTCAGTTGGATCTAACATGGAGATTGTAGAGCACTTAGTCGTGGATGATCTAGTTGTTGTTGGTGATGAGTTGTATGTGCAAAGCATCTTGTTATGAGCAATGAGATTGGTGGTGTTGTGATTTTGGCATGTGTTGATGGAGATCTACATATTGCTCCTAATATGGAGTTTTTTGCCACTGATGTGGATTCACTAGTTGTTGTTGTGGATGAGGATTTTTTGGTAAAAAATTATGTTCAATTTGTTCCTAGGAGCGAGCATGTTGACTGGATGGTTGAGATTCTGGTGTTTGACAAAATGATGCAAATGTGGATGATATGCAAATTGGTTTTCTTGTCCCTATTGTAGTGGAAGCCTTTTGTGAAGATAAAGATGGTTGTTGATTTTTCTTTGGGCATCAAAGTGTGGGATGCACTTTTCTATTTTCCTAGGGAGTCTGATGTAGGAGCATCTTGGGTTTGCTCAATAACTACTTTGGAGTTCATGGGAGGAGGCTCGGTAGTTACTTTGGAAGTTTCTTTGATTGGTGCTTGGCATGGTCTATGGAGCTCGGCATGGTCTTAGTGCTTAGCATGCTCTAGGAGCTCGACATGGTCTATGGAGCTCATCATGGTCTTAGAGCTCAGCATGGTCTAGGAGCTCGACATGGTTTGTAAGCTCAACATGGTCTATTGTGCTCAACATGTATTGGGGGTTCAACAATGCTTGGGAGTTTGCTTCCACTCGGCAATCTATTGGTGGCAATTGTAGTTCTTGGTGAATTTAATGCATGTAGCATGTGATCATGTCATGGATCAATCTGGGAGTTTGTGTGGACCTATTTGTGGTCTTGGTTATCTCTTCTATGTGCATTTAAATCTATATCGTAAACTTGGGGCTTGTCCTAATTATTTTGTGTGGTTACCATGTGTTAACTGTAGGTTAATGTGAGGGTTAACATTTTGTATTTAATGTTTGTTGTGAGCTGACTTGTGGCTTAAATATGCATTTAATACAAGGGGTTTAATTAATTTGTAATTTCTAGGCTGACTTGTGACTTAGTTGGGTATAAGTAGGGGGTCTTGTGGAGTCTTTTAGTCATTCATTCATGGAGGGATTCATTCATTCGAAGGAGTGAGTCTAGAGAGTAGCTAAAGAGTGAGTTTTCCTGAGTCTATGGATAGAGCGCTGAATGTGAAGCAATTACAATAGGATTGTGTTGGAGTTGCAAGTTTGTGAGAAGAGCTAGTGCTATGGTTTAGAAACAAGGAGGTTGCTTGGTGGCTTGCAAGTGCAAGTTGAGATCTTGGATGTTTCTACCAGATTGTTGTTATGTTACAGATCTGGACTGGCTAGGTTTGGATTGGATCTTGAGGGATCTTGTAGAAATATTATTTTAATTGCTATTGTATTTGGTCGTAACGTAGAAGGCCTTACAACCAAGCATATTGCATGTAAATGGTTATTATATGAATAAAGAGTTGTGATTTGGTATCAGATCTTGCATTATTGTTATATTTTGTTGTGCTTCCGCTATGTGGTTATTTGCTAGGGGCTAGGACATCTCCTTTGGGGATTCTCCTACCTTGCATTGCATCAACCTGTGCATGTTTTCCTTTCTTTATGATCTCATATTCTGTTGAATTTATATTTTGTTGTACTATATTTGATTATCAAAGATCTTATGAGATGTTTTATATTCTTTGAGATTTTCATACCTTGTGACTTTTATAGTGGATGATTATGCATTTTGATTATGCCAAGTGGCATCCTATGCAATTGTATATTATTTAAATGGATTTTACTTGTGATTATTCCATGATGTGGATTTTGGTTATGTGTTAGATTTACTATTAATTGAACTTAAATGTGATTCAATGTCATGGGACCCTTAAGAGATGTAATCTGTTTTATGGTTTGTGTTTATGTATGTGATTATTGCTTCTGCTATATTATATCTGTTGTTGTTTATTATTATTTTTTAAAAAAATGTTTGGAAAACTTAGTGAAACTTTAGGTTAATTTATTTTGGGTTCCTTGGTGGGGTATTACATTACTACTCTCTTTGTACTACAAATGATTTGGTCTTCAGGATGATTCCTTGAAACATATTTTTGTGTTTTCTTCTCTAGGTTCATCTTCAATTTGTACATGTACATCATTATACAATTCAAAAAACTATTCATGTTTTGTGTTTTGATTGATCTTAGGTCTTTAAATTTTACTATTCTCATTATAATTTGAATCATATTCAAGTATTCTTTCTTGCACCTAAAATATTTGTATCAACTCTTACATTTACGCTCTCAACAATGTTCTTTAGTTTCTAATTGTAACTTTTATATGCTTTACTCTTAGTAGAATAACCAAGAAAGATACCTTCATCACTCCTAGGATTGAACTTCCCTATATCATCTTCTCTCTTAAAGTGACACTCTCTTCCAAGAATTGTAAAGTATTTCATAGTAGGTGTATGACCAAACCATTCATAAGGTATATTACATATTCCTTTCTTGATCTAAACTCTATTCATAGTGTATGTTGTGGTGGTAATCACTTCTCTCCAATAAAACATGTGTTGCATTCCCTTCTAACATTATTTCTATAGCTTCCTCACTCATTATTACATCCTTCTTTCTATTATCCCATTCTATTGTGGAGTCTTAGGAGCTGAAATATATCTATGAATTCTATTTTATTTACAAAAAGCATTAAACTAATTTGATGTAAATTCTCCTCTTCTATTAGACCTTAAACATTTGATTATCATACCACATTTATTCTCAACTTTCATCTTCAAAATCTTAAACATTTCAAAATCTTCCAATTTCTCTCTTAAAAATGCAACCCATATCATTCATGTAAAATCATCGCTAAAGAGAATGAAGTACCTTTCACCATAGAATGTTCTTTCTTTTGTAGGGCCACATAATATTGTATAAAATATCTCCAACTTCTCTAAAGTAGTCAATATCTTGTTAGGAGATGAACTCTTCTCTTGTTTAGCCATCACAAATTCCCTGCACATCATTTTAGAAGGTTTCACAATATTTGGTATATCTCTTATAGTTTATTATTAATCACTTTCACAATATTATAAAAATTTATATGAAAAAATATTCTATGCCATAACTAGCTTTCATCCACTTTAGCAACTAAACAACTTATCTTAGTAGAATTGAACTTAAAAATAATGCCTCTAGTTATTGTACTTGTACCAATCATTTTTCCATTCTTATCATTGATTATACATGTCTTCTCAATGAATTGTAGATGATAGCCCTTGTCAACAAGCTATCCAACACTCAACAAGTTATGTTTCAATCCATCAACAAAGTATACACCCTCAATGTTAGTTTTACCATCTAGTGCAATAGATCCCTTTCCCTTAATATGACATAAAACATTGTTACCAACTCTGACTACACCACCATCATAGTTATTTAACTCAATAAATTTATCTACGTCACATCTCACGTGATGTGAGCATCCACTATCTATTACCAATTATATTTCTTTGTCTCAATCTATGATAAAAAGTTATTTTTCTTCTCTTATAGGACTTTCTTCTTTAATAACAACAAATCCTATCTCATCTTCATCTTCACTATCTAAGAAGTTTTTTTTTATTCAATTTATTTTCATCATCACTTGCATACAAACAATCTTTTAGAATCTTTGACTTGCAAGGATTTCTGGGGTTAACTTTTCATTCTCTTTTTGGACATTTAAAAGAAAAGTGACCATATTCTCTACAATGCCAACAAACAATAACTTTCTTACCTTTAGGTTCTCTTTTTACAATAAATGAGACAAGCTTGTCTATTTTCCTTTCTTCTTCTTGTATTTCTTCCCAATCTCTAGCATAATCTACACTACTACTTGCACTTTTTTGTTAGTATCCTCTTATCATTATGCACACTAGCTTTGAAAGCAATTTTAAATCTAGGCACACTATCTTCTATTCTACTAGATTCAAATGCTTGCAATTTTCCAATTAGTTTCTCTCTATTCAAATCTTTTATAAGAGGGATACATTCTTCTAATGCAATCACCTTAATATCATAAGCAGGGGTTAAAGATCTCAAGATTTTATAGCATATCTCATCTTCTGATATTATTTCTCCAAAGCTCTTTATACTTGTGGAAATCTCAATAATTCTCTAAATATATGATTTAATAGATTCATCTTCTTGCATTCTAGCATTTTCAAGCTTTGATTTCTAATTCTATAACCTATACTTCTTTGTGTGCTCATCACCTTCATAAAATCTTTCTAATCTAATCCAAATTTCATGAGCAAGATTTTTAGCTTTTACCTCAAGAAATTTTGATTCTATAAGTGAAAAGATTAGTGCTTCTCTTGTATACATATTGTACATAGAGATCTTCTTTTTATCATATGTATATGAGGGCAGATCACTTTCTTTCTTTACAATAATTTCAACCTTTGTAATCAATAGTAGTCAATTATCATGCCGATCAAATGAGTTTGCATCTTATTCTTCCAACTGCCATAGTTGTATCCATCAAATATCAAAGTCTCTTTCTTGAATGCCATGGATCTCCTCAATATGGTAAGATTTCTTGATCAAAGAGGACCTGATTGTCTATTACAAATTGTTAAAACATAAAGTCCATAGACACAACTGAGGGGGTGACTTAGTTATGACCAAATTAAGCTTATATCCAACTTCAACAAACAAAAAAATGAAGCATAATAAGAGACAAACCATACACAATGACACAATAATTTATTGCATAAGGAAACCCTTGATCAAAGGGTAAAACCCGGTGGGGATGACACCCACAAGATATTGTACTAATATAAAAGTTCCTTATGAAAGAATGTGACCTTGTTAGGAGCCAATTACAATGCAATCAATACAACAGTCCTTGTTGGGAGACCTTGAACCCTTGTTAGAAGGTTATAACTTTGTTAACGATTGATAGGAAGGTCACTAAACATGTTGTTCAAATTTATTCAATCAACAATGAATACTGGATCTTTAGGATAATAAATCCAATACACTAAACTAACCAAGACTGTAACTAAATTGCCAATATAGTTCCTTTGAATCCCAATACCATGTTCCAACATCAATCTCTATTCTTCTATCATTATCCATCCTTCAATCTTGCATCATATCACCCTAAAAACAACACATGGATCATCACTATGATATCCAAGCAAAGGAAAACATCTTTCTATTATACTCTATTTAAATAGCTAATTAGACCCGCCCATTAAATCTTCTCTAATGTATAATTTATTACATTTACATAGGACCTCACTAAGGCACACATGCCTTCTAGAGGATCATTAAAAATATTACAATAAGGTTGCCCCACGTTATAATTAAATTAACACAATCTTCAATAATGATCAACACATTACATCAATATAACCAACTGCCAATAGAACATATCACACGTTTAACTTTTGGGTGACCTCTCCAAAATGACCTATAATTATTTCTATCATAATCATAGTTTAATGAACATGCATTCAACCATGATCCAAGATTTCTAACCTTACTTTCACTTCACTCATAAGATACAACCAATTTCCCAACATTTGTCGCTACAATATTTTGTGCTTGTTGGTCTGCTACTAGTCTTCACAAAATGAACTGTAACTTAGCCAAACCTCAACATAAACATAAGAAAATGTATATATAGTATTTATACTCATCCATGAACATAATAACCTCACATAACATAATTTTATTTGTGCCAAATTTTTTTGTTCAAATAAACCTCTGTGATCTACATAATCTCTGTTTGTCATGAACTCAAGAATATATGTTGACATCGATAAAAATTGTCACCAATACAACACATAACTATCATATCCAAGTGCCAACAAAACTTGTATTCCTAATAATAATGTCACTAACGAAGTTATCCTAAATACAACTAGAGTGATTGGCTTCATGTTTGGTAGTGTGGAAGTTATTAATGATAGAGTGTTGATCTAGATTTATGTGGTAAGAAATTAGGTTTGGCAAAGATGGATGATTATTGAAATTTTATTGATTACTTAAGATGTGTGTCTTCATTATTGTAAATGATCAATTTTATAGATCCTAAAAATCTGTAATAATTTTCTTATCATGATCTTTTGAATTTCTTTTGAATAGTCTAAAGTCTTTAATTAAGATGTCGAGTGTTAGTGGCCCATAAGAGTGATAGTTACAATTAAGAATATTGTATTCCAAATGCCTTTGGTTCAAATAGAAGGTGTGCATTCATTTTTAATGTTGAAACTATGTAAAGGGGGAAGACTTGATCTATGTTGAGAGCTATCAATTTTTAGAGTTTAGCATTAGGTGGACATTTTTTTATTAAGTTCCTTTTGAGCAAGGTTGTTGCATTAAAGGAGAACATGGTGAACTTAGGTTAGTCACATGGAACATATAGTTGGGAGTTTGTTGATGAATTTTTAACAAACAGTGAAAGGGTCTAGTTAATATGATCCTAATATTGAAAGTGTAATGATCGATGATGTAAAGGTGGGGTTTGTCTTTGGGAAACATTGTTCAAGTGAGGGTTGTTACAAAGACAAGAGGGACAATTTAATTAGATGATTCTATTTTCTACAATAAAATTGACCCTAATTAGGCCTATTACATCTATTCTGTAAGTAGATGAGTTGACTAAGTCAAAGAAGGGACCCAAGTCCAAAACCTTGAAATCCTCTAGTTCTCCCAAAAGGCTATCAGATTATGTGGTTTATTTATAAGGTTGTTTGGAGATTTTTCAAATTAGGAGTGAAAAGGTGAGTGTGGAGGGCTAACTGAATTAGGTCTCCATTAGGCATGTTACATAGTGAAATCCTTGAGAAGAAAATAATGGGGTTTTTAACCTTTAAAATTTGGGCCAAAATGAAGGTTGATGCTAGTATTAGGGCCTATCTATGAAAAAAATTATTGAGTTGGTAATTTTCCACAGTTGCAAGGAGGAGTCAAGTGGAGGCTTGAGTCCTTAGGACCTTGTCACACAAATTATCAAGCAATTGACTAATAGGAGTCTTAAGTCTATAAATGACTCAGTGAAGTATTATATGGCCTAAATATGGGGTAGGTGGTCATTGAAGTATGTGGGTAAGGGCTTATTATGGATTGTAGCTAAGAGAACCTTTGTTTCCCTGTGACTCTTCATCACACTCATTTTGCCTTTTCTATCCTATCTCTTTATTTTGTCATTCTATCCCAATATTTAAAACACAAATGAACCTTTCTCATCTAATCATGGTTAATTCTTTCTATCCCCCACCCTTGGTAAAATCCTATAAATATGATGCATTCATATGGAAGATCTTCCACTTTTATTTTCATCCATACTATAGTCAAACAACTTGAGCATTTAGTTCATTTTGAGTTCTTATATTGTAATTATATTATCTTAATGGAAAATTCATATTAAATTGAGCACATAGATGAGATCATTCAAAATAATTAGCTTTTAGTTCTTCAAACATCCCCTACATATCATTAAACCTTACAAAATTCTTTAACCTTACTTCCAATTACACCTCCTAATCAAGTTAATATCAATTCCTTTTTGCAATGCATGAATGCTACCCCCAACTCTCCATTGAATTATGTTTACTCAAGATGATTTTCCTTATAAAGAAATTTAAGATTTCTATGATGCTCTTATGGTATATATACTCATCAATGGTAACCTCATTCAAAGAACCTTAATTAATAATGAGTTTATGATTATATCTCTTAGTGTAGACACACTAAAAGTGATTAAAGTTGATCCTTCAAATATTTCACCTGACAATGTTCCCATACATGGTTTTGATATATTTCTAAGAAAACTTTTGGCATCCTCACTTTACCTATTGAAGCAGGTATGGTTATTTTGAATACTCCTATTCATGTCATGCTTAAACCTTTTAATTAGAGCCTTCTTTTGGGTAGACCTTGGATCCATAATTTGCATGTTATTCCTTCAACTCTTCATCAAAAAGTCAAGTTTATCTACAATAATTTGATGCAAACTCTTCATGCAAACATCAAAATAATTAATTATCTAAATATTGAGGAAAAAAAAGATCAATAATCTAATGATGATCCTCCTTCTACAAGTTTCCTTTCGAAAGATGATTGGGGATCCTTAGATTTCACACCAACTTTGATTGGAGAGTATAGAGTTTCTAATCTTTCATTCTAAAATCTAAAACAAATCCTCTTTCTAATAACTTTGTTGTTGCTTCTACTCATGATGAAAATGTCAAACTTATTAGTGGCAACATAGTGACTAAGGAAGATCCACTATCTCCTTCTGATATGGCTTCTTATTATGCTCTTGGTTATCATTTCTTAGCAAAGCATGGTATAATTTGATGCATTTATTATGATATGGCCTCGAGAACAATTACTCTCGGCATAATATATATAGAGGTATATATAAGCTAGTTATATTTTAATTGGGTTGATTTCATATATTCAACATGTAGATCTATCTTGCTCTTGTCAATTAATTCAATTCACACTCACATTGTACATCTTAAATTAGTTGACATTGTAAAAGAGGAAAATTTTACATTCTTCCTTGATATAATTCAAGTTTAGTATTGTTATCCCTCTATCCTATTTGGGTTTTGCTAATCTAACTTGGGTTATATTGAGAGTTATGTTTGGAAGCCCCTCTTTCTCTTGTATTTGAATGTTTAGAAAGTGGAAGTCTGATTTGTTGTATATCTTGTTGAGTGCTTCCAATTTCCCCCTAAAAATATTAAAAGGTTTCATGCAAGAATCTAAGTGCACTTAGAAGAATATTTGAGTCCTAACTAGGAATTTGGATGTGACCAGCACTTGTAATAAGACAAAATTGTATATAGTATGCAAAGGAGAATGCATAGGTGAAATGTGGGTGTGGAGTTGTCATTAATGTGTTGTGGAAATATTTTTCCAAGAATTGGTTCAAAGGAATTCAACAAATTTATAGGCATTCCTTTGTAATTGACCCTAATTAAGCCTATCAGGTCTATTATGCAAGTAGGTGGGTTGATCAGGTCAAAGGAGGGATCCAAGTCCAAAATCTTGAAATCCTGTAGTTCTCCCAAAAGTCTACTAGAAAATGTAATGTATTTATAAGGTTGTTAGAAGATTTTTAAAATCAGGAATGCAAAGGTGAGTGTGGAGGGCTACTTGAGTTAGGTCTCCATTAGGTCTATTATATAGTGAATCCCTTACAAAAAAAAGAATGAGATTTGAAACCTTTATAATTTGGATCCTATTTGAAGGTTGATGCTAGTATAAGGGCCTATCCATGCCTAAACTATTAAGTTCATTACTTTCCACATGGTTGCAAGGAGGAGTAGAATGAAGGCTTGAGTCCCTAGGATCCTGTCATACAAATTTTCAAGCAATTGACTTATTACAGGAGTCTTAGAGTCTACAAATGACTCAATGAAGTATTATATGGCTTGAACATGGGGTCGGTGATTATTGAAGGAAGAGAGTAAGGACTTATTGTGTGTTGTGGCTAAGAAACCTTCATTTCCCTGTGCCTCTTCATCACACTCATTTTGCCTTTGCTATCTTAGCTATTTATTTTGTCATCATGTCCTGATATTTGAAACACAACTCAACCTCTCTCATCTAATCATGGTTAATTCAATCTACCCCCACCCTTGGGAAAATCCTATAAGTGCAATGCATTCATAGAGAAAATAATCAACTTTCATCTACATCCATACTATAGTCAAATAACTTGAGCATTTAGTTCTTCTAAGTTCTTAGTTTGGAATTACATCATCAAAATGGAAAATTCATATCAAATTGAGCATGCAGATTAGACCATTCAATATAATTAGATTTCAATTCATCAAAGTTGCATATCGACTAGGTTAATTCATCACTATCATTCTAAGGATTGTCACTTTAGGGGTGTTTCTTGCAATTGGGAGCATTCATTTAGTCTTCTTAGATAGGGGATCATGACATGATTTTGATCTTTCAAGTTGAATTGTTGAACAAGACCTTTATTTAGCTTTGATTTTGATTTATATCGAGTTAATGTTTCATGAATGTACTTTTTGATACACAATAGATGTTTAAGATATGGTTGAATAAATGTCGTGAGTCTTTGTATAAACAATACTAGTGGAACAAATTAGTTACTAGAATCAATAATCTCTAGATCACAAAGTGTGATGAGAAACATTGATAGGAAAAAAAATCCAAAATAATCAAATCCCAAAAACTATTGTACAACACTAATAATTCTAAAGTTGGATGTTACAATTCTTTACCATGCATTATAAATTTCAAATGCCCTTGTAATTAAAATTTGCATATTAGATGTTGAATTAACAATAATAAATATTCAAAATCTTTAAATGATTATGCTTTGCTTGTGGATTATATTGTATAGTATATTGATTGCATCAGTTCCATTATCCATCATCAGGGTAAGAGTGAGAGAGTTGCAAGAGTAACATGAGTAAATTGTAGACTAACAAAGGTTGAAAATGAATAGGGAGTGGCCAGGGTGTGGGTGTAGGGGAGAGGGTGAGATAGGGTTTCAGGAAGGTGTGAATAGTCAAAAGATCAAAAGATGAGCAAAAATGTCGATAAAAATAAATCATAGAGTGTAATCCAATTCAAAATACTATACAGTATAATCTAAAAACAATCATAATGATGATATAATTTAGAACTCTCTCCACTCTCCCTTATCTTCATGATGCCAAATAACAACTTCACATTATAGATTTTGTCTTGCATATACATACATTCATTCTAGTTACGTCGAGATGCGTTCTATACAATGGTAGCACAAATGCCCAGCATGGGAATATGCCAAGATTTTTTGTCAATAAAAAAGAATTGCGAGCGGTTACAAACTTCCAAATTAATTATTAAAAAAGAATTTCCGAAATAATAGCTGGCCGAAATAATAGGAAGCCAAATGGAGGTTGAAATAATAGGCCCGAAAAAGTAGGGCCCGAAAAAGTAGGACCCGAAAAAATAGGGCCCGAAAAAATAGGGGCAAAATAATTTCAATATGATTTTTTTTTTGTTAAATATAATTTTGCATGCACATTCATGCTTTTTTTTGGCAGGGAGTGGGGGAATTTGAAACAAATTCGTGGAATGTGAAGAGACGTCTGTTGGGGGATATGAGGAGCCTCTCAGAAGTTATAAAACTAAGGCTCCTCATTTCATTTTCATTTTATGTTTTTACAGGAAGGAAGAGGTTGAGGTTATTGGAGGATTAGATTGGAGTTTTTGAATAGGAGTAGATTGAAGTTTTGGAGTAACATTTTTGCAGGTGAGATTTCTATTTTTTATTTACATTTTCATTTAGATTTAGATGTAGATGTAAACTGAAATTCAAAATTAGTTATAATATTTTACTTTGATTTAGATTTCAATTTTAATTAATTACACCGAGAGACGTTCTATACAATGGCAGCGCAAATGCTCAGCACGGGAATATGCCAAGATTCTTTGTCAATAAAAAAGAATTGGGAGCGGTTACAAACTTCCAAATTAAATATTACTAGCTTATATATACCTCTATATATATTACGCCGAGAGTAATCGTTCTTGAGGCGCCTATTTTTATTTAATCCCAAAGTTATTTTAATCACAGTTGGAATTTATGAAAATGAAAATAGGGACCTCGAAAACGATTACTCTCGGCATAATATATATAGAAGTATATATAAGCTAGTTTTAATCACAGTTAGGATTTATGAAAATGAAAATAGGAGCCTCAAGAATGATTACTCTCGACGTAATATATATAGAGGTATATATAAACTAATTGTGTATGACTTGGATAGCTATTTAGGAGGAGAACATTAATCTAGAAATTATCCTTCCACAAAACTTGTGCCAATAAAAAATCAACACACCAAGAATTCATTTTCAACGGAGTTACCAAAGAATAGACGATCCGGATCATCCGGCGCTGACTATGATTTTAACTCAACTGACAAAGAGTTTGGGAAATACACACATCACATCTTTGTTAAACTTAGGACCGTTGGACAACATGACAAACCCATGTTTTGACCTCTTCATATATTAAACAACAAATTAATACCTACAAAACAAAAATAAATGGGAGAACCGCGATTTCTGACCAAAAATAGGCAAATTTTATTTTGAATCGCTTAAAATGCGCGCACTCTTCCCGTACACGTGTCGCTCTCCCGATACGATGGAGCTCCACGTCAGCGCGTAAGGGTTATTCGAACAAATTCTTGATCTTTAGGGAAACGTCGATTATTATTTTTGTTATTTTTTATGTTTATCTGCATGACCGTTGCATCGGAACTATGGGCCCTCATTTCAGCTTCTAAATGTGAGGCGCTCTTAGAAGTGGAAACAGTGTTTGCAGGACAGAGTTGGAGTTCATCTGAAGATCCTGTAGATGAATCTGGTAAGCCTCTGTAGCAATCCATGCTTTTTCTCGAATTTCCAGGTTTTGAACCTTCTTTTGTGCCTTTTGTGCTCTGATTTGTCAGTATTTTGACTGATTTTCTGTTTTGGAGAATTTGTTTTGGTTTGCTGGTGCTTTGTGAATGAAAATTTCTTTCTTTTCCTTGTCATGTCAGTTTTTCATTCGTCTTTTGGAGATCTCAAAAGTAGGAGATTTAAAATGTGGTATTTGTATGAAAATGGGGAAGTTTTCGGTTTGTAGAAGTGAAATAGACAGCTTGATTTGAGAGCAGGCGTTTTTTGTTTATTTTTTGAAGATATGTTATGGCTATAGTGGAGATTTTAAAGAGCTCTGCGGTCTTGGCATCTAGATGAAAATAGGGGGCGGGGTGGGGTGGAATGAGGGAAACGCGTTTTCTAAACCTGGAATAGGCAGTTTGATGTTCAAGCAGGCATGTTTCGTTCGTCTCTCGAAACATTGTTGTGCTTATTGTGAAGATTTTAATATGTTCCGCGTTCTTTGCATTTAGATGAAAATAGGGGGAAAGTGTATTGTCTAAAACTGAAAGAGGCAGTTTGATGTTCAAGCAGACATCTTTCGTTCATCTCTTGAAAATTTTTATGCCTATTTTAAGACGGAGAATTTTCGACAACTTTCATTTTCGAGAACTGAAATAGGCAGCTTGATGTTGAGAGCAGGCATCTTTCATTTATTTTTTGATGTTATGCCTATTGTGAAGATTTTAAAGTGGCTTATATTCTTTGCATCTAGATAAAAAAGTGGTGGAAAGTGTGTTTCTAAATCTGGATTAGGCAGCTTGATGTTCAAGCAGGCATCTTTCGTTCATCTCTTGGAAATTTGCTTATGCCTGTTGTGAAGATTTTAACGTGTTCTGCGTTCTTTGCATATAGATGAGAAAATGGGGAAAATGCATTTTCTAAAACTGGAATAGGCAGTTTGTTGTACAGAGAAGGCATCTTTCAATTTTTGGAGTTTAATACAGACTCGCAGACTAAGCGTGAATGTGAGATTTCTTTGGTTTTATAAGGGATGGATGTCATTCCTTCTCATTTTGTAATGCATTTTGATTCTATCGGGCTTGAAACTTTGATGCGTGAAATTTCCAGTCCATATTGATCTTTTTAAAGGAAATATCTTTCTGGTTTTGACTGTGTTGATTTAACTCCGTGATATATCCTCAGGGCATCAAAGCAAGGTAAGAGAATTCAGTTTGATACACAGTCAATCTGCTTATGCGCTGTATCATCTGCTATTTGCCTGAAGCTTCATCTGTATAAATCGTAGTGAACTTTCTTATACCTCTCATGATTATTTGGCTTACGGACATGCATACATTTAGGTTTCTATTATTAAGGTCGTCTTGTTTATTTAAATATTAGAGAATGCATTTTTCTGTTTTTTCCCCTCCGCATAAACTTTGTTTCTTTTAATATTTTCGGAAATTTATGATCTTTAATTGGTCTAAAAATTCTTCAGTTTTTCTGCTTTAGTAGTTTTCACAGCCTCTTAATATTTTCTATGATTGTTTGAAGATCCAGGTAAAGTGATTCTGAATAAGTCCTTATATTGTTAAAGATGAAGCAACTTTCCCGAAGCTCTTCCTATTCTTGGTGGAGGGATAGCCGCAACAGTCCAAAACAATCTGCATGGCTTCGTAATGCTCTAGAAGGTACTTATAATTTTTTAGGGATTATAAATCTGAGTAATAACAGCAGGGCTCATTCTGACATGATTGTGCTAGGATAAAAAATTTGTTTTCTGTGTGTCAATTTCTCAATTTGAACCAGTGCTTCAAGCTATTATTTTGTTGACAATTTGCCAGAGCTAGACGAGAAGACTCAGAACATGTTGAGTCTTATAGAAGCAGATGCTGATTCTTTCGCTCAACGAGCTGAAAATTACTACCATAAGAGGCCGCAGCTCATTAGCATGATTGAAGAGTATTACAGGGCATACCGTTCATTGGCAGAGCAGCTGGACCATCTCAAGGGGGAAATTAGACAAAATGTCCCTAAACCCCTTCAAGTTAAATATGGATTATCCTGTGAAACTCCCAGGGAGAGTCCATTTAGAAAACAGCCTTCAGGAGATAAGAATCAACCGTTTAAGGAACTCCTCAAAAGGCAAGAAACATATGAATCTGATTCAGAAGTATCAGAAGTAGACGATCCAGAACCAGAGGATTGCAACCGAAGGAGCAGAAAACATTCCGACCAGGAATTTATAAGACTGATACCTTCCGATCTGGAATCTGAAAGCACATTATCTTATTCAGATTCTGAAGTAGCTAGCCATGTTGTGGAGCCTGCAGAGTTTGACACTGTTGGAAGCAAATTGAGAGAAATGCAAGTCAAATTGCAAGATGAGAATGTGCTTCTTGTCAAACAGTCAACGGCAAAAAACATTCAGGTTAAACATTTGAAGATAGAGAACAATAAATTGAGGAAGGAAAAGGCTTTCTGGAAACAAGAGATGTCTTTGGTTGTGCAGGATAGGAGTCTTTTGCAAAAGGAGCTGGAAATCATTAAATCGGAGAACACAAAATTCAGGAAGGAAAATGAGGTTAATGTGTGGGAAAGGAATGATTTGCACAAGGAGCTAGAATTCATCAGATATGAAAACAGCAAGCTGCGAAATGAAAATGAGATTAGTGGACAGCAGCTGAAAGTTCTTACAAAAAAGGTCAGCAACCTGCAAAAGGAGAACAAAAGCTACAAGAGCATGTCACTTGTTCTTGGCTGTGTCAATGGACAAGCTGCAAGGTTGGCTAGAAGCAATTTGAGGTTGCGGAATGAAATGTATGGAGCCAATAAACGTGAAGGTGTTGTGCATATTCAGAAGAACGAGAAAATGAAAGCTGAATTCATATTGCAAGCTAAAGAAAATCTGGTATTGGAACAGAGTTTCAAAATAAAGGAATTGCAAGGCGAGGTGTGTGATAGGGAACTGGAGTTAGATGCCATCAAAGCAGAAAACACCAAACTGAAAAATAAAAATGAGGAAAAGAATGTTGAAACTGCTGAAGATTCTAAAGAAGAATTCGTATCAGAACAGAACTTGAGAATAGAGGAATTGCAAAGGGAAATATATGGTCTTGTGGCAGAGAACACAAAACTGAGGGATGAAACAGAGGTTAATGTTCAACAACTGCAAGTTTTCAAACAGAACTTCTTAAAGTTGCAAGAGGAGAATGTAAAGCTCTCTACACAAAGTAAGAATGTTGAGATCGCAATGGAAACAAAAGAAAAATTAGTTATGGAACAGAACATGAGAATTGGGGAATTACAAAAGAAGGTCTATCAGTTACTTGAAGGAAACAGAGCACAGGAGCTTCTGTTGCTCGAGAGAGATGAACAAAAAAGAGAAGCAATAAGGCAGCTCTGTTTTACTCTGGATGCATTGATGGATAAGAACAAGAGATTGCAGGAATCTCTTCAAAAATTGCAAAGGGAAGTGGGAAAGAAGCCTAACAATTTTGGAATCAGCACCTCACAAATTTCAAGGTGGCAGAAATTCCTATTTACCATTCTGGATGGTGGTAGAGCTAGATCTAGGCCTCTAGCTATTTGAAAGCATGCATTTTGCAAAGTATTATTGTATAGTGTATGAGTAAGTTTGTGGGTATTCTCATAAGGCGGCATTATTATTCACATTTGACTTAATTCTGAGTAAAGTATGTTTAATTTTGAAATGTCTGTTGGTTTGATTTACTACAACCAAGGATATTGGAGAATGGTTAGGATATCGCAGAAAAGATATCATCATCACCACTCCACACTATGAAATCCTGCTGAGGACTTGAGTATTTTGCTCCTATAATTTACTGTTCTCTAGAAGTTTGGGCTTTTAATGCCCTTTATCCTCTTCAGCATTGCATGCTTGGCTGGTCCTTGCAGCACTGTTTTGTGACTGAGAAATTATTTATGTTGTTTTGAAATTATTTATTTATTGCGGATCTTATGTAAGAACTAATAAAGTGGAGGATAAATTTTAATTTTAGTTCAAAAGATTTCATCCTTAGAATAATCGTGGGAGAGTGAAGGCATTGATTGCGAGTTAAGGTTCTCACCTTAGCTAGAGGCAAGAATTTAGAGTTTGGTCAATCTTACCACTATTTTGTGTAAGTCTTCGTCTTCTCAGTTTTTCAGGGTTGGGTCGGAAGCTTTATACAAAAATGGGAGGTTCTGGCAGTCTCAGGTAAAGTTGTAAATTTGTGCTTTGAACGCTGCCATCCTTACCTGACAATACTATTTTGTCTCTAATTGAAAAGGTTGAAGAAAATCTATATCATCCCTGCTTTGACTTCTCTAAGATGGTCTGGGTTCTTTAAGGGCGGAGTAAATATATTTTTAAATTAAAGTTGTAAATTTGAGGGTGGAGATTAGAAATTGTTGTATTCATTTAGGTATTTTTTTAAAATCATCTGTTTATCATCTTATATTTTCAATATTTGTTTCTATCACTAGTTAATAAAGTACACTAGATTTTCACAATTCATAACAACAATACAATTAACTGACACTTTCATTTTTATTTTACAATTAAATGTTTAATATTTGTTTATCATTGAATTGAATATGAAGAGTAATTATAATTATGAGAGACCACTACCTTCCATGAACTTTGGGACTTAATCTTTTAGATTGAACTCTACTATGAAGCCTTGGAACCATCCGCTTTAAAATAATTTTTAAAAATCTCACAAAGCTTATTGAAGTTTTATAAAAAATAGTCTTTCTTAGAATGTGAACTTAAATTAATATTTGATGTCAATAATTTTTTGTGTAAATTGATACTTAAATAGAAAATTGATTTTTTTTGAAATACTTAGAATATTGAAAAATATATTTACAATTAGTAAAGTTAGTTTAGAATTTGAAACCTCTTAGTTTACAACTAGTTTTTACCCATATCAATGTGAATTTATTGTAACCCTAGTTATGTTCTCGCATAAAGCATATAGTGTTTCCAAACTTGCTAGATGGTATGAATATTTCCAATAATTTCTTATACTATAGTCAACACTTGTTTTCTACCTTGTTTCTCCCAAAACCTTGTAGTTTTGACTGAAATTGAAAAAACACCCCCTTTCACCTTGTGGCCTTTGATAAATTATTTATGATACATTTTAGCATCTAAAGCCTCTTGGTTTAGAGCTAGTTTTTATCTAATTATGGTTTCATGTAAAACAAAACAAAGAAGACAAGAGAGCCTAACTATTTTTTTAAGGTGATGCAAAATTGCCTTTACCAAGAATGAGGACATGGTGTGCCCTTTCACTATGTTAGGTAACTCCATATTTTTTCAAATAATTTCTACATTTACTTCTAACTCCTTGGTTGATCATAAACTAACCTCTTTGGTTTAGCTTTGATTATTTTTTTCTTTCCCTTGCCCATCACATGAGCATAGTTCACATGTTTTCTCCAAATTGTTCTCTTTCTATTTTCCCAACTTCTTGCAAGCTTAGACTCACTTCTACTCACCCACAAATCATTGTTCTTGTAACGCCTTGCCAAGTGATCCAAAGAATTAACTTAAAGTTTCACTAAGTTTGGTAGCATTTTTTGTTTTTGAAACATAGTAGCGAAAGCAACAACATCATTTAATTGAAAGTAAACATAAACATACATAACATGTTACATTCTTTAAGAATCCCTTAACATTGAATTACATCTAAATCAACTAATATTAATGAATCCATCTAATACTACATCCACATAAAATAATAATGAAAAGTCCAACGTTCATACATTACATCTTTGAATGCTCAATCATCGACTGTACATGCCACAAGGTATGAAAGGCTTAAAAGAATATACATACGTGAGAATAAAGTACATCATCATCCTATACTATTCCATGATGCAAGTGCAATAAGGTAAATGAAACCACATGTCATACATGATACATCATCATAGAAGATATAAACATCCATCATAAAAGATAACCATATATCAAACATAATTATCTAAGTGCACAGTTCCTCCCAACCGTAAATAGCATCATTAGATCATCGTGGGCCCTAGCCATCCCTCTGTGTGTAACATTCCAAATTACCGAAGGGATCATCGGTATTAACATAGTAGGAATGTCACTCCTAAATCATACTACATCATATGCAAAAAAAAAAATATAACATGCAAAGTAAAGAATAAGATAACATCATCTAACATATGCAAATCATCAATGTAAGGATATGTGTCCACCATCAAAATCAAAGAATGCATCAGCCATGGTGTCTCTGATGGATCTCATATGGTAAGAGTGAAAAAGCACTACCACCCAATCGTGTGGAACCTAAATGGTCCACTCCCACCGCGCTGAGGAGATAATCTCAAGTCCCAAATAGGTTATCAAATCACATAGCACAAATACTCTCTAAGTTCAAGAATCCTAAAAGTATACTAACTCAAAGGTTCCAACACAAATCGACATCTAATCCCAGAGGCACAACAAAGACATGTAGAAAACCTATTATGCAAGTGGGAAAGTGTCATCGCATGGATCATGCTAGAGTTACCCTAGTAGTCTCCGAATAGACCCCGACCCCCTAGTGATCCCTATGCGGCCACTAGTATCCTCTCATACAGACGAGGCATAATACAGAATGCAAGGTCGCAACCAAGCGTTCTCTCTACTCCCATCCTAGTCTGTACTAGCACTCGAGGCATGGGCGAGAACAAACAATTATCTTATTAGGTTCATTAAGTCAGTATTAGGTGTAATGTTTTCACTCATTAAGACAACTTAAAATGAGTTACCCTGGCAGCCTCTTAGGGCCCCGACCCCCATTGCAAGCCACTTCTCGACACTACAAGTAGATAACCTACCCTAAGCTCATGGAATCATAAATCACAAAATCACCATAGTCCTATACAAGCGACTGAACAAATACCAAAGATAATCCACAAAAGAGCATCAAATCTCCATGAGCAAAAGAAAAGCATCCATAGATTATCATGACCAGAACAATTCTCTATTGGCAACTGAAGGTATCACTGATAATCACAATAGTCATTGGTTCTTAACAAGCAACCAAAAAGTATCTCAAAGTAATACTGATCGAAGACTCCAAAATGGTTGAGTCAAAACATGTCACAACCTGACATCATCAAGATCAGATAACAAATCAAGCCCATCAAGTAACTGGAAAGTAATCCAATACAACTGATCGATAACTCATAAAAAGATTACATAAATCACAGCTTAAACAAGAAGACTGAAGACAATATCAATCAGCATGCCATCACATAACCATGGTTGAATTTAAAAAGATCGAGATCAAAAGATATCATTATGACATCACAATCATAACCCCCAAGCGTCCTATAACTGGTCAACAACTAGTCAACCCAAAACCCCAAAACAAGAAGCATAGAGAAAACACAAGATGCAAGCACAAGTTCAGGTTTGTTTAAAATTGCATAGTTGAATTAAGTGTGGGGTTTTAGTTTTCGTTTTCAAATATATATTTCAAGTGTATAAGGTTCTTCATTAATCTACAAGTCGACCCATCTATCCCTTTGATTATGATATAGAACAATTCCCTAGATAATTATTTACTTAATAAACAATTCACTTTGTTTTAATTAAATCAATGTTATTAATGATTAGATAAAACTTCCTTATCTCTAGAAGAAGTGTTCCCCCTTATTCAAATTATTAGGATAAGGCTTAACAACTTTCAATTAAATCAAATCAATTAAAACTTCATTGTATAACCTAATTATCAATTAAATTTAATTAATTCTAGCATTAATTAAATTAATTAATAATTACATATCTATGTTAACAAGTCAATGGATAACAGTCGATTAATAATTTAGCAATAATTTCTTAAATTAAAAATCAACTACTTTCTAATTCATTAATAGTCAAAATAATCTAATAATAACTTGTTAATAAATACTAATAAGTTAAATTTTAAACAAATTTATTAATAAATCTACAATACTAGATTCATTATTTTTAATGAATTTAATATCTCTTTTCGATCTAACAATAATTAGCAAATTATTATTAAATTGATAATTCATATTTAACAATTATCAACATTTAACATTTATAAAGTAACAATGTTAAAGTCAAACACTGGATATATATATATATATATATATAATATGTGATTTAATAATAATATATATATATATATATATATATATAACTTACAATATTATGAAAAGCTATTAATAACCGAATTGCATCATATTATAAAATGATGTATATTTATAAAATAAAAGTATTGTCTCTGCGATCTAAAGCATGGCACAGGCTTTAAAGCCGCTGCCAACGTTGCATACGGTAGTGCCATGCAGTCCTGCCTCTGTCGTAGGGCCTGCGACAGCAGTCGCAGTACCTGCAACAACAGGCACGGACTGCCGACAATCTTAAAAGGGGACGAGGTGGGGTAAAACCCCCCCCATCCTTATATATATATATATAATTTTATTTTTATAACGTTTTTCAAAAAATATTTATAGCATGCGCGCGATCCAGATTGTTTTAATATGTATTTTTCATTGTCACATTTTTAAAAATAAACATATGTATATACGTATATATGTATATATGTATATGTATATATGTATATGTATATATATGTATATAAGTACATAGAATATTACTAAGTAGTACAACATTTTCAATAATATATATATACATACATACATATATATATATATATACATATATATGTATATATATATATATATATACATATATATATATATATACATACATATATATATATATACATACATATATATATATATACATATATATACATATATATATATATATATACATATATATATACACACACACACACATATATATATATATATACACACACATATATATATACATATATACATATATATATATATACATATATACATATATACATATATATACATACATATATATATACATACATATATATACATACATATATACACACACACACACACACACACACACACACACACACACACACACACACATATGCAGATTTGCATAATTTGAAAAGAGGACATATACATAGTTTTTAAACAAACAAGGCTTTCTAAATCTATAAGTTAAGAATTTAAAAAAAAAAAAAAATTGTTCTCTAAATTTACCCATTAATCCATCTAATAGGTTTGTCCGAACGCATCTGAAAACCCTAGCCCCGTAGATTCCTCAGATCTACGCATGTGAGATTTTTTCATATAGAATTTAACTACCCATAACAAGAATACATATAACCAAGATATAAAAATCCTCAGAAAGCATTCAGAAGACACGAAGAAGATAGAAAGTGCAAGAAGCGGAAATAACATTTGCGAAATTCACAAGTGTCTACCTGGACATTGATGCTAAATCACTTCTCCTTAGAATCCATAGAGCAAGCTCCTTCCTTCTCCAACGTTCTCCGGTCCTCCAAAAACGCTCCCCAAGCTTCTAAGAGTGCCTGAATATTAAGAACTCTCAGGAAGCACCTAGAATGTCTCTAGAAACAACCAAAAGATGTTGACAACTAAGCAAGAGTCTTTTCCAACCTTCTAGATGAGTCAAAAGGTTGTAGACACCATGTGCTTAATTTGTGCACTAACTCCTATGTTGTTGACATATGTGCAATCAAGAGGTGCGTTTACTCCTAGGTAGACTTATAACTTTTATTTTAATTCTTTTATTATTTCTATTATTATTATTTATTTATTATTTTTATTATTGTTATTAATTTTAATTTCTTTTATTTAATTCTTTTTCTCAATTAATTCCCCATTTAATTAATTAAAATCAAAATATCAAAATATCATGACATTATATTAATTTTTTTCAAAATAATTAAATTATTAATTAAATCTTTTAATTTAAGACTTAATTAATAGAAAATTCACCATAGACCATCAAGATAAAATATGAAAACTCATCACAAAACAATCCATACAAAATCAATCTAAAGGGTTAAAATCACGAATTATGTCATCTGACACATTCAAAAGGTAAAATATCTCAGATACTTGTCCTACCTCTCTAGGACAGAAATGTTTAAGGGTTTAGGATTTGGACTTGAGAATTAAATATTGAATTTAATTTTATTTGAGCACATGGCTCCTACCTTTAACCCTCACCTAACCTCACTACTCTAACCTAACCCATCTTGCTAAACCTACCCACTTCCTTAATCATGCTTGCTTTGCATAATCACCTAGCTAATCTCCTTTTAATTCTAAGTGTGTGATCACACATGTGTGAGAGATGTTTACACTTTCCTCATCCCTCATGTCTTCCATGCCTCTTGCACACTTGTCCTCTTGCATGAGAGTCAAGGTGTCTCACACGTGTAAGAAGCCATGCTTCTCACACCTCATTGATCATGTCACCATCAAAGGTTGCTCACACATGTGTGAGCATATTGCCCCTTTTGAATGGTCAAAACCCTAATCCATGTGGAGTCTACTTAGCCTCCACCTCATGGACACCTCATCGATCGTGAGAGATCTTAGCCCTTCATCTTGCATTCAATCTCAGCTATCCGTTACATCTCTTTTCCTATAAAATGAGAGCCCTCTCCTCATTTTCACAAGCACTATCTACCCCATTGTTATGCTGCAGGAATTGTGAGCAACCACATCCCATGAGCAAGGAAATCATGAACCACTTGGTGATTTGTAAGGTTTGCATAGTGCTATTTTGATTTCATGTTATGCTTATTTATATGTTTATCTTTCATATTTTGAGGTTTGCATGATCATGTAGGAGTATGCATTAGTTGCTTAATGTTTATTCTCTTATTACATTTTTATGCAATACATTTTGGCACGCCCGATGGGACCCACGTCCCTGTTTTCATCTAAAAAATCTGTCAAAAAATCCATAATCTATCGCCAAAATCTCACTTTGTCGTCTGTGCCAAACGCAGTGTCGTTTACATTTTTTCATCTACGTAAATCGACATCTACGTAGATTAGCATCTGCGCATATTCGCATCTCCGCAAGTTCATGTTTATTTTTAAATTTTTTTTTAAAAATTCTATTCTGTCATCTTCGAAGTTTGTTTTGTCATCTCTGCATATTGTCGTCTGCGTTGTGGGTGCCTCCACTAAACTGTCCTCTCTAACATTCTGTCGTCTACGCTTTTAACCTGTTTTGTTGTTTGTGATTTTTTGGCAACCTTCTATTTTGTCGTCTACACTTTTTCGGTGACCTATTCTGTCATCTGCATTATTTTGTCGTCTGTACATTCTGTCGTCTCCACCTGCATTCTGTCATCTGCAATTTTTATTTTATTTTTATTTTTTATAAGTATAAATCAAATTTTAAATTTTGGTGGTTCTATAGGAATTAGGTCATTTTAAGCATATTTATGTATAGAAAAAATAACAAAAAAAAGTTAAAATAATTTTTTCCCATAGTAAAGCCTTCATTTTGGTGTTTTTCTTGTGAGGCTAATTAAGTTTTTTTTTTTTTGCAGATTAGAGCATTTTAAACACCTAACCATATTTTCTTGCAGGTTTTTCTTAATGTTTTATTGCTCTTGAGAATTAGCCTTGAAAAACATAAAACAAACCAATAGTGATTTTTATCACTAAGGGAATTTGAAGTGATTTTTATCACTTAGACTCAAAAGTTAATGAACTTGTATGGCTTAATCACTTTCATTTGAATGGATGAATCTTAGCATAAAAAATATTTGGACTTGGTGTTTAAAATTGACATGAATGTTTAGGCTAACACACATTTGGAATTGGTGTTTAAAATTGACATGTATGCCTAGGCTAGAACACATTTGGATTTGGTGCTTAAAATGAAGTCACACACTCTTGAATGCCCTAAAGTAAATTGACTTTATTTTCAGCATTTCATTTACACACGCTCGCTTTACTGTCTTGTTGACAAATCTGTATTTTTCATTTACATTGGCGCCATTTCAAGTTGGAAAGAACATTGTATGTTTTAAACACATGTGTCTTCAAAGTAGATTACAAAACCTAAAGCTTCATTGGGAAAGAACACCTGTCTTTTTAAACCTTGAGGCCGCTTACGTATTCTCTTCCCTCGCGCCTTTAGGTGACCTTGGGTGCATAAGAAATAAGTGTTCTTGTTTTTTTTTTTAGGAGGCCTACTTGGAGATTTGATCACCCCTTGGGAAAACCTCAACTCTAGTGTTCTAGCAAAGTATAAATATCAGGAGGTGAATTGAAAGACACCTCTCTTGGAAGCAAAATATTGTCGCTCTTGGCTAAGCCCCAAAGAACTTTATACCTTTGGAAAGTGAAGGAGAAGATTTGGGTTACCGTCTCCCCCCGGTTGTGTGGCAATATTTTCTTTGATCTACAGATTTGGGCCTCACGTACCTTGCGTATATCGAGGACGCCCTCTAGTTGATCCTTGCACATCCTAGTTGCAACCTTATAGGTTTGTTGATGTGTTCTACGTGCCTAAATGTTCAAAACCTCCCCATTTGAAGGGGACAAACACCATCTAAACTTGCCTTGTACATATTTCCTTGTTTTGTTTTTCATCTTAAAACTTAAAAATCCAAAAAACATTGTAAAACATAAAAATCCAAAAAAATCGTAAAAGTTCCAAAATCCAAAAAAAATAAAAAATATTTCAAAAACAACAAAAAGAAGCTCTCATTTTCTCCATCACTTCTTCTATCCATCCATCCCATTATCATCATGCTTCTCTTGTCTTAATCACCTTCTTAATCATTCAAATCATTCCTCAAAATCTTAATCATCTCTATTCATCCAAATCATTTCCTCATTTTCTTAATCATTCAATCAAATCCCTAATCTTCATCTTAATCATGGTTCATAATCCGCATCAAGATCCAATTCCTTCATCCAATGATTCATCCTCATGATTCTTAATCCAATCCCTTGTCAAATTCATTCTTTTCTAATCAATTCTTAATTCAATCCATTTACATCTTCCTCCATTATCAATCTTTCTAATTTCATTCACATCTTCTTCTAATTCAACTTTTCATCAAATCTTCTACTTTGGACATAGGCACATTGTCATCACCATTGGACTTTCATTCAAATTTCACATTCACTCGGTTAGGGTTTTTATCAAATCAAATCAAACCTCATCCAATCAAATTCAATATCAAATCAAATCAAATCCAACCAATTTTGAGTCAAATTCAAATCAAATCGACACAAAGTCCAAAATTGCTCCTAGTCCTAAGTTCATATTCCATCCATCATCAAATCTTTCATCACTCTTCATCTAACATCTATGGATTTGAATTTTCCTAATCAAATGGTTGACAATCTTCAAAGACAATATGGAGTTTTGTCTCCTATTCAACCTACATATCAAATCCATCCTCAAAACTTCATATCCAACTCTCATCCATCTCATGTCCTTTATTCTTCTACCTTTGACAAGGGAAATCCACCTCATTATCCTTCACCTACATACAATTCCATTCATAGCCCACACAATTCCTCCAACACAAATGCCCTTGCCATGGAAATGGAACAATTAAAGAATTATCTCTTAGCAAGCCAACAACAAGAGGCCACCTTCCATGCCATGTGTCCTCTTCCCCCATGTTTTGAAGATCCTAGTCCTCATGTCCCATCCAACCCCAACCCTCCATGCAATCCCTTACCCATTGTTACACCTTCACACAATCCTAATCCTCCAAAAACATCATCCCCACCTCGTACAGGGTATTTCTCATCATTCTTGGCTAAGTGTAAAATACAAAATGAAGAGAGCCAATCACCCAAAGTCATACCCCCAATTCCATCTCAAGACCTTCCTCCAAAGCATGACATTATAGATTCCTCTTCTCCTCTAAATTGGAGCATTTATCCATCCCATCACTGCCTTATCCCTCAAGATCAATTTATCCCTCTTAATCCATCTCATGATTCCCTTCCTAATCAAGATCAAGGCATTTCATGTACCATATACCTTACCGATTCAGCTCCATCTCAAGAGTTAGCATCCGTAGATCCTCCACTTCATGAAGATGCCCCTTCCACTCCATCCACTAATAATCCTCTATGTCAAGATAAAATCACTCCATCTCATGGTTCCATTCCTTCCATTCCATCTCATGATCCTATTCCATCTCATCATTTGCTTTTTCCACTACATGATCCTCTTGTAAGTCAAGATCAAAGCACCCCTCCATTTGCCTTTCATGATCCCACTCCATCTCAAGATACTATTATCCCTCATGATCCCCTTGCAATCCTAATCCTCCACATGATCCTATCACACCTATCCAATCCACTCATGAACCCCATGCACATGGACTCACATCTTGTGTTGAAACTAATAAGTATCCCATTAAAGAAATAATATCTCAAGATGTTGGTACACCTTCCAAAATTCCTCCATCCAAACCTAAAGCTTCCCATCCTCCATATTCTAAGTCCATTTTGGGACCTTATATCCATATTCCCATTCCTTCCTCCCTTCCATCCATTCTAGGTCTTTATGTTCCACATCCAAACCCTTCATCCCTTCCTTCCATTTTGGGTCCTTACATACAACCATCTACATACAACCATCCACCATATCCATGTTTTCCCCTTCATCCCCTCATGTTACTAGTAAAGATCAACAAAGGCATACATCCTTGAATTCCTTCGAACATTCACCATCTATCTGTTCTCCATCCCACTTACCTTCATGCACCCATACCATAGCCAATGGAAGCAAATTGGATGCTAAAGAAAATGTGAATAAAGCTAAAAATCCAAAAAAGCCCAAGGATCAACATGTTCCTTCTAAAAAACATGTTCAAGAAAAGAAAAATCTGATCCAAAGCAAAATCAAAAGGCTGCAAAGGCTGAAAATCAAAAATGCAAAAAATTTGTTGATACCCAAGCTACTTAATGTAGTAATGAATCTCAAAGAAAGATTCCAAATAACATTGAATTTTTCTAATCCAAAGGATTCCCTCATTCCTAAACCATCTGAGCTTCCATTTTCAAAATCCATTTTGGGTCCTTATATGCCCAAATCCACCATCCTAAATCCATCATCTCCTTCCTCCATTTTGGGTCCCTACATCCCAAAATTCAAACTCACACTTTCTCCTACATATCCTCCAAAATTTCCTCCTTTCCATCACCCTTCAAGGTGTGTGCCAATGATGATCTTTTCGCCTCCTTCATCCACTCATTCACAAGTCTTCAAACCTAGCCTCCATCAACCATGTCTTCCTCCCACCCACTCCACCACCTTACTCCAAACCCTTTCATAAGTCCTTGTCGTCCATTCCTCAATCTCCTTCATCCTTCTTTTCATTACCCTACCAGCATCTATGTGCAAATAGTAAAAATTCCTTGAAAATAAAAAAGAAAAAGAATAACATATCAAGGGATACCATCCATATATCTAGATGCTTGAGTCCTCCCTTCATCTTCCTATCATGTATCCATTGCCTTCCAATTCCACTTATCCCTCCATTCACTTTTCCTCTTCCACTTGCACTCTATACTAGGGGCAAGATCCATCCATACCACTCTTACATACATATCTTCCATGCTTCCATCTACCGTTCATTATCCTTTTCCATCTTTGATTTTGACTTTCACTTTCCTTTGATCCATCCATATGCACTTTCCATATCCCTTGCACATCCTCCACACATTATCCTACATACTTCCATAATCCTTCCATACATTTGATCTTGACATACTATCCATCTCTTGCATTCCATAGTCCTTGTCATGTTCATTCATCCATTTTCCATCCATACTCCTACATACTTCCATCCTTCTTCCATATGTCCTTGATCTTGGTTGTCCCTACCTTTCCTCCACTTCATATCGCACATCTCATCCATACCCTTCATATGATTATCCTTTTTTCATACCCTCCCTCTTATATCCCCTATACCTTATTCATTCCCCTTTCATGCCCATGCTCGTGATCACTAATAGAGGCACAACAACAAAATGTTCATACATGCTTTGGAAGAGCACATGCCTCCTCTTCCTCCATATGCTAGCCTTCACACCATCTTTCCATTTTCATGCATCCTTTCCCACCATTTTCCTATCCTTGGTATGGGGCATTGGGACTCCTTTGAAACATGGTCCTTGGTTCCACATTTTCTGACACCATATCATTTAGCCCCTCATATCCTTTCACCATTCCTGTCATCCACCAACTCACATTGCTTTTCCTCCATTTACCAGGCCTTAGTTCTCCCTAGTCATTGGTCCCAATCCATTCTCTCACACATTCGTTCAATCACTTCATTTCTATCCATTCTATCCCACATTCATGCATATCACATTCAATTTAGTTCTTCCACTCACTTCCATCAAATTCATTTATCTTCATTTTTCAATCACTTTTCCCTTCTTCTGATTCTTTCAAATCAATTTCTATTCGACTCTCATCATTCTTTGTCCTATCACGTCATTCTTCCAATCTCATCCATGTTCATTCTTCTATCCACCATAAAATCAAAAAACCAATCAAAAAATATAAAAAATCTCACTATGCAATCAATACTAATCCAATCAATCTAATCTTGCAAATCTTGTACATCAATCCTTAATCAATTCATCAATTTGACCCAATCAGCTGATAATCCATTGACCATATTCAAACATCATTATCATGGGATGAATCCTTCCCAATCCTTGGATGTGCATTACACTTATCGTTAGCTTTGACATCCTTAATCAATCATCATCAATCAATCCATTAATGGGTTTTCAGCTTGACTAGGGGCAAAATGTTGGTTTGCTTTTGGGTTTTCGTGCATGATTGCTTGTTACTTGTATGCATTAGTATTTTTGGCATTTATCATGGTCTTTGCATCCTATTGTCTCAGGAATCATGGTCTTCCATATCATGGTTTCATAAGGCATATGGTTGTATTAGACCCTTTTTATCACATAGTTGACACATTGTCATCTCGGTTCCTCATACCTTGGTGCATAGTGCTGACTACAATATCAAACTTAGGTTGTTCACACCATTACAGCATAACCCCCTTCCATGCTCTCATCCATTTTGAGAGCACATTTGTGTTCTCCTAACTCACATATCCTCTCGAGGGGGCATATCCTTCCACCTCGTCATCCTTCCTCATCCTTCCATGACTAGGGCATCATGCTACTAGTCTTATCCTTTCATCCACTATGTTTTATTCTTCTTTGATATAACATTACTAATGCTATATCAAAGAGGGGCAAAATGTAGACACCTAAAATTTTCCAAATCCTAGTTCATAACAAATTAAATAAATACTTATTATTTATTTAATTACCCTACATTTAATTAAATAAATTTACATTTATTTAATTATGTTCACTTTCCTTGATTTAAATAAACTAAGGTTTATCTAAATCCTAGCCTTTCCTTGATTTAAATAAACTAAGGTTTATTTAAATCCTAACCCATTCACTTTAATAAAGTACTTTGTTCACTTAATTAATCCTTTCCTAATCCCACTTGGAATTAAATATTGAATTTAAACCTATTTGAGCACATGGCTCCTACCTTTAACCCTCACCTAACCTCACTACTCTAACCTAACCCATCTTGCTAAACCTACCCACTTCCTTAATCATGCTTGCTTTGCATAATCACCTAGCTAATCTCCTTTTAATCCTAAGTGTGTGCTCACACATGTGTGAGAGATGTTCACACTTTCCTCATCCCTCATGTCTTCCATGCCTCTTGCACACTTGTCCTCTTGCATGAGAGTCAAGGTGTCTCACACATGTGTGAGAAGCCATGCTTCTCACACCTCTTGCACACTTGTCCTCTTGCATGAGAGTCAAGGTGTCTCACACATGTGTGAGAAGCCATGCTTCTCACACCTTTTGCACACTTTTCCTCTTGCATGAGAGTCAAGTTGTCTCACACATGTGTGAGGAGCCATGCTTCTCACACCTCATTGATCATGTCACCATCAAAGGTTGCTCACACATGTGTGAGCATATTGCCGCCTTTGAAAGGTCAAAACCCTAATCCATGTGGAGTCTACTTGGCCTCCACTTCATGGACACCTCATCGATCCTGAGAGATCCTAGACCTTCATCTTGCATTCAATCTTAGCTGTCTGTTGCATCTCTTTTCCTATAAAAGGAGAGCCCTCTCCTCATTTCCACAAGCACTATCTACCCCATTGTTATGCTACAGGAATTGTGGGCAACCAAATCCCATGAGCAAGGAAATCATCAACCACTTGGTGATTTGTGAGGCTTGCATAGTGCTATTTTGATTTCATGTTATGCTTATTTACATGTTTATCTTCCATATTTTGAGGTTTTCATGATCATGTAGGAGTATGCATTAGTTGCTTAATGTTTATTCTCTTATTACATTTTTATGCAATACAATACCAAGTAACCTTATCATATATCAACTGAATCTAAAACAATATCTGATAATTTCAAAATAATGTCACTAATAATCATCAACATAAAACTATCCTAAAAGAGTTAAGCCATAATAGAAAAATGTGAACTAGGGTAGGCACTACAGTTCTTTTACAACACTTGTTGAACTTGTTCTTGGGCTGCAAACTAATAATTTAAATATAGCTCATCTCTTCACCTTTATCAATGTGTGATTTCCAAGACATCCTCTGGCCATTTCATCTCTATCCTTTATGCTAAATTTTCTAATAATTCATCTTCTCCCTCATCAAACCTGGGGCCTCTAAGATCTCAATCTCTGTTGGTGCTTCATCTATAATATGGACTAGCTACACAGGAATAATATCTTGAAGAAGTCGTAGTAACAAAGTGCATTCTTCTAAATCTTCTCATTTTCCATGGAAATCATCAAATAATTTCTCATGTTTAGGTCAACACAACTGAACATTGTATTTATTTACTCTCTTTATCTTCTTCATTTCTCTAGTTTGGATATTGATTCCATGGCCTAAGTTTTTCAAATCACTAATTATAGATTCTCACTTCAATTATTGGTAAATGATGCTTCATGTCAAGGACTGGATTTTTTTATACTTGTCAGATTATAAATTGCCTAAGTTCTTTCTACAAAGTTTTCATTTTTTGATTCAATTTCTTTGTTTAGTCAATCATCTTAACAATTTATTATTGTTTCTTGGAGAATCTAGATTAGGAGATTATTTTTTAACCTTGAAATTCTAGTTTTGTGAGCTCTTCTTTCACCAATTATTTTTTCAAGATCTAGACTGACTTTTTGGTTTCCATATGAGATTTAGGATTTAACATATTTGGAAAATATTGGTTGTAAGTTTGGGCACACTAATGGCAAGAGATCCTAAAACATATAAGTTGCACTTAGTGCTTGACCAACTTTAGTTTGAATTAGATCTTAAATCTTAACCTTTATTGACATAAGTAGGTAGTGCTTTATTTTCCTTCAAGATATTTTATGTAATGTTCCCACTTTAGTAGTTGTCCAGTTGTGTGACCGTTAGCCTTTTGTTTTCTTTTATTTAATTTTATTTATCCCACATTACTTGTGTAAAGTGGTTGACCCTATGAAGTAGGAATAAAAGGAGAACTTGTAGCTATTGTTAGGCATGGTGGACTATGAGAAGAACATGAATGTGTGAGTTACAAATCTATTCTTGGCATTAGAGGATGTCTATCCTCTCTTGTGACATTCTCAACATCATTCCCTTGGGGTTTGGCCTTTGGAATTCATTGCTATTAACTTCATTAACAGGCAGCTTGGGCACATTTCTTGCTACAGGAAAATTGGGTGTAATTAGTGAGTTGAAGAGTTTGTTATGTATTTGATTTTATGATGCTAGAGTAATTAGTGAGTTTGCTTTGTATTTAATTTTATTAGTTTGAAAACTAATATTATTTCAGTAGTAGTTCAAACTTCAGTTTACATAAATTCCTTCTTGTTCATGTTATGTGGTTTCAAAATATATGTAAAAACATTAAAATCTTTATCAATAGTTGGTTCAATTTCGGGGCATTTCCAGGGTGTCCAATATAGTGGTATCGGAGCTATAAGTTTGACCATCTTGTGGAGGTCTTATAGGGAGTTTAGGATAGCCGGATAGAGGGAAAAGTGTTTGACAAAATGTTAAAACATTAAAGTTAAAAATTAAAAGGGCTAAGCATTTATGTTTGAGCATGCGACAAGGGCTTTATAATTTCCGCAATACCAGAGCAAGACAAAGTAGGAGTTCAGACTTGTAGAGTGAACAGTCTAGTTCATTCGTGCAGAGGGAAATACAATCCAGTCATACAGACACAGAGGAGATATTCTTTGAACAAGACAACAGTATGGGTGACCAAGATGATAGGGATATAGGACTAGGTAGAGGCAGGAATATTGGTCGAGATCAAGAAGAGGTAATGTTCGGATAGTGTGAGGCCTTGCCCCGACCCATTGTAGCATAGCGATGCATTACTATTATTTTTTTTGATATTCACGACTCGAGATGTCGAGACATTATCTGATGCTTAGAACATATTTTATTATTTCATGTTGTGTGATGTTATTTTCAGATATATTTGATGATTGTCATTTAATGTTTCATGTATATGTATGTTGATGAACTCGGTAAAAGTAGGATTGAGACTTTGATTTAAAAAGATTTTAAATGATTAAGAATTAAGTAGGATGAGGAAACCTTTATTGATGTGTGTTTTAATTTAAGTAAATTTCTGATACGTATACATATATGTACATGTGATTTGACAGAACTACTGATGTGTGTAATGAGTGTGCAGATATTTAGCCGAGAAACCCCATGGAGGAACAAAACTGATCTCCATGTGCTAAATTTGAAAACTTTGTTGTTCGTAATTCACGTATTGTATTGTGAGATGTATGTATGCATCTTCCTTGTTCAGTGAATGTTAATGTTTGTAATTATGTTCTTTCAGTGTCGCTTGACACTCGTAAAATGGTTATGTGCTTCAGTGTTGTTTAGGGTTAATTGTGTAACCTTTGGACCAAGTTGGTTTAAGTTAGTGTCAGTTTTCCTAATTAGTTTCTTAATCTAGGTTAGTCATCCCTTAATTCGGATTAGTGCTTTTTGCAAGTTAGAGTAGGGAGTTGGACCTATTTTATTCCTAAATTTTATTTGACTCTAAACCTCTTTCCTAAGCTTTAAAACATGTTATTATTCTAACTAAAGGGTATGGGTATGGGTTAGGGGTCTTTTCCAACCCCTAAGCCCCTTTTTTTGACTTTTGAGGTCCCCCAAAAAGTCCCTTTTTGCCTTTGTGCGAAAATTGACCTTGGTTATCTTGAGTTACCTCACCTCATCTCCACTTAGGGTTTAACCATAGTGTAGGTTGAGTTAGGAGTTTCTAGAGTTGCTAGTGGGTGGTAATAGTTATTGCTCCTTTTGGGTGGTTGAGTTGGGGGCTTATTTAGAGGCCTTCCTTGGACTAGTTGTTTTGTTACCCAATCTCTACATTTAGAGAGGAATTCTTGAAGGTTGAAGGAAGGAAAGGGATACTCTACTCAAACTGGTTCATTGCCATTACCTCTTTGTGAAGGTAGGAAACTCCCATCTCCCTTATTCAGTTTTTATGTTTTGTTTCATGTTCATGTTACTTTGTTGTTGTTTCACTGTTGTATGGTTGTGGGTATGTTGGGAAGATTTGTAAACCATGTTATTTTGGCTGTTTTCCTTTCTTGTTTATGTTTGCAATTTTGAGTTTCCTTGCATGGGTGTTTTGGTATTACTCACCCTAGGAGAGGGCATAAGTGACCAATTTTGGGAGAGGTCTGTTCAGTTGGACTTCAACCTGTGTAGAGTCTCTTCTCAGGATGAGAAGAGGGATAAAGGGTAGGGTGTTATGGGCCCCTACCCGTCAGCACAAACCTGGCATGAGTATGACAAGTTTAAATGGAAGAACGGAAGTTCTTGGTTATTGGCCCCGATTGGGCATCTGAATTGGTGTTGTGTTTGACTTCTCCAGTTGGAAGAATCCACCTCTCCCTAGTCTTGATTCATTGTGAATCCTATTGTGTAAACCATGTATGATTATGCATGTTTGATTTTCTTTTGGTTCTGCTTGATTGTCACCCGATCAGTTATTGGTTTCCTCCATGGTTCTTGAAATGAGATTCAAAAAATATTACAAACTCCTTGATTATGATCATGAAGAAAATTGGATAAAATTGTTGTAATTGGGATTGATATCCTATGAAATTGTATTTTTTTTAAAACTTTATTGTAAATAGGCAACGAAGCTGAGTTTTCTTCCTGATTCTTTCTCGGCTGAGCCTTTGAATCAGGTTGGCCAATAAAAAAATTGGTGTTTGAGTAAATTGCTTGCCATGTGATTTAATTGTAAACTTTAATCGGGATGGATGCACATCAAAATAAGATGGAAAATGATGTTTCAATTAGGCAAATTTTAAGTTGTATTATATGTTGGAAACAAAAAAAAAACCTATTATGAATGAAGGTCCAGTTTTAGTGATTGTTGGAATTAATTCAATTCTTGCATTATGATTTAAATGGGCAATTAAATCTCTTGGTTTATTTTGTTGCAAGAAGTCCTATTAAATTAATAAATAAATGAATAAATATTCCCTCTTGGTAATATATCAACTTGAAATCTATACTTAGCAAAAATGTAAACCTTTCAAAAAAAAAAAAGATCTATCCTAGAGCCAAAATAGCCTCTGGAATTTGTATAGGAAAAAAAAAAAGAATTATTACCTTCTTGTTACAACAGAGCATATTCCTTAAATATTCTTTTATTGGTATTTTGTTTTTTGTTAAATTATATAATTAAATATAGAAAACAAAACAAGCATATATGCATTTTCAACTAAAACAAATATCCTACCAAGTAAACTTTAAAACATAACTACTCTACCCATAACCTATTAATCTAGGCGTAGCTTATGGAGACAAGGTCAGCCTTTGGTGGTACAGATGATGTCACCACTCCTTGTTGTCTTTATGAATGCAAATCTCATAGGTTGTTGTGTACATTTTGTTTGGAGGCGATTTGGAAAGTTAAAACTCAAATTTTTTTTAAAAAAAAACAACTTAACTTGTTTTTATCCCCACCTTAACTTTTCCTTCCTCCTTCCTTGTGCTCGCCTTGTGACTGGAGGGCAGCGTGTAGGCAATCTACGCAAGTTTTTAGCTAGGACAGCGTGATGTCCCCTGGGTTCCATCTTGCCCACGTGGAAAGTGGTGTCTTGGGCTGTGAATTTCCCAACTTTGGATAGCGTGAGCAGCCCATGCGTTGGGTTTTGGAGGGAGATTGACTTGCTTTTATGACAGTGCAGCTATGCTTTGCTAGGGTGGGAACACACATGTGAAGATTGCTCCATATTTATTGGTGGTAAAAAAATCTGACATTCCTCTCATGGCAGAAAAACCTTTAGTCAACACTCACGCCTCCATATTTGAAAAAGAGGAGTGGAAAATAATTGTAAATTTTTTTAATAATGAAATAAAGCATGCTTGGCTCTCGTATTAGTTTAAGGGAGTGTTAGAACATATGTTATCTTAAGATTTCTTTTATTGCTTGTTGAGAAATTTAATTAGTTGGTTTAAAATGTTATTTATTTTGTTAGTATAGTATTGTTAGAAAGATTAGTTTATAATAGTAGTTAGTTTAACTTATTTAAGTTTGTAAATTAGTATGTGTTAGAGTTTATCATACTTAAGTTAGTATTTATTGTTATTAGTTTAGTATTGTTAAGTAATGTGATGAATATTTAGTTTCAATTCTAAATTAGTTTAAGTATTGAATAGTATTAGTGGTGTTAAAAAGAATGTTAGGATTTTAGTCTTTTGACTCATTTATGTTCAATGGATAACTAAATGAAATTTTACGTTTTTATTTATTTATCATTTAAGTTAGTAAAATTTAGTTAATTACAATGCGATTATTAGCAAATGATATTAATTAAATTAATATGGATCAAGTATTTAATTATTATGATTAGAATAGTTCTTGTTAGAATATTTGTGTTATTTTAAAGTTTTTGTTTTTAAAGTTAGTTATAAATTAAGTTAGTTTAGTATTAAATTAATATTAAATGTATTATTGATTTATATTTAGTTAGTGGGTATTAGAATTAGTTAGTTGTTATTTAATTAAATTTAAAATTTAATAAGATTTAATTGATATCTTTTAGAATAGTATTAGCTAGCAAGTATTTTTTTAAAAGTTGTTTTAAATTTAAATGTTTGTTTTGTAAAGTTAGTTTATGTTTTAGTTAGTGTTCTAAATATTTAATTAAATGTAATTTTGATAACTTTAATCGAGAATTGATTAGTAACGGTTAAATTAGATTCTAGTTAAAGTAAATTTAGGTTAAGTATTATTATGTAGAGAACCTGTACTAAATCTATTATCAATCATTCCTTCTTAGAGCATGTTTAATTATTAAATTATTACTTTAAAAAAAAAAAAAAAAAAATTGTGTGTGTGTTGCCCTCGTAGTTTGGGCATGACAGATAGTTACTAGGTACATTATAGGAGGGGTAGCATATGCAACATGAGCAAAATAGGTGAATGGATATGATGTTACAGCTTATGGCTAGATAGATGGGCATCAATACTAATCCTAGTGATGTCAACAATAGAAACAATAACAATGGAGGAAATGACAATGATAGGGGCAATAATAATGGAGGTTGAGGCAACAAAAATGGTCTTGAGAATAAAATTAATAGTAATAATGGACAGGGAAACAATGAGAACGAGGCTGAAAACTTTAGACATGTTGCATTCCTAGCTCGAACATCAAGCTCAAGACCTCTTCTACCCACCTTCCCACCTAGAGATCTAGTTCAACCAGTTAATGTACCGCTGATTACCAAATTACAAGATCAATTTAGGAGGGACTGGGAGGCTAGTGGAGTAGAGTTTCAAGCATATATTTCCCTCAGAGATTATATGGACTTGAGGATGAGACACATGCCCAAATCAAGAGGGAGAAATCAAAAATTTGAGCTGAGAAAGAAAGTTGGGAAAATTTCTTTACCTTATTATGATGCTTTAGGGAAGATGACTGCATGAGCTTAGGTGCAGAAGGTAGATACATACTTCTAGCTGAATCCTATGCCTGAGGAGGAGGCTATCGAGTATGTGGCTATTCATTTGGATGGGCCAACACATGAGTGGTGACACCATGGCATAGTAACCCTAGGACATAATTAGATCACATCTTATGAGGAGTTCATAGAGATACTCATAGAGAGATTTGATACCAAAGATCCTAAGTTACAGTTTAAGGAGTTGGCACAACTCAAGCAGTGGGGATCAGTTGAGACATATATTAGTGAATTTCAAAGGTTAGTTGTGTTAGTCATAGATATTTTAGAGAGGAGGTTAGTAGTGTTTTTTATGGATGAAATTTCAGATCCCTTGAGGGGTTGGGTTAAGGGGCATGACCTAGCTACATTATAGGAGGTTACTAAGAAGGCTCGTGACTTAGCACCTTCTTTTTTTAGGATTAGATTTCAACATAGGGATTCATATATGAAAAAGGACAAGGAGAAGGACAAAAAATCTTTTCACAAGGATGCTCAGCCAAAAAGGGATAATAAGTTGGATAATGATACCTTGAATGAGTTGAGAAAGAAGAAGCTATGTTTTCATTGCAAAGAGCCTTGGGACTTATCTCATAAGTGTTCTCTCAAGGCTAAGGCAAATCAAATGGAGTATTTCTCAATAGAGGAGTCACAGTCAGAGAGGGAGGATCAACACTTTGACTTAGACGAGGATAACACTATAGAGGATAGCAACATTCCTAAGGATGAGAAGTCATTGGCATGATTAACATGGCTCATAAGAAAATCACATTTAAGGTTAGGGGTACTATCTAGGGGTAGAAAGTGATCTCACTCATTGACACTGGGGCTACACATAATTTCATAGATGCATGATTGGTAGCCAAGAGAGGTTTATAGACTAAGGAGCATGTTGGGTTTAGAGTCATGGTAGCTAATGGTGAAAAATTATTATGCACTCAGAAGATATCTAATCTTCACATTAGGTTTGGAGATGGCTATGAGTTGGAGGATGAGTTCTATGTAGTAGACATGGGAGACTAAGATGTCATCCTCAACATGACATGGATGGCCTCGCTAGTCGAGTTCACACTCAACCTAGCAAAATTGGAGATGAGGTTTCAACATGAGGGGAGAACTATTGTACTTAGAGGGCTTTCATATCAGAGTTGTAGAGTAGTCTCCCTAAGGAGAATGTAGATACTTTTTCGACATAATGATGTAGAGTGGGCAGCAGAATGTTTCACTATGCCAGCTTCATGAAAGCCACAAGTGAAGAGTCATCCACCAGATATCCATGAGATACTTGATAGGTACACTAAGGTATTTGGTGAGATTTTGCATGGGGTTCCTCCTAACAGTGGGATAGAGCATGTTATTGAGCTCGAGAAGGGAGCCAAACCAGTTATGATTACTCCCTATCATCATCCTAAGAAACACAAGGATGAGATAGAGAAGGAAATTAAGGAGTTGTTGGAGATGGGGCATATCAGGCCTAGTAAGAGCCCCTTTGCTTCAATAGTAGTGTTGGTAAAGAAGAAGGATGGGACAATGCGCATGGGCATCGATTACAAGGAATTAAATAAGAAGACCATTAAGAACAGATATCGCATTCCACAGATAGCTGAGATGATTGATGAATTGCATGGTGCAGGTTTTTTTATGAAGATTGATTTATGACCAGGGCATCATCAGATCAAGATGAGGGAGGAGGACATTGAGAAGACAAATTTTTGGTGTCACTATGGCCCCTTCGAGTTTTTGGTTATGCCATTTGGGCTAACCAATGCCCCTGCTACATTTCAGAGTTGCATGAATTATGTATTTAGGGGGCAGCTTATGAGATCTATCCTAATTTTCTTTGATGACATTTTAGTCTTTAGTAAGACTTGGGAGGAGCATTTACAACATCTTGAGATGGTGTTGTCCATTTTGGAGAAAGAGTCGCTATATGCCAAGGAATCTAAGTGTGAGTTTGGGTTGACTGAGCTACTATACCTTGGGCATATCATTAGCGTAGATAGAGTTCGGGTAGATTCTAAAAATACTAGAGCTATTGTTGATTGGCCTACTCCTACGAACCTTACACAATTTAAGGGGTTCTTTGGTCTCTATGAGTTTTATAGGAGATTTCTTAAGGGATTTTTGCAAATTGTTGCACCCTTGAAAAACCTTACTAGGAAAGGGACCTTCGCATGGACATGAGCAACTCAAAGAAGCTTATATCATTTCAAGAAGTTGATGTCATCATGTCCAGTAGTAGCTCTATCGGACTTCATGAAGCCATTTGAGCTTCATTGTGATGCGTCAAGAGATGGGATTGGGGAAGTCTTGATGCAAGAGAAGCATCCCATTATTTTTTAGAGTAGGAAGCTCTGTGGAGTGGAGAGGAGCTATTCCATTTATGATCGGGAGATGTTGGCTATTATGCATGCATTGGCCAAGTTTCGGCCCTACCTAGTTGGGGGGAAGTTTTTTATCAAGATTGATCACAACAACATCAAATACTTCATGAGCCAACATGATTTGAATGATAGACAAAAAAAGTGGATTACGAAGTTGAAGGCTTATGACTTTGACATTGAGTTTGTTAAAGGGAAAATCAATGTGGTGGCAGATGCTTTATCTAGGAGACCTCATATTTGTGCTCGAGCTAATATTATAGGAGATTGGAGAAATATGATTACAATAGAGTATGCGAGGGACACTTGGGCTTCTGTACTGATTTTAGGCACCATATAGGATGATCCTTATGTGGTGATGGACAGATTGATCAAGTTTCAAGGTAGGATATATTTGATTCCTTCATCATAGTTTAGGGAGGTAATATTGAAGGCATTTCAAAATGCACCTACAACTAGACATCCAAGGGTCTTTAAGACCTATAGGCATATCTGTGAACAATTCACATGGAAAGGACTCAAGGATGATGTTCAAAAGCATGTTAAGGAGTGTACAATTTGTTAGCAAAATAAGGGAGAGCACACATATCCTATAGGGTTGTTACAACCTTTACCCATTCCAAATAGGAAATGGGAAAGTATTTCTATGGACTTCATCACCAGGCTACCATGACTACAAGGGAGAGATTGCATCTATGTGATAGTTGACTGGCTGACGAAGTTTTCTCACATCTTTGCTATTCCATCCACCTACACAGCAACACAGGTGGCCAATCTTTTCTTCAGAGAGATATTCAGGTTACATGGGCTACCTAGTTTCATTATTAGTGATTGGGATAGTAAATTTATGGTACTTTTTGGTAGGATTTTTTTGGGTTGTGTGGTACAAATCTTACACCTAGCACTAGTTATCATCCACAGATAGATGGGCAGATAGAGATTGTGAATAAGTGGGTTGAAGGATATCTAAGGAACTATGTGACTACACAATAGAGGGCTTGTGTCAAATGGCTACATATGGGAGAGTACTATTATAACACCACTTATCATATGTCCATCAAGATAACTCCATTCATGGCACTGTACAGTTATGAAGCACCTAGTTTCATGGATCCAGTTTTGGGGGATAGTAGAGTGCCCAAAGCAAAAAACTTCTTGCAAGATAGTCAGGATATTTTGAGGGTGCTCAAAGAGAATATATAGAAAGACCAAAATTAGTAGAAATTGTATGCTAACCAACACCAAATAGAGTGCAACTTTGAGGTTGTAGATATGGTTTACTTGAGGCTACAACCACATAGACAGTCATCACTCAAGAAGAATAGAGTAGAGAAGTTGAAGCCTAGGTTTTATGGTCCCTACAGAGTGATTCGTAAGGTGGGCGAGGTTGCCTACAAGATTGAGCTTCCAGAGGGCAGTCAGGTGCATAATGTGTTTCATGTGTCAAGGCTTAAGACAACCATTGGTCAGAGAGTTGTGCCTTCTACAAATTTTCCACCATTAGATGAGGAGGGGAAGCTCATATTGATTCCTGAGGCTATTTTAGATACCCGAGAAAGGACTCTGCAAAATAGGGTGATTAAAGAATATTTAGTCAAATGAAAACATCTGCCAGAGGAAGATGCTACCTAGGAAAGTGACTACGTGCTACAACAAATAGGATTGAGATTGCTTGAGAACAAGCAATTTTAAGGAGGGTGGACTGTAATGTTCCTACTTTAGAAATTGTCTAGTTGTGTGACCATTAGCCTTTTCTTTTATTTTATTTTATTTTATTTATCCCACATTGCTTGTGTAAAGTGGTAGACCCTATGAAGTAGGAATAAAAGGAGAGCTTGTAGCTATTGTTAGGCACGATGGAATATGAGAAGAACATGGATGTGTGAGTTACATATCTATTCTTGGCATTAGAGGATTTCTATCCTCTCTTATGACATTCTTGACATCATTGCCTTGGGGTTTGGCCTTTGGAATTCATTGCTATCAACTTCATTAATAGGAAACTTGGGCGCATTTCCTGCTACAGGCAGATTGGGTGTAATTAGTGAGTTGAAGAGTTTGTTATGTATTTGATTTTATGATGCTGGAGTAATTAGTAAGTTTGCTTTGTATTTGATTTTATTAGTTTGAAAACTAATATTATTTCAGCAGTAGTTCAATCTTCAGTTTGCATAAATTCCTTCTTGTTCATGTTATGTGGTTTTAAAATATATGCAAAAAACATTAAAATCTTTATCAACAATTGGTTCAGTTCTATGGCATTTCTAGGGTGCCCATTACATTTTATACATGAACTACACTATAAAAGGACCACCTTCCAATTTCAAATCATAAGATTGACTATCTAGCTAGGGAATGTCAATCTCAACTATCCTTTGTCAGAAGGTTTCACATATCCTGATGATGGTGAGTTTCTCACACTTAGAGCCTTTTTTCTCTAACCAAGCCTTTCTCTAGCCTTCTTATGGTTCCTTCAGATACCCTACTCTAGAGGACCTTTTCCTAATCCTCTCCAACCTAGAAACTCACCTATCAATTTCAAATCACACTCCTAGTCCTTCAAATCCCAACTAAGCACTTATGTGCTCATGAAGTGAAAAAAACACACCTAGAGATCCCAACATGACCAACACATATTTTGATCATCCCCTCAATGTTCTTGGTCATTTACCAACCACTCTACACCATATTTCTAAGTCCAAAGCTTCAAAATCACCAAATTGTTCTTTTAGGCCTTGTAGCCCTATGAGCCCCGATTAGGCTTCCTACAAACAAGGAAGTTGAAATAACTTCAAAAAATCCTTAATAATCCCTACTACTAACTTCTAGAATTTGTTTCACAAACACTTAGACTCAAGGATTTTCTAAGTTTCAGACTCCCATGGCGTCCGTACAATGTTTTTCCAGAAAACCCTATTTTTGAGGATTTTTAGGGGAATGACAACAATCTCTTCTTGGGTTTCTTGGTTCTACTTCTCAAACCTACTCCTCTGGCCTATGAATCCTTGAATTCTCTTATTCCATTGCCCCAATTAAGATTTTGTCATTGCAATCGAGTAAGCACACTTAAACCTTCTTGCAAGCATCTCAATTCCTAGCCAAACAACTCCAAGCTTGCCTAGGGCTCACTAAAAAAAATAGAAATTTTTTTCTCCCAACCTCCAAAAACTATACTTACATAATGTACAGAGGCTACCTCTTGAATCCTAAAGGCCATTGGATTTTAACCATGGGCATTCAAGTTATAGCCATTCTAGTGTAGATTGCTATCTACAAACCAGCTAAAAACACAAAATAATTATCAAAAACTAGTAAAATGTATTCAAACTCCTCCAACAAGAACTCACAGATTCATCATGTAGTATAAAGCAACTAATCTATGCTTAAGAACAAAAATATCAATCCAAAATAGCAGGTCTTGTATTAAAAAGGACATTTTTTTGTGTATATTTCTCTTCTTTCACATGAACGATCCATAGAATTCAACCTCCAACCCCTTAAAGTTGGTTGATATATCCTTATATACCTTATTTCTAACTATCTATATCCTCAAGTCATATCTCAGACCTCTCTAGTGCATATTCCTAAATTTGAGGACAAGCTGTCATGATAACTTTTCAAAATTGTAAAGTTGTCATGAGCAACTTTTGTAATTTTTGCAAAAATGCCCTTTTAACATCTCAAACCTATCTAGTTTGATTAAAATCTACCCAAATTGATCCAAAAACATATATGGACCTCATTTCAACAATAATTTCCCAATTTTGACAGATTTTGCAACTTTAACCATACTTAACCCTATTAGGACCTTGTAACGCCAATTAGGTCTTTAACAATTAAAACATGATCACACTTGCCCTCAACATACTTTCACACACTCCAACACACCTTGGGACTTTATAACTAGTTCTTATTTGGTCAATGGTTGGCTAGGCCATTTACAAGCCAAAATGACTATTAGGGTTTGTCTTTCCCCTAAGGTGCTCCTGCACCACACTCCCTTGCAAGTAAAAGTCTTAAGTTACCTGTGGTGAGAGGAACTCCAAGTTGATTCCATGTTTTTTGAAGTCGCTCTTTGTTATCCATGTTGCTTCAGCTTCATGGGTGTCATTCCATTTGATTAGATGCTCCTTGTAGACCTTGTTCCTAGTACTCTTTTTCACTCTAGAGTCTAGTATTCCTTCAGCTTGAGGCTGCATCCTTTCAGGTACTTGTAGCTCTACCACATCCTTATTGAGCCTTTCCTAATACTATAACTCATCAATATTTGGTCCTCTATATGGTATTTGTATGCACGCTAAAATGGTCACCTAGACTTTAGGCCCCCATTCTCCAGTTTACCAAATGATGGAATCAATTTATCAATTTCCTAAATCAATGGCTTACAACATTTTCAATTCAAATCAATTTTCTTGATCAAATCGTAATTAATTCAATTATTTCAATATTTCGTAAGGTTTGATCATTTCATCAATAATCTTTTTTAATTAAAAGAAAACATTCCTTTTAAATAAATAAAATAATCTTATTTACTTAAAAGAAAATCTCTCTTTTAATTAAAGAATTGTATCTTATTAGGCAAGAGCCTACAACACAATGACAAATTGTGAGCCTCTTATCGAAGAGGTCTTAGGTTGAAATCTATCTGTGCTTAATAAAATAATAATTAATAATAATACATAATAATTAATCTTGGCTTCAGCCTCTTATCGATCCAAAAAAATAAAATAATAATTTTATCTTATTTAATAAAAATCTCTCTTTTAATTAAATAATTTTATCTTATTTAATTAAAATCTCTCTTTTAACTAAATAATCTTACCTTATTTAATTAAAAGAAAATCTCTCTTTTAATTAAATAAATAAATCCCCACTTAAAGCTCTTTTTTTGATGAAAAAAGGAAATAAGTTAAATAAATCAAATAAAAATAAATAAAGATTCCTTTTTTGCACATATTTCTAAGTGGTGGGCTTTTTCCCCTCACTTTCCTTTTTAGGGATTTATCCCACATTGCTCTTGAAGATGCATTCCTCTCCACACTTTCCTTTATAAGGAGCTCTCTCCTTCTCATTCTCATAGATCAAGATTTTATTATGCTGCAAGTTTTGAGAGCGATTTTGGAGGAAAGCTTGAGCACTTGGGCTTGGACATTGCAACTTCTCTTTTCATGTCCTCTTCCCTCATGTATCCATGGCAATCCATTTAGATTATTTTTGCACTTGCATGTTAGATTAGATTTATATTTCCTTTCATAGAATAAACTTGCATTTGCATTTCCTTTCATAGATTAGTTTGTTTTCATGCATTGTTATCATATATAATAGCTTCCATTTTCATTTGCATGCATATTTGATCATGGAGACTAGAACTCTTGCTTTTCCTCTTTGAATCTCTTATTTTATAGTGTACTTGCATGGGCACAAACTAGGTCTAAACTGAGGGCTTTCATTATAAACCCTTTCACTCCATGAAAAGAGAGCTATGAGTTGCCATCTGAGACCTCATTCTTGAGAAATATTGGATATAATGGTTCATAGAAGTGTGTCAATATTTTAGCACATATTTTGCACCCACCATAGGGCAACCCACCTTTACATGTTGGTTTTGGTTTTTTTTGGAGCTAATCCCCTTGTACAGATTTGTTTGGAGATGAAAACCCTAGATTTTCAAAGATTTGATCATATCTACCCAATGGCTTAGAGGTTCAGTCTAAATTATTTTTCGCAAGTTGGCAACATATCAGAGAAACTTTAGTAAAAAATTTAGTATTTTCCAAGGTATTGTGAATTTTTATAAATTTTCATTAATTTTTTTTTTGGGAATAATCAACATTTTTTTTGGGAAATTTTTACATTTCCATAAAGGTCTTTAAATTCTTAAGGGGGTCTATTCTTTGTGTTTTAAATTTGGATACACTATTATAGCTCATTTGGTCGATTTATGAGAACTAGTCTACTTTGGGAAAATGACTTCCTAGGGCACAAATGAAAAGATCTTTTTAAAATTTTGACATTTTTGAAAAGCTCTTTATTTTTTAACAGGGGTCTCTTTTCTGCATTTGGGGTTTGGGATCCAAATTCATGTCATATAAGTCCAATCTTGTTGACTAAGTCAAAAATCAAAATTTAAAAAATGACATTTAATGATTAGCTTGCACTTATTTTTTAGATGGTTCAATGCATGACATGAGTTGTCATTTGGATTATTTTCTGGTTATTATTGCTCCTAATAATTGATTTTCAGATCTAACCCTAGGGTTTGCATAAGTTGAGTATACATTGCATATCTTGTTTGCTTGTTTGCTTGTCTTGCTTGTTGGAGAGTTCATGACTTGCTTGCACATAAAAGATTAGCAAAAATAAAAATGAAGTAAAATCTACTAAGTGTATTGCATGGATTATGAGGTATTTTATTTAAAGCTCTATAAAATTTGGTTTCCTTTCATTAAAATGAACCTCTCGCGTATCTTACTTGAGTGATTTCCTACCTTCATAGATCACATTTCAATTTCTACTCTAAAAGAACAAACATAGATTTATTTTCTTTCATATCTATTACACATAGTAATTAGGCCCTATGAACACTATTTGTGGATCTTAAGAGAGTGGGGTTCAAGCTCTTCTTGATGACAAAACTAGTTGTAGGTAAGGAAGGTGCTAATCAACTCTAGGCTCAAACATTCTTGAGTCTTTGGCAACTGACAGTATGTTCTCTCTTAAGAGAAACAAAAATTGTTGTCAGTAGACAAACTTCATTGATTTGGTATTGGAATTTAGCTGGTCAATTAATTTGTTTGTTGTGTTTTGGTAAGGTGAAGAGGTTGGAGGATTATGATTTTTTCCCTTTGGGAGCATTAGAAACTTGAAACCCTTGAATCCAAACCAAGTCCCCATGTGGTCCATGTTGTGTGTCTTCCTTGATAGAGAGGGTTAACCATAGTGGACACTCCCTTTATTGGGTAAACCATATGGATGAAACCTCAAGAGGTATTAACCATTCATGTCATGGAGCAACAACTGCTATATAAATGTCCTTGTGGAAGAAATATTCACAGATGTGGTCTCTTGTTGGGCTGTCACATCTCCTCAATAGCTCTTGATTGATTAAATTCTTGGACTATGTCAAAACCTTGATGCACTGGGACTGGATTTTACCCACTTGAGATTGCAAGAGTTGCATATTTGAACATTACTACAAACCATAGTGCAACCAAAATTTTCTTTTCTAGGACTATGTGTGTGTCTAATAAATATTTTGAGAACATACACAAGTAGAGTTCTTAGGGAGTAGAATACTACATCATTATTCTTGTTCATGTGCAAGGTTGCTTTGTTCCTTGCTCATTGTTTCAAGATAATTGTTTGCTTGAACTCCCTGATTGTTGTCTTGCATGATTGATTAATGCTAAAAATATGTTAATAAATCTAGTTGGTCAATTAAAAAAACAATAAATGAGTTCTTAAGTCAAAAACCAATCATTTAATTTTCTCAATTTGCTATACTGTTAGTTTCGGTCTTCCTCGGTCGATCCGGGTCAGATCATGTCACTTACCCATTGTTAGAAGCTTGTTTACACTTTGGATTCTTTCATTTTGACCTCTTGAACTAGTAATCTTTGATTTCATAAGTGACCTTTCTTCTCTGACCACTTAGGAGCACAATATGCCCCTGATGGGCCAATCAAGGTTGGAGTGCACCATTAATTGGGACATATTTTGGGTCTCCTCTCTAGGTTTGTGTTTAGGTATGTTTAGGATATTAATTTCTAGGTAGGTCATCCTGCAGGAGTTAGTCAATTTTGAGATCTATGTAAACCCTTCCATTTGGTCCATTTCTCATCCAAGCATTCTATAATCAAGCATTCACAAGTTTAGGCACTCACCCTAAAGTTCTCAAGCATTTAAGGCATTCAAGAAATCTCTCCATTGAAGATCAAGGATTCATACATTTGAAGGAGTTTTTGCTAGATATTCCATAGCATTTCAACATTCAAGATCTCCCTTGATACATTCAAGATCCTTTGTTGCATCTTCTATAGTCATCCTCTCAAGATCCACATTCATCTACATCCATTCCTAAGGTGAATTTCAAGCACATACATTTATGAAGGTTTTGGTTTCATTTTGATGTCCTTTTTAAGGTTTTGGAAGTTGAGTCAAAGCTATTACATCTACATAATTTATTATATCCCAAATCAAGAGCATATTCATAGATTTAGATTGCTTCATTTTAGATCTATCACTACTACTACTAGAATTCTATCTTTATTTTAATTCAAGGTTAATTCATAAAGTGGGGTTTGATTGAGGCACAAAGTGGGGTTTGATTGAGGCACCCCACCTCGCCCCCCCCCCCCAACAATAAAAAAACCAATCCTTTATTTTGCAAGTTTCAAATCTCAGATTGATGAATAGGTTACAGATCTAGATAACCTTTTAGACTCTATGTAGAATTGTAAAATCTGAATTAGCATTGCACACTATCAATTAGGGTCGAAGTGCACCTCTAATGATATATTGTTTCCTTGATTTTTATAGTTGCCTCTGACAAATTGTTGAATGATTTTTGGGTTTTGTTTGTAGTGTAGTTTTCTATCTAGAATATGAGAATCAACCCTTTTAGAGGTTTCTTGTGAGCTCATTTTTAGGTTTGTATTTCACAAGGTATATTATCTTTCTCTCTTTCATTTCTATATACTTTATCATTTTTTATATATTTATATCTCAACTCTGTATTGCATATCTTCTTGTTTAAACCCTCTTAAGGTATAGGTGAGAGGGAAATAAATCCAAGTTATTCATCCCTTTTGCATTAGGGCATGCATTGACACTTCCTATTATATCAATCAAACCTAATCCAAGGGGTGGATCTTGGCCTTCCCCCTTTACTAATGTATGGTTGGATTGCTTCCATTTTCCTACCCTATATTACCTTAATGCTCTCCCTTTTAGTGATGAACCAATAAATAATCATTTGCTTGATCAAGTCAATGTTATTGTTAATGCTCAACCTATGGTAGCCAATGCACCTATGATAACTATTTATGGATGTACTCAATTGAATCCATCTCAAACATATAAAAACCTATGGTTATTCTTAAGGTTTATCCTCAATATTCCCCTAAAGTGTTTACTACACCTTAGCCAATGGTTAAGGATATGATCAACAAGATTCCTTTCTTACGCCCTCAAAGTCAATTATAACTTAGAAAAATAAAATAAAGGAGTCCTTTGGAGTATACTAAGGAACACAATTGCACAAAAAATAATCCTCAACCTACCAATCCTACTTATCTTCCAACTTTCCAACCTATTCTTTCAACTCTAGCAATTAATCAATACATCATTAATTCCTTTTTTTCATGCATGCATTCTACTCATCTCCCAACACATTTTTTTTTTACTCAAGATGATTTACCTTCTAAAGAAGCATGTGACCAACACAATGCCCTTATGTTATTTTTCCTTATCAATAGTAATCACACTCATAATACCTTGATACAAGTCCATGAATTAATATTTTTAGCATTACCGTGTTGCATAAAATCATGTTGTTCTTTCAAATATCAAATTTGATGCTAATTCTATTCATTGTTTTGACAATGTTACTAAAAAAATCTTTGGGTTTTATTATTTTTCCTATCCAAGTAGGCCCTATTATTTTACCCACACCTATTGATGCCATGCCCAACTCTATTATCTATAATCTTCTCCTAGGATTATTATGGTTACATGACATGCATGTTGTTCCTTCTACTCTTCATCGTCAAGTAAAGGTCATCTATTATAACATAATGTACACACTTTATATTTATGATAGAATTAATATACTTGTTTGTGATCTAATTCTAGTTTCCACAACATATCTATATATTCCCCTTTAGATTATGATTGGGGCTTATCTTTTCTAGGTGAATACAAGATTATTAATGACAACATGGGATTTTTTTTGAAATTGGTATGTTGTTTATTCCACTTAATACTCAAAAAACTTGAACTCATACTTTAAAACATGGTTTAAGGTGTAAAACAAAGAATTGAGAGTAATACAAAATCTATTGAAGCATCTAGTTTTGACTCTTCTTCCTTGTCCAAATCTTGTCATTTGTCCATAATTAGTTTTAACCAATACATCATTTTTCCTAAAATTCTTTTTGCTAAGTGATTTCTAGGCTTAAATGCAATAAAAAATACATCACAAACTTACAAATCTTCCTTTTTGCATGTATCATAGGTATCATGATTGCTTTGCTAATGAATGTAAAACATTATAATATAAAATTATACAACTCATTGATAATAATGTAATTCACATTTCTTGTCAAGATGAATTATATTTTAATCCTCATTTCTCAAAATAACATTAAGATCACTATTATGTTTCTCTACACCATGTAGCATTGTTAGCCTATTCCTCAAGGGATCATTGCCATGTATGGTTTACTTTTTGATTGGCATAATAGCTCTCATTTACCCTTGTCCCTATACTTGGTGGGAAAGGGTATCAACCAATCTCTCTTATTCTCTCAAGGATCCTCCTTTTCATTTGTTTAGTGTTCTTTTTTCATCATATGACATCCAATCTTACATCAACATGCTGGTTTGCATTAAGGATACACGTCCTTGCTTATAACCTTGTTTTATGATTTGTAATTGGGTTTTCAGGTTAGATAAATGCCTTACCTTGGAGCCTAAAAACCATTTCATACTTCACAAAAAATTTCTTTTTCACTTCTTACATGGCATTTATTTTCATTCTTCCATTCCATGGCCTCATAGGAGTTATGACCTCATTGTCTTGGACTAGGTGTTTCTTGTGGATACTATCTTGATCTTAAAATTTTGTTATCCTTTCTCATCACTTCCACAAGATGACAAAATAACACTTGTTTTTCCACCTTAAGGAGGCATATAGCCTCATTATTTCAAATATTTTATGAATTTTAAGCACGAAAAATAGAGTATAATAGAATGAACCAAATTTCTAGGGTAGTTACTCTCCCCTTTAACACATTTAGGATTGGTTGAGAAACATAACCATAAATTTCTATACCATTTGACCTATCTTTCTCTATGGTGATAGATTGATCGATTTGTGGGTACATAGAAAATCAATCCTCATGGATACAAAGGCTCACACATTCTTGACATGCACACATAAACACAAATGAAAATTGTCTAGGAGGAACATGTTTTTTATAGGATTGACTATTATTCACACAAACATGCTAGACCATTTGATTCTATCTTTAGTAAGACAAACAAATCTTATTGGGTGAGGCAATCACACCCATTTTTTATTTTTCATTTTATTATAAATATCTCCCTTTTTATGATTTTAAAATCAACAAGGATTCAAGTATGTTGGGGCCCTGATGTTTCTTTGTATCCTTAGTTTTGAAAGGATCATCTTATATATTTGATTTTCTTTATTGTAAGTTTGAGTTTGTCTCATGCTCTTGCTAATGTGGGGGATAAAGTTGCCATCCTAAGTTAGAACCCATTAATTTGGAATTTCTAAAGACTTCTTAGGCCCCATTTTAGAGGTGTTCTAGAATATAGATGTATTTATGTTCAAAATGTTGCCTTTATCCAAGTTTTTTCCCATTTCTAACTATTATTTCCCTACCTCTGCGATCCCAAAAGAAATAAAATTGTGAAAAACCCCTTACGTAAGGGGAGAGGGCATCCCTTATGCTAGGTAGTGGGAGTTAATTAAATTATACCAACTAGAGGATGAGGTCTCCCTATACTTAAGGATTTTTTCCTCTAATCTCAAGCCTATTTTTTGGGTTTTCAATCTTTTTCTGCCCAAATATGTATAATCTCTTTCATATTTGATTCAAAAAGTGGTATAAAATGAGACTTGATCACCTCATTTGGTAAGCACACCCATTCAATATCTATTCATGGTATCAATTTCAAGAGAATGACCCATTCCATGTGTAAGCTAATCATCCATTCAAGTCATCGATTGTAAGCCAACTTTCAAGGTGCATTCAAGGAGTTCAATCCAAGCAATGAATGATTCATTAAAGGTCCTCATTTTATATCATTAATCTTGTATTTAATTCTCAATATATCTACATTCCTTCTTCATTGAAGATAGTGGAATTAGCCATCAAATAAGGAGATCTACATTCATCCACTTTACTAAAGCATTTAAGAATTCATCCTTCAAGAATTCAAGAGCATATTTACATCTATAGATGTATGATTTGAAACTTTTAGATCTATTGTATTTGTGAAGACATCCTACAATCATCAACAATCATCACCATCATCATTCATACATCTACATATAAGCATTTATACATATTTGTAGATAGTAGACTTGAATCCATCCATAAAAAGTTGACAAGTAAGATGAATATTTATATTTTTCTTTGTACTATTGAAGCACATATTATTTAAGATCTTTAAGCTCCATCTCTTTAGTGATTTTACAGTCCATGGATACATTTGTGCTCTAACAACTCTTTTTCCTACTACCTTACCATTTTCACAATTCTTTTTGTAACATTCCTAAAACCCCAAGATTATCTCTCAGTAGAATAATCCTAGTATAGGCCGACTAGGTTAACCTATAACCTAGCCTTAATTGGTCACAGTGCCAATTTATTGTATTGTCGAAATTATTTAATGTATTGTCCTAGTCGACTCACTTCATTTTTTTAATCCTAAAAAATAGTATATAAGAGATCTTGGACACTTAATTTTCATAACAATGATAACCATAAACACACGAAAGACCTCAAGAAAGTATACTTGAGGTATACATCATGTTTTAATGTATTGTCCTAGTTGAGTGTTAAAATTGTTTAATGTATTGTCCTAGTCAACTCACTTCATTTTTTTATCCTAAAAAATAGTATATAAGAGATCTTGGACACTTAATTTTCATAAAAATGATAACCATAAACACATGAAAGACCTCAAGAAAGTATACTTGAGGTATACATCATGTTTTAAAAGCATTATTAATCATTTCTTAACATTCAAGGATTCATTGTGAGCATTTCCTCTTCAAGATCTAATATTTTGTTGGCCATCAAGGGATGAGATCTACATAATGGAATTCTTCTTCTTTACACTTTGTGCACATCTATATCCATGGATCTATCATTTGGTATTTGATTAGATCCAGTTCATTTATAAATATTTCTATATTTCTCATTGAAGACTCAACATCAACAATATCTAGCATTGTTAAGCTCTTCCTAACAAGGGTTTCATCAAGTAAGTTGAATTATTGCACTTATCTTCTTTACATGATTTTACATACTTGTCTCTTTCAAGGCTAATTCCTAATTGGGGGTTTGACCAAGGCAAGCTCTCGTCCCCAACAAAATTTCATTTTCTTATGTACTATTAGAATTGAAAAATCAAAATAAGAAACCTAATGTCGGGACTTTTCTAAAGATCTGAAGTCAAATGGTTCTCTGCCAGATGGGAGCACATTAAATTGGTGGAACATATATTGGTATAGGTCAATAAATTTAACCTATACCTAAAGATCTACATATTTTTAAGGTTTCTAGTTTCAGTCATGATTCCAAATCCACTCTATTTTTTCCTTGTAGTTTCTAGTCTTCTATTTTTTGAGAAGAAAGGTGTCCTCCAATTTTCCTCTTCAAAAGTTAGTCACTTTCTCTCTTTCCCCCTTGTGTTTCAAATCTAATTTCTTGCTTTGGCAGGTTGTGTATGTGTTTCTTGCATTTATATCAATTAATCTTTGGCAAGTTAATCAATCTAGAACTTAATCAATAATTCAATCTAATCATATTGCAAATCTAAAAGTTAGAAAAAAATTGTATGAAATAATATTTTCTAGTGTACGTCATTGGTGTAATTTAAATTTAGTATTTTCATCCCTTCACCTCACTTGGGTTGTGCTAATCTAACTTGGTTTATATTGAGAGTTATTTTTGGATGTCCCTCTGTTAATTGTATTGAATAACTTAGGGTGAGTGTGTTTAACCAATGAACTCATCTCATCTAGTTTACATTAAAAATTTCATTTCTTCAACTTCCCCCCTAAATATTTGGTGAAAATGGCACATCTCTTCTTTTTTATTCTGTAGTTATATCCATTGATCCCTCTTATTTTGTATTGGTTTCACCTAAAATGTTTGATAAATTTGATGTACTATATCTCTTATTTTCATCTCCGAGTTATATTTTTCTACCTACATTCCTCTCTTGTTACATCTAGATCTTCTTTGTATTCACATGTTTGCATTAGTGGTATTTTGATGTTATTTTTCATTCTTGTGTTTAGATCCCACTAGATTGTCTGTGCGATCTTCCCTTTTATGAGCTTTATCACATTAAGTCCAACCTATAGAATTCCCATTAGAAGAAGTTATAAACTTATGGGATCTTTTGATCATGATTCCACTTTATTTCCTAGGACCCATGATGATAGTAGTACTATTCCCCATAGTCTTAATCCTATCATGGAGAATAAATTTTCCCATTCTTCTTGTGAAGAAGGTGAAGGCTTAAGATTTCATCATTCCTAAGCTGACAAACCCACTCATGAATTTTACAAAATGTAAAAAATTCTTATGCAAGAAAATCAAAATCCTAATAATGTTTTTTCTATTGAAGTTATAAAGAAAATACTTGACAATGATGATGATAACATTTCCATTTTTTATGGTATTTCTAACTTTATTGAAAATCATGCTAAGCCTTTGATAGAACATTATCAAGAGTACGATATAAACCTCTATAGACACCTAAAATTTTCCAAATCCCCTTTTCATGACCAATTAAATAAATATTTATTATTTATTTAATTCCCCTACCTTTAATTAAATAAATTTTACATTTATTTAATTATGTTCACCCTTCTTTTATTTAAATAAACCAAGGTTTATTTAAATCCTAACCTAAGGTCAAGAGTACAATATAAACCTCTGCAGACACCTAAAATTGTCCAAATCCCCTTTTCATGACCAATTAAATAAATATTTATTATTTATTTAATTCCCCTACCTTTAATTAAATAAATTTTACATTTATTTAATTATGTTCACCCTTCTTTGATTTAAATAAACTAAGGTTTATTTAAATCCTAACCCATTCCCCTTTCATCTTAACCAATTCACTTTAATTAAGTACTTCGTTTACTTAATTAATTCCTTTCCTAATCCCACTTGGAATTAAATATTAAATTTAATTCTATTTGAGCACATGGCTCCTAACTTTAACCCTCACCTAACCTCACTTTCCTAACCTAACCCATCCTTCTAACCTAGGTCAATCCACTTATTCACTAATTAATCCTAGTTCCTCATCTAATTACATCCTTAATCATTTGCACAATCCTAATTAAAGGATTAGCAAACCCTAGTCACATGTGAAATGTGACTCTTACACACTTACACACTTGTCCCCCTTCACATGTGAACCAAAGGTGTCTCACACATGTGTGAGAAACCTTGAGCCTCCAACCCTCTGACACATGTCATTGACCCATCACTTTCAAATGTGTCTCACACATGTGTGAGGAAACATGATCTTACACACCTCTTACACCTATCATTGACCTATCACATCAAAGGTTGCTCACACATGTGTGAGCATCTTGCCCCCCTTGAATGGTCAAAAACCCTAATCCACATGGAGTCTACTTGGCTTCCACCTCATGGACACCTCATCGATCCTGAGAGATCCTAGCCTTTCATCTTGCATTGAATCTCAACCATCCATTTCATCTCATTTCCTATAAAAGGAGAGCCCTCTCCTCATTTTCACAAGCACTATCTACCTCATTGTTATGCTACAAGATTTGTGAGCAACCACATCCCATAATGTGAAATCATCAATCACTTGGTGATTTCATGAGGTTTGCATTAGTAGTTTGAGTCATTGTGATTTCATGTTATGCTTATTTACATGTTTATCTTGCATATTTTGAGGTTTGCATGATCATGTAGGAATATGCATTAGTTTCTTAGTGTTTATTTCGTTTATTACATTTTTATGCAATACATTTTGGCATGCCCGATGTTTATTTCATTTATTACAACCATTGTATATTCTTTTCCAATTTTAAGTTATGTTCCTAGAATTCTCACTTATGTTCCACGTCTTATGATACATTCTACACAAGTTTCATATTCTCTAAGTGTTGGTCTTCTTAATCCAAAACTTCCTAAAAATTATCCTCCTACTTTATTACCTTCTTCATTGCCTTTAAATCATGTTGTGCCTTTTACATATTCTGATCCCCTTTCCACTTCTTCAATTCTTACAACTACCATTTTTAATGTTCCCACTTCTTCTTACAATTACATTGTTAACACATCTAATGTGTCTATGCCTACTATTATCTCTTCTAATCCTACCATTAGTACTCCACTTCAAACTATCTCAGCTTTACAACAACATGTTTCTCTACTTAATCAATCCAAATACAAAATCCCTACATGTGGAATTGTTAGTCCTTCTCTTTAGACATCCTTCATGTTTTTATTCTACAACATGTTAGGACACATCATCTTGATACAAAACTAGATGGGAAAAAGGGCACCTCAGGTTACCCTTGTTTAGAGTTATAGAAATAAGCCAACTGATAGAGATAACACAATAGATAATAGAGGAAATAATGCAACAATGATTAGATAATCTTTATTCAACATGCCAGACATAAGACATACTTGGTTACAATCATATAAGTCTTAATTACAACCAATGAGATTAAGAGCTCAGGTCTACATAACCAAATTTTAGTATTTTCCTTCTATCTAACTTAAATTTTCTTTTCCTAATCCTGGTTCTCTACTTTTATAGCTAGAAAGACCACAAGTTAGTCTGTCAGACAATTTATTACCAATTATAGGTCCTTCCCCAAATGAGAAATCAAGAACCCATTAAATAAGAAAATTAACTTTTGCCAGAACAAGGATAGGTCCACATGTATCTCAAAAAGGGAATCAAAAGTCTATAGAATTTCAATATTTCATATGAAACTGCACCAAAGCCAAACCTACATGTTACTTGAGCTTCTAGGAAAATAACACACCTCAGACAAAGAGAGGAATAACTTCCATAAATGATGGAATTATGTTCTATGCTCTTAGACCAAGGATCCATGATAGGTCCACATTAAGTAGATGAGTGCATGGAAAGAGAAACCACATACACAAATAAACATGAAAATAATAAAGGAAATATTTTTGGTGATGTAAGACTGCTAAAGTACCCAAGATGCTCTTGCATCAGACACCCAGGGTAACAAAATAACTAATGTCCACACCAGGAAGCCCTGATGCTATAAGAAGTATCACAAAGATCCAACTTAGCCATTGTGATCCAAGAAGTGTCTTCAATAGGCTTATTTTCCACTAAACCAAGTACTTTTCTCTAGTGCTCTTGTTGATTATAGTGTCTAAAATATTTTCAATCCCTTCTCTGTTCTTCTTAGGGTAATCATGTTTATCAGAACATCTTCATCTGATTCATGGCATTCAAAGATGTTTGAAATATTAAATACATGTGAGATATCTATATCTTCAAGAAATTTCACTTTAAAAGCATTACCACTATCATGCTTCTTCAAGATTTACAAGGACCACACTTTTTTATCTTCAACTTACTGTATGAGCCAACTGGAAATCTAGTTTTCTTCAAGTGCACAATTACCTCATCTCCAACTTCAAAGTTCTTATGTCTTCTCCTCTTATCTACTTTGTCTTTATATCCTTGATTATTTTCCTGTAGATTACTTTTAACTTCTTCATGCAAATTCTTCATAAAACCCACAAATTTAGTAGCTTCAACACTAATCTTTATCTCAACATCCAATTTCTTTAATTCAATATTTACTCTATGACTCATTCCATTTACAATTTCAAAAGGAGTCTTCTTAGTACTTCTATTCACATAATTTTTATATGCAAACTCATCTTGTGACAAAATAAAATCCCAATTAGAAGGCATATCTCCAACCAAACATCTCAAAACATTACCCAAAATTCTATTCACAACTTAAATTTGACCATTTATTTGTGGAGAACTAAACTCAAGATCAGTATTCATCATTCTCCAAAGTGCTCTCCAAAATAAACTAGTAAACTATTAGAATAAAGAGACATAAATAACAATTACATGTGAATATATCCAATATCAGAAAATAATAAATCATACAGAAGAGTTGACAAGGCACAAAGATTTAATGTGGTTCACCCAATCTTTGGGCTACATCCACCAACAAAAAGTCTAATATTTTATTATCTAGTGATTACAACTTGATTATAATTTGTAATCCCCTACAACTCAATACCATGACAAGAAGCTACAATATCATCATACATTATGAAATCCCTAACCCTAAGCCATTTTATACAAAATTTTTACCACTTAAAAAATTAGGGCTAGAATAAGTCATCCAATAGAAAACTAACAGCCAACACCTTTTACAATAGTTAATTCATTTTTGGCTTTGGGGGCATTGCCCCCATAAACCCCCATGGGTGCATTGCCCCTCAACCCCACCCTATATTGTGACAGGGAGCACACCTAGGACGCTGCCCCCAAACCCCCATTATAATAATCTGGGGGGTGGACTGCACTAAATAAAGTGAGAAATTGACCTCTTAATCTAATTAAGCTCCGCATCATAACATAAACTTAGTATCTCTGCCTAAAACAATAGTTTTAGGAAATCCATGAAGTCTCACAGTCTCTTTAACATATAAGTTTGATATGTGTCCTACATCTAATGTCTTCTTGAAAGGTAGGAAATGTGCTATTTTAGAAAATCTATCAACCACTACAAAGATAGAATTATTACCTCTCTAAGTTCTAGGAAATCCTAAAACAAAGTCCATAATAATATCTTCCCAAGGTTTGTAAGGAATAGGTAAAGCTGTATACAAACCAATATTCTAACAACTTCCTTTAGTAACTTTACATATTGTACAACTCTTTACCATCTTCTGAACATCCTTATATATTTTTGGCCAAAAGTACCTTTTCTAAAATTATCTTTACTATCTTATCAATCCTAAAATGTCCTGCAAGTGCACCAATATGTTTCTCTTTCACAATTTTCTCTCTCATTTATCCTCTAGGTATGCATAACTAAACTCCCTTAAACAACATGTCTTCCTAAATGAAATAATCAACCCACTTGTCTTGTTCATCCATCACAAGTTTCTTACAAGTTTTCCAAGGTTTTTCAAAATCAAGGTTATTTTCATACATGTTCTTTATATCCTCAAATCCAAGAACTTCAATTCTCATCTCAATCAACAAACTCCTGCTGCTACTCAAAGCACCTGCCACCTTATTAAATTATCCATTCTTATGTTTCAACACAAAAGACAGATTCTGCATATACTTAACCCATTTCATGTGTCTCTGATTCAACTTATTCTAACTTTCCAAATATTGTAAAGCTTTATGATTAGTGTATAGAACAAATTCCCTAGGCATCAAATAATGCCTCAACTTCTTCCAATATGAATCATTGCATAAAAATATTGATCATAGATAGAACATTTCCTCTTAGAATCATTCAAATTTTCACTACAAAAAGCTATAGGCTTACCTTCTTGACCCAAAATAGTGCCAATGACATTACCACTAGCATCACAATCAACTTGAAAAACTTTCTTAAAATTGGGAAAATTAAGGACAAACAATTTCACAACCTTTTCCTTCAATGTTTCAAAGCTTCTAGTTGCTCCATGTGTCCACTTGAAATCCTTTCTATCTCCCCTCATAGTTTTAGTCATAATATTACAAATAGAAATGAAATGTCTAACAATATTTCTATAAAAACTTGCCAATCTATGAAATGATCTAACTTCCCCAACATTCTCAGGGGTAGGAAAGTCAAGAATAGATTTTACCTTCTCAATATCCATCTTCAAACCATCAACATAGATAAAAAGACAAGATACACTAGCTACTTCTTCATAAAAGAACATTTATTCAAATTTATCAAAAAATTCTCTTCCTCTAACCTCTGTAAAACTTGTCTGATATGCTCAAGGTGTTCCTCTTTAGCCTTTCCATAGATCAGTATATCATCAATGTATACAATAAAAAACTTACCAAATAATTTCTTCAAAACTTCTTTCATCGGCTTGATAAAAGTACTAGGTGCATTAGTCAAACCAAAAGGCATAACCAACCATTCATAAAAACCTTCGTTATTCTCAAAAGTAGTCTTCCATTCATCACCTTCTTTCATTCTAATCTAATGGTATCCACTTTTCAAATCAATATTTGTAAAATATTTTTCTCCACTCAATATATCCATAATATCATCCATTTTAGGAAAAGGAAACCTATACTTCATTATTGTCTTGTTTATAGCTCTAGAATTTGTCCACATCCTCCATTCTCCATTTTTCTCAGGTGCTAATATAGTAGGTACTACAAATGGGCTCAAACTCTCTCTAATTAATCATTTCTCTAGAAATTCTTGCACTTTTCTATTGAATTCTTCATTTTCTGTAGGTGTAAGTCTATGTGGTGCTTTATTAGCAAAACTAGCTCCAAGTATCAAATCCATGTAGTTCCTCATACTTCTCATAAGGGGTAATCCATTAGGAATATTGTATGAAATGATATCTTTAAATTTACTCCATAAAGATCTAATCTTTGGTGCATGCTCAAGTTCATCTTGCTTTTCAATCTTTTTAGGGATCAAAGAAAAGTAAACATTTTTTTCTTGACATCTTTCACAAACTAATTTTATTCAACCAAAAAAACTCTCATAGAAGTATGCAAACTCTTCTTAGACCTCTCAACCATGGGCAATAATAATTGTTTCTTTCTATTAGCTCAAATAGTATATCGAATCAATCTACCATCATCCAAATATTTTTTATCATACTACTAAGGTCTCCCCAAAAGTATATGGCAACAATCCATAGGAATAATATCACACAAAAAATTATCAAATTAATTCCCAAATTTAAATTCACAAGGCGCTATTTACTTACCAACAGTTTATGTTCATCCATGATCCAAGCAATGTGATAAGGGTTAGGCTGCTTTAGCCTTTGCAAATTTAATTTATTCAATAATTGTGTAGATGCCAAGTTCTCAAAATTGCCATTGTCAATGATCACTTTGTAACATTTATCATCAATCTTACATATCATCTTAAAAAGTTTGTTTCTCAAAAAAGGTTTGTTTTCCAGTTGCTCATTCCACAAGGTCCTTCTCATCATAATTTTCTCTCATTTCTCAAGCTCATTAGGTATATTAACATATTTCTTCATGAATCAAAGTATTTTTAGTAGTGTTTCCCACTTTCTTTCTAGAAAAGTTACACTTAAAAGATCTATGTCCTTCTACACCACATTTAAAGTAGGTTCCCTTAAACCAAGATCTATCTTTGCTCTTACTATTATCCCTAGAGTAACCAGTATAGTTAACTCTAGTGTACTCACCTCTTCCTCTGCTTCCACTATCTTGTTTCCATTATGATTTACCCTTGTCATTAGATCTATTTTTAGATCTTCTACTTTCTCTAAGAGATCTTCCTCTATTGAGCTGAAATATTCTACATTTTTTTCTTCATCTACTTTCTTGTTTCTTTGCCAAAATCCCATCCTATTTCAAGGCCTACATATATGAATAATTTCCATCTTTACAAATATAATCTCATCTTGTATAGAAGTCCTTAAGCCATTCAAATATCAAGAAAATTTCTCCACTTTATCATCAACATGTCTAGATCTAATATCCAACTTGTAGAATTCTTCAGTATAATCTTTCATAGTCATATCTTTCTATCTCAAGTTTTCTATTCTTCTCAAAAAACTAACTTGATAATTAACAGGAAGGAATTTTCTTTTTCAACTTACCAACTATCTTTACCCAAGTCTTGATCTTTTATTTTCCTCTTCTTTGTCTATCAATTTGCAAGTGTTCCAGCGAAAGAGATGCACACCCTTTTAACTTTGTATCTTCTATCCCCACCTTCATATCCTTAGGAATACTTTCATAATCAAAATAGTTCTCAAAGATCTAATCCAACAAAGCATCAGTATCAAGTCTTCCACTATAAGTAGAAAGTTCAAAAATAGGTCCAACATTCACTTCAAATCTCTCAAGAGCCTTTCTTCATCTAGTTCAACAATAAGTTATGGATCCGATGTTGTTGTTTCTTCTTCTTCATCACTAACATCCTCAAGATGCACTCCTCTTATCTAGGCAATTTCAAGAGCTTCAAGTCTAGCTACAACCTATCTCAACATATCCATAATTGCATTATCTATATTTCCTCTACCTTGAACCATTTTGACAATAATTTTTGCAAGAATCATAACCTTTTCAAGTTATTGGTAAAAATCTAGTTTTGGTACCCTACAACCAATCTCTAGCAAGGTTCTACACAATCTTAAACTTTTCCAAGAAAGAAACTTTTACAAGGATGGAGGGGAAAAAGGGAACCTCGACCTACTCTTGCTTAGATTTACACATGGAAGCCAACAAATAGAGATAACACAACAGAGTATAGAATAAACAATGCAACAATTTGTTGAAATATTCAAATATGGAAAGAGTACTTATGAGGGGGGGGGGCGGGGGGGGGGGGTTGGTGGGGTGAATCATAAGTACCATACTTTAGCAAATAAAACTTTTAAGTGAAAGTAAGTTGCATGCATGTAAATACACCAAATAAACATATAACAAAACTCATGCATCAATAACACTTAACACCAAAATTTTGGAAACCCAGAAACCCTCCAGGAATAAGAAGGTAAAATTGGGGTGGGGATGATGCCCACAAAAATTACTATAGCAATATTGTTCAACCACTTCTGATGGTTTGCCCTTTTAAAGGCCTGCCCTATTAAAGGCTTTACATTGTGTTAATAGTGACCTGGTTAGAGGCTTTCAAACACTTAACATGAAGTGTCACCCTGTTAAAGGATTTTATCACCTAGTTAAAGGATTTATCAAAATAGCTATTAAGCTAACCTATCACCATAGGATTTTTATTCTAATACAATTGCTAGAAAGTATTAGGTACAATAAACTTGACTAATTACAATCCTTGATTGCTGATTGCAGGCACTTGTTCTACTTTCTCTGATCTGGATCCTTTTGTGATATGATAATCCTCACTTCTGAAAATAAAATTCCTTGTGAACCCTTATATATCTTCTCATACCTCTCATCTCTTGCATTTTACAATGAAGTTTCATCTTCCTTATAAAGACATTTGAAGATTTAGGGTTAGGTATGGATCTATGATCCATATTCAATCTTCATTTTCTGCTCAATACTTATCGTTTACTGATTGGTTGCATGCCTTTAGCATTTTTCTTATTGGTTGCATGCAAATTACATAGGAAAAATAAAATATTCGATCTCATCATTAAATCCTTCGAGATTTACCTTATGTCGGCTGTAAAAACGGTTTGCATCATAGTTTGTGCAATTACAAACTTTTATGCTGATTTACTGAATTACTTGGCTCCTGAAGTATTTTTGATACTTGGCACATGCTGTTTCCTGGATAGCTCGACACCTTAACAAAATTGTATTACTCGGAACCTTATGTTACTCGGCACTTGTTACCACTCGGCACTTATTAACACTCGACACTTGTTAACACTCGGCGCTTGTTAACACTCGGCACCTTGTATTGCTCGATACTTATACTTCACTCAGTAACTGATCTTTACTCGATATCTAATTTTCACTCGGCAGCTGATCTTCACTCGGCATGCATGATGTACTCGACATCCAATGTGGAATATGATTAAGTGTGGTGGCACTCAAGTGTCAAAGGCATTATGATGTTAACAATCTCTGCCTTTGACATGAGTGACAAAAACACTTAACTAACCTTATAAGTACATTTACTAATCTGATTGGTATGTACATATTGAAAAATTTGATCAAAATTTATGACTTACAATCTTACAATATATACCTCAAAAATTTTGTAACTCCCCCTGAGTTGATTGTGCTTTATCTGTATATTATTTGTATATCAATGCTCCTCCTTTGTATCTGTTCTTGTAACTCCCCCTTATTGATCTGTATCTCCCCCTTTACAATCTATATCTCCCCCTTTTTGACACTTATGTCAAAGAGTGTTTAAGGGTTAAGACCATACTTAGCCAAAAATGTGCTATTTACCTCCATTATCATTTTGAGAGCTGCATCCCAATTGTTCAAAGTGATTTCTAGTGACTTATGCTAGATAGCAGTCTAGGCAACAAGTTGAATAAGTCCATCTAATGTAGAAAGATTTGGATCTTTCTTGAGTACATTTTCAGCATATACTTGCTCTTTATGGAGTATCTCTAAATGTGGGGTAATGGAGGACTGGAGTTGTATTACTTTGGCCTTAATATTGGCCTCATCTGCTGTTAAGACAACTATTTCTTTGCGAGTGTGAAGCGATTGAGTAAAATGCTTCTCACTTTGAGTTGGATCACTCGGTAGTTGCATGCTTGAAATGTTTAAATTTCTTTCCAAGTTCAGTATCTTTTGGCTAGTTTCTTGTGTGAAGTATGAAAAATCACACAACTTTTTATATAGTGAGAATATATTCTCAAGTACCTTCTTCACCTTATCAATAAGCTTTGCTAATTCTACTTGTGAAAGTACGATTTGTCTTGATATTTTCTCATTCACTTTCCCTTGAAATTTTCTTTTTGACCATTCCATAAGTTTTGCATTGGTTTCTAGGTCTTCATTTGTCACCTGGTCAACAATATCTGTTAGTTTCTTTGTGATATGATTCGACTCATCCGGTGATTGCAAATTTGAAGGCATCCATAAAGATGTCCTTGATCTCATAAAGTGTTTTCTTATTTTTATACTCTTTTCGGAGTATTTCCTATCTTTTCCTTCTATTTAGTGCATCCTGCACCTCATTGATTTGATCAATGGTTATTGATTTTGAGTCATAGCTCGGTATGACTATCTCTTCATCTAATTCAAGGTCTCCATAATGAAGTACCCTTGCAACTCTGGCAGTACTGGATGATGGTACTGAAATCTGTAATGGTTGGTGTGAAGGAGTTCCTGAGGTAGGAAAATTTATTAATGTTTGAATTGCCTCCTATTCTTTAGGGGTTTTTACTATTTCCTCCTCCTTCTGTCTGCCATGATCAATTATTGTTATCTGTGGAAGTGCACCTTGTATTTGTGCTGTAGGATTAGATGTAATAGTCTGTCCTGATTGTTCTTTTTCTTGTTCTACAAATGCACTTTTCTTTTGTCTTGCAGCATCAATTATACTAGTTGGTATTTCAAATTGACTACTAGTATTTGTGATAGAAGGTGGTTCTTGTGTATTCACCTTATCTTTAATTGTGCTTTCTACTAGTTTCTGTAACTCATCTATATTGACGAATACTGGTTCTGTACATAATATTGCTTGTTGTGTTGATTGATCAAGAATTCTTTTCAGATCTTTTGCAGTTAATGGATTGACATTTTGACCAGAAGTATTAGGAACATCAGTAATTGTTGTAGTATCTGTAGGTGGGATGGATGCTTGTGGAGGGCTAGGGGGTGGCAATTGTGTGTCTTGCACACTCTGTTCTGGTTGCTGCTCTAGCTCAGCTGTTGCCATTACATCCTGTTTTTGTGTTTCTTCCTCCTTTCCATCTTTCTTTTCTTCTTCTCTTTTCTTTTCTTCTTCTTCTTTCCTTTTTATCCTCTCCTCTATTGGTATAGCTGCTTCTTCCTTGTATTCTTCCTCAAGAAAATCTTCAATCTTTTTATACAAATTCTTCCATGATTTCATTGTTCTTTGAACAATCTTTTCCATTCTATTTTGAAGTATAAAGAATGCTCTATATTTGGTGTAAACCTGTTATTATGCCTTTTGACTGCTTTGCTGATTTTTTCTTTGGTCAAATCCAGCAATAAACTGGCTAGGGTTGATTCCCTCATCTCTTTCTCCATTTTTAAGCAAAAATGCCATCTGTCTTCTATAATTTTTGACAGCTTCTTTGGCAATTGACTATCTAGTTCAAGTGGGGTGTACTTGAACTATGCCATCATTCCATACACTGTTTCTTCTATCTTATTTTGTTCTTCTTTATTAAATTTACTAAAATCAACTTTATTTAAATTATTCAAGTCACCACTTGCAATCCTTTTACATAGGGTATCAACTGATGAATTGCTTACCTCTTCTGTTTGTTCTTCGTCATCAGTGTCAGGTTGAGCCACATACTTTCTTCTTTAAATCCTTGGCTCTTCCTGAGATTCCTTGACTTGTTTCTTCTTGGCAACTTCCTCTTTAGCCTTTTGAGTAGAGGCTCTTGTTGATGCTCGTGTTGTTGGCTTTTGAGGTGATGGAGTGGCAGCTTTCTTTGTTCCGAGCTTGGCTGAAGGTTGTTCTGTTGCCTTTCTCTTCTTTGGCTCAGCTTCAGTTGGTGCTTCCTTGGCTTCTTCTTCCTTTGCACCTTCCTCCTTGTCTTCTCCAAGACTTTGGGTTAGTTCTATTGGCCCTTGTTCCTGCTCTTCATCCTCACTGTCATCTTCTTCTTCTTCTGCCTCAGCCTCAATTTCTTTGCCAAACTTCTTCTTGATCTTCTTGATCAATTTATCTTTCTTCTTCAATGTAGAAGCAATTTTTAATTCCATTTTTATTTTTGATCTTACCACATCATAAGTGCCAAAATGTGGTGCATTTTTATTTGCTTCCTCTGCCAATAATGCAGTTATTGCTGTTGATGCCTCATCAATATTGATTTCATATCCAAATGGCCTTAGCCATCTTACCCTTGGAATTACTACTTGGATGTAAGTAAAATCTATGTCAACTAAGAAACATATGTCATTTGTATGCTTTTCTACTAATGATGCTTGTATCCTTGACCTTTGCTTCATGGATTTCTTGAAATCCTCAAAATAGCTTGTCATCAAGGTATCAAAATTTTCTCCCATTTGTTCTATATATTCATTAATTTGTGCAATGATGGTTCTATCCTTCCTCCATGCTACTTTACCAAAAGAAGGAAATTCATTCTGTACATAAAAGAATATGCAAACTAGGATTGCTCCAAATTTGCATTGTGTGCCCTTTTTTTTCTTATGGCAGCTAGGTTTTCATTGATCTGTTGCAATTGTAGTTCTGCAAGATCATAAGTATGATCCTTTTTCACCAATTTGTAACCTAAATCTACTACAATGCATGGTACATTGTTGAGTCTATTGGATTGATAGAATTTGTGAGCAATGACTCTAACAACAAATTCTACTAGAGGATCCTGTATGGTATGAATTGTCATTCCTCTTTTGTTCCATTGTGCACCAGTATTCCTTTCAATGACCTCCTTTGATTCACTTCTTAGGGTTTTGTACTGATCTAGGGTTGGGTACCCTGTTACTCTATGTATAATTTCCTTTGTCAATTTGATGGGCATATCTTCTAACCACAAGTTTCCACCATGGATTTTTCTCAGTACAAGTCTAATCCATTTAGTTTTGAATACAGTGGGAAAAATTAAAACTCGGGTCAAACCCTTCCTTTCAATGATTTTAAATTCTTCTTTTAGTATTCCATCTACACATAGTTTATCATAAGCTTGTCTAATTTCCATGTCTCCCAGAGCTCCTATCTTGCAATTATAACATTTCCTCACATCTTGAACCATTACAACTTTTGGGGGAATGTGGGAGACAACTCCGGCTGGGTCATTTTTGTAGGCAACTTCAGGAATAGGGCAAAAATCAGGTTGCTTCACTTCATTTGAAACTAACTGGACTTCAAATGACTCTTTTTCTTGGGTTTTCTTTGAACTTGACGCCATTATTGCGAACTAGGGTTTATACAATAAATGGCTATAAAACTGCATAGCTCGGCACAAACAAAAATACCTTTAGATTGATGAAAAATGTGTTGAATGAGGTTGCAATCTGCTTGAAATACTGGATTCTTGCTATGAAGTCGCTCAGCTCTCTTTCTTCTCCTTTGCTTCTTGATCGTGATGCAAAAAATTGATTGAAATCATGATAATATACCCTGATTTTATCGCACTAAATTCTCAACTGCCAACTCGGCTTCTAAAGAAATTTTGACCTAACTCAGCTTCCATTATTTCCATTTTACTCGACTTCTATTAGAGTTATCCAACTCGGCATCAGTTATTAGTATGATCACTGTTGGGAGCTCGACATCTATTTTGACTCGACATCCAAAGGCAATTTGACATCATTTAGTTTTTATCTTGACATCTTGTTTCATGTAGATTTATACTTTCCTTAGCTTCTTTTTCTTGGGACTGATGTATGATATAGCTTTGTATATCAGTCCTATGTACTTCTTGTACTTAGTTTGATGAATTATGATCACTTAACCCATTGGGTGAAGTGATGCCTCCACTTGATGTGTTTCACTCTTCCTTCTTTTTCCAAGTCTTATTCATTTGCCCTCTTATCTTTTCAACATCAATCTTTTGTTTTCCTTTGTTATCTTCAGTCTTGGGTGCCTTTGATCTCGTAGGATAGTTTCTGCTGATATGACCAGTTTTCAAACAACTGAAACATGTAGTTTGATTCAACCATCTTTTGTAGTTTCTTTTGAAATGTGTTCTTATACAGTTCTATGGTATATGTCCATATTCTTGACAATATTAACAACTATACCTGGTGTTGTAATCCCAATGATAATGGCTTCCGTTCCCTTCTATTTTTGCTGGTTGATTTAATGTCCACATAGGTTTTGATCTGCATTGAAATGCCCTATGTGCATACTTTTTGCAATTGTAACAATGTCCATCAAATCTTTGAGTCCTTGTGATATTGGATCCGCAATTTTGTGTCATATGTCCTTGCATGTTGCACTTGTGACATAAACTTTTGGGTATGTTTGATTGATTGAATCTTCTACTCCTACACACATTAGCTGTTTGTCCCTTCTTATTATAGAAATGACAAGTGGGTTTTGAATTCTTACCTTTATCACTTCTTTGTTTAGCATTCTTTGATGATTCTCCAACTTCAGTGCTATTGTATCCTAGTCCTAATGTATCATGAGCAGATTTTGGTGATTTCAGCAACTGTTCAAAATACTTGATTGCTTCACTTGATTTGTTGAGATTCTATGCTACCTCTTTTTCTCTGTTCAATTCATTTTGCATTTGTTCATTTTTCATCTTCAAGGTAGAGATCTCAATATCCTTTACATTGAGTTCATGATGAAGATTCATCATTTGAGCAAGTGTATCCATCTACATGTTTGAGATCCTTGTTAGTTCAGTACATTTTTCTTCAAGTCTGTTTGTAAGATTTATTTTATCATTTTCCAACATCACTTTGTCTTCAACTGCTCTTTTCTTGTGTTCAGTAATTTCACATATCATTATGGCCTGTGATTCATGTTCCATCTTAAGAGATCTTATCTCATCTACTTGGATTTTGTTTTTCTCCATCAGTTCTGCTATTGCTACATCAAACTCTTTAGTGTCTCCACTGGAAAATATGTTGGTGGTATCAATCTCCTTGTAGTGTATATCATTTTCAGCTATGGCTAGATCCTTCCTCTTTTTTAATGAGTTTCTCAATTTGTTTCTGAATTCCTCCAAGCTACACAGAGCAAGTTTCACATCTATCACCTAATTTTCAATGATATTTCCAAGTTTGAAAGCTTCCATCTTTAGATCTTTTCCTCCAAGCTGTTAGGCTTTTCCTTGTGAGAACCTGGCTTGCTCTGATACCAATTGTTGGAATATTCAAATATGGAAAGAGTACTTATGAGAGGGTGGGGGGGTGGGGGGGGTGAATCATAAGTAACATACTTTAGCATATAAAACTTTTAACTGAAAGTAAGTTGCATGCATGTAAATACATCAAATAAACATATAACAAAACTCATGCATCAATAACACTTAACACCGGAATTTTGGTAACCCAGAAACCCTCCAAGAATAAGAAGGTAAAACTGGGGTGGGGATGATACGCACAAAAATTATTGTAGCAATATTGTTCAAACACTTCTCATGGTTTTCCCTATTAAAGGCATGCCTTGTTAAAGGCTTTACACTATGTTAATAGTGACTTGGTTAGAGGCTTTCAAACACTTAACATGAAGTGACACCCTGTTAAAGGATTTTATCACCTAGTTAAAGGATTTATCGAAATAGCTATTAAGCTAACCTATCACCATAGGATTTTTATTCTAATACAATTGCTAGAAAGTATTAGGTACAATAAACCTGACTGATTACAATTCTTGATTGCTGATTGCAGGAACTTGTTCTGCTTTCTCTGATCTAGATTCTTTTGTGATCTGATAATCCTCACTTCTGAAAATAAAATTCCTTGAGAACCCTTGTATATCTTCTCATACCTCTCATCTCTTGCATTTTACAATGAATTTTCATCTTCCTTATAAAGACATTTGAAGATTTAGGGTTAGGTATGGATCTACGATCCATATTCAATCTTCATTTTCTGCTCAATACTTATCTTTTACTTATTGGTTGCATGCCTTTAGCATTTTTCTTATTGGCTGCATGCAAATTACATAGGAAAAATAAAAGATTCGATCTCATCATTAAATCCTTCAAGATTTACCTTATGTCAGCTATAAAAACTATTTGCATCATAGTTTGTGCAATTACAAACTTTTATTCTGATGTACTGAATTACTCAACTCCTAAAGTATTTTTGATACTCGGCACATGCTGTTTCCTGGATAGCTCGGCACCTTAACAAAATTGTATTACTCGGCACCTTATGTTACTCAGCACTTGTTACCACTCAGCACTTATTAACACTCAGCACTTGTTAACACTCGACACTTGTTAACACTCGGTACCTTGTATTGCTCGGCACTTATACTTCACTCAGTAACTGATCTTTACTCAGTATCTAATTTTCACTCGGCAGCTGATCTTCACTCGGCATGCATGATGTAATCAGCATCCAATGTGGAATATGATTAAGTGTGTTGGCACTCAAGTGTCAAAAACATTATGATGTTAACAACAATTATCAGATATTCTTCATCCAACATGTCAGGCATAAGGCCTACCTAGTTGCATCCATATAAGTCTTAGTTACAATAAATGAGATTAAGAGCTCAGGCTTGCAAAGAAAAATTTCAATATTTTCCTTCTATCTAACTTCATTCTAATTTTCCTAATCTTACATCTCTACTTTTATAGCCAGTAAGAGTACGAGTCATCATGTTAGGCAATTTATTACCAATTATAGGTCCTTCCCAAAAGGAGAAATCATGAACCTATTAAGAAAAAAAATTAACTTTTGCAGGGACAAGGATAGGTCAACATGTGTCTCATTAAGGGAATCCCATGCGCTTGGAACACCAATATGTCATATGAGACTATGCCAAACCCAAACCTACATGTTACTCCAACTTCCAGGAAATTAACACACCTTAGACAAAGAGAAGGATAACTTTTGCAAATGATGGAATACTTATATACGCTCTTATAGGTCCACATTAAGTAGATGAATTTAGAGAAAGAGAAACCATGAATAACAAAAACCATTCTCCAACAAAAAACATGAACAAAGGAAAGGAAATCTTTTTGATGATGCAAGATTGCCAAAGTACGCAAGATGCATCTACATCACATCTTGAGACTTATTATGGTAAGGGTGATCCCACAATTCATGTGAAGAATTTCCAAATTATATGTAATGATATTTCTCATGGCTATAGGCTCATAGCTAAGTTGTTCACACGAACCTTAAAGGAAATTTTTTTTCAATGATATTTTTCTTTACCCCCTTACTCTATTTATTATCAAAATCTCGCCAATGCTTTCATTCAATAATATCAAAAAAATATTAGCCCTCAAATTTATTTAACTAATTTAATGAATTATAAATAAAATATTAAATATAGTGACTTCATTGGTCTATTCAAACATTTATATGCTCAAATATCTTATTGTGTGCTTGAGCAAGAAATTCAATGCATCTTTATTTCTAATTTACAAAAAGACATTATAGATAGATTCTCCTTACTAAGTATACTTCCTTTTTATCCTTTGGCCTTCTTTACCTCAAAAACTACCAACCCATACTAATAATCTTTATCAATCCAATCATTAATTTAAAATTTAGAAAATTCTTGAACTTAGTCAACCTAAGATTGATCCTTCTAAAGCTATTTTACCTACTCCACCTATTCCTTCTTTACATTATCCTATCTCTCAACTCATCAGTGTTCCTCCCTTGGAACTTGTCTATTGATTCTACTCCTACTTTATATCATAAAACCATTCGTAATCAACATGCTTGTAAGCATTGTGAGAACTACCAAGATAAACCCACAACACATGCTCATGCTTCTCAAATTGCATCATTTTCTCAATTGTTTCCTTCCTATGATCAACCCATGCTTGAGCCTTTGGAGGAAGAAAATAATAATAATAAGATAAAAATGGATAAACATGAGACTATAGATATTTATCATGATTTACCTAACATTATTTCTAAATAGTTAACTATTGATCGTAGTATCAAACATAGTGTTAAAATTGGTGATTAGTTTTTGTTAATTCACTAGATTTTATATAAGGGTTCTTAAGCTTTCTAACATATATATTTTATATATGCACATATGTGAAATCTATAGATATAGATTTTGATTGAATCCTTACACTATGGGACCTTATTTGTCTTTTTCTTGACTTGATAGACCGCAAGTTATGGGCCCACCCACTTGGTTCTTTATGAACTACCGTACTTGATGTGTAAGGTCTCACTATTATATGTCTAATTAATGTAAAGGCATTGATTACTAGTACTGAAAGATTGACAACTTTGGTAAATGTGATATTTTCAATGTGTTCGATGATTGTCTGCATTCCAAATTGGGCAACATATAAGTGGATAACTTGATAGGGAGTCACATCCAATGGGAGTAACTCCACCTTGGAGTCATGTCCCATCAGTATGTCTCTACCAATCATTAGATATAACAAACAAAGAAAACAATTTATTTTTCCAAGGATGGTTGACTTGATCAGTCAAACAAGACAAATACTAGTCACTCAATGATTATGAATTATTTATTATTATTGCATAACGAATTTAGAAATATCAATTTTAGTAATTATGAACATATGTTACATTTTAATTTATTTTACAATAATAATAACAAAAAAATATATTAAAAAATCATAGTGATATATTACACAAATATATCTATACTTCCAATAATATTTTATTTGACTGAACTAACACATTAACATAGTGACTCCCAACATAGTCCTTATTTGGATCTAATTTTTTTTCCTACTATGTTGGATGTTGTTCCTCTTTCTAGTTTATCACCTTTCCCTACTTATACAAAAATTGATTTTGATTAAATACTTATACTATGGGACCTTATTTATCTTTATCCTGACTTGATAGATTGCAGATTATGGGCCCACCCACTTGATGCTTTATGAGGGATCATACTTGATGTGTAAGGTCTAATTGTTATATGTCTAACTGATGTGAAGGCACTGGAAACCAATACTAAAAGACTGACAACTTTGGTAAATACAATGTTTTCAATGTGTTTGGTGATTGTTTAAATTCCAAGTTGGGCAACACATAAGTACATGACTTGATAGGGAGTCACAACCAATGGGAGTGACTCCACTATGGAGTAACCTCCTATAAATATATGGCTCCTGGTCATTACATTTAATAAACAAAGACACTAATCTAATTTTCCAAGGATAATCGACTTATTTAGTCAAACATGACAAATATTAGTTAGTTGGTGATCATGAATTGTTTATTATTATTGTCCAATGAATTTAGAAATATCATTTTATTTATTTATATATATTTTACATTTTAATTTATTATACAATAATAATAACAACCTAATATATTAAAAAATCATAGTGATATATTACACAAATATATCTGTATTTCCAATAATATTTTATGTAACTAAACTAACAAATTAACACATTGACTCCCAGTAGAGTCCTTAGTTGGATCTATTGTTGTTCCTACCATGTTGGATACTATTCCACTTTCTAGTTTCCCACCTTTCCCTAATGATACAAAAATTTATTTTTATTAAATATTTACACTATGGGACCTTATTTGTCTTTATCCTAACTTGATGGATTGCGAGTTATGGGCTCATGACCCACTAAGATATTTATGAAGGAATATACTATATATGTAAGGTCTGATTGTAATATGTCTGACTAATGTGAAGGCACTGATGACCAATACTGAAAGATAGACAACTTTGGTAAATGTGATGTTTGCAATATGTTTGTTGATTATCTAAATTCCAAGTCGAGAAACATATAAGTACATGACTTGATAGGGAGTCACATCCAATGGGAGTGACTTCACTATGGATTCATATCCCATCAATACAAGGCTCCCAGGCATTACATTTAATAAACAAAGAAAATAATTTAATTTTCCAAGGATAGTTAACTTGATCAGTTAGACACGACAAATATTAGTCAGTAGGTGATAATGAATTTAGAAATATCAGTTTTCGTAATTATATAAATAAATAAATTATATATATATATATATATATATATATATATATATATATATATATATAATATGTGTGTGTTACATTTTAATTTATTAATAATAATAACAACATAATATATTACACAAATATATCTATATTTCCAATAATACTATATCCGATTGAGCTAACACATTAACACATAGTGACTCCCAATAGAGTCCTTATTTGGATCTAGTTGTTGTTCCTCTTTTTATTTTCCCACATTTCCTTAATGATACAAAACAAGATGCGGGTGGGAGGGTATGTCACATGGTTGAATGACTTCTCTAGCATGGTATTCTTTGTGCGTTTTCTTATCATACTATATTTTCTTTGTGATGTGCTAGTCATTATATGTTTTGTCTAGATTGCTTTAAAAAATCTTTATTTCTTTGTTGACACATGATGATAAAGTAATCTAACATATTTTACAAATTCCTCTATTCAAATCTCTCTTATTCTATATGTCATTACATGTTGTGTTGTATATGTACTATTATTTGTAAATATGCCCTTTTATAGTCCACTTAGATGCTTACAACATGGTAGCACTGAGTCTTTTTGGTCTCCATGATGATGGCATGAAAACACTCTTCTTTGTACCTCTTATGTGATTTTCCTCAATTGTGTTCCACTTCTACTTCCTTGTGGGTATACTGACATTTCATATTTGACATAACCTTTTATGTATTATTGTATGGTCATACTAAGTGCAAAGCTAGTAGATCCCTCTTGTGCTTTTTCTTTTTTTCATTTATTTAATTATGTCAAAGTGCTCTCTCTTGTGGGAATTTCATAGTGGAAACATCTCTAGTGGATGCAATCACAAGTAACCTTTTTAGGTACTTTCAATCAAAATTACATGACCTTTTATTGAAAGTCCTCACTTTGGAACCCATAAAATGCATGAAATACTTTCAATGAAAAATATTTACTTTCGATTGAAAGTCCCCGAGTAGATCTATTTTTTAAAGGCCAAAAAATTTCTAAAGAAATCTTGGCTTGGGGACTCAATTAGAGAGCTCAAATGGAAAAATTAAGAAAAGCCCATTTGCATGACATAAGTGTTTAGAACAAGCTTTCTAATGATTATAGATTTGATGGTTTTTGAGTTTATTATCTAATTTTATTTGACATGAATTAAATGTAGCTTTACCACCAAAAATAAACCTTTGAATTAGATGTTCATGGAAAAATATTAAACAAGAGAATAAAACTTCTTAAAAATAACCAAAATATCCTTTAAAAAGTCTACTTTCTATCAAAAAATGAAAACTTCAAATTAAACAAATACACAAGTTACATGCTTTAAAAAAATGAATGTCAAAATCAGAGTTAGGTCAACTTTAAACATCAATAAAATATATAATAATGATAAAGACATCAAACAAACTCCATGATCTTAGTATAGATGTTAGAAAAATATCTATTTTAGAAAAAAAGTTATGCTTGTCAAAAATAATACTACTCTTTAAAAATTAGATTTTTAACAACATCCAATCTTTGTGGGATAATAAATAATTGAATCAAATAAATTTGAATATATATATATATATATACACAGAGAGAGAGAGAGAGAGAGAGAGAGAGAGAGAGAGAGAGAGAGAGAGAGAGAGAGAGAGAGAGAGAGAGAGAGAGAGAGAGTCTACACAAAAAATCCTACAAAACTCTAATTTACTTCATCTTCACATTTGTAACCATTTGATGGTAATATGCATCCAAAAGTGGAAGTTTTAAAAAAATCACAATGTAGTGTCCATTTTGGCATAGTGTAACCCACTGTTGTGGGTGTTGGAAATATTCAATATATGATAGGTTACTGAGAGGGGAGGGGTGAATCAGTAACTATAAATATTCTTTTGAATTAGTCACAAAACAATCTATGCTACTGTATACATTGATATTGAAAGTTAAAACATTCATCAAACAAAAGAACACAATATTTTGGTGACCTAGAAACCTTTCAAATAGAAAGTAAAACTGGGGTGGGGATGATACCCACAAAACTTCAATACTGCAGCATAAAGTTGGCTTGTTAAGGCTTGCATTGACCACTTTTGGTGATCTGCCCTGTTTGGAGCACAAAGGACTACTAGGTCCACCTTGTTAGAGGATTTACAAACATACAATGAAGTATGCACTCAGTTAAGAGATTTGTACAAAGACTGTTAAGTCTACCTATTTAGAGGATTTAGAAAATCGATTCACCTATTAAGATGAAGTAGTGGATCTACTTACAACTAATTGCTAATAAGATCCTTTATGCAGTTATCACCTTATGTGATAGATATAACTTTTCTACCTCTGTATTGAGCTTGTTATATTCCTTGAACTACTGTTGATAATCTTTCGCATATACTTCTCATTACTTCGCATTGCTTTCATGCATGTGATATATTACAATATATCTTACATATATACCTTTCAAATTTACAAATCTGCAAGGTTGGCCAAAACATAAGTGAATAAATACATTACAAAGTCAGCCAAATAGTAAATAACTCGGGTTCACTGAATTGACTCGGTGACCTTCTAATACATGACGTTCACTGCATTACTTAGCATCATCATGCACTCAGTAGAAGTGAAGGCTCGGTCCATACTAATCACTCAATATAGTTCTGAACTTGGTGACCACTGGCGACTTGGTAGATGTAGTTGTCACTCAGTAGATACTGAGTTTACCTTGCTTCACTTGGTAAACACTAATTCTTCCAATGCTTGGTAGACATTGTGAAGCTCGGTAGACATTGGTGATCTTCATATTGCTTGTATTCACTCGGTAGCCACTATCTTCTCGGTGTAAACTATTGAACTCTTCAAAGCTTGGTTAACACTGAAATGCTCGATGAGAGTAGAGAATTAAGTGTTGATCTTGGTAGCTATACTAATATGGATAAGTGTTGTCACTAATGGAAATACTAAATTAATGCCAACAATCTCCCCCTTTTGCATTAGTGACAAAACACTTATAAGCCAAAACATATGTGCATAAAGACTCACTAAGTTTTGGTTTTTCAAAATTGATCTTTGTAAAACTATTGCATATACATTTCTACATATATCTCCTTGATGACATATAATGTATATAAAAAGATACTTATGTACATAGCTATACACATATACATGCTGACTCTATTGAGTGCTATCTCCCCCTTTCACTTATACTGATATCTCTCCTTATATATAGAATTTCCTTTTTGTTTATACCGATATCTCTCCCCCTTTTTGACAGTAATGCCAAAGAGCTACATGTACTATTTATATAGTTACACCAAATTGAGAGAGAAATTCTTTATGTGCCTTAAGAATGAGGGTGAATGAAGTATCCCAATTCTTTTGCAAAATTTTGCAGGTGGAGAGAGCAAGTTGAACTTCAGCTAATAATTTGATCATGTGATCAACCATTGAGAAGTTTTGATCCTGAACTAATGTCTTGCAATGAGAAATATGTTTATGCATTGTATCCATTATTGGCAAGATCATGTTTTGAATATCAATCAATGTTGCTCTTATTCTTGCTTCTCTTAGAAGTTATGCCTGCACTTCTGCTAGATATTTCACCTTTGTGTGATGAGAGGAGCTAGAAGAGGGGTCAGCCTACAACTTTGATGCACTATATTTCATGTCAGCATCAATCTTATTTAGCTTCTCCTTTATTTCATTGGTAAAACTAGACATATCACAAATTTTTGCAAAAAGTGATGCTAAATTATTAAAGAAATTTTCAAAATTGCCCAAAAATGTGGACAATTCCACTTGTTTGATTGCAATCTGCAGAGCAATATGCTCTAGCACCTTGGTATCAAACTACCTTTCAGCCTTTTCAATTAGCTTCTCTTGTCCAGAGGAGTCCTCATTATAATTTTGTGTAGCCTCTTCTAACTGAATCAAAATATGTTGAGTGGAATCCACATCAATACCTATAGCATCTATAATTATATTCTTGGCATTTTCAACTATTCTATACTCCTTATCCCTTTTTGACCTTAGCTACTTCTACGTAGCTTTCTTCTCTATGAGTTGACTGGCTAACCTCATTTCTTCAATAGTAGTAGTCTCATGGTCAATCTTAGGTATTATTATCTCTGTGTCTAAGTCAATGTCTTCTTCAATTTCCTTTCCAATGATCATAAGTTTCAATGGTTGCCTTGGTTTTACTTTAGTGATGACTGGTTTGACCTTTGGAATAGACACAATAGTAGAGATAGAAGGGCTAGCAGTGATAAATGGAATAGGGCTTAAGGATTGAATGCCAAAAGAAGTACTAACTGGACTAAAAATTGAAACACTTCCCAAAAATGGTGCCACACTCAGTAGAATACTCATAGAAGTGTCTGAACTAATTGGAATCGAAGTAGATGCAGACAATGCAAATGAAAACAAAACTGTAGAGCTTACTGGAATTGATTAAGACAAAATTTTAGAACTTACTGATGCACAAACTAAAGATGCAGATATAGAGGGAGTTAACTTGGTAGCTAAAGAGGTAACACTCAGCTCTATAGATGAAGTGCTTGATACTTGGACCTGGGAGGTGACTAGTGAAGGTTGAGCAATTGATGCTGTTGTGCTCACAATTTCACTAGTAGAAGCTATCTCCACAGATGTGACAATATGTGGTGGAGTGTGAGGAAGAGATGCAATAGCTTCTATTGCAATTTTGACTACATCATCTTCATCCTTTTCTTCCTCTTTTGCTTCTTCCTCTTCTCCTTCATCCATTTCTTCTACTTCTTCTCCTCTTCTTCCTTCTCTTCTTCTTCCTTCTCCTCCATTAGAGAATGTAATTCACCTTAATAACTGTGATGGAAGGAGTGTTCTCAACATCATCATTATCATCATCATCACTATCATCATCTTTAATTATAACAATTTCTTCTGATGGCTTGTTGAGATGATATACATCTCTCTAGACATCTGAGGCATGCTTAACTACTGATTCTATGTTATTCATTAATATAAAGCATGAGTTAAGCTTTAGAATCATTCTGTCTTCATACTGTTTCATCACCTTCTTTACTTCAGCATTAGTCACATTAGGTACTAACTATTTCAGTTGTTGTTCAAAGATGTCTTTAACAGTTTGCACTGTGTTCTCCCATCTGACTTGAGTTTTGGCAAAAAGATCTGCATAGATTTGAGGTTGCATCTAAGCAGGGGAGTATTTCCAAATACCCATCTTCTCCATGACTAAGTCCTCAATCTCTTTCTACTTAGCTGGAGTCTGAGTCTAATACTTGAGAACTTTAAAGTTACATATTCTTGCTCCAACTCTTAGCTATTTCATCCTTTCCTCAAATGTAGGTGGAGAGAAAATGAATACTGGTTCACTTTTACCTTTCCTACCTCTCCTAGAGAACACTGCAGTAGGTTTCTTCTAAGGTTTAGAGATAATCACTCTACCTTTCTTCCTTGCTGGTTCCTCTTTCTCTAATTCTTCTTCTTCACCTTCATCATATTCCTATTCTTCATCCTCACCCTTGCCCTTAGTAAGCGTTAGAGGACCTTCAACTTTCTTCAATTTTGCAATCCTCTTCTTGCCTCTATTGATAGCTTGAGTAATATTGATACTGAGTTCTATCCTCTTCTTGGCTTCCTCATAAGTGCCAAATGCAGGAAGATTTGGATTGGCTAGCTCATTTACTAAAGCCTCAATGATGTCTCTCACTTCATCAATGTTAATTTCATAAGGCAATGGTTTTACCCATGCCACTCTTGATATGATTGCTTGAATGTACACTCTGTCATAGTCCACCATGAAGCATATGTCATCCTTGTAGTCTTCCACAAGCTAGGGTGGGATTCAAAATCTATTATTTATTTTCTCTTTGAATGCCTCAAAGTAATTATCCAACACCCTTTCAAAATTTTCACCCCTTTCTTCAGTAAATTCATTTATCTGATAGAGAATAGGGGTGTCTTTTCTCCATACAACTGTGCCCTTAGATGGAAATAATTTTTGAACATAAAAGAATAAATAGGTAAGAAATGAACTAAACTTGAAGGAATTTTTCTTGGAAGTCTTCACACTTTCACTATTTTTTTTCAATTGCTTTAGTAGTACATCTGACGAATCAAATTCAAGGTTCTTCTTTATAACCTTGTATCCTAGGTCAATTGCCTCACAAGGAACATTGTTTGACCAACTTGAGTTGTAGATTTTATATGCAATGATATGGATGCTAAACCTAAGCTCTATGTCAATGACATTATTTAGTTTCAAACCTCTACAATCCCATTTGGCTAGGGTTTTCTTCTACAGTTCCTCCTGACCTAAGGTTTTGGTTGATTTGGCCTTGCTTAGTATTGGCAGACCCATAATCTTCTGTATCATCTTCTTTGTAATTAGAATGGGTTGTTCCAACCATAATTGGCCATTGTGAAATTGACTCAATATGTATCTTATCCACTTCACTTGGAAATTTCAAGGCATGTGAGGGATATGAGTTAATCCTTTAACTTCCAAATGTTTATGCTCAGGTTTCAAAACTCCGTCAACACACATTTTAGCTAGGGCAGTATCCATTTCTAGTGTTCCTAATTCTTGAACAAAACATTTAAAGTGAGTTAGTATGTTGTTAATTAGGAGTACCTTTGGTGGGATTTGTGACTGAGCTCCATATATATCAAGTGACTCAGCAATGACCAGAATGATTTTGAAGTTTGGTGCTTTCCATTCGACACCCTTAACTAGCATTTTAGAACCCTTCTTTGGTTTAGTGCTGCTTCCACTAATAGATGCCATCACTGCTCGATAGATGATGAAATTCATGAAGAACTTGCTACTAAATTTCTTGAAAACACTATAATGCTCTTCCAAATTGTTTTTCTCTTTGAATGTTGTGGATGCGATAAAAAATGAAGTCAAAATTGCCCCTTTTGTTGAGAAATTTTCATAAATGCTCAGTACCATTATGAAATAGTGCATGAAAGACTATCATCCACTGACCTAACTCAACAAGAGTATCAAATCAGTGAACAAGCCAAATTTTATTTACTCCCAACCTAACTCAGTGAGGTCTATAACCAACTTACCTTAGTGGAGTCTGATTTAGCTTAGCGAAGGATAACCTTTCTATGATTCCTAGTGTATCTAGAATACTGTTTGGATCATTTGCATTCCTCATATTTCTTGGAACTGCTTATGATTTTCTTGCTGAGTACAGCTCCAACTCATTCTTAAGAATTTAGTTTGAGGGGATGGAGTCACCCACTTCTTGAGTGACTTCACTACCATGATTCGAGCTTGTATCCTCAGTAGATTTAAGAATCCATTGCTGCCTCATTTGTTTCCTTATATTATTATCCCTTTCTTTCTTTTCATCTTCAAATTTGCCTATATTCATGCAATTTTTAGCTATATGATCGAGTTCAGTGCATGTGTAACACTTGATAGTAGTATCTTTCTTTCTTAGGTGATACCTTGCACAATTTATGCTAGTATGTCCATATTCTCTGCAATAATGACATCTACACCAGGTATTGTAGTCCCATCCAAATATTGCCTTTACTAATTGTTCAGCTAGATTGAATGATTTGGATCTACATTGAGATGCCCTGTAACCATGCTTTTTGCATTTGTGACATTTACCTTCAAATTTTGGTTTCTCCTTGCATTTATTGGCTTTGTGACCATGCTTATTGTAGTTATAGTACTTTCCATTGAATTTTTCTTTTCCATTACTCCAGTATTTGTTTTATGTATGACCAATTTTCCCACAATGATTGCATGAGGGTTTTAGATTCCTTTTTGAACCTTGCTTGGAAGACTCACCTTGTTCTTCATTGTATCCTAGTCCTACTTTACCCTTTTGACTATGAAGATTATGCTCATTTTGTTGATTCAATTCATTCATTTCTTCTTGTGATTTCAACATTCTCTCATTGATTTGTTTTTCAACATTTAGGTCATTCTTCAATTTTTCAACGATTTTCTTTTCACATCTTAGTTCTCTCATTATTCTTTCATTAATTTCCCTTTCATAATTTAGGTCACTTCTTATTCTTTCATTCTGTGTTTTGAGAATCCTAATTTCTTCATTTGCTCCAATGATTTGATCAATGAGGTCTTCATGTTAATTGGATTGATTCTGTTCTTCATTGTTCCTTGCCTCCAAGTCTTCATTTTCCTTATTCCTTTGTTCCTAAATTTCACATAGCCTAATTGATTGGATTTCTTGTTCTCTTTTAAGTTTCCTTACTTCTCCTTTTAGAGAGCCATTCTTTGCTAGGAGCTCTTTGATTGCTTCATTAGCTTCATCTGAGCTGCTTGATGGGAAAAAGTCTTCAATCTTTTCTTCAACATACTAATGATCATCCATTTGTTTTGCAAGTTCCTTCCTTCTTTTCAGGGATTGGGAAAGGTGCTCCTTTGCTTCTTTGAGTTGAGCTATGGCCATCTCCAAATCTAGCTTTTCATTTTTAATTGCCTTATCAAGTTTGAATAGCTTCATTTATCCTTAGATCTTTGCTCAAGCTGTCAAACTTTTGTCTTGAGAATCACAATGCTATGATACCAATTGTTGGAAATATTCAATATATGATAGGTTACTGAGAGGGGAGGGGTGATTCAGTAACTATAAATATTCTTTTGAATTAGTCACAAACCAATCTATGCTATTGTATGCATTGATACTGAAAGTTAAAACATTCATCACACAAAAGAACACAATATTTTGGTGACCCAAAAACCTTTCAAATAGAAAGTAAAATTGGGGTGGAAAAGATACCCACAAAACTTCAATACTATAGCATAAAGTTGGCCTGTTAAGGCTAACGTCGACCACTTCTAGTGATCTACCCTATTAGGAGCACAAAGGACTGCTAGGTCCACCTTGTTAGAGGATTTACAAACATACAATGAAGTATGCACTCAGTTAAGAGATTTGTACAAAGACTGTTAAGTCTACCTTGTTAGAGGATTTAGAAAACTGATTCACCTATTAAGATGAAGTAGTGGATTTGCTAACAACTGATTGCTGATAAGATCCTTTATGCACTTATCACCTTATATGATAGATATAAATTTTCTGCCTCTGTATTGACCTTGATGTATTCCTTGAACTACTACTGATAATCTTTCACATATACTTCTCATTACTTCGCATTACTTTCATGCATGTGATATCTTACAATACATATTACATATATACCTTTCAAATTTACAAATCTACAAGGTTGGCCAAAACATAAGTGAACAAATACATTACAAATTTGACCCAATAGTAAATAACTCGGGTTCACTGAACTAACTTCGTGACCTTCTGATACTTGGTGTTCACTACATTACTTGACATCATCATGCACTTGGTAGAAGTGAAGGCTTGGTCCATACTAATCACTCGATGTAGTTCTAAACTCAGTGACCACTAGGGACTCATTAGATGTAATTGTCACTCAGTAGATACTGAGTTTACCTTGCTTCACTTGATAAACACTAATTCTTCCAATGCTTGGTTTACACAGAATCTACATGACACAAAATTATTGCTCGATAGACATTGTGAAGCTCAGTAGACACTGTTGATCTTCATATTGCCTGTATTTTCTTGGTAGCCACTATTTTCTCAATGTAAACTGCTGAACTCTTCAAAGATTGGTTAACATTGGAATGCTCAGTGAGAGTAGAGAATTAAGTGCTGAGCTCGATAGCTATACTAATATGGATAAGTGTTGTCACTAATGGCAATACTAACTTAATGCCAATAGTGGGTCCACTCATTATGAATGTATGTTTCCATTTAAGTTATTGCTCCCATTGATGAATTTTTAATTAATTTAATGTGGGGGTATACACTCCACTCACTTGTGCTCTCTCTCTCTCTCTCTCTCTCTCTCTCTCTCTCTCTCTCTCTCGCATCTTTTTGGATCCTTCCTTGGGTTACCAAACTTCCTAGGAATCCTAATCCTTTTAAATTTTTGATCCTTCTTTGGATTATCAAATAGTCTGGGGGGCCTAAACTTTTCTTTTTTACCCATTCTTGGATTACCAAATAATCTAGGAAGCTTGATCTTGGCTCTTACACTTTTTCTAATCCCATAAGGACACACACATCCTTATACCTAGATCAATTTTGTATATTTCCCCTTTTGGGTCATAGGGTCCTTTAAGGATGAATCTTTTATGGATTTACTGTCATGTCACACACAATTGATAGGCCATTCATCACCAACTTTTATTACAACATGCCTTTTTCATGTGGCTCATAATAAGAAACAAAAACGTCAATAGATGAGATGACCACACTTTCTCCTTGTCTTTCTTCTTCTCTTATCAATGATATATATCTTGTTATGATTTTGGAAATGATAAAGACTCAAGTCTATTGGGGTCTTAGTAGTTTATGTTCCTCCTTACTCATGATGAGTTTAGTTCCTTCTTTTGATCTACTTTACCACAAGTATGAGGTAGGTTTATATTCTTGCTAAAGTAGGGGCTAAATGTACCATTTTAAAATGGAAGCACACATCATTTCAGACCTTTTAGCTCCCATCCTTTAGAAAATTTATGGTCCATGGATACATTTGTACTCCATAACTCTTTGTCTCGCTATTTTCCCAATTCTTTATACACCATCCCTTAGATCCCAAGATTCACTCTCCTCAGAATAATCCTAGTCTAAGAAAAGTAGGTTGACCTACACCCCAACCTTTTTTGGTCTTAGGGCCATTTTACAAGGGTATTTAAATTAATAATGTGGCATCCCAATCAGCTTGCTTTGGTTTTTATCCCAAAAACTAGTATATAAGAGATCTTGGGAACTTAGCTTTCATAAAAATGACTACCATACAAATATTAAGGACATAAATTAAGCATACTCAAGGCATAAATAAGGTTTTAAAATAATTCTTAAGTATTTTTTCAATATTTTAGGATTCATTGTGAGCATTTCCTCTTCAAGATCCAACATGTTGTTGGTCATCAAGAGAGGATATCTACAATGTGACCTTCTTCCTTTGTGCACATATAAATCCATGACTCCATGATTTGGTATTGATTATATCTTATTTCATTTGTTGAGATTCCTCAAATGCAATTTTCTTACTTCTCTACATGATTTTAAATACTTGTCTCTTTTAGGGTTAATTCCTAAATGAGGTCTTTATTAGGAAAGCCCCTCCACCCAAAAAAATTCTATTTTTTCTTAAGTGAAAGAACATGTTATTGGAATTGCAAATTCAGAATAAAAAATATACTATCAAGATATTTTTGAAGATCGGAGGTTCATTGGTCTTCTAACTTCTTGGAACACATCAACTTGGTGGAACATATACTAGTATAGATTAACCAGGTCAACTTGTACCTAGAGATCTATACCTTTATGAAGTTTTTAGGCTTTTTGTCCCAATTCTAGTTCTACTCTTACTTTTTTCCTTGCAAATTCTAGTCTTTCATTTTATGAGTAGAAAGGTCTCCTCCACTTCTCCTCTTTGAGGTTAGTCACTTCTCTCTCTTCCCCTTGTATATCAAATCTGATTTCTTACAATTTTGGTAGGGTTGTGTATGTTTTTCTTGCTAGGAATAAGGTGTTTCAACCTTGGATAATATCTATTCTTATTATTTATTTTGTAAATGTATTTTTTTGCAAATAATGTAATTAAGTGTGAGTGTACATGTCTAGTTGGCATGTTGATGTGTCACTCCACTTGCATGTGTTGACATCTTGAATAGTGTGTATGGAGATCATGACTGAAATGGTTATGACAAATGCTTATGATGCTTAAGAGCTATCTTTGGAAGATATAATGATGGGTGAAGATGTGAAGACATGTGGAAATTGATCACTGAGTATTGTGTACTCGAGTCTCCATCTAGTGCATGGGGTTTGAGGCATCACCCCAAAAAAAAATTGGGTTCCTATTTTTCCAAAGTAATACAGTTCTTCTTTGGAAGTTTCCCTAAAATGGAAAGTGCATGATATAAGCAACTTTAGGGTTGCAGATAGGTGAGAGTGACAGTGTATTATTGGTAGTGTTTTGTTGTGAGTAGATTTGTCTTCTGTATCCTTAAAGAACTTGCATTACAAGTATGTTTTAACCTTTGTGTTAAAGATAATACATTATGTAGGTTTTGGAGGGGTGGGGTTGTTTTACCGAAAAAGTTTTTCCCCACCAGCATATCTTTGTGTTTGTGTTTTCTTTCTCTATCTATTTTTTTTATTCATGGTTGACTACAATTTTATTGTTTACATAATATCAAATCTAAAAGTGTAAGGATTTAAATACAATTTGCACAATGCTTTCCTTAAGGGATTAGTGTAGGAAGTTGTTTCCATAGCTGAGTTTCCTTACATTTCTCTCATTTGAATCAATTAACCCTAGGAAAGTTAATCAATCTAGCACTTAATCAATCAATTAAATCTAATCACATTGCACATCTAAAGGTTAATGAGCATTTCATGATAAAGGACTTGCTTGTGTATTTTCTTATTGTAATTTGGGTTTATTATTGGCATCCCTTCACCTCAGTTGGGTTGTGCTAATCTAACTTGGGTTTATATTGATAGCTATGTTTGGAAGCCCCTCTTTCTCTTATATTGAATGGCTTAGGGTGAATATGTTTAACTAATGAACTCATCTCATCTAGTTTATACAATAAATTCATTGCTTCCATTTCCCCCTAAAGAGTCTTACTTTTACACATTTTATCACTTAAAGTTTAGTTCCTAAGTGGGGGGTTGATCAATGTAATCCCATGCCCCCCTCCCAATATATTTTTAAAAAAAAATCCATATTTCCACATTTCTTGTGTGTAGGACCATATTTGTAAGTTTTTAGAGAGACAAATTTAGATTATAGATCTAGGGTTTCTAGTTTATGTCAGAGTTTTGGATTTGTAGGTTTTCAAAAAATATAGGTTAAAGGAAGACCTCAAACCCTACTAGGTCATCCTTTATGTAGAGTGTCTATACTTTTAAAATCTATAGATCTTAGTCTTTTGGTTCTAGATCCCACTTTGTTCTCGATTTTGTAACTCTAACAACCAATTTTTAGATCTAAAATGATATCCTCTACTATCCCTCAAGGTGAATTTGATTATTCACTTGTCACATCATAGAACTTTCTTTAATGTGAGCAAGTGCACCAAGATGGTGTGCAAAAAAGTGGTCACTCACCTGAAAAAATAACAAAACACCCCTAACATGATTGTCTTACTTTATATTTAAATAACCCAATTAGGCTTAGGTTTGGTTAATGAATAAGCCAAGGAAAAGTATATTTTATAGAATTACATAACAAGATTGGGGCTTGGGATCTTCATTTATCTGAATTTTTCTCTTTTTTCACATTTTTATTCTTCAAAATAAGTTTGTCAACTTCTTCATCATCAAGTTTACGCATCACCAAGTGGGTATATTTAAAATTACCACCATAATGTTACATGTATTTTAAAATTTCTAACAATATAAATCAGGGGTGTGGCTAAGGTAGAGTAGGCTAGCTCCTTGACAAAGATGAGATCATGAAAAATATGGTCTTAGCACACACTACTTAATTTTGATTCTTTTTATTATAAAGAATGATGTTTTACTTCTAACTTAATATCTATGGATGAATATTGATATCTAGAATAATTTCTTTTCTTGGTTATTATCATAAAGTGTCTGAATTTATATTTGAAAAAGGTTGGATGATTTGAATGAAATACTTTTCTCTATACTATATGAATAAAATTTCTAAATAATTGATAACATTAATAGTCCATAGATTTAAAAGAAACCCATTATTTTATTGAGTTGTAAAACCTCAAATTTGTAAGTGCATGCAATTACAAATTTTATATTCTATGATAGTAATCAATCAGTAGGATATATAAACAAAGAAGATATTTTTACATTGATATCAACCCCCAATTTTAGGATATACAAAGAGTGGTTATTTAAAATAGGAAGTTAAAATTATCAAAACTAAAACCTTGTAGGTGTATTTGATGGTATGAGAGACTCTTGGCAGTCGATATGAAAATAATTATATATTTTTTAATCTCATAAGTGTCACTTTTTAGAGGGAGAGAAGAAAAGGAAAACAAAGAAAATGAAGCTAGAGTATGAGATTAATTTGTTGAATGCTAGAAGGTTTAAATCACCTTCAAACTACACAATTGTATTATCAAGGTTTTTGTCTTCTTCTTTTTTTGTTAACTAAATGATATTTATGGAGCATTGAAATAGAAAACATTTTTTTATTAGCTATTTTAGTGACACGTGTAGATAATAAATCCTTGATCATAAAAAACTTGGATGATTCTCTCTTTTAGATTCTTAAATTTTTGGTTTCGACGCCTTTTATACCACCACCCTTAGACGTCACACATTAAGGAAAATATTAATCTTGGAAAAAGTAAGTCAACTTTGGTTGTTTTAGACTTTTAGCTTAGGAATGAAACCTTAGTGTGTGATGTGTAAATCATCCCCTTTTACCTACCTACCATGATAAATGCTTTACTTTCTTTGAAACAATGACATCTCCATAGGAAAATATTGAGGAGTATTTCTATATCATTATTTTAATTATAAACTAGTTTGATGTTTTATTTGTTTAATGATACAAAATTTCTTCTTTGATTGATTTCTTGGTTTTGTCATGTGCTCTTCACCACTCCATTTTCTAAGGGCTCTTCACCTCCATTGCCATCCTCTACAATTTCTTCCATGCTCCTCACATAATTTTTCATGCATATACTGAGCTCATTTTCACCACCATAAGAGACATGTAAGGAAACAAGCATTCAGAGAATGCAAGGTGAACAATCTATGTTGAAACTAACATTTTTGAAGGATGATAAAGGTGGGAGTTGAGCAATACAGAAAATGAGATTAACAACAAATGATTGAAAAATGTATTAGAATTGCCATTGATTATGAGTAAATTATAAAAATTCAACCTGTGCAATTTACTTCAATACATGTTATAGATGAGAAATAACAAAAATATTTTTTTTACAAACCCTAACTACTACTCTTGGTGTAAACACATTCATGGGGAATTACAATAGATTAGCAAACCCTAGCCTTGTGTTTTTTCGTCTTTGATCATTATTATCCCTAGCTATTGTTGAGCAAAGTAAAAGCAAGATATTGGAAGAGAGGAGAGGAGAGGAGAAGGGCGAAGATGTATCAACCATGAGATATGCATGTGTATAGATTGGATCTAAGGTTTTTGACTCATGGATTTGTTGAATGCAATGTGATGTGTGTTTATGATCCTTGTATAGTAAGCTTAAAAGTGGTGTGTTGAGGGAGGTGATAACAACTTAATTTGGTGGAAGAGAGTTTTATATGACCAAAGATTTTTTTTTTTTAAAGTCTTTGTCTTTTCATTGTGGGAATTCATGAATATTTTCTATTCAAATTTCAATTTCAACTTAAATTTCAATTTTAGTTTTGTAGAACCTAATGGAAAAAATATCCTCCCTAGTCAAATCCTAGGTGAATCAAAAGAATCTAGAATAATGAATCCATAATCTAATAAATTTTGGATTTGAAACCAATACTAGAATTGCAAATTCCAACAACCAAATGAGCCCTTAGAAAGAGACATTTGAAATAAAAATTCTAAATCTCATATTGTTTTATCTATGTTGAACTGTCTGCAATATTGGAACAAGATCTTTGCTTATTTTTCTTGTTTATTCTTATTTAAATTAGAATAGAATTTGATTTGTGCTTCATATTGGATTGAAGTAATAAACATGTTTTACCACAAAAAAAATCTTTTATATGTGATCAAATAAAAACAAATCATATTTATCTTATATTTATTATTTTTGTCTATTTAAAAGAAACACCTATTTGCATGCACCTTGACTTGTGAATTTGGGAAGAAACACACTATTTTTGTACTCTTAATTTAGTTTCTTCTAGCTTCAAATTTGTATTTTTTAAATCTTATTGTGTACACCATACTTATTGTATTTTATGAAGTCTCATATTTTAATTTCTTTGTCAATGGTTTTTTTGGCATATATTTCCTGAAACACTTTGGTGGTTGTATCTTTCCCTTTTCCATTTCCGTGATTACTTCAACTTTAAAAGTTGTCATTTATTTGATTAGTCAAAAGCTTAAGTTGCTTCCCCAATTAAGCTAAAGAAAAATGAGGTGTGTTTTGAACCCACAATAATATCTGGTTAGCGCCCATAGTAGATTGAACAATCAAGTACACACATGTGTGGCTAAGGGACATTCTTCTTTGTTAATACAATAAGGAAATGAGTCTTAATTGTTGTATGTGATTATTGGTGGTAAGAGAAAAAATTTGGGTCTCAAATTCGTAGAAGTTCATGGATCAAAATGACCCTTTCTAGAAATTGGTATCAATTTTTTTAAAAATTGGGCACCTATTTAAGCTCAGGCAACTAATCCATTTTCAAAAATTGGGAATCAAGTTTTTCAAATTGGGTGCCTATTTTGTGGAACTTCAGAATCAAAATGGACACTGATTTTGAGGACCTACTAAAGAAAAAAGGGCGCCTATTTTTAAAAAAAAACTATTTATTCCATTTTTAAGTCATTTTCCCTCATTTATTTTGAGCAAGGATGGGATCACAAATTGGAGAGGATGAGAGCCCATGTTTGATAGCCCTACCGAGCCCCCAACTTATTTTTTACAACATACTAGGTATGTTTACTTTTTTTTAAAATTTTTTTTTTTAAAAAATTAGGTAAAAAAAAGATTTATTTAATTTTTTTGTTTTCTGTTAATTACTTTTATTATAAGTATTTATAATTTCCTTTCATTTACTTCAAAAAATGTTTTTTCTTTAGAAATCATTAATTATTAGTATATAAAACTCAAAGTAGAAAAAGTATTAACAAAAACGTAAATTATAGGTACAAAAAAAAAAAATTTAACATTAGGTAAAATATAGGTACAATACAAAAATGTAAATTGTAGGTAGAAAAAAAACATTAACATTAGCTAAAACAATTATAAAAATAAAATTCTCATTACGTAAAAAAACCTAAATTGGAAATCTTGAACTTAGAAAAGATATAAAGATAAAAATTATCGTTCTTCACCTCCATCCTCTCTCCTCTTGTCCTTTCACCCTCTATCCTCCCTTTCTCTTTCATTTCATCCCCTTTCATCATTTTCTCCTTCTTTGTCCTCTCTTTCTCTCTTCTCCCTTCATCTTTCTCTCTCCTCCCTTCCTCTTTCTCTCTCCTCCCTTCTCTCCTTCCTTCCTCTTCTCTCTCTCCTCTCTCCTCTTCCTCTTTTATCACTTTTCCTCTCTCTCTCTCTCTCTCTCTCTCTCTCTCTCTCTCTCTCTCTCTCTCTCCCCACTCTTCCTCTCTCCTTTATTCCTCTCCCCTCCCATTTTTGATAGTTAGATGTTCATTTAATGTTTTTGAGCTTTTCATTTAAATTAATGTTTTAGGTGTATTTAATTTATGTCACATAATTATAGTTAAAGTGATGGATGATTAGATGTGTTAAATGTACTTAGATTGTTTAAAGATGTATTTATATTGATGTTTTAGATTTATTTTAACTAAATAGTAATTATAAATTTTTATGTAATTAACTATATAGTAATTAGAAATTTTAAAATGTATACATGAAAACCTAACCTATCAAGAGCACACATAAACAAGCAAACATTAGTAGCATGTGCATATCAAAGATTCAAATAAGATTGAAAAACTACTAATTCTACTTAAGTTTTAAAACTATGCAACCAAAATGCTAGAGTCTTCATGCAACCTCAAAATAACTCAACAAGGGCGCCCATAAGAGACCTTGTTGGTGTGTTCTAGATTGTGGGATGTGAATGTGCTCTCCCAAGCACAACTATTGGTTGAAACCCAATGTAAATGAATATGAAACCATGCTAAGAGGAATGAAAAACACTTCAAGCAATGGCTATGGAAGCAACCATGCCTGAAAGCATTCAAAGAATGTGAAGATGGATGCAAGTAATCAAACTAAAAATGCAAATCTAGAATGAGAATGCAATATTTAAGACTAGAATGCAAAACAAATACCAAAGATTAGCTGTAAGCATAAAAATTTCTAAAAGCTCTAAAACTAAACTACCATGATAACAATGCAATAGAGGAGATTATAAATGCTTGAGATAAGGTTTCTAATTATAGGTTTGAGAGAGGCCTTAGGGAGGTGGCATTTATGTGGCACCCACATAGGTGCCACAAGGGAGACACATGGGCTAAGGGGACAAGTCATGCAAAGGTCAACATAAGCCTTTTTAGTGAAAGTGATGGCTCAAGGTTTGCTCACACATGTTTGAGAAACCTTGGAGAAAGGAAAGGGGGACAAGTGTGTAAGAGTGTAATACTTTTTGGATAAAATAATAAAATGGAATATTTATTGGATTTTGAGTTTCTCACATGTGTGAGAAAACACTTAGGGGCTAAAAGGTGCTTAGGGAGGTGATTATGATTAGTTAAGTGAGATTAATTAATGGGTAGGCTTAGAAGGATGAGAGTGATGGGTGTAGACTAGGTTTTAGGATGGGATTAGGATTAAATTAAATAGGATTTAACTTAATCATAGGATTAAAGAATATAATAAAGTGGAGGGAATTAAATAAATTGAGATTTATTTAAAAGGGGATTTTATGGAGCACTATGCATTAAAAAAATTTAACACATTAGAGGGGATGCATTTAAATTAAATTTAAATACATTAGGGAAGTGAACTTATTTATTTAAATAAGTAGAGGAACATAACAAATATAATTAATTAATTAATTATAGCATCAAGGAGATATTAAATCAATTAATATAGTGTTTAGTACAATTTTAAATGTCTACAAATGGTTTTAAAGATGTAATTACATTTATGTTTTAGGTTTTTTAATTAAATAGTAATTATGAATTTTTATGTGTGTGTACACATATACAACATTAAAAAAATTAATTACATCTTTAAAACCATCTAAACATGCAATACATCTTTAACTACAAATATATCAAAAAGAGTAAGAGAGAGGTTAAAGTTATGGAATAACTTATCGTTAAGGTTATAGTTTGTAAAAATATTTTAAGGATTAAGAAAAATACATTTTTCGAGTTAAGGCTTAAGGATTAGGGTTATGGTTGAGGTTTAAAAATAACATTTTAGGGTATGGATATAAAACTTGGTTAGGATTAATGTTAATGTATGGGTTTATAAGTGAACTCATATATTTAAAACAAGTGAATTGATATATTTAAAACAATACCAAGGACACAAATACAAGTGAAATCATTTTTAAATGTTTGCAACAATATTGGATTCAAATACAAAAATTGGATAACATCGTAATTCCTACCCCTACTTGACTTTTCTGTTGTAGTACCAAATTCTTTTAGGTCAATTTTTTGATTATGTTTTATGATTATCGGTGCTCGGTTATCGGATCTGATCAAATGTTAATTTCATACTCATTTTTATAGTGTTGAGTTACTTTAGTAATAGTTATTTCATGTATGCATGATTATACTTTGATGATGATTGTATATAGTGATTCCAATTATTTCATGATGTTAGTTAGATAAACTATTTTTATGCAATTTCTATGGATACTTACCCCATACTTGCATGTGTATGGTGTGCGCGTATGTTTCCTTTATGTTTGATGTTTCTGATGTAGTTGAGGAAGGGAGTCGTAGTCACCTACTAGTCGAGATCTACATGATCTACCACTTCCTACCATTGCCAATTTAGTTTAGAATTGATGTGTTTGTACATGCATGGATTTTATGTAGATTGTAGGTACTGGGTATTGACTTCCCTGAATTGCCAGGGTGAGAGTACCCTATCGCAGTATTTCAATGGTATAAGTGGGGAGATAATTCTTGAGTCTAAATCCTAGACCCTAAGCCAATTGTCTTAAAAAGTAGGACAAGTATTTGAGTTAGTTTATCCTTCCAAATTCGTCAAGTGACGTGAATTCATGATTTTAACCTTGGAGTTTGATTATATTCTTTGTCTTTAGTTAGGTTGTCATATTTGGCTTTGCGGGTCTGTGATGATTCTCTATTATAATTAAATTAAATTAAAAGATAATTTAATGGAAATTTAATAAATAAAATTCAATATTTAATTATATTTAATTAATTGAGAAATTAATTAAATTAATTAATTAAATCTAAAGATTTTATTAAAGTTCTAACTCAGGCTTATTTATATTTATTTTATTTAATAATAATTATTTAGGAGCTTTATTTTTAAATAATAAAATCTAAATATTATCAATAGTACAATTAATACATATATTATTAAAAATGTCTCATGAATTAATTAAATAAAAGAATGAAATTTAAAGATAAAGTTATGGTTCTAATTGTGGCATAGTTATACTTATTTAATTTAATGATAATTATTTAGGAGTTTTATTTTAATAATATTATTAGTAAAATTAATAAATATATTATTAAAATGTCTCATAATTAACTAGAGAGAGAAAATATAAATTTAATAAAGTTTATTTTAATAAAATTGTATAAAGCTTATGCATAAAATTATTAAATTAAAGAGACAAAGGAATTATTTAATTAAAATATTTTGTAATTAAATATCTAACAGAGTTGTGCATGAAAAGGTAAAAGATAATAAAATATTAAAAGAAAATTGATCAACAAGTTCTGTCTCATGATTGTACAATCAGAGCCCCAAATTTAGGGGAGAACTCTTTATCATATATCTAGAGCTCATTTTGTAGGGATCAGGTTTTGGAGGAAAAAAATTTCAAGAGAAAGGGTTTAAGAAAAAAGGGGTTGTTTGTGTGCTCCATGTGATTTTTGTTTTAACATCGAATCTAGGTAGGATCTCGTGGTTTATTTGTACAATGGTTTTCCGTCCTTCAAATTTTTGACTTCCCCATGTTTGTTGTGTTTCTATTTTCAAAATTCTTCTGTGTTGAAACCCTTGTTTGCATATTTATTGTTCTTCATTTTTAGAAACTTCTGTAAGAAATTTAATGATTGAAAACCTTGTGTGTGGATTGGGTTGTTCATCATTCTCAGGTAACATCTGTATAGAAATTGAAAATTAGAAAAGCCTCATGTTAAGATTTATTGTTCTCTCTTCTTGAACACATCTATGAAAGAGTTAAATTGAAACCCTTATTGTTAAATTGAGATTTTGTATATGGATTTGTTAAATTGGGTTTTGGGTTTTGAAAAAAAAAACAAATTTTGTTTTACAAAATTTAACTAGTTGGTTCAAATTTTTATATAAGATATGTATTGGAAAATTTATCAAAAATATATATATAAAATAATATAATTACTTAGTAATTAATGATTACTATGTAATTATATTATTAAATATATTAAAAAATTTATTGTGGGAGGCTTTTGTTTTATGTTTCTCAAAAATTTCTTTAAAAAATAAATAAATATATTTTTAGTGGGAGGCGGGGGCCACCACCCCCCCACTCACCTTTCTCCTCCCCGTGTTTTACTTTCAACATCGACAAAAATGAGGTTGCCAATGGCAGGCCTACTGTCGATGCAATAGGTACTATTGACGATGGCAACAGGGCTGCCGTGATGGTACCTCCTAACCGACAGGCTTAAAATGTAAGTTTAGGGAGTTTTGTTCTAAATAGTTTTTAAAATTTTGATTAATATATATTTTAATTAATATTAATTTTATTCAATATATAAAATATTGATAAATTTTAATATATTAAATATTAATAAATTTTAAATTATTAAATGTTAGTTAATAATAAATATATTATTAGTTCAATAATTATTTTTATTAATAAATTAATGTAAATTATTTTATTGATAAATAAATAATTATTATCTATTAATAATGTAATGATTATCGATTGAAATTTTAATAATATTTAATTAAAGGTTTTATTTAATTTATTATTAAAATGTATGTGTGCAAGTTTATTGCGAATTGTGAATTAAGAGAAATCGATAAAACTAGATCTTGGTTAAGAGTTCAAGGTCATATTTAATTGACTAATAATAATATTTTTGAATCTATTATTTTTTGAATTCAAAAATTCAACACTTTGGAAGAATGAAAACTAGAACCTTGTTTGTACATCAAACATTCTTGTGTTTTGAAAACCTTGTCAAAATATAATACTTTGAGAAGATAAAAACTATAACCTACTTGTATATTGATTTCTGGTGTTTTGATAACGAATTGTATTTATAAATAATGATTAAACAACTTTATATGATTTGTTGAATCATCTGGAATTCTAGTGAACTCAAAAACCTTAGTAAATTTGGTAACTAGAGAAATGGAAACTAGAACCTTGCTTGATATCACAAACATTGTGAACTATAATATTTGAAAAACAAAAACAAAAACTTGAAAATCTTTAATGAAAATTAAACCATTGTGTTTTCTAAACCTAATATTTTGTGAAAGTTACTTTTGTATGTACTCTTTTAATGACATGTGATTTTACTGTTGGGTGTTAGTTTGACTTAGTACTTGACCAAATTAGGATGTTTACCAAAGGCTCAAGAGTTCTATTTTTTGATGTCATGATGATGTTTTGATCACAATCTTTTATACTAAACCATGGTAATGTGTCTAGTATGCTCTATGAGATGTTTTGATCTATTGATTGTTATTGCTTTCCAATGTTCTTGTGTGAAATTGTGGTGAATGATGTGACCTATCTGATATAATCTTTCAGTCTTCAATCAATTGTATTTGGAATGCTTTTCAATCACTTGTATAGGATTGAGGTGTTTGTATAATTTGTTCTTGGTGATGTCATATTATGATGTGAATTGGTTTATGTGTACTTGATTTTCAATCAATCCTGTTAGGATGATTGTAGTGGTGAAATGTGCAATTTTAATTAGTGATATTTCAATGCTTTTCAGTTGCTTGTTTAAGAACTAATGTATGGTATGTGGTCTATGGAGATTTTTTACTTTACTAAGCTTAGGGTAGGTTATCTGTATGTCATGTTGGGAAGTGGCTTGCAATGGAGGTCGAAGCCTTAGAGAGGATGATAGGAACCCATTGTAGGTTATTTTAATAAGTGATAACATTTCATTAAAAATGAACTAATAAGATTTTGGTACCACAAAAAATCACTAAGAGGGCGGAGGATTAAAAGACTAGTCGGGTAACCTTAGAGTTGACTCATTGGTATGTCTTGTTAGTGCGGAAGGATAATAGTACCGCATAGAGTCACTAGGGGGCCAAAGGATTAAAATACTAGTCAGGTAACTTTAGAGTTGGCTTGTGTGATGACACTTGCCCATATGCATAATAGATTCCCTACATGTCATTGTTGCCTCTAGGTTTAGATGTCTTTTATGTCTTGGTATCTTTGAGTTAGATTGCTTTTAGGTTTTCCTTGACTTAGAATTTGGATTTGACTTTGCTTTTTTAATCCTATTTGAGACTTGAGACTATCTCCTTAGCGCGGTGGGAGTGGACCTTTTTGGGTTACCATGAGGTCAAGTGGTAGTGCTTTTTCTTGTACCGTTGAGATCTGACAGTTTGATGTTGTGGATAGAGTTCCCTATTATGTATTTCTTCCATTCCATTCTTTTGTACTATGATGGATGGTTATACCTTTTTTATTGTATTTGATTTCAAGAATCTTATGAGAGAGTGTTATAATCTATTTTTATGTTGTATATTCTTTCAACCCTTCATACCCTGTGACCTATATAGTGGATAATGGTGCATTATAATTATTTCCAAGTGGCATTTGAGATGACTGTATATTATTTAAATGGATTCATACTTTTATGTTATTATTTGATGTTTATTTATTATATATTGGATTTAGTGTTAATTAAAATTAAATGTAATTCATCATCATGGGACCCTTAAGAGTTCTAACATGTTTATGTGTTATTGATGTATGAGTGTATGTTAATTGCTTTTGATATTCTATACCTATTGTTGTATCTTTATCTTAAGAAAAGAATGTTTTTCAAACTTAGTAAAACTTTAGGTTAACTTCTTTTGGGCTCCCTAGTGGGGCATGACAAACACATTTGTTCAAATGGGGTCTCGCGACATAAAAATGAATTTGTTGAAATGTTAGTAAAAATATAATTTTATAAGTCAAATTCAATAAGTACAATACAATAATTTATATTCATATTTTGTAAAATATGTTAAATATACTCATAACACAAGATGTTGATGTCATCCATTTCTTGACAAACAATTAACCAAAATTTAATAATACCTATGTATAAAAGTTATATATATACATATATATATATATATATATATATATATATATATATATATATATATATGTATGTATGTATGTATATTTGAAGTTGATGAAAGCTCAACCCTACATCTCCCAAGAATCATTGCATGCAAACACCTATCAGAGAAAGAGACAAGCAAAGCTATGTAGCTCAAATTTGGAGATCCATAGAAGATGACACATTCTTGATTTGAAAAAAAGAATTGCAAATTGTATTGAATGAATGAATAAATTTACAATTACCATCCTTATAAAAGAAGAAAGGTAAAACCTAAAAGTTAGAAACTATTGGGCATTTTTTTTGCATGAGGTCAATGGTAGGAATCCATTACGTAATTCCTTTCTTGAAAAGAAAATATTTTTAAGGATCCGCTCCAAGGTTCAATATTTGTCTTGCGACGTACCAAAATTTGCTTAGTAGAAGATAAATGTGAGTGTTCATGAGGAGGCCTTTGCTGGTTCTAAAAACTCTTTTATCTCAGAATCGAAGCAAATCTATTCGTTGTCTCAAAATATCACACCAAAAGAAAAATATATTTGTATTTTCTATTTTTCAATGCATGCAACTACCAATGCAACTAAAATGTGTTCCTATTCTAACTAGGGGTTAGCAAAGAAAATAATGAAACTAAAAGCAAATAACATGAAATCAAATGAATTGAAATTGAAATTCCTAAACAAACATAAGCTACAGAACACAACACGTTATGAGTTAAACCTTTGAAGAAATAGGTAGGAAACTAATGAAAACAAGAGTAGCACTTTCTAGAATCCACTGATGCAATCTTCGGTGACAATATTTAACAAATCAAATGATGTTTCACTCTTCATCAAATCACAAGGCCATAGAAAGTGCACTCATGCAAGACAAAAAGCTATGTAGACACAATCGGGTGATCTCTTCTCAAGCTCGTTGCATCAACAAAATTCGTATATCTGTAGCAAACAACAAAACTAAAAGATCACACAACCAAAAACAACACAATAAACATTTCACTCAATCACAATCTCATGAATAAAATCAACAAAAATATGACACATTTAGGCAAGAATAACTACACTCCAAATGCAAGCACCAAAAGCATAATTTTATTACATAATAATGACGACCCTTGTTACATTTTACAATGGGGTATTTATAAGAAATCATCTCCTCAATTTGTGTTGAGAGTGAGAGATATCTTGATGCAATAAAATTCTTTTAAAACATTTAAACAAACTAAATATATACAAACTGACAATCTAACTGGTGCTTAGAAGGACTCCATCCATATTTTATAATTTGTTACTTGGTTGCATTAGCCTTTTACATGTCAAAAATAATGAAAGTATGAGAGAGAAAGTAGGACGAAGCCATCAGTCAAAGTGGAAGTGCATGGAGGTGCCAAAAATAGAAGCTAGCCCTTCACTAGGCATGTTTCCAAGTTAACTTGCCTTCAAAACACGTTCCCAATGTATGGAAAGTGCTATTTTTGGAACTAATAGTCAACTGTTAGTGCACCTCTGAATTGTGGAGGTTCAAACCTATGAAGTTGTGGAGCTACCAACTTGTAGAGCTGCATGAAAATGCAGAGTTGCAGACCTATGGGCCTATAGAGCTACGGAGCTACCGACCTCAACTAGGTCAAAATCTCAAAATTTTACTAAGTGTCAAAATAAAAATTCTGGCATTTGGGTTTTGTTCATCTTCATCCTAAACCTATGTTTGGATGTTTGCCCTTGAATTTATCTATCATCTCAGTAATCTTAGTAGTATCTAGAAGATCAAAAGCCTCATATTCATCCTTAACCTTCTGCCTATAGTTGTCCACCTCAATTTGAGTCTCTACAAAATCTCTGAGTTTGGTGTCCAACACTGACAATGCTTCCTCTGTCCTAAAGGCTTGTCTGATGTCTTCATCACTGGATGCTTCCTCTAAAGTCTTCCTAAAATTTTTCATGACTACCTCAATTGGAAATAGCTTCTCTCATTCTTCATCTTCAAAGATATCCAAGCATGCATCACTGTACAACTTTTCTAATTCTAAAATTTTCTCTTGGGCTTGGTTCTTGAGCCTATTTATCTCATCATGTAATGTTTCCATCACTTTATTTCCATCAAAATTTTTATCTATCCAATCATCTATCATGTCTAATTCTTCTCCGATATATACATCAATCATAATGCGATACCTTTTCCCTTTTATGGCTTGTAGAGTTTGCAAATCTTTGCTCCATGCCCATACCTCATCCATGATAATGAAGTTCTACCTCAAAATTGCCACGATATTATCCACGTTCCCTTGCATAGCATGCATCAAATTCAAACTTCCTATGATTATAGTGACACCTTTATCCTCAAGGCTATCTCGCCATTCCTGACAAGCTTTCAAAAATGGATTCAGCCGTACACCTTCCCCTTCTCTAAGAATGGTATTCAAACTCTCCTCGGGGCATTTAGGATTAAGAGGACCAATAACTTCAGCTAGATATCCTTTTAGGATTTCAACTTGCCTACAAAGTGTTCTAATTTCAATCTCATCATATTCCATGTGCTTGAGAACCTCTTTGACTCCCATAGTCATCATTTGTCGAGATGTATCCTATGTAGGATTTCCCAACATAATATATTTCACTTCATAGTCCTCAAGACTAACAACTTTTGCATCTATACCTTTAGGAGGGTGAGCCACTTGTGCAAATAAGTTTTGGTTTCATATGGAAGTGAAAAATGCAAATGGAATTGCATCATGTAATGGAGACTCAGGCTTGTTCAAAATCTCTGCCATATCACAAATTTCATCCTTTGAAGCATGGAACTGATGCTTGGCACTTCTCATTATTTCTTTCCAAAACCATCTTGGGATGTCTCTCTCTACAACTTTGGCTCTAGATGATGAAGGGATGTGTTCAACTACCTCCTTCCATTTATCACTCTTTCTCGGAGTCTCCTGCTATGAGGACTCTTCTTCTATAGTCTCTGTCTCTGTAGATCATGTAGTTTGATCCTCAACTTCTTGAGAGGGTTGTTCCACTTATTCTACTATCTATGCCTCTTTTTATGCTTCATCAGTATCCCTTGGTTTAGGTTTCTCTTGTAATGATGGTTCCTTTTGAACGTGTTCCTTTTTTAAACTTGGAGGTAGGGGAGTCACTGAACCGTTATCTACCATCATGACCTATGGTGGAGATGGAGTGAAATGAGGACCTTCTATTTCTGGTGGCATCTGCATCTAGTCGTGCTATTGAAGTTCACCTGTACAGGTGTCTTTGATCTTATCTCCAACTAACTTCATACCCATAGGCATGAAATCAAAATCTAGGATGGAAAGAAAATCTCCACCTTGCTCCCTTTGCTCATTCATCAATCACTGCACTTCATCTTTCGAAGAAGAGAGTTCTATAGTTTCTACTTTAGTGGGAGGTGGGGTATTCATGGCGCTCTTCCTTCTTTCCAATTCTCTGGCTTTTGCAAATTGAGTTCTCCTTTGTAGAGGAATACATGCATCTAGCTGAAACAAAGTACCTCTCCTAGTACCCTTAGCAAGCACCATCGATCCTATAATCATCTTACATCCTTCTTTTGAAAAAACAACTTACACACCTACATCGTTCAACACACTTACAGATAATAGGTTTCATGCTAGACTTGGAATGTGCATAACTCCATTGATTCCCTTTACTCGTCCATTAGGAAATTTGATAGTGACCCTTCCACGTCCAACTATCTTCAGGTGAGAATCATCACCCAAGTACACCTTTCCACCATCAAACTCTTCATATCTTGAGAACTAGTTTTGATGAGAGGTCATGTGAAAAGATGCACCCGATTCAACCAACCACACATCATCAGATGCATGGGCTGCCAAAGCTACGATGAATGCATCGCCATCTTCTTGAGATTTTTTAGAACTAGAATCTGAGGCTTTCTTCTTCTTCTTAGGCTCTTTACAGTCTTTACAGAAGTGCCCAATCTTTTTATAGTTCCAACATTTTTCCTTGGACTTATTGGAAGTCTTTGACTTCCCACAGGATTTGGATCTACCCTTATTGTCAAACTTATTGTCATTTTTCTTTCCTCTTTTCGTGGATCTCCCACGAATAGCAAGGGCTTCTTTTTCTGAAACAAAAGCCTTTCTCCGCATCTCCTCTGATAGTAGCGAAGACACCACATCATCCATTTTGAAGGTGACTAATGTGCTTCTGAGAGCCATCACAAGATGGTCCCATGAATCCGGTAAAGAACACAAAAGTGTGTAGCAACGATCCTCCTCCTCTAACTTGACACCAGCTGATGTCAACTATGCAGCTAGCAGATTAAATGCATTTAAATGATCCATTAAGGATCCACCTTCCTCCATTCATAGAGAATACAAATTCTTCCTTAGGAACAACTTGTTCACTAGAGATTTGGCCTGATACATGGCCCCAAGTCTCTCCCACAAACTATATGCGATTTTCTCATCTAGAACATTCAGAAGGACTGCATCGGTTAAATAGAGTCTTATGAGACCCTTAGCTTTACGGTCTTTGATATTCCAATCTGCTTGAGTTATAGTTGATGGTCTTGTAGCTCTTGTAGTCATTTCCCATAGGTCACGATCTTCCAACATGTCTTCCATCTTGAGTTTCTACAACTCAAAATTAGTGCCATTAAATTTCTCCACCTCCATTCTTCCATATGATGAATGCGCCATCTCAATCTGTAAATAAGATTCAGGATGCTTTGCATAAGACTCCCACTCAACTTGAGATTGGCTCAAAAACCCTACCCAACAACTAGGATCAAAAGTTGATCAAGCTCTGATACCACTTGTAAGGAAACTCAGGTGCGGAAATAGCTTCCTACACTAATCTCATAAGGAAAGTATGGTGCAAATCCTTTTAAAATCTTCTACACTTACACATTCAATATCATGTAAACACCAATATAGCAACCGACCATGCATACAGAAAATAGATAGTGAAAGAAAGACACAACACAAAGATTTTCCTGTGGGGAAAAACCTTTCGGTAAAACAACCCCACCCCTCCAGAACCTGCATAATGTATTATCTTCAACACAAGATTACAATACACTTGCAATGTAAGTTCAATAGCAGCAATAGAAGACTCCAGCAGCACCTCAGTACCTGCAAACTTTCATCTATCACACTATTGCATTACAACATGCAATACCCATTTTATGAACATCTTAAGACCCAACAAAATGCCCATAATGGAGTTGGGAATTTTTCATGGCTCAACCACCAACAAACATGCACAATGCCACATGTACATCCAATACCAAGAAAAGGGCATCCATCCCTTGAATAGACAATGACAGCTTGTCATAGAATCTGCCAAAAATAGTGGTCACAAGAGAAGTGTAAGGGAATCCGTCATACCAACCTATTTTTGGCATATTCTCTTACACACACCAACCACTCATTCTTGGGCACCCAAATAGGCCTCATGTCATAAGATGCTCTTACACCTATCATAGCTCATTCCTTAAATAGCTCTTACACATCATAGGAATCCATCATAACCATTTCAGCCATGATCTCCTTCACACACTTCAAGATGCCGACACATGTAAGTGATCAACATGCCAACTAGACATGTACACTCACATTTACATATTATTTGCAAAAATACATTTTACAAAACAAATAATAATAAGAATAGGAATTATACAAGGTTGAGATACCTTATTCCTAACATTCTCACACTTGTTGAACACCTTGTAAGAGCAATAGGAACATAACAGGAACTATCCGCTATAGGCTGAAAGGCCCATAGACTCCGAACACCATCTGAACTTCTTAGTGCCCACAGGTTTCGTTAATGCATCTGCAACATTCTTCATAGTATCTACCTTCTCCAAATTTACTTTTCCATCTTCCACCATATCTCTCACAAAGTGAAACTGCACATCAATGTGCTTCGTTCTGGCATGGAAAGTTGGATTCTTCGCAAGGCAAATAGCACTCTGACTGTCACACCAAATAGTAATCTATTCTGCATCAACACCAACATCAGATGACAATCTCTTAAGCCAAATGGCTTCCTTACAAGCATGAGTAGCAGCCATGTACTCAGCTTCTATAGTGGACAAAGCAACCACAGGTTGTCGCTTACTCATCCAACTGATGGCACCACCAAACATAGTGAACACATAACCACTGGTGGATCTCCTGCGATCAATATCACCTGCCCAATCTGAATCCACAAACCCATGAATACAAATTGAATGCAGAGATACAAAAGAGTTACCATGATAACATATGGAGTAATCTGATGTACCCCTCAAATATCTGAATACTTGCTTAACTGCATCCCAATGTATCCATCCAGGATTAGCCATAAATCAACTTAGGACTCCCACTGCTTGGGCAATGTCTGGTCTAGTACAGACCATAGCATACATAAGACTACCAACTGCACTAGCATAAGGTACTCTACTCATGTCCTCCACCTCACTAGGAGATTTTGGAAAATCATCTACAGATAACTTTGTTCCCATAGAAATAGGAGCACATAGTGGTCTACAATCTGCCATGCTGAACTTGTCCAACACAGACTTCACATACTTACTCTGACTCAACCAAAGTTTTCTGTTAGACTTGTCTCTACTAATTTCCATACCCAAGATGTACCTAGCTACCCCAAGATCTTTCATCTCAAACTGTGCTGACAACTGAGATTTAAAATCAGAAATCATACCCTTACCCTTCCCAAACAACAACATATCATCAACATATAATGCAACAATAAGAAGGCGATCATTTTCAACTCTGAAATAAACACAATGATCTGATTTTGATCTTAAAAATCCAATTGATAACACAAAGGCATCAAACTTAAGGTACCACATCCTAGGAGATTGCTTCAAACCATATAGAGATTTCTTCAATCTGCAAACAAAGGATTCTTTACCTTTAACAATGTAGTGCTCAGGCTGTGACATATAAATCTCTTCCTCCAAATCACCATGAAGGAAAGCTGTCTTCACATCCATCTATTCTATCTCTAAATCATATGATGTAGCAAGAGATAATAGAAATCTAATGGATGTCAACTTTGCAACAGGAGAGAATATTTCACCATAATCTATTCCCTCTACCTGTGAGTACCCCTTTGCAACCAATCTAGCTTTGTACCTTTCAACACTGCCATCTGCACAGAATTTCTTCTTGAACACCCATTTACAGCCAATAGGTTTTCTCCCTTTAGGAAAAGGTACAAGGTCCCATGTTTTTTTTTTTCTCTAATGAAGCCATCTCATCATCCATAGCCTCAATCTAGGAACCTGCATCTTCCATGCCCAAAGCCTCTTTCATAGATCTAGGTTCATCAGTGTTAGTAATCAAAGCAAAAGCACAACTAGAATATAACATAGAATAACCAAACCTTTTTGGTTGCTTTCTTTCTCTTGTGGATCTCCTCAAGGGATAAGGTTGAGTTTTTTCTTCCTCTTCTTCTGAACTATCAGAGCTGCTAGAGCTCTCCTCATCATTAGACCCAACATGGTCTCTCTGTTCAGTCTTCTCAGGGGTAGGAGGCAACTAAACAATATCTTTTTCCTTTTCTTTTTCATCTGGTTGTAGCACAATAGGAGAAGATGTTAGCTCTCTAAAAATAACATTTTTGCTACACAACACCCTACTAGTCACAGGATCCAAAAGCTTGTATCCTTTCACACCAGCACTGTACCCGATGAAAATACATTTAACAGCTTTGTTTTCCAACTTAGATCTTTTCTCCTTTGGAACATATGCATAAGCTTTACGACCAAAAACATGAAGATGTCTAATTGAAGGCTTCTTACCAGACCACACCTCCATGGGTGTCTTACCAACAAGGGCTGATGTAGGAGATCTGTTAACCAGATAGCAAGTAGTGGCCATGGCTTCAGCTCAAAACCTTTGTTCTAAACCAGCTCCACTAAGCATACTCCTAGCCTTCTCCATCAGTGTCCTGTTCATTCTCTCTGCAACTCCATTTTTCTCCAGGATATAAGGAGTTGTCTTATGCCTCTTGATACCTTGTTCTTTACAGAACTGTTCAAACTCTGCTGAGTAAAACTCACCACCATTGTCAGTTCTCACACACTTAATCTCCTTACTAGTCTGATTCTCTACAAGGGCTTTAAATTCCTTGAATTGACTAAAGACTTGTGTCTTACTTTTAAGGAAATAAATCCATGTCCTTCTATTGTAATCATCTATGAAAGATACAAAAAATACAGACTTGGAGATCGAAGGAACTTTTACAGGACCAAATACATCAGAATGAATAAGATCCAAAATATCAGAAGATTTGTGAGAACTAGAGTAAAACTAAACACGATTTTGTTTACCATATACATAGTATTCACAGAAGTCAAACTCAAGATTGCAATCATTTAACCCCTCAACAAGACTTTTTTTTTTCCAGGGTTCTAACACCCTTCTCACCAATGTGGCCAAATCTCATATGCCACAACATTTTCTTTTCTGCAGGAAGCTTTCCTTCCAAAGTGTTTGCATTTCCATCGAAACCTATAACTAAGGAATTCTTCACTGCTCATTCAGATGGTGAGGATGAAGAACTGTTACATAGAGGAATACATGCATCTAGCTGAAACAAAGTACCTCTCCTAGTACCCTTAGCAAGCACCATTGATCCTATAATCATCTTACATCCTTCTTTCGAAAAAACAACTTGCACACCTACATCATTCAGCATACTTACAGATAATAGGTTTTGTGCTAGACCTGGAATGTGCATAACTCCATTGATTCCCTTTACTCATCCATAAGGAAATTTTTGATAGTGACCCTTCCGTGTCCAACTATCTTCAGGTGAGAATCATCACCCAAGTACACCTTTCCACCATCAAACTCTTCATATCTTGAGAACCAGTTTCGATGAGAGGTCATGTGAAAAGATGCACCCAAGTCAACCAACCACACATCATCAGATGCATGGGCTTCCAAAGCTACGATGAATGCATCGCCATCTTCTTGAGATTTGTTAGAACCAGAATCTGAGGATTTCTTCTTCTTCTTAGGCTCTTTACAGTCTTTACGGAAGTGCCCAATCTTTTCACAGTTCCAACATTTTGCCTTGGACTTATTGGAAGTCTTTGACTTCCCAAGGGATTTGGATCTACCCTTATTGTCATACTTATTGTCATTTTTGTTTCCTCTTTTCGTGGATCTCCCACAAATAGTAGGGGCTTCTTTTTTAACCTTGGAAGCATTTCTCCGCATCTCCTCTGATAGCAGTGAAGACACCACATCATCCATTTTGAAGGTGACTAATGTGCTTCCGAGAGCCATCACAAGATGGTCCCATGAATCCGGTAAAGAACACAAAAGTGTGTAGCAATGATCCTCCTCCTCTAACTTGACACTAGCTGATGTCAACTATGTAGCTAGCAGATTAAATGCATTTAAATGATCCATTAAGGATCCACCTTCCTCCATTCACAGAGAATACAACTTCTTCCTTAGGAACAACTTGTTCACCAGAGATTTGGCCTGATACATGGTCCCAAGTCTCTCCCACAAACTATATGTAGTTTTCTCATCTAGAACATTCAGAAGGACTACATCGGTTAAATAGAGTCTTATGAGACCCTTAGTTTTAGGGTCTTTGATATTCCAATCTGCTTGAGTTATAGTTGATGGTCTTGTAGCACTTTTAGTCGCTTCCCATAGGTCACGATCTTCCAACATGTCTTCCATCTTGAGTTTCCACAAATCAAAATTAGTGCCATTAAATTTCTCCACCTCTATTCTTCCATATGATGAACTCGCCATCTCAATCTGCAAATAAGATTCAGGATGCTTTGCACAAGACTCCCACTCAACTTGAGATTGGCTCAAAAACCCTACCCAACAACTAGGATCAAAAGTTGATCAAGCTCTGATACCACTTGTAAGGAAACTCAGGTGCGGAAATAGCTTCCTACACTAATATCATAAGGAAAGTATGGTGCAAATCCTTTTAAAATATTCTACACTTACACATTCAATATCATGTAAACACCAATATAGCAACCGACCATGCATACAAAAAATAGATAGTGAAAGAAAGACACAACACAAAGATTTGCCTGTGGGGAAAAACCTTTCGGTAAAACAACCCCACCCCTCCAGAACTTGCATAATGTATTATCTTCAACACAAGATTACAATAGACTTGCAATGTAAGTTCAATAGCAGCAATAGAAGACTCCAGCAGCACCTCAGTACCTGCAAACTTTCATCTATCACACTATTGCATTACAACATGCAATACCCATTTTATGAACATCTTAAGACCCAACAAAATGCCCATAATGGAGTTGGGCATTTTTCATGGCTCAACCACCAAAAAACATGCACAATGCCACATGTACATCCAATACCAAGAAAAGGGCATCCATCCCTTGAATAGACAATGACAGCTTGTCATAGAATCTGCCAAAAATAGTGGTCACAAGAGAAGTGTAAGGGAATCCATCATACCAACCTATTTTTGGCATATTCTCTTACACACACGAACCACTCATTCTTGGGCACCCAAATAGGCCTCATGTCATAAGATGCTCTTACACCTGTCATAGCTCATTCCTTAAATAGCTCTTACGCATCATAGGAATCCATCATAACCATTTCAGCCATGATCTCCTTCACACACTTCAAGATGCCGACACATGTAAGTGATCAACATGCCAACTAGACATGTACACTCACATTTACATATTATTTGCAAAAATACATTTTACAAAATAAATAATAATAAGAATAGAAATTATACAAGGTTGAGACACCTTATTGCTAACAGTAAGTATACCACATAAGAAGTCATATAGAACCTCTTTTCCTTTACCATCCTCAACTGGTCACATAAATTCTCGCTTAGCATGGTGGCCCAATCTAGTGGTATCTTCACATGCCTAATGGTCTCAATGAAGTTGACCATAAATGGAGCAAGATGGCCTACTGCAGGTAAGCCCATGACTCTTCTTAGGAGAATGATTGAGTATCCGATTTCATCCTTCATGTATCCCTGTGGCATACCCACTTTGCTGATTTTCTTTCCTCGAGGTGGCTTCTCAATGAAGTATAAGGAATGTATGATCTCAATGGCTTTCTGGTGGTGATCTTTATACCATCACTCAGCTGCTTCATAGGAGAGTCGGATGAATTGATTGGCTCTAGGAAAATGAAAGACCCTCTCGATGTTGTTAGGTCGCAAATCTAAGACCACTTCTCTGGTGACACTCTTAACTACCCTCTCATTAGGAACAAAATGCAGAGATAGGGTCATGATTGACTCAGCTGACTGTATGACGTAGGATGTGATGCTACATTCACTAATTCAAATCAGATCAATGCAGACACCAAGGTTGACCTTTGTGTCAAATTGTTGCACACTCTCAAGAATTCTCCTAAGTCTATGTGTCTGAGGTCAGTATCTTTGATCTTAGCATACTCATCATGTAATCTTTGTTTTGGGGTCACACTTTGAAATTTGTAAACAATCAGTTTCATTGATAATACGGATGTGGACACCATCTGATTGTGTTACCTATGCATCATGAGAAAGAAAATATGATCAGTCATTGGATAGTGAGAAAAATGCAAGTGAGGAAAAAAAATGTCTTCCTTAGGACTTATTCATTTCTTATCTAAAACTTATTATTATTATTATTATTTTTATTTATTTTATTTTATTTTTATCTTTTAATTATTTTAAAAAAAACAATTAATTTTTTTTTAAAAATAAAATGTGGAGACAAAAAAAACCACACGCGTGCCAAGGCAAAAATGTGTGTGAGGGTGCGTGCAGGCATCAGTTGAGTGCACCGCTCATCGCACACAGTGCACACACGGCCAAGTGCACCATTGGTGCGCATGCACAACCTACACGCATGGCCAGTGTGTGTGGGTAGCATGCATAGCTAGTGGCCCGCATGCTTCCAATGTGCATGCGGCCAGTCGCAGAGCCTGCGCTGCATGCTGCCAACACGCGCGCGACCTGTGCATGTAACCAGCGCATGCGGCACATGCATGAGATGGGCACAAGGAGAGGGGGGGTTACCTTTCTTCCTCCTCCTAGCACTTTAGAAAAAATGGAAAAGAAGGAGGGGAGGGAGGGTTTTATAACCCTCCTCCCCTCACGTGCGCTATGCCTCGATGCACATGCACGTGGGTTAGAGGAGGATTTTTTTCTTTGAAAAAGTTTTTCAAATGTTTTTGATTTTTGACTTTTCTTCTTTTTCTTTTTCTTTTTGTGATTTTTTTTTTGTTGTTTTTTTTTTCTCAACTCTAAGACTAACTTTCAAAATGAGTTTTTCTTCTCTCGACTCTCAAATCATGAGTCTGGGAGTCGAAAAAAATATGGGGTCCCCATTGTTGGCGAGGAATAGGGCGTGTGTTGTGAATACCACAAAAAATAGCCTCAAAAAAAGGAAGGAATGACCAAGGCATTTAAATCTTCACCAGCAAATATTCTTTGAATGTGTGTCAAACACCAACCAAACTTCAAACATCTCAAGCATCTTTTGGATGACTCTTCAATCAAAATTTTAGAACTCGAAACCCTCAAAATCAGTGTGTGTGTTGTGTATTCATTTCCTTTTGACGTGCTAGGATGCAATTAGTCAAAGTTTTTCAATAACTTGAAACAATCTTCCACTTCTCCTAGCTCATTCATTCGGGATATCCATGAAGGTTTTTTTATTAATCAATTACTTCACCAAATGAGAGAATCAATTTGAGGGCTCTTGGTGGGATGCCATGTTCTTTTTAATTTTTGGCTTTTTGAATAATTGCTCCATGTCATTCAAAATTTTATATTTGATAGAAAAATAATTTGAATACAAGATACTCCATTTTGAGAGCGTATCTTTCGCCATTTTAGATCTTTTGAATCCTTCAAACTTAACACTATATTATTCTCTCTTTTTTTTTTTCTTTTTTTGTATCCTGACTATGCTTAGACTGTTTAGTCAGAACATCAGTGTTGTTTCTTGGATTCAATCTCTTATGAACATCCCTTGTGTTCCTCTTTTAGAACTTTTATGAAAACTCTCATGCCAAATGAATGATCTTAGTAACCTCTCAAGGAGACCCTTCCTATTTGAACTTAGTTGAAATTTGGATCATCTCTCACCGTTTTTAACTCCAAATCAACAATACCTAAAATAATCAAATCTTTAAATTTTTGGAATATTCAAATATGGAAAGAGTACTTATGAGAGGTGGGGGGGGGATTGAATCATAAGTATCACACTTTAGTCAATAAAACTTCTATCTTAAAGTAAATTGCATGCATGTAAATACATCAAATAAACATGTAACAAAACTCATGCATCAATAACACTTAACATTGGAATTTTGGTAACCTAGAAACCCTCCAGGAATAAGAAGGTAAAACTGGGGTGGGGATGATACCCACAAAAATTTACTACAGCAATATTGTTCAACCACTTTTGATGGTTTGCCCTGTTAAAGGCTTTACACTGTATTAATAGTGACCTGGTTAGAGGATTTACAAACACTTAACATGAAGTGTCACCTGGTTAAAGGATTTTAATCACCTAATCAAAAGGATCTTACAAAATAGTTGTAAAGCTAACCTATCACCATAGGGTTTTCATTCTAATACAATTGTTGGAGAGTATTAGATACAATAAACCTGATAGATTACAATCCTTGATTGCTGAATGTAGGCTCCTTTTCCGCCTTCTCCTGATCTTGATCCTTTGTGATCTGATAACTCTTGCTTCTGAAAATAGATTTCCTTATGCACCCTTGTATGTCCTTCCATATGTATATTTACAATGAAATTTCATCTTCCTTATAAAGACTTCAGAGACTTAGGGTTTGATTTGGATCTATGATCCATATTGATTCTCAATTTCCTGCTCAATACTTGTTTTTTACTGATTGGTTGCATGCCTTTATTATTTTTCTTATTGGCTGCATGTGAATTGCTTAGAAAAATAAAATATTCAATTTTATCATTAAATCCCTCAAAGTTTACCTTCTGTTGGCTGCAAAAAACTGTTTGCATCATAGTTTGTGAAATTTCAAACTTTTATGCTGATCTACTGAGTTACTTGGCTCCTGAAGTATTTCTGATACTCAGCTCATGTTGTTTCCTGGATAGCTCAGCACTTGAACAACATTGTATCACTCGGCACATGTTGTACTCGGCACTTGTTATCACTCGACACTTGTTATCACTCGGCACCTATTATCACTCGGCACCTGTTATCACTCGGCACTTTATCTTACTCGGCACTAACTTTTGATCTTGGTTAAGTGTATTGACACTCAGTTGTCAAATTTATTCTTTAAGCTAACATAAATTTTCAAAGTGTTGAGAATTTGGTGGTCTAGGCCTCTGATTTCCAAATTGAGAGTCCCCTATTTCCAGAAGAAATATTTGTTGCTTGATTGGTATACGACACACAATCATCTAAATGTTTTGACAAAGAAATACCTCTTCCTAAAATTAGGACCAAGAAGTGGTTAGTGAAATCTTAAAATAATTTCTCAAGTACACCTTACCCCCTAGGACTGATGCAACTTTGAAAGGAAGCACACGACTAAAAATAAACACTCAACATGAAAGCAAACAGACTTGCAAAAATAAACACACTTACAAGAATGGAAATCTAAGCTAAATGCAGAAATGAAATCTAACTAATTTTTTTTTGTTTTCATCTCTTAGGCTTTTAAATAATGCTTGAGAAATTTCCCATTTATGGGCAAGGTAAGGAACTAAGCCTAAAAGTGTTTTCTCCCAAAATTTTTACAATTTGATAAGGGCCCATCCACAAGCGTTGGAACTTGGTATGACTTCCCAGCTTTTCTTTTTCCTTATCGCAGAGTAGAATAAGGTCAAAAATTTTGAATGATTTTATCATGGCCCTCTTGTCAAACCATCTTTTTACAACTGCCTGATGTTTAGCCATGTGCTCTAATGTGGCTGCTCGTTTCTCATCCATTTCTAAGAGATTCATCAATCTAATTTGAACTTTATCAGAATCCTTAGCATACTCACTCATGAATTTCAAAAACAAAATTCTAAGATTGAGTGGGAACATTGGTTCTTGTCCATAAATGAGAAAGTATAGATAATTCCCCAAGGCATTTTTGACTCTCACTTGATTTTTCCATAGGGCATATTTTAGTTGTGTATGCCAATCCCTAGGATTCTCCTTCAACAATCATTTTATTATTGTGATCAAGTTCTTGTTTGTGGATTCCACTACCCCATTTCCTTGTGGGTAGTAATTTGAAGAGAACTTGATAATGACCTTGTTTTCAAATTCCCATTGGGTCAAGAATGTAGATGCGAAAGTAGATCTGTTATCACACACAAGGGTGAATGGCATTCCAAACCTAGTAACAATGTATTCTTCCAAAAAGTTAGTCACCAACTTAGCAGTGCAATTTTTGAATGTCTCTGCCTCTATCCATCATGTACAATAATACATAGCTATAAATATGAATGTATGTCAAGTTGATGATGGTGGATTGACTAGGCCTATGAAATCCAGTCCCCACTTTGCGAAGGGGCGCACCTCATACATCGATTCTAATGATATCGCTGGGTGCCTCTCTGTGTTAGCACTGGTTTGGCATATATGACAAGAATGCACGTGCTCAAAAGTATCCTTGAATATTGATGACCAAAAGTACCCGATCTTAGAATCATGTGAGTTGTTGCTTCTATTGAACCATGTCTTGTACCATACTTGTCATGGAAATGTTTAAAGACATCCTTAGCTTCTTCATGTCCTAAGAATTTCAGATAGATTCCTTCGTAGTTCCTTTTATACAACTTGTTATCAAGTAACTTGTAAGACTCACATTTCATCTTAAGTCCCCTACATTGTGAACTATTCATCCTTTTAGGGCATTGGTCTTGTAAGAAATAATAAACAATGTCTTGGTACCACACATCTGTCACCACACCTTGGTTGATATCAACTTGTGATACAACCATCTTCTTTTGATCATCTTCATCTATTTTAGCGTCGAACTTGAATTCCTTTTCATTTCCATCTTGGTTATCAGCTATCATTTTTTATAGCCCTTGACCTTTGACTAATCTCATAAATTTAATTTTAAGATCAAATTCTTGAAGTATGGCCATCCACTTTCCTCTCCTTTCACCAAGTTCATTCTGCATCAAAAGCGTCTTTACTACTAGATCAGGTATAATTGCGTACACCTTAGTTCTGAGTATGTAGTGATAGAACTTCTTTACTACCTTGATCAACACAAAGGACTATTTATCAAGGTTTGAATATTTCAACTCTATGTTCTTCAAAGGACAACTCATAAAAGCAATTGGTCGCTCATCTTCCTTCTCTCTTTTTTATGTCAAGATCCCTACACAAGAGTGTTTGAAAGCAAAGGAATAGATCTTGAATGGAAACTCATAATTTGGACTCACCAAAACTAGGGCCGTGGAAATGGAAACCTTAATATCTTCAAGTGATTTCTTTATCTCTAGTGCCCATTTTTTCTTAGCCCCCTTTTTGAGTAAATCATTGAGGGGACAGACTATGTCTATGGAACCACTTATGAATTTGTGTACAAATTTTATCTTTCCAAAGAAAGATTTCAATTCCTTCCGACTGTGTGGAGGTGCTGACTTCAAAATAGACTCAACTCTATCTAGATCAATGGAGATTTTGGCTTTGGAAATTACATGTCCCAAGAGCTTTCATTTAGTAACACCAAATGAACATTTCTTGGGATTGAGAGATATGTCATATTTACGACATCTATTGAATACCTACTTTAGATCACCTGATTATATCCCAAATAACCATCCAAGAATGACATCATCTTTGAACCATTAACAATTTGCAATACCTCATCTAGTGAGGGTAGAGGATAGTTATCCTTTTGAGATGCTAGATTCAAGTTATGAAAGTCAACACAAAGACGAATCTCTCTAGTCTTCTTCCACACAGGAACCAAATTTTCCACCCATGTGGAATGACAAATAGGAAATATGATCTTAGCATCTAGTACTTTCATTACTTCTTTCACAATCGGTGGTTCGATAATCAGATTTACTGGTCTCTGTCTTTGTCGAAATGGCTTTGCATCAAATTTTAGCAGGATTTCATGTGCGATAATCGTAGGATCATAAGTCTTCAACTCTTCATAACTCCAAGCAATGACATCCTTATACTCAGTGAGTAATTTGAGCATGTCCTCCCTTTCTTGTGAGGTACACGCTTTTCTTATTTGTACCATTTTTGGTTCTTTGTTGGTACCCAAATTGTACAAATCATATTCTTCGATTCCCTTTTCTTGAGTTTCCCTTCTATTGAGTGTTGATTCATCATGGTCAAAGATGAATTCAAGTTCAACCATCCCTTTTAGAATAGTGTTAGTTTTTAAATTCAAAATCCCATCTTCATCTTCAAGACCATCATCTTCAGGTCTGTCACCTAGTGTATCATCAATTTCTTGTCCCTAAAAATGGTGACTACACATAATAAACTTGAGTATATGTTGATCATCCTAAAAGAGCTGAAAGTTGGTGATATTGTTGGGAATTGAGGGATTGACAACCAATTCTACTGAAAATCTTTTCAACTTGGTTCTTTCAACTAATTGCAATGCACTAGCTAAGATGGCAAGAGCATCTTCTACCATGTTCTTTCTCCTTGGAATGGATTTGATATTTAAGGCCTCAAAGTCATCCAATATGTCCCATACCCTTTTCTTGTAAGCAAGTAATCTTTTGTCAGTGCAAGAATATATGGATTTTACTTGTTATATGACCAATTGGGAATCCCCCTTGATTTTAAGAGCTCTGACTCCCTTTTTGAGTGCAAAGAGGAGTCCTCGAATTAACACCTTATATTCTACACCATTGTTGGTACATCTAAATTGTAATTGATATGTGGCATAAAAAGATCTCCCTTTTGGGTTGATTAATTTGACACCCACACTGGCTCCCATCTTGCACCTAGAACCATCAAAGCGAAGTGTCCAAATTGCATTTTACTTGAGTTTTTTGACTTTATGCTTATTCATCCTTAGGTTCTCTTTCACTTGATCCTTGAATGATTTTTTCTTAAGAACCCATTGTAACTATCCTTGTGTAGGGCTTAATGAGTCCCCCTTCATAACCTGTAGATAGAGGAAGTGCATGTTTTTATTGTTTATCCTGAATTTCCCCTATTAACTCTTTGATTTCTTCAACTTTAGGTTCAAGATGAATGACTACTAAAGTCCATCCTTTAGCTTTCACATATCATCTTCTTCTTTGAACTTTAATCATCCCCAAAGGAGGAGAAGATAAACCTCCACCATCTGAAGAGGTATCACTATATGATACATTTAGATCTTCTTCAGTCTTTTTAACAAGGTTGGATGAACTCATTGAATCTTGAATTTTTGTGAGTTCATCTATTGAGGTCTTTGTATCCTTGTTTTCCATCATGTGGGTCAATACCTTCACAACTGCTTCTTGACATGATGAACATTAAAATTTAGAGTGACTAACCTTTTGTAATAGATAAAATCCTAGAAGGAGGAGGATGTTGGGGTTAGATTCTTCTCCCAAACATTGTAAATTAGTCACCATATTATCTATGAATTGTGTCACAGTTTCGCTTTTGGGTATCGACACCTTAGGTTCTTCATTTTGATATTGAGGTGTATTGTTTGGAACCATATTCAATACCATCACTTTGCACCAACCCAACTCTAATTGTAAGAATGCTATCTCATTCAGGGCATTGTAATCTATGATCATTGTTTTCAATTTGGGCTCAGCATCTATATTGATTTGATTGTTCAATCCTTTCCATGGAAACCATAATTGAGTGAAGTCCATAGAGAACCATCCTCTAAGACATTTTTTCCATTCTCTACTCAGAAGTAATCCATATGTCTCTGGGATATCAACCACATGTATGTCAATAATATCTTGGATCCAAGGATCAATGGTTAACTGTATCCACACATCTTTCAATACTCCAATGACTTTTACCTATGTTTTATCCAACTATATCACCACTCAGTTAGAGGGTTGAGGGCTAACTCCTAGCCTTTGGGCTATTGATAATGGCATTACATTACATGAAGCTCCTGAGTCAATGAGGCAATTGTGGAGATTCTTCCCATATATCCTTATGCTCAACAAAAATGGGGGTACCTCAACTTTTTCCTTGAACATAGTGGGCATCACTTCTACAACATTTGCTTGTTGTTGCACCATCTTTTGAGGGACAACATTTGTATTGTGGGAACCCTTTGTATTATCCAATGTCTTCATCAATGCTTCTCTTTGTTGTGGACAGTTCTGCAACATGTTGAACATGGACATATTGGCTTTAGTTTTATTTAGATCTTCTACTGCATTATACTTTTCAATAGACCAAGCAGGGTTGTTCAATATTGTTGGTATGTTCACTTGATTATGATACTATTTTCCTCCTTAGGCTGATCTTACTAGTGGAAAATTATTATTTACTTTTGGATTAGGTGGGGTTGGTTGTAGACCTGGAGGAATCCCATCTGTTAAGGGATCCTTTCTATTTTTGAGATTGTATGTATTCTGATTGTCATTCTAGAAGGCAAACATCTTGTCATGTTGAAGATTAGGTTCTTGACTAAATGGGAATGAGAATTCCTCACTTGCTTATTGTTCCACTTGTGCATTTTGTGTAGAATTGTAAGATTCCAATAGCATCACATTGAATTGAATAGGAGGAGGATTGTCATTTGTTTGTTTCACCTCTTGATTACCATTATAGCATGAACCATCATTGCTAGGCACATTTTGGCTATCATCATACTAATTGATATCAGCATATTGAATTTTGTTGTTGTTGTTATTAGTAGGAATGCTTCCATTATTTGGTCGAGTGTTCCATTATCAGTTTTCCCTTTGGAAGCCATTGTTGAGATCTGGAGGATTAAAGTTATTTCCTCCACCATTAATGTTTCCTGCATTGTTGTTACTATTATTGTTGAAGTTCCTGTTGTAATTCTAACCAAAATTTTTTTTGTAGGGGCCAACATTATTTCTTTGGAAGTTGTTATTTTTTCCTTGTGACAATCGAAGACATGTAAACTCAATGTTCATTTGTGACATGGTCTTCTTCATTTGACCAAATTTCAAAAGAAGATTGTTATCTGCTTCCATAGGAACCGTTGCTTGTTGTTCAAAGAAAGTTGTTTTTGGGGGCTCATACCCTGGATATGTTACCGCTTGAGTTTGTGGAGCAGGTGCCTACTGTAGTGGAATTGGGTTCATAGCTATGAACTAGCTAGGCATGGTGGGTGCTCCCATTAGGTATGTTGGCATTGTAGGGATTGCTTGTGCTGGAAGCATCATTCCTCCTCCATTAGGATTGTCCTGCTTCATGAACATGATCACTTCTACAAAGAATTTGTCCAATGTGTAATTATTTGTTGTAGGAAATCTCCTTAGAAAGATTGTAGTAAGAGGGTCCATAGCATTCAAATAAATCTGAATGGTGGCTCTTATAGGTATTGTGTATGGTGTTTCCAATTTGTGGTAGGCCATATGAAAGCAATGGTTGAAGCATGAAATTATCTCAACTAGGTCCCTTTTTATTGATATGAATTGTTGATGTATCACAACTAGATTGATGAATGTTTTCCATTGTTCCAAAAACAATTTTTTGAATGTATCCCAATCTCCAATGCATCCGGGTGGAAAATTGACGTACCAATTGAAGGCAATTTCCCCCAAATAGTAGGGAAATAAATGAAGAACCATTTCCTCATTAGCCACTTGCTTTCGGTTGCAAATTTCTTTGAAAATTTTGACATGATCTTTGGTGGTTCATGTTTCACCATAGATCAATCTTGGGAAAAAATTCTTGGGATTCTTTGGGAGGTCATGGAGTGCACTTCTCAAGTTTAATGGTGAGTCTAAAGCATTTGTGAAGAAGGCCATGGGAGGATTTGGTGGACCTAACAGTGGTTGTTGGGGAGTAGCTATTGGAGTATGTGGTAGTTCACTAGGTGGTTGGAGTGGAAGTGGAGTTGAAGAAGATGATGAAAGTTTGAAAGGGAGTGGTTGAACTCAGGATGTTCCCTTGTCACTACGTGGTTTACAGAAGTGGGTAAGCTCAAGAAATTTGTGTGCACTTGGTGTAGATCTTAATTCTCACTAAAATGGGGATTTTGGATCAATATTCTCAAGCTTGCATCAAATTTTGGAGAAAAGTGCACCTCTTCAGATGTACACTTTCTCGCAGTTCTAGATTTTGTGCACCATAGAGTTTTGTGAACCTGCAAATATGCAAACCTACCTACTTGCATACCTACAGACCTGCGGAACTGCGTACCTAAATTTCTAAAGTATTTTTTGCACTTATACAGAATGCAATTTATTGCAAGGGTGCAACAAATTTTGAAACTTTGTCAAATTTTCCTCATTTCTGGGAGTATGTTCTTTAGTTTGTGGATCTCCTTCTATTGCCACTTCTGTTGGGCATTCATTTTGTATGAGGTCAATGGCAGGAATCCATTCCATAATTCCTCTCTTGAAAAGAAAATATTTTTAAGGATCCACTCCAAGGTTTAGTATTTGTCTTGTGGCGTACCAAAATCTACTTAGTAGAAGATAAATGTCAGTGTTCACAAGGAGGCCTTTGCTAGTTTTAAAAACTCTTTTATCTCAGAATTAAAGTAAATCTTTTCACTGTCTCAAAATATCACACCAAAAGAACAATATTTTTGTATTTTCTATTTTTCAATGCATGCAACTACCAATGCAACTAAAATGCATTCCTATTCTAACAAGGGGTTAGCAAAGAAAATAACAAAACTGAAAGAAAATAACATGAAATCAAATGACTTGAAATTAAAATTCCTAAATGGACATAAGTTATAGAACAAAACACACTACAAGTTAAACCTTCAAAGAAATTAGTATGAAACTAATGAAAATAGAAGCAGTGCTTCCTAGAATCCACTGATACAATCGTTGGTGAGAATCTTTAACAAATCAAATGATGTTTCACTTCATAAAATTGCAAGGCCACAAAAAGTGTGCTCATGCGAGACAAAAAGATATGTAGACACAATTGAGTGATCTCTTCTCAAGCTCATTACCTCAGCATAATTTGTATATCTATAGCGAACACCAGAACTAAAAGATCTCACAACTAGAAACAACACAATAAGCCTTTGACTCAATCACAATCTCATGAATAAAATCCACAAAAATATGACACATTTAGGCAAGAATAACTACACTCCAAATGCAAGCAAAAAAAGCATAATTTTATTGCATAATAATGGTGGCCCTTAAATTTTACAATGGGGTATTTATAAGAAATTGTCTTCTCAATTTTTTTTGAGAGTGAGAGATATCTTGATGCAATAAAATACTTTTAAAACATTTAAACAAACTAAATATATATAAACTGACAATCTAACTGGTGCTTAGAAGGAATCCATCCATATTTTATTTGTGAATTGGATGCATGAGCCTTTTACATGTCAAAAAAAATGAAAGCATGAGAGAGAAAGTAGGAGGAAGCCATTAGTCGAAATGGAAGTGCATGGAGGTGCCAAAAATAGAAGCTAGCCCTTCACTAGGTGTGTGTCTGAGTTAACTTGCCATCAAAACACATTTTCAATGCATGGAAAGTGCTATTTTTGGAACTGGTAGTCAACTATTGGCAAACCTCTAAATTGTGGAGCTACAAACCTATGGAGTTGTAGACTTGGGGAGCTACATGAGAATGTGGAGCTGGGGACCTACGAACCTATGGACCTTGACTGGGTCAAAATCTCAAAATTTTACTAAGTTTCAAAATTGAAATTCTGGCATCTAGGTTTTGTTCATCTTCATCCTAAAGCTATGTTTGGATGTTTTCCCTTGAATTTATCTATCATTTGAGTAATCTTAGCAGCATATGGAAGATCCAAATCCTGATACTTATCCTTAACCTACTACCTATAGTTTTCTACCTCAATTAGAGTCTCTAAAAAAATTTTGAGTTTGGTGTCCAACTGTACAAGTGCTTCCTCTGTCCTGAAGGCTTGTCTGATGTCTCCATCACTAGATGCTTCCTATAAAGTCTTCTTGAAATTTTCCATGACTACCTCAACTGGCAATAGCTTCTCTCATTCTTTATCTTCAAAGATATCCAAGCATGCATCATTGCACAACTTTTTCGCTTCCAAAATTCACTCTCAAGCTTGGTCCTTGAGCCTATGTATATCATCATGCAATATTTCCATCACTTTATTTACATTGGAAATTTACTCTATCCAATCATCTATCATGTCTAATTCTTCTTCGGTATATACATCAATCAGAGTGCAGTACCTTTTCCCTTTTATGGCTTGTAGACTTTGCAAATCTTTGCTCCATGCCCGTACCTCATCCATGATACTGAAGTTCTGCCTCAAAATTTCCATGATCTTATCCATGTTCTCTTGTGTAGCATGTAGCAACTTCAAACTTCCTATGATTATAGTGACAACTTTATCCTCAAGGCTATCCCACCATTCTTGACAAGCTTTCAAAACTGGATTGAGTCGTACACCTTCTCCTTCTCTAAGAATGGTATTCAAACTCTCCTCAGGGCATTCAAGATCAAGAGGACCAATAAATTTGGCTAGATATCCTTTTAGGATTTCAACTAGCCTACGAAGTGTTCTAATTTCAATCTCAGCCTGTTCCATGTGCCTGAGAACCTCTTTAACTCCCATAGTCATCATCTGTCGAGATGTATCTCGTGTAGGCTTTCCCGACATAATATCTTTCACTTCATATTCCTCAAGACTAACAACTTCTACATTTGTACATTTAGGAGGGTGAGCCACTTGTGAAAATAAGTCTTTGTTTCGTATGGAAGTGACGAATGCAAATGGTGTTGTGTCATGTAATGCAGACTTAGGCTTGTTCAAAATCTCTGCAATATCACAAATGTCATTCTCTGAAGCACAGAACTAATGATTGGCACTTCTCATTATTTATTTCTAAAAAAATCTTAGGGTGTGTCTCTCTACAACTTTGGCTATAGATGATGAAGGGATGTGTTCAACTACCTCCTTCCCTTTATCACTCTTGCTCAGAGTCTCCTACTATGAAGACTCTTCTTCTATAGTCTTGGTCTCTGTAGATCCTATAGTTTGATCTTCAACTTCCTGAGAAGGTTGTTCTGCATATTCTACTATCTGTGCCTATTTTGATGCTTCATTAGTAGCCCTTGGTTCATGTTGCTCTTGTAATGATGATTCCTTTTGAACATATTCCTCTTCTAAACTTGGAGGTGGGGGAGTGACTGAACCCTTATCTACCATTGTGACCTGTGGTGGAGATGGAGGAGTGAAATGAGGACCTTGTGTTTTTGGTGGCATCTACATCTAGTTGTGCTATTGAAGTTCACCCATAGAGGTGTCTCTAATCTTATCTCCAACTAACTCCATACCCATAAGCATGAAATCAAAATCTGGGATGGAAAGAACATCTCCACCTTGCTCCCTTTGCTCATTCACCCATCGCTGCACTTCGTCTTCCAAAGAAGAGAGTTCTATAAAAAAATTTGGGTGGGAGGCAGGGTATTCATGGCACTCTTCCTTCTTTCCAATTCTATGGCTTTTTCCAACTGAGTTCTCCTCTGTAGAGGCACTTGTTCTTCCTCCTCGTCTGATTTTGTTTCTTCCTGATCTAATTCTTTTTCTGGAATGGTCATAGGAATAGATGGATTAGGCACTAATATTTTATAGACTCTTTGCCTCTTGTTCATTCTAACCTTGATCCTCTTTTGTTTCTATGGAACCATAGGAGAAGCATGCTCTTCGTGCACCGAAGAATGGAGGTCTCTAGAATTTCTCCCTCTTCTCATTGACTTGAAAAAATAGGAGGCAATGGAAATTCAACTTGGATATGAGAAGCTCCACCATCCTAGGGCTCTTGCAGACTCGATTCCTATTATTGGGAAGAGACCTATTCTTCAACATGCTCCATCTGAATCCTCTGAGGAGAGGCTCTCTTCCTCTTTCCCTTCCTCTCTGAAGGGTGGTAGTATCCCACTGGACGATCAAGCTAGTAGATTGTTTTAGGCCTGATAGGAGACTAGAGCGCAAAGATAGGAACTTTGACTTTCCTTCCCTTACCCCTTTCTGGGCAAGCATGTGCATGGAAGATCACTGTATTTGAAATTAAATCAAGTGGAAAGGGTTTCTTAATCCTACTCCTTTTCATTCGAATGACATGTCTCACTCGATGATTAATATCATATCCTTCCTCTCTATAAACTTCTACATTCATAATGGATCTCTCACCAACTTTATCTGTATTGAAATAGGGGATCCAGTAATTCCTTGGAGTCTTATAGCCTTATCTCATCAGGGATGGTCAAATGGAGAGCCTCTTTTGCTAGATACAAAGTCATCCTATAATAGTCTCTGATGCGAACATCGTAGTCATTTGTTGCATTCATCCAATGATCTTCAATGGCATCCTCATGATAGAACTCATTTTCTACTAGGTTTTCCACTCTACCAACATTGTTGAAGAATGGCCAAGGAGAGTTATACTCTTCAAGAGGGTAGTTCTCCCATTCCCACTTGAAAGTCTGGATATCCTACTTTCTCTTCACCTAATATGCTCCTACTACAAAAGGCCAATCCTAAAAATGTCTCCATTGTCTTTTGATCCTCTCATAAGTTGAGTCAATCTGCCAAGATATTTCCATTAGGACCAACTTGTCACTTGGGTACCTTGGGAGTTTCTTTAGATTGATAGATGCACCACCTACCTGAATGTATATAAATGTCCAGAATTAGATGAAATATGCTCTGAGAGCTGTGATCTTTTCCTTGGCTTTGTCAGACAATCTCTTCCCATAGTCACTTTCTATGAATTGAATGATGAAAAAGATAAAGGTGTTGTTTACAATCCTGTACTCTTTGCTCTATGGGGAGAGCTTCTTCTTCACCAACTGAGGATAGACTATGTATGGCCATGAATTAAAGTCCTGCATACTACCCTTCTTGTACAACCTGGAATAGTTGGTTACCCTTGCCGCAAGTAAGTATACCACATAAGAATTCATATAGAACTTCGTGTTATCCTTTACCATCCTTAGCTAGTCACATAAATTCTCACTTAGCGTGGTGGCCCAATCCAGTGTTATCTTTGCATGCTTGATGGTCTCAATGAAGTTGACCATAAATGGAGCAAGATGCCCTATTGTAGGTAAGCCCATGACTCTTCTTAGGAGAATGATTGAGTATCCAATGTCATCCTTGATGTATCCCCATGTCATATCCACTTTTTTGATTGTCTTTCCCTGAGGTGGCTTCTCAATGAAGTATAAGGAATGTATGATGTCGATGGCTTCCTAGTGGTGATCTTTATGCCATCGCTTAGCTACTTCATAGGAGAGTTAGATGAACTGAGTGGCTCTAGGCAGATGAAAGACCCTCTCGATGTTTTCAAGTCACAAATCTAAGACCACTTCTTTGGTGAGGCTCTTAACTACTCTCTCATCAGGAACAAAATGCCAAGATAGGGTCATGATCAACTCAGCTGACTATACCGACACTGGATGTGACACTGCATTCAATAATCTAGATCGAATCAATGTAGACACCAAGGTTGACCTTTGTGTTAAATTGTTGCATAGTCTCAAGAATTCTCCTAAATCTGTGTGTCTGAGGTCAATATCTTTGATCTCAACATAATCATCATGTAATCTTGATTTTGGGGTCATGCCTTGAAATTTGTAAATAATCAGTTTCGATGCTGATTCAAATGTGGACACTATCTGATTGTGTTACCTAAACATCACAAGAAAGAAAATATGATTGATCATCGAATAGCGAGAAAAATGCAAGCGAGGAAGAAAAACATCTTCCTTGGGACTTATTCATTTCTTATCTTAAACTTATTATTATTATTATTTTAAAATTTAATTTTTTTTTAAAAGATTTAAAAATTAAAATGTGGAGAAAAAAAAACCCTCATGCGCATGCCAACGCAAGCATGTGCATGAGGGCACGTGCGGGCATGAGCTGACCATGCCGCTCATTGTGTGTAGCAACCAGCACACAACTGGGGCACACGTGGCCTAAGTGCATGGCTAGCACATGCAGGCAACATGCATGACTAGTGGCCAACGCATTACCAACGTGCACGCGGCCAAGTGTGCAAGCAGCGTGTGCAGCCTACGCTTGCACTCTGCCAGTGCACGTGCGGCCTGTGCCTACACTCTGCCAATGCATGCATGGCCAAGTGTGTGACCAACATGCATTGCCTGTGCACACAACTAGCACGCTCAAGGCCTAAGTGCAGGTAGCGCCAGCATGCAGCACGTGCAGGAGATGAGCACAGAGAGAGGGGGGCGGGTTACCTTGCTCCCTCCTCCTAGCACTTCAAAAAAATGGAATAGGAGGGGAGGGACGGTTTTATAACCCTCCTCCCTTCATGTGCACTATACCTCGATGCACATGTGCAAGTTAGGGGAGGATTTTTTTATTTTTATTTAGTTTTAAAAAAGAATTCAAATGTTTTTGATTTTTGACTTTTCTTCTTGTTCTTTTTCTTTTCTTTTTTTAACTTTTTGATTTTTTTTTCAACTCTAAGACTAACTTTCAAAACAAATTTCTCTTCTCCCAACTTTCGAATCATGAGTCTGAGAGTTGAAAAAAAAGGGGGTCCCCATTCCTGGTGAGGAATGGGGCGTGTGTTGTGAATACCACAACCTAAAGGAAAATATCCTAGGTTGCATGATAATAATTAATAAAAGAATTAATCATTATATGCCTATAGTTTAGCTAAGTAAACTAGAGACAATAAGTGACTTAATAATTAAATCAAAATAATTTAATTAATAATACAATATCTTATTACTCTAACACACACATAACAAACTAAGAACACACTTTGAATTGAAATTGAAAATAAAGTTGTAGGAGAGATTTAACTTAAATAACTTATAAAGTGCACAATAACATATTAAATTAAATACACTAACTTGGTGAATTATATCTTTGATTTGTCAAAATTTGAGTGTCAAAAATGTCGATAAGTTGTACTTGACACCTGAATAACAAGAACATAAATTAATATTACTGACAACATGTACATACATTTATTATACAAGTACATATAAAAGATCACAATAAATAAAAAAACTTATATTTGTGTAAATTTGATTCAACCTACTATATCATTTGCATCCTCTCTCATTTGCAATGCATCTATGTTTGCCTTGTGCTCTTCCATTGAAAGTGTCCATAATACCTTATTGGTGGATCTCCCTTTGTATCTTTATAAGCTGATACTTGTTGCTGCCACCAAATGAGAATAGTGTAAGATCTTCTTTTTTGATTGGTAGTTTGCAAATATTGGTAAACCATTCCTTCCTATTAGGCATTTGTATAGCCATGTGCTAGCTACAATGGCAGACCCAAAGTTTAGCTAAGTAAACTAGAGATAATAAGTGACTTAATAATAAAATCAAAATAATTTAATTAATAAGAAAATATCTTATTACTCGCACACACACACACACACATATGCACACGTAGATGCACATGCACACGTGCACGCACAAACACACACACATGCACACACGCACATGCACGCGTGCACACACACACACACACATAACAGACTAAGACCACACTTCAAATTGAAATTGAAAATAAAGTTTTAGGAGATATTTAGCTTCAACAACGTATGAAGTGCACGGTAACATAATAAATTAAATCCATTCACCTAGTGAATTATAACTTTGATTTGTCAAAATTTGAGTGTTATCAATGTTGATAAGTTGTACTTGACACCTGAACAACAAGTACATAAATTAATATTACTGCCAACATGTACATACATTTATTATGTGGGTTCATATAAAATATCACAATAAATAAAAACTTACAATTATGTAAATTTGGTTCAACCTACTATATCATCTGCATCCTCTCTCTTTTGTAGTGCATCTATGATTGCCTCGTGCTCTTCCATTGAAAGTGTCCATAATACCTTATTGGTGGATCTCCCTTTGTATCTTTCTAACTTGATATTCCTTGCCACCACCAAATGAGAATATTGTAAAATCTTCTTTTCTGATTTGTATTCCTTCTTGTTAGGTACCTGTATAGCCATGTGCCAACTACAACGACAAACCCAACTAGATAGTCAAAACCATCATCATCTACTTCATGATATATTATTTTTTTCTTATACTCCACATATCTAGCTAGCCAATACTCATTTTGTTCATCATTATCATTAGGTACAATAACAACATAAACATGTCCTTCAATATAAGTTAAAGTACGCATGCATGTCCTTGAATTAAATTTATGACATATATAAATAAATAATATAATTTGAAGCACAATCACAACAAATTGAATTAAATTGTACATACTAGGTTGTTTGAGGTTTGAAACATGATCGTAGTCCTCTGATGCAAATGATAGATTTGAGTCTTCATTTACTATATCATCCTCATTGTGTGTGTGTAGGTGCTAATGATTTATGTTTCCATTCTTCAACCCATTCTACATTCTCACATTATTCTCATTCACATGCAAAAAAAAAGACAAAAATATGCAAGATTCCCAGTCTATATAGTCCAAGTTTTAGAATCAAAACTCCTAAATGAATTCCATTTAGTTAACCCACTAATTATATCATAGAAATATCTTGAAAGTAGATTCTTCTCTTCAACTAGCTAGAAGAAACACTTGGTCATAGAGTTCTCACTTGATCATGTTAATAAAGATTTCTTATACCATTCCATAATGTCATGTGTATTTTGAATTTGGTTTTTTCTTCAAATTTTAGATGCTCTCTTAATGCATGCACCAACACCATCATGTTATCCTTTATCGTGTCTAGCCTAAAAAAACTCCACATAAATTGGATATTAGTTTTCATATGCATCCTACTCAACCAATAGAATATTATAACATTCTTGAATTTTTATGTATAATTATCTAACCATAGTAGATGGTGTATCATTTGAATTTCTTTCTCCCCTGCAATATCATAAAAGACCTTGAAAGAACACTAGACAAAATCAAATGAGTGTAGTTTATTATCACTTATATAGAAATGGTACTCTCTAAAAAAAAATGATCCTCTTTTGTAGTATAAGGTTCATGCTTATAAAAAATATGAACAAAAATTGCTACTTGTACTAAATTATAATATTGTGGTTGTACCTCATCTTGGGGTGTAAGTGTGTAGTTCTTTGCAAAGTCAATGACTGAAAATATACTACCAATTGGAGACTACTTCTTGCATATGCAAATTTTTTGATCAATCTATCTAGCATAGATTGAGAGTGTTTAACATATTTTGGTATGATCTTACTATTAAACTCATTCATAAATGTATGAAAACTAATTCTTTCTATAATTAGATCACAACTTCTTTTAACTTTTCCACCCTTCAATGGATATTCAACATTTTTAAATCTTTTTACACCAATTATTTATTGTCTGAAACCAGTCAAACATTCATCTAACAAAGTAAGTTCACCACACATATCACATGTACCACAAAGATCTGCATTGGAAAGAAAATGTTTCTCATTAGGTGGGTTAAAAAACATACCTAATACGAAAACCTTTATAGTTTGAGATGGTATTTTTATACCATATTCCTCCAAAAGTTTAGCAGTATGCATGGTATTACACATAGACTAAAAATATATCATACTGGTAATGAAATTGAACATGAGTTTTACAACAACACATGGCTCTTGTTAATTCTTACATACTATGTTTTACACTTTTTAAAATATCTTTGACTAATGCTGATAATTAACATCTTGGCATCTATTTTTTTTGTTTGAACAATTCAGTTTGAGTCATGTCCAAAAGGTATTTAGGATGTGGACCACATATTTTTGAGCTAACTCTCAACTTAAGAACATCTCTTGAATTACGTGATACTCTTGTATTATCATGCCAAAAAAATGAAATTTTTGACTTCGCTACTAAGTCTCATGTCAGATCTCAGGACTCTACCTCTAGAAGTTCACAAACTATTTGGTAGATTACTTTCAAAGTTAACCCTTCTTTTTAAAACTATTTTTAAAGTTTTATGACTCACATTAAGATACCCACTTATATTAATAATCATTCTTTTTTCAAAAGTTGACTTTTTAACTAAAAATGTTGTTATTACTTGTCGTGATGCATTCTTATCTTTATAGGGACTTTTTTTTCGATAACATCAAAGGCACTAGCAACAATTAATACAACTTATTTTAAAGAACTACCTTTATTATTTGGGTTTACAAAAATTCCTAATCTTTTCATCACTTTTCATATTTAAGACATTTTAATTAGTCACAACATTAATTGACATTGAAGCCCAAATTTATTATTATAAAAAAATTGTCTGAATAATTTACTAGCATGTGTCCTAATCTGTCTCCATGAAACCAATCCATGAATATTATCTAGCACATCATTAGAAATTTGAAAATGTTCATGTACTTCACTATCATTCAAATATGTTCTTCATTAGTTGGTATTTCCATGTTTGTATTCACATTGTTTTTGAAATATAAAGTGACCAAAACAAGGGGGTCGGCCCTTATAGAGAAAGAGTTGCTAACCAACACACTATTAGCAAAAACTAGCAGAGGACATTACAACATCAAAGAACAAAACTAATATCCAAAAACACTTTGCAGTAACTTAACAGCTATGATTCTAACCATACTATGAGTGTTCAAAGTATTAACTAACTTTTGACATAAGTAAACCAACCCAACCCAAAAACAACACACTACCATATACAGTAACATCTAATCTATAGTTGAGATCTATAGTACTAATCATACTACTTAAGTTTAGAATAAAAACTGTTGGCGCAAACAAGCCAACCCAAGTCTGATTAGCTATTGTAGACCAGCAAACCAAGTAGTAGCATAAAATCAAAAAAAGTAACCAAGATCAAAAGATCTCCCAGAACTACCATCTTATTTCTCATCCTTTTCCTTTCCTTTCCTAGCCAGTAGAACCCGAGCCTAATGATCAACAAGAAACTTATAGAGGAGCTTGTTATCCCCCATGTCCGTTCCAAATTCATCCTTCACCTATGCCAACAATTGGAGGGTAGTAGCAGCAACATGAGTGACCTTTAGTGCAAATTTAGAGGAGTAGAATCCCTCCTCTAAGAATTTGACCCTTTGATCCAATGAAGTAGTCACATCATTTCATTCCTCCTCCTTCTCCTTGTTTTCTATTTCCACCATCTTATCCCCCTCATTAGTTTTTTCCACCTAGTTGTCATCCTACAAAATCTGTGGGTTAGTAAAAACCTTGGATTTTTCCTTAACCAAAGAGGAAATGGTGATAGGGGAGGTATTCATTTTTCTACTATCCTCATAGAAGGTAATAGGTTGCAGGGTAAAGCTGGCTGAAACATGAGTAGTCTCAGTTGTAATGGTATTACCAGTAGACACCTGGGTATTGTTGGTAGACATTTGGTTATTATCAACAGAATTTTCACTTTTTTCTTTCTCCTCTTTCCCTTTTTCTCTGTTGGAGTGAGAATGTTTCTCCTCCTCCAACTCCCTTTCATTGTTCTCAAAGCTCTCCTCTTCCACATCTTCAACCCTATATCCTTTATACTTTTGCTTATACCTTGCCTAGGTTTTTGCCTGCATTCACATTGTTGTTTTTATTTGGAGTTTGATTTTCAATGTTAATTGGAACTTGAAAGTCATTTTTTATTTTTTGTTTGAATATCATTTGTGGTTTGTATTTTGATTGGAGTTCACCATGGATGTCTATTTGTCACTCTATTCTCATGAAGAAAATATAAATCACTTAAATTGCAACTTGCTTGTAAAAAATTACCAACTTCATCATGAGAATAACCTCAAGGTTATGGAGACATACCTATATTGAATTCTTGATTAGAATGTGTGACTGCATCTTCTTGTATTGGGTTCTCTTCTTATACCTCTTCATCCATTATGGTATCCTCAATGTTCTTCTCTTGTGAAATGATAGTTGAACTTGAAACACCAACATTGTTCAACTCTCTAATTCTTTGTCTTTTCTCTTGTTGATGTTGTGTTTCCTTCTCTTTATTTTTTGCAATCTCCCAATCTATCAAAACTTTCATTTTCCTCATTCTTTATTATTTTGATCCCATGTTTGGACCAAATTTGAATTCAAATGATTTTGGACTTTTCAAATGTAAAAGAAGACAATAAAATTTAATTTAATATCACAAAATTCTACTTTTGCAGCTCGGGACTATCGAACAATGATTACAACTATTTTTGTGTCCATGTGGAGTAGTTTTTGGGCCCCTATGGCTATCTTAGAATCAAATGCACATTTTGTAAATTAGGTGCCCATTATTATAACAATCGGGCACCCAATTTATAAAATGGGCACCTGATTCGTGCTCAATGGTCGAATGCAAATCAGGAGTCCATTTTTTGAATTTAAAAGATAAGCACCCTATTCTAAAGACATGGATAGGAACCACCACTTAGAAACAAGTTTTAACTTGGAGAAAGACACGGTACAAGCTTGGTGGAACTAAGACCATGCTTGAATCTCTCAAAATTTGGCTAAAGCAATTAATTGACAAATTCACACCTTGCCACAATTTTTAGAGGGTCTTCCTGATCAATTTTTTTATGAAACAAAAACCCATAACATCCCTCACTATCTTGATTCTAGAAATGTAAATTTAATTGTTTTTTATTTTATTTACTAGTTTTACAATATTTATTGATCAAAAGTCTCACCTAAACATAAAATAGTGAGGTTCACTAAAACTTTAATAACTTTTTATTTTTTATTTTTTAAATTAATTTATGTCATCAATATGCATACAATTATTTTGATCTTTTAAAAAAAGAAATTTCAAAAAAAGTAAAATCTTGATCAAATTATGGTGTCCATAAACGAGAGGTTTGAAAAATTGGCTTAATCGCCTATGAAAAATTAAGGAAAAATATTCTCATCAATATTTTGTGTTTAAGGTAGCTTCCTTTTAAAGGATTCATGAAAAATCATTTATTTGTGTCAAACTAAATGGTTTCCATACATGAGTTTGGGAAGGTACTTGTTGAGCGATCGTTTGGCACAATGCTAATGAAAAAAGTTCTCATGAATCTCTCTCTTGAAAATTTGATCAATGACCAACTCCAAGATTCCAGATGGTTATTTTTGAAGCCTCTAGATAGATCAATTGAAGATAGATGTGAGTGTTCATAATGAGACCTTTGTTGGTATCTGTCAATTCTACACAACTTTTGAGGAAACATAACCAAAAAACCAATGTATTTTGTATTTTTCCATTTTATGATGAATGAAATTTCTAATCAATGCAACTATATGCATTCATATTTCAGCCACATGTTTAAAAATAAAATAACAAAGATAGAGTAACGATTGATTAAAGAAAATGATTGAAAGGGAAATTCCTAATGGACATAAGCCAAAGAAACAACACATCTGCAAATTAAATTATCAAAAGGACCTAGTAGGAAACCAATGAAATTAGGAGCAACGCTTCCTCAACTCCACTGATGCAATTATTGATGGGAACTTTAATGAAAACAAAAATATGTTTCACAATTATTCAAATCACACAGCCACATAAAGTGTGTGCACACGAGACAAAATGCTATGTAAGAACAATAGTGATTATTTTTCTAATTCGTCACAACAATGGAATTGGTTAACATAAGACAAATGGCAAAACTAAAATATCACACAATTATCATAACACAATAAAACCATTAGCTCCATTATTATTCATGAACATGAATTCACAAAAAATAATACACTAACAAAATTTACTATACTCAAAATGAGAGCACCAATAAAATTTATTATTGCATCAAAATATTAGATAGGAGTACATATTACATCCATGTATTTATAAGAAACCCTCTCCTTATTTTGTGTTAGGAGTGAGATCTCTTCTAATGCAAATGCTATGCCAAAAAATTAAAATTAAACTAGTTATATATAAATTGGCTCTCTGAATAGGTCGCCACCCTTGTTTATATCAATTAATGGGTGCATGAGCCTTTACATGACTTCAAATAATAAAAGAAGATGAAGATAAGAAGAGACTAGCCATGTCATGATCTGGGAGTCATTGGAGCTTCAACGAATGCAAGATCAACCTTCTACAGGCTTTTTTGGGAGTTGAATTATTATCAAAATGCTATGCTCATAAATAACATCTACTTGTTAATTTTTAGTGCCATTATAACTGATTCAAACTGTCAGTGCACCTCAATGATTGGCATAACTTAGTGTTTAGTGTTCAATATGAAAAATGCACCTATTTTTTTTGTGCACCTTTGCACTAGTGCACCTCTGGGTGGAAAGACCGAAATTGGTAGAATTTTCTAAGTGTCAAAATTTTCAATTTCTAGCATCTGGGTTTTGTTTTTCTTCTACCAAAATGATGTTTGCATGTGCTGCTTTGAAATTTTGGATAACAATGATGATCTCTTGAGTTCTTAGAAAGTCTAAGAACTTGTACTTAGCGTACACCACTTTTTGTTAATTACTCATTTCTAGCCTAGTCTCTACAAAATCTTCCAACTTGGAGTTCAACTTAGTCAATGCCTCTTTACTTTTAAATATTACTCTGATATCATCTTTAGAGGATTTTTTTTGAAGTATTCTTTGAACTATTGCACCACTATTTCAATTAAGAATAACTATGTTCTTGAGTCATCTCCAAAAATCTCCAAGCTAGCAACACTCTAGTATTTATTTGCCTCAAAAAACTACTCTAGAGCCTTATTTGCCATTTGTTGAATATCCTCATACAATTATATCGTAACTTTATTTCCTTTTGATACCTTCTCTATTCAATCATCTATTTTATCCAACTCATGCACAATATATGTACTCTTACAAGCACCTGATACCTCTGCCCCTTAATGGTTTTCAATGCTTCCAAATGATTGTTCTAGGTATTTACCTCATCCATCAACCCAAAATCTTGTTCTGCCATTGTGACCAACTTGTTGACATTCTTCTAGATGGTGTGTAGAAAGTTCAAATTACCTTCGATCATATGTACACCTCTATCCTCAAAACTGTGATGACACCTTTGGTGTGCATCCAAAAATGAATCTCCTCGTCTTGTGGCTAGAGCTTGTTTATTGAGGGAAGCCACTAGAGTGAGCTCAAGATGGTCAAGGTCCAATGGAATGACTACCTCCTTTATATACTCCTAGAGTGGATCATTCTACTTTCTTAATTATGAAATTTTAGTCTCATCCTCATCCAGATGTTGAAACACCTATTTAAGGTTTTTTATGGTCAAAACTTTGGCCATGTCCCAAGTAAAATTCTTGACTAGTACCTTGTGCTTTTCATAGTATTTTTGGGGAAATGCCATCACTATATGTAGGTGGATGAAGAATAGCTATATGTTCTATTAAGTCACTACATTGATTCCTCATGACAAAGGCTAGCTACTTAGAATCACCTTGAATAGGTGATGGTGTCTTCGTTTCCTTTTTCAATGCCTATAACCCCTCAACTTTTGTATACTCTACATATCTTCTCTAGAAAGTCAAGACCTCTCACTTCAGCTATGTTTTAGTAGTACCCATAGGAGACATGTAATGACCCAAAGATGAGGTCATCTCAGAGATTGGCCTATTTCCCTATTCACACCTTTCTGAGGTCTTTTTTTATCCTAGGTGGCTCGACTGATGGAGTGAACATTATTGTCCTTAGAGAAGAAGTTTTTGACCCTTTCACAATTGGTATCTAATCTCTCTCTCTAGAAATTTTCCCCTCCTCCAAAACCTCATTACTATGTAATTGTTGAAAATCAACCATGCCAACCATTTCACTCCTTGACAAAGTGATTGATGGGGGCATAGGGATGGCTTCTTTCTCTGGTGAGGAGGAGGAGAAGAAGGTGGCTTTCCTGGTAGAGGAGGTGGTATACCCACTACTCCTTGTGGCAATGGAGGAAATTGGTTTTAGTCCTCACCTAGGGATTCTCTCTAAGGCATGTCCCTTATCACTCTTCCCTCCAAATGCATCCCAATCAGCATAAAATTGAACTTTGAGAGGTCAAAGATATCAGACCCATCTCATTTTATGAACTCTATCCATCCCTCCTAGTCTATAGACTCCTTGAGTTAGATTGGTTATTTTGGGATGAAAGGAGGCATTTAGATTGCACTCCTTCACCTTTCCTCTTTCACAACCCTTCTTATTGAGGGGGAGATATTCAATCTCATACCCTTGCTATTTCTCTTTATAATTTTAGGAGATGAGGTAGTCTTCTTCTTCTTTGGCTTCCTCCTCTTCTCCCTTATTACCACTTTCTTGATCCTATTCTTTTTGGGCACTGATGAAGAGGCTTCTATATGGGTTAGGGTTTATGTAGGTGGAGCTTGAGTTTCTTCCCCTTGAACTGGCCCTTCTTCACTTTGAGAATCTTTTGGCTAAGATTATACCTCTTGGTTTTATTCCTTTTGTACAACCCTCATCCTCTTCTTCACCTTCATCTTATCTATTTGGAAGTATTCTACTTCCTGCTCATGTTGATGTACAACTTTACATCTAACTAGTAACTTCTCTAGATATGTGGGAATTGTAACTTTAGTTCCCCTACCTTTTTTGGGACAAGTTTGGTCATCTAAAGAGTTGGAAGATTCAAAAATGCATCCACACATAAAGGATTTTTGACCCACTCCCTAGTTTAGTTAAACCACACACTCAACCATATGGTGGATGTCATCATTCTTCTCCTGACCAATCTTGGCATTTAGGAAAGGTCTCTCAAATATTTTGTGTTTATTATAGAGGAGGTCTAACATATTAGGACTATTTTTTTCCCATATCTTCAGAGGTATAACCAAGTTGAGAGCCTTTTCTACCAATTGTAGACTCATCTTACAATAGTCCCTCATCCAGACATCATAGTCATCTATGCAGTTCATCTAGTGATCTTTAATTGTTGTATCTAGAATGAATTCTCTCTCTATGAGATGTTTTACCATCCCAATGTTGTCAAAGTAGGGGTGTGCTATTGGGTAGTCATCCAAGGGATATTAATCCCATTCAACCTCAAAAATGGATGTCCTACTTTTTTTTTGACCTCAATGACCCCTATGGTAATTAGTCATACCCATGTCTTCTTGTGTTTCTTTCACACTCTATCATAGGCTAAGGCCAATTACCTAGGTATTTCTAATAATATCAACCTATCTGAAGGATATCATGGAAGCTTCTTTGGGTATAGGAGAGTAGCAAATACTTAGATGTTTGTGAAGGTACTAAATTGAAGGAAATAAGCACCCACTTGTGTTATTCTAGTTGTGACTTCCACCAATATTCTCTTGGCATAGACTCCTTCCACAAATCAGAAAATAGTAAAGATAAAACCATCATTCACCAATATGTATTAATGGATTTTGAAAGGTAGATTCTTCTTTATTAGTTGGTGGTATACTATATGTGGCCAAGCATTTGCATCTTGTATGCTTCCTCTCCTTACCAACATTGGGTAATCTGTTGGCCTAGCTTCTAGAAGATACATGACATAGGAGGTCATGTAGAGCCATATCATCAATATTGTCACTAATAATCATGGCCTAGTCAATTTTCCTATTTCTATTTCTGATGGTTTCTTTGAAAGGAATCATCTATGTCTCTAGACGACTTGCTACAAGGAGTCCCATGGCTCTACTCAAAAGGACCATAGAGTAGCTAATATTGTCGATCATGTACCCTCAAGGCATGTTGACCTTTCCACCACTTTGGTTCAATGGTGGTCTAGCTAGGGTGTATTTTTCTTGTACCATTTCACTCACCTCCATCTTGTGATCTCAGTACCATTAGTCTTCCATATCATAGATTAATGAAGGGTGCTCCCCTTAAAACCATAAACTCATGATAGAAACAAAGAAACAATAGCAAATGCAAGAACAAAAATATGGATGCACTACATATGTGGAATTACAAAGTTCACAAGTATAATATGCTAACACACATAGGTGCCTTCATTATAGTAATCTACAAGACTAAGCTGTGAACTACCACCCAGAGTTGTCCTAGATAATGTTCGATCCTTTTTTGAATAGGCAATTTTATGTTGCCTGAGAAGGTTCTAGACATTGAAACTTAATACCTAGGGCTGATAGACCCTAACAATACATATAAAGTCAGCCAAATACATCTTTGACAATTATTTTAGATATTTCAAGTAGCCCGACTTTGAAAGGCCATAACTCACAAGTCATTGCTTTGACTAGCTATTATAACCACTTTTTGAAAATGTTAGCTCTTGATCTACAAGCTTGGAACTATGTAAGCACCCTTCCATTGAGTTTCTTGACCTCATCTAGGTACTCTAAGGCCTCCAATGGTGAGCCTGAAGATTTTTCTGCAAATATTTCCACCAAAAATTTGCAATAACTTCTCTGATACTTAAGCTGGAGCAAATGAAATTTTTTTGGTAAGCTTATAACTCAAAAATGAACCTTCATGTAGAAAATGAGAACATTTTGAGCTTGTATGAAAAACTTACTAAAAATAGCAAGATCCCATAAATAGTAACCACCCTATCTACTAGTTCTTATTAAAATAGAAAAGACTAGAAATTAAAAAAAAAATTGGGTGATGCAAGATTGCTCTTACACTCAGGATGCTCCTGCATCAGACACCTAGGGTAATTTGAGAAGTGACTCCATCACATCTCAAGTGTTCATAGGCAAACCAAGATGTTGACCCTCCTCCCTTGCTAGCCATGATGAATCTTCTACTGGCCTCCCTATCCATTTGACCAGGTATTCCTCATAAGTTATGTTCCTTGTACTTTTTCCAACACAACTATCTAATATCTCCTCAATCTCCTTTGTAGCTAAATTAGCTGCTAGAATACTCCACTGGGCTTCTGAAACTTCATCTCCATCACCTCCTTCATAATACTTTTCCAAATCTAAAATATTAAATATTGGTGAAATATTCAATTCAATAGGCTACTCCACTTCATAAGCATTTCCAGAACCATGTCTTTTCACTATCTTGCATGACCCAAACTTCTTCATCTTCAACTTATTATACATACCCACTAGAAAATGCTCTTTTCTCAAATGAGCCATCACTTCATCTCCAATCTAAAATTACTTATACCTCCTTTTCACATCTACCTTAGTTTTATACTGAGTATTCATCTTTATGATGTGTTTCCTCACCTCCTCATGGATGTTCTTCAAATTTTCAACAAATTCATCTTCTTCAAGACTACTTATCTCTCCTTTATCCAACTACCTCAATTTAGAAGCATTTCTGGGACTACTCCCATGTACAATATGGAATGGTGATTTACTAGTACTCCTACTCATAGAATTATTATATGCAATTTTTTCCTATGGTAAAATTAGATCCCATCCTTTTGGCTTGTCTCCAACCAAACATATCAACAAGTTTCCCAAACTATGATTCACAACTTCTATTTGTCCATCATTCTATGGATGATGTGATGAACTAAACTTTAACTTTATCTTATATTTCTTCCAAAATGTATGCCAAAATACCCAACAAATTTGGCATCTTGATCTGAAACTATACTCTTTGGAAGACCATGTAGTCTCACCACTTCTCTGAAAAACAACTCTACCACATGAACAACATCACTAGTCTTCTTGAAAGAAATAAAATGTGTCATCTCTGAAAACATGTCAACCACCACAAGAATAGAGTCATGCCCACATTGTGCCCTCCATAATCCAAGAACAAAATCCATGCTAACATCCTCCCATGGCTTCTCTGGTATAGGTAATGGCTAATACAACCCTATATTCTACTTCATTCCCTCCATCATCTGACATAATCTATAACTTTTTACACATTTCTTCACATCTTGCTACAACTGTGGCCAGTAATAATTCTTAGCAACCAAAGCAATAGTTTTATCTCAGCCAAAATGTCTAGCCAATCCTCTACTATGCTTCTCCTTGATGAGATTCTCTCTTGTTGAAATTCTAGGAATGTACAATTGACTTCCTTTGAAAAACATACTATCCTGGGTCATGAAATCCAACCACTTTGTCCTATCAAGTGTAATTGGTTTTGTACAAGCCTTCCATGCTTCACCAAAATCATGATCATTTGGATATAAAGTACTGAGTTCCTTGAACCCAACCACCTCTACATGCATTTATGTGAGCAAAAGTTGTCTTCTACTAAGATCATCTACAACTTTGTTAGATTTCCCACTACTATGTTTCAAAAAAAATGTATAACTCTACAAAAACTCAACCTACTTCAAATTCCTTTGGTTAAAATTTTCTTGACTATTTAAATATTACAAATCTTGATGATTAGTATACAAAACAAACTCCTTAGGAAGAAGATAGTGTCTCCACTTCTTCAATGCTTGAACTATAGCATAAAATTCCTTATCATAAATAGAATATTTTCTTTTGGCATCATTCAATATATCACTAAAGAAAGCAATAGGTCTACCTGCTTGGTTCCTAACAACTCCTAGTGTAGTACCACTAGCACCATAGTCTACTTGAAATGCCCCGTTAAAATCTAGAAGTGTTAAAATAGGTTGCTCAGTAACTTTCTATTTCAACAAATTAAAACACTTATCTACCCCTAAGTCCACTTAAATTCTTTCCTATCCCTCTCTTTATTTTAGTCAGGGCTCCAAAAATATTGCTAAAACCTCTTATGAACTTTTTATAAAAACTAGCCAGTCCATAAAAAAATCTTACCTCTATCTCACTTCTTAGAGTAGGCCATTAAAGGATAGCCTTCACTTTCTTTGGGTCCATTTCCAAACCTTCTGCTCAGACTACAAATCCCAAGTACACCAATTCCTTCTTTAGAAAATTGCACTTCTTTAGGTTTATCAGCAACTTTTCTTCCCTCAACTTATCAAACACCTTTCGAATATGGATTAAATGCTCCTCCAATGTCTTACTAAAGATCAAAATATCGTCTAGGTAAACAATAAAAAACTTACCTAGAAACTCCTTTAGTACCCCATTCATGAGCCGCATGAAAGTTTTTGATACATTAGTTAGCCCAAAAGGCATGACTAACCACTTGTACAGTCCTTCTTTTGTCTTGAAAGAAGTCTTCCTCTCATCACCTTCTCTGATGCAAATTTGATGGTACCCACTCTTTAGATCTATCTTTGTGAAATACCCAGTTCCACTCAAACAATCCATAATATCATCCATCCTTGAAAATGGAAATATATACTTTATTGTGATCTTGTTGATAGCGCAAGAATCTATACACACCATTCACCATTCTTCTTTGGTGCTAATACAACTGGTACAACACATGGACTTAGACCTCTTGAATCTACCCCTTCTGCAACAATTCATGAACTTGTCTATTCAACTCTTCATTTTTTGTTGGTGTCATTCTATGTGCTGATTTGTTTGAAAAATTGGTTCCTAGAAACAAATCCATTTGGTGACTGATCTTCCTCATTGGGGGAAATCCATCAGGTACATTATCTGATACAATATCAAAAAAATCTCCCAACATATATGCAACTTTTGCTAGTACCTCCTCTACTTCTTCTTTACTATCTTTTAGAATTATAGAAAAACACATATGCTCATGCTTCATACCTTTGAGAAACTCTTTTCCATCAACAAAACATATTCTAGCAACACTACATAAATTTTCTTCTTTCTCCTTCAATAGCTTCAACTTATGTTTCATGCCATCCTTGGTTAGAGTGTAGGTATTTTCTCACCCATCATGTATAGTATGCATATCAAACTACCCCAACCTACCCAAAAACATATGAAATATGTCCATAGGTATGATATCACATAGTACCTCATCCTCATAACTTCCAATCTTGCACTTCAGGGAGCACTGCTCATTAACCATGACCTTGTGGTCATCTTGTACCCAAGCAATATGGTATGGACGTCGGTGTTTCTATCTCTTCAGCTTCAACTTGGTGACCATCATTTATGAGTACACTATATTTTTAGTACTTCCACCATCAATGATCACATCACAAACTTATCTTCACATCTATACCTTGTGTGAAACAAGCTCCTTCTTTGATCAGGTTTATTCTCACCACTAAATAGGACTCTTATGTTAACTAGGACTTCTCTTTCAGCATCTTTAGAATGTGAGGATCTGGCATCATCATCAACTATTGCAACTCTAGTCTAGCCTCCTATTCTTTGATATGTCCTTCCTTGGTACTGGGAACATTCAAGTCCTCTATGCCCTTCTTCTTCGTAGTGAAAACATTTCCCACGGAAGCTTCCTTGTCCTTTGCCTCTTCCTCTCTGATCTCTATTGTTTTGATCATGAAAATGATTGGAGTTGTTTCCCCTTTAGTTCTAATTGCTAATTTCATCCTCATCCTTGTTCTTCTAATCATCATTATGGCCACCATAAGATTGTCCACTAGTTCTTCCACTGTGACCTCTTCCTCTATTATGGTTGTCAAGCTTCTTGATTAGTTTCTCATCAACTCTTAGAGAAAAATTGAATGACTCCTCAATACTATTCATTCGAACCAGACTTAGCTCCTCCTGAATGTTTGGACTTAACCCATAAAGATAATGGGCCACTTTCTCCTTGTCAACTTTTGCATGGCCAGTTCTAATGAGAACTCGATAGAACTCTTAAATATACTCTTGAATAGATTTTCTTGCTTGCTTCAACCCTTGAGTTTTATTCAATAGATTAAGCTCATAATTCATGGGAATGAATTGTCACTTCAGTTAAGCTATCATCTATTCCCATCTTGTGATTTTGTCCTTTCCCTTTCTATTTTTCTCTAACTAAACCTCCTACCACCAGATCTTTTCATGTCCCTTTAGTTTTGCCTTCACAAAATTGACACTATCAGGATCCTCAATATCTTCACACTCAAAATACTCCTCAAGTTCATTGATCCTGTTGATCAACTCCTCCAGGTTAAGATTTCCTAAACTTAGGTCTTTTTCTAATCTTGGAGATGGCTTCACATATTCTTCTAATTCACCCTCATCCTCACTTTCATCTCTTATGGGAAGATTTATTCCTTTATGAATTTGTTCTTTCAATGCTTGCATTTATCTTTGGAGGGCTACAAAACCCTTAGGTGTAACACCTATAGCTCTTCTTCCATTCTCTCTTTGTGGAGGCATTTTTGCACTTCTACTAAAACCCTAGTGTAAATTGCCTCACAATTGGTGATCTATCTACATGCTTAGCCCAAATCATGGTCCTAGTGTGAACTACCTCATAGTCGACAATCTATCCAAACACTCAAGTACTCTAGCTCTGATACCACTTGATGAAGGGTGCTCCCCTTAAAACCATAAACTCATAATAGAAACAAAGAAACAACAACAAATGCAAGAACAAAAATATGGACTTCTTATTTGCACTGCAAATGTGGAATTATAGAATTCACAAGTACAATATGCTAACCCACATGGACACCTTCATTACAGTAATCTACAAGACTAAGTTGCGAACTACCACCCAAAGTTGTCCTAGAAAATGTTTGTACCTTTCTTAAATACGTAATTATATGCCTCCTAGGAAGGTTCTAGACATTGAAACATAATACCTAGGGCCAACAGATGCTAACAATACATATAGAGTCGGCCAAATACATCTTTGACAATTATTTTAGATATTTCAAGTAGCCAAACTTTGAAAGGCCATAACTCATGAATTGTTTCTTTGATTGGATATTATAACCACTTTTTGGAAATGCCAGCTTCTAATCTACAAGCTCAAAATTGTGCAAAAACCTTTTTGTCAATTTTTTAGACCTCATCCAGGCACTCTAAGGTCTCCAACAGTGACCCTGAAGATTTTTCTACAAATATTTCCACCAAAAATCTATAATAAATTCTCTGATACGTAAGCTAGAGCAATGAGATTTTTATGGTAGGATTATAACTCTAAAATGAACCTTCATGTATTAAATGAGAACATTCCAAGCTCATATGAAAAACTCACTAAAAATAGCAAGTTCCCATAAATAGTAACCACCATGTCTACTAGTCCTTATTAAAATAGGAAAGACTGAACATGAAATATTTTTGGGTGATGCAAGATTGCTCTTACACCCAAGATGCTCATTCATCATAGATGATTTGTAAGTATTGATATACCCTTGGTAGATGGAAGACCTTCTCAATGTTGCTTGGACGTATGTCCAAAATAATTTTCATAGTTATACTCTTGACCACATTCTTTGTAGGTATGTAGTGATGGGCCAAAGTCATTATCATCTCATAAGATTGGATGGATATAGGGTGTGAGGTTGTGTTCACTAGCTCACTTTTGATCAAAGATGATAGAATTTTTTTATCTTTCCTTTGGTTTTTTGCATAGCACTAAGAATGCATTCCAATCAATATGCCCTAGCTCAATGTTGTGAATCTCAAAATTCTTATCCATGAATATGGACTTCTGTCCAGTGCCCCTTGATACTTGAAGGCCACTAATTTAGGACTGGTCTTAGTTGCCTTGGAGGATAATGAGGATTTCATTTCAACCTACACAAGAGACACACATCAGTGTATTCATATCAAAATCTTGAAAGACGCTAACTGGTATGACTAGCAAAAATTGACAAATTAAGCCAAAAGGACCAAAAAAGTGTACATGTGCACCTTGTACACTATGTGCATCGATGCAAGGTGCGCATGGTGTACACTTTAGCCTTGCAATTCTTTTTAGTAAATGCACATTGTGAACCACACTCAGTGTGCATGTGCAGTGCTTTCTCAGGGGTGTCTCACTTTTGTGCATGTTGTACACATAGCACACCATGCACACCATTTGGTGGTGTGCATGTGTGGTTCCAAGTTTTAACTTATGTAACTTTAAGCTAAGGATGAGTTATCACTACAGGGGTGTGGATGTTCATATGTGCATAGGTGTGACTTCAGGGGTATTTGAGATGTGAATGAACCAAGAAAGGGGGAGGATGGAGTATTTATAGGCATGATGAGGCTCGAGGGTGTGCACATGTGCATGTGTGCCCTCTAGAGTTAGGCATATAAGTGCACGTCCCCTCTGTGGTGGGCATGTGTTCAATGTGCACCCATATGAACATTTATTTGCCTTATGGAAAACCCAACTTTCTAACCTCCTAACTCCATTTGGGATCAACCGGCTTGACATCCTTGAATGACCTAGACCTATAGGGAGACCGTATTCAATGAGTTGCTTGACTAGGTGCCCTATTTTGAAGAATAGAATCCCTCACCCTAAAAAAAAGAGGGAGGTCCCCATTTTGAATCAAAATGGGGTATGTGTTGTGAAGCCACAACAGTATTGAAACACACCTTTTGAAAAAGTGGTTATTAAACATCCATACCAAACCAGAATTTTCCACATGGGTATCCAAATAAATTACACATTCAAAAAGTAGACTTTGGGCACTACCACTACAACATTTGGGGTCAAATTGCGACGGTAATTTGCCACAGTAGTGTAATTTGTGGTGATTTTCATGTTTTTTTGTGTAATTGTCCTCAACATCATCACAATACTGACATTGGCACCTTAATTACGATGCTCGCGTGAGTATTAAAAAAAAAACACAACATAAATCATTCCTCATTTGTTTTTATTAGGGAGAGTTGCGTGAGAAAGAGGGTGGAGAGCTTTGAATGAGGGTGGAGATCTCTAAACATTGTCATGCCCTTGTGATCAGTGTATTTCATTGTTGTGATCTATGCATTTCATTTTTGTTCCCTTACTCTATGATTTCTTTCTTGTTATCGCTGCATTTTTTTGTCATTCTCTTGCTCTTTGATTTCATTGTCATGCCCTTGTGATCTCTATATTTTGTTGTCATTTCATTACTCTATGATTTTGTTGATGTGCCCTTTCTTTATGATTTTTTTGTCATGTTGTGCCCTTGTGATCTCTATGCCATTACTCAATAATTTCTTTGTCATATCATAGCTCTATGATTTTATTAAAGGGCTATGTAAATGTTCATTTTTTTCCTTCTAAATAGTATCTGTTTATATTTCCTTCTAAACATGTATATTTAGAGATGTTTTTAAAGATGTTTATTACATCTTAGCACAATAGAAAAATTGATCTAGCTACATACATATTCCAAAATCTAAATAATAAAACAATAAAATTCACTCAACTCGTGCTAAGTGACTTACCTCAAGATCCTCCATAAAAATAATGCAGACTAGGAAAAATGGGCAGATTTCACAAGAAATTTTACAAAAATATACCATAGAAAATATTTTTAGAAAGGAACTAGCCATAACCTAGTTAAATGGGTCTAGTCATTGATTAGCTAGGTTGATTACAAATTCTTGTAGAACTATCATTAGATTAGGCATAGTAAAATGAACAATCAACTATTCCTAGCTAGCAAGATCAAACACAATTTTCCAAGGTGATAAAATTGCATATGCAAGGAATTGAAGAATAACTTTAGTGAAGAGTTGAGTGTAAGGAGTTGTTTCTAGCTATTTCTTTTGTCATGCAGTCTCTTTCTAAAGTTGCTTCTTCTCCTTCTCTCTTTTGCCTTAGATTTTGATTATCAAACTTTTGAATATTTTCCTCTACCTTATCTAAAATCAACTTCACATTGTGTTGTAACTCTAGCATAGGTGCTTGATCATCAATAGCTTTCATTTCAACATTGTTGTTTTCATGTGTGTATGTATATATGTATGTATGTATATGTATGTATGTGTGTGTGTGTATATATATATATATATGTATGTATGTATGTATATATGTATATATGTATGTATATGTATTTATGTATGTATGTATGTATATACATATATACATATGTATATGTACATATATGTGTCTATGTTGTTGGAAATATGTCATATCAATTAGATAAGGAAAGTTATGATTGTCATTTATGGAAACATATTTGTTTTGTAGATCAGTCTTGCTCATCTATAAAGAAATTTGTCTAAGTGTCAGACAGTGTTATAGGAGCATAACAATTTGATGATAACATAATATTCCCTTGGAATATTCTCTTGCACAATTAACCAGAGATGCAAGACATCATAATGATGATGTATACCAGTGTGCATGTCTGTATGATCAACCAAGTTCAGGCTATGAAGGAATTAGTAATGCAGTGATGATTCAACACAGAACACAACATGTCAAAAAATTATGTTAAATGACTTTATTTATTATTTTAATTATTATTTCTTTATGAGCTGACTCTAATGATGACTATGTGAGCTAACTAAGAAAGAATTTATCAATATGTTGGTACAAGTAAAGAACTTAATTTGTGAAGTTAATAGAGAGGAAGGACATGATAATGATGTGTGATCAGTGATTGTGAAGTTGATATGATTTTTTGAAATGTGAGTAAAAATTAAATACAATATTGTGTGAAGCATTGGTATGATAGATATGATGCAGATTAAGTTGTGCGTAGTCACTCTTGTATGAAGAATTATCAATCAAAAGATTTGTGAAGTACAACAAGTATCTCAAAAGTGTATGTATACCTATTTCCTAAAGATCTCATTGTATAGGTGCATGTTAGGGCAGTGGGCTCTTCTTGCACACATTTGTATATGATCCACCAACTCCTAACAAGGTTGAGGCTTCTAAAAAGGCCTAGTCTCTTAATAGGGACTCAAGACACTATACATTCTTCATAGAATCCTAACAGGGTCAACATCCTTAATTGGATTCCTTATATAGTGAATCATCTAGTGGGTTTCATCCCCGCTGAGGTTTTCCCTAGGCCAAGGTTTCCCTAGTTAACAAAATATGGTGTTATGATCTCTTTTTGTATATGGTTATTTATACTGTTCATCATTATTGGTTTACTTTCTAATGCATGTGGTAAAGAAATTAATAATATCTAGTTGTGGGCAAAAAGATTGAAAATACTGATTCACCCCCCCTCTCAGTATTATCTATTTCTAACCATTAGTATTAGAGCCTAGTTATTCAGAAGAGTCTTAATAGCTTGAATAAGATCCCTATGGATATGGAACAATTGAAGGATCATCTTGAAGAAGCACTTGAACAGATTGATCTCCTTACTGAAGAAAGAGATGGCCTTCAAGATAGATACAAGGATGCAAAAGCCTACATTGGTAAATTAAAGGACAAAATAGATGTCCTAAAGTAGAAAGGACCTAATAATCAGACCCATGATGATGACATTAAAGATTTGAAGAAAAAAAATGAGATCCTAAAACATGAGTTAAAGATAGTTGAACTTAAGTTGAGTCTTAAGAAAAATGGAGGAAAGAATGACTCTAAAGTTAAAGCTGAAAATACAAATCTACGATCCCAATTAGGCAAGGTAAAATCTATGTTGGAATATATTAAGATAGAGTATGCAAAATTAGAAAAATACAACACCATTGTGAAAGGTGAGTTGGTACAAACCAAATAGCAACTTGAAAAATTATATACCAGCAGTGTTAAGATTGAAGAAAAAATATGTGCACAAAGACCCAATTATGATAAGACTGGACTTGGATTCTTTCTTGGTCAATCCACCAAGAAATCTATTGAGAGAGAAAAACCTGATACTCCTGAAAGCAATAAGGATCTAAAAAAGACAGATGAGACACCCAAGGACAAAGGATATCACTCATTCTGAGAAAGATAAAGAATTTGATCAAGATATGGAAAAGAAAAGTAAGGAATCTTTTGCCTAGTGTAATGAACTTGAAGACATTGAAGTCAATTGCAAAGGTAAGTCCTTCAAACCTATTTCAAATTTTTATTGCAATAATTGTCATGGATATGGTCATTATGAAATAGATTGTAAGAAACCTAAATTTGATAGCAATAATGAAAATAGTAGAATATATAGGAACACTAACTATGCAAGAAATAGAAGATCTCACAGTAATGAAAGTGGAGAAAGAAGACAAATTGTTTGCTATAGATGCAACAATCTTGGACACATTGCAAGGAATTGCAAAGCACCTGATGACTAGCTAAATGAACCAAAAAGAAATGTACCTATATGTCATCTATGCAATAACTTTGGACACACAATAAATTTTTGCAGAATGGATAGAAGAGACCTAAACATGAATCAAAATTATAGAAGAAACAATAGAAGAAATGATGATAGTTTAAAGAAAGAAATGAAGGAGCAAACAAATGAATTAAAGGAATCATTGTTAAGGAAAAGGAACCAAGATGTTCACATATAGATAGAAATGGTGTGCTTGACAAGACAATGAAGTCACTTATTATTTGTAACTCTTCTTACTAGAATCAAGCACTCTCAATAGGATAGAGTATCAATTATTGATAGTTGATGTTAGAGTAAGTATCAAAGGTTATGCAGCTGATAGTATGTAGTAGACATTGAGAGAAGTCTACAGTGAAGTGTGCATTGACCGATAAGGTTAGGATAAGGATATATAAGAAGATTAACCTCTAGTAGACATGCATTTAATGCGAATTACAGATTGCAAAAGATTTAAAGGACGCAAACTGACTTGCATACATCATTTTCTTGTGAAAAGTTTGTGTGTGATATTGAAGCAAGATTTGGAGAATTAAAGAGGCCTACAATTACATGATGTCACTGGAAACCCTAATATGCGAAATTGAGGTATTTTTTGAATTATTGAGTATAATCTTTCAAGAATGGCAAGACAAGAAGTCTTTGCTATAAACAACAAACCTAGGTACAATTTCAAGAAATATCCATTCGTTTCTTTGCTTGATGACCCTATTGGAGCATTTTTGCAAGTTCCAAAAAATGTTCTTCATGTCAAAGATATAAGAGGATATATTCACTATAAGATTGAAAGCATAGGTGACTTAGAGATTCATAAGGAATTGGAGAAGATGTGCAATAATGACTTGTCATTGAAACTTGAACATAGATAACTAGAACAACTTAACCTAGTTAAGCATATGTTCTACATAGATTTTGATAATAATGAATGGACAAGGATAATTCTAAGCAGAGTACATGATGATTTTCTATGGCTGAGAGATTCTATCATTTGTATTAATAATGACCTAATTCACAAAGTCACAGGTTTGAGCAATGAAGGATGCAATCTAGTAAACATTAAGAGTGTGGGCAAGATAGTTGAGATGAATCTCAATACATATTTTGATGGTAGAAACATGAAAGTCAACACCATACAAGATGATGGAGTGAGACTCATTTGTAAGATCTTGGGATACAAGTACAATCATGGATCTAGGATAGGTTCAATACTTGTAGGATTTCTTCATGCAACTTACTTGGCAATAAGAGGTGAAGAGGTTAACATGTGCGATATTATCCAAACACAATTGTTGGACAACATATCTAGAATCAAGAAATCAAGGAGTGCAGTCTTTAGATTTGAATCCCTATTAACACATATATTTTTCTATGCAATAAGAAGTTCCCTAGAATCTCAAATTGGAATCAAAATGAGTGTGCAATGCAGCTAACCACTTGAGCATATAGGTTAAGACTTGAAGCAGTCAAGGATAGTGATATTTGATAGTATATTGAAATCCTTCCAAGCTGAAATGAAGCAAAGGTATAGGATACCTCTTGTGCTAGTAGAGAAGTATAAGGATGAATTGTGTTTTATGGTTGAGATAGATTTCACATGTATGGAGGTAGTAGTTCCTTAGGTAAAATTCATTGAACCTATGGAATATGAGATGAGTGAGGAATTGACTGAAGGGTATGCACAGATAATCCTTCATTCAGAAGTTGATTCTAAGAAAACAAGAGAAGTTAAAACTAGTCATATAATGAAGGATTCCAAGAATAGGGTGGAGAAAGTAATTGATTCTATTTTGAAAGAATTTGGGATGACTAAGAAAGAATTTGATGAGGTGAAAGGGAAAGCTATGGAAATAAAGGCTGTCTTCAATTTGAGCTTTTGACCCCTACACCCATTGTAGTAGCAGGACCTACTGAAGAGGTCGTAGTTTCTCAAACAAGTGAACAGACACCTAATGCACCTTATGAAACAATTATGTAATAGCAACCCCCAAGGAACCTAGTGAAGTCTAAAGAAACATTAGCTACAAGGAAGCCTACGAAGCTTGAAAGGACCAAAACTCATCTTAAAAGAAGAGTGAAATAGACTACAAGTGGCCCACAAAAAAAGAGAAGGACCTTGCAGATTAGCTCATCTAAATTAGAAGATGATACTAGTGATGGACCAATTGAGCCAACTAATCAAGAAGAAAAGACATCAGTAGGGTGAAAAGCATGGAAGCCAAAGGTAGAAAATCTAAACATGCAAATCATTAATGACAATAATTTTCTACAATTGAATAAATACAATGATTTGTATAATAACATGGATAGGAGATAGCTAGAAAATTTTGTAGTTAGAAATAGGATTCTTAAAGATAAGAGGTTTGATAGTATAAGAGGTCAGATACCTGAAGACTTGTATAATAGATTGAGAAATAGAAAGACTAGAGTTGTAGAGGAAGACAAACATATAAGAATGAATATGGTGAAAAAGTTATGCTCTGTAAATAATGAGGAAGAAATAACATAAATTTTGAAATCTATAGCACTATTGCTAAGATGTAAGAAGAGATCCATTCTCCTTATGGGAGGAAATTATGAAGAAGTTAATAAGGAAACTCAAGAGACTATAGTTTCATACATGTCCACTATGCCTAAGATAAGTGCGCAAGAAAAGGAGGAAAGCTAGATGCCTAGAGAAAGTGTGCAAATAGAGGAGGTAAGCCAAATGCCCAAAGAAAGTGTGCAATCAAAGGAGGCAAGCTAGACACCTAAGAAGTGTGCACAGACAAAGGAAGCTAGTCCTACAAGATGCAATCCTCCTCATAGTTTTGAACCAGTAGCTACACCAAGTTCTTCACCACATATTACCATTAGAAGTGAATCTATTCAAATAGATAACACTAAGGTGATATTTTACAAAATATTGAATCCATTCAAGGATTTTGGTACTAGCATTGTTGGAAATATTGTAGATTATAGTAGCTCATTAGATGAAGTAGAAGAAAAGGATCAAGAGCCAAAGAAAGAAGAAGCACCTTCTGTGAAGAAAATTGAGTCTAACAATGAAGTAGCTACTTCAAATGTACCCTTGACACTAGTAGCAGTAACACCATCCACACCACCTACACAAATAGTAGTTGTAGCACAATCGGATGAAGAAGATGAAGCACAAAGTCTCATGTCTTCTTTGAGTAAATTTCTCGAGAAGAAGAAATCAGTCAAGTTAACTGAGAAAATTTTGACCTCAGTTTTGAATAGAATAGAGAAAGTAGTAAGCCATGTTGACACTCTTGTAGATATTCAACAACACGCAGCAATTTTTTGCAAAGCTTTTGATGATGAGTTCACAACACTCACAAATGTGGCCACAATTCAAGCACAAATAGAGCATGATGGTAAACTTATTAATACCATGTGCACTAATATGAGAAATGATACAAAAAATTTGAGTATATGTTTTAAAGCATTGAGAGAGTGCATAGAGGAAGGAAAATAGGCTTATGCTAAGTGTAACAGCTTGGCATATAATTATCTTCAAGAATTTGATGATCAAATCAAAGAAAAGGTGACTAAGCTTCAAACAGTCACTGACAACTTTTTGAAGCAAAATCAAAAGATGGATACCATTGAACCCTTAATAGAGATACTTCATGTTAACATTGGGGACTTACAAGTAGAAAATGAGAAAGCTCTAAAGAGATTCACTCTTCTAAGAGAACACTTGTTTCCACAAATAACATTGCTGGAGAATCAACTGGAGGAATGTTTGTTAGAAAAATATTCTTATGAAAAGTTTGTGGCTACAAACTTGAACACAATAGAGTTGGTTACATATGCCCTATGTGTACATATTAGTGTATCTGATGCACTAAAAGAAAGTTGGAAGAAGCATTTTGTGCAGTTAAAAACCAACTTCAATGATTGCTTTTCCAAGTTTTGATGTAGCTACTAGATTTTGGCAATCTCTTTTTGATACCTTTGTCATTGATGTCAAAGGGGGAGATATATGAAAAATTGTAATTAATTTTAATTATAAGGGGGAGCAATAAGTTGTAATAGGAAGTTATAAGGGATATAACCTTTCTAACATGAATACAAATGTTTTTAATTATGTTATGGTTATTTGTTTTGATTAGTATAACATCATGTTTGGGATAGCTAATTTTCCCAAAATGTTGCCATCAATGTCAAAGGGGGAGATTGTTGGAAATATGTCCAATCAATTAGATAAGGTAAGTTATGGTTGTCATTTATGGCAACATATTTTTTTTGCAGATCAGTCGTGCTCATATGTAAAGAATATTGTCTAAGTGCCAGACAATGTTACAGTAGCATAATAGTTTTGATGATAGCAAAATATTCCCTTGGAATATTTTTTTACGCAGTTAACCAAAGATGCAAGACATCATAATGATGACATATACTAGTGCACATGTTCATATGATTGACCAAGTTCAAGTTATGAAGGAATTAGTAATGCGGTGATGATTTAACGTAGAATAGAGCAAGTCATAAAATTGTGTTAAATGACTTGATTTATTATTATAATCATTATTTCTTTATGAACCAACTCTAATGATGATTATGTGAGCTAACTAAGGAAGAATTTATCAATATGTTGGTATAAGTAAAGAAATTTATTTGCAAAGTTAATAGAGAGGAAGAACATGATAATAATGTGTGATCAATGATTGTGAAGTTGATGTGATCTTGTGAAATGTGAGTAACAAGTGAATGTGACATTGTGTGAAGAATTGGTATGCTAGATATGATGCAAATTAAGTTGTGCACATTCACTCTTGTATGAAGAATTTTCAATCAAAAGATTTGTAAAATACAAAAAGTATCTTAGAATTGTATGTATACCTATTTCCTGAAGATCTCATTGTATATTTGTATGTTAGGTTAGTAGGCTCTTCTTGCACACATTTGTATATGATCCACCAACTCCCAAAAAGGTTGAGGCTTGTAACAAGGCCTAGTCTCCTAATAGGGACTCGAGACACTACACATTCTTCATAGACTCCTAATAGGGTCAATATCCTTAATATGATTCTTTATATAGTAAATCATCTAGTGGTTTTCATCTCCACCAGGGTTTTCCTTTGGTCAGGGTTTCCCTAGTTAACAAAATATGGTGTTATGATCTCTCTTTGTGTATGGTTGTTTATACTATTCAGCATTATTGGTTTACTTTCTTATGCATGTGGTAAAGCAATTAATAATATCTAGTTGTGGGCAAAAAGATTGAAATTATTGATTCACACCCCCCCCTAGTATTATCTATTTCTAACATATGTATGTATGTATGTATACAAAGAGATCTTGTGGATAGTAGATTATAGATTATAAACAAAAAATAAAAGAAAATATGACATTAATCATTGCCCATTTGTTTTGATTGATTGTGGAGAGATGCACACTAACTAGGGTGGAGAGCTCTGAACGAGGGTGGAGATTAGTGGAGATCTAAGATTTTGTTGTCATTCCCTTGTGATTGTTACATTTTGTTGTCATGTCATGCCTTTTTGATCTTTGTACCCTTGCTCTATGATTTTCTTCAAGGGGAGAAGAGGTACCTATGTAAATGTTCTTTTTTCCTTCTAAACATGTATCTCTTGTTCATATATAATAGCTTTGGTCAAATTCAAGGATAATTGATTATGATGATTGTATGCATATGTGCATATCAGTTCACTATGTGAACTACTTTGCATGCATGCATACACACTTGCATAGTACTTGTGCTAAATCATTCATGTCTTGAATTCACACAAGCAATTATCCTTGCATTTAATTAAAACTATTCATAGAAAACTAAGTGTATAGAAATTAGTACTTACATGTTATATTATCTCTTGGTGATTGAGTAAAGATCTCATGCATAATATCATCCAAGTAATGATCAAATGCATTCACATTAAGTCATAATGGCATCAAGCAGATGATCCATTTATGTTACTTCATACTTGTTTTATTGAACATTTTGTTTAACATAATCTGTAATACTAGAATTATACAACTATAGTTAATACTCTTGTTTATTTTAATTAATCATATACATTTAAGACTATTATTTTTCTTAAAATTAGACTGTATATTTTCTATCACTAAAACACAAATATAGATCTCTGGTAGTTATCTTTTTTAATTTCAAGATCTTCATATTTAATGTGAAGAGTTTCCACTACTGGACAATGGAATAGCCACAACATGGAGCCACATAGCTCATGGATTTTTCCACCAAATTATATTTTTATTATATTTTTGTCCTTCAAAAATATTATAGGTGAATGTTCTTCTGATTTTTCATACATTTAATAATTTATTGCTCGTTGTTTGAGGTAATTTTCTATTATGAGATAGAGACATCTATAATAAGGATGGACATGCCAATTTTGATCATCCCACTTTCAAAGTTGATTCCCTTATCAAATTAATGAAACTACTTGCAATTGACACCCTAATTTTTTGCAACTTTCCTGATCAGCCATTCACACAACCATCTTTCTCCTACCCCACCATAGCACACAACCCTTGTTTGAGGTTCGTATCATAGTCCCTCTTGGGTTTTGAACCTCATTGAACCTATTTCAAAATGGTTCCATTGGTTCAAGGAGGTTCATATGTTCAACAAGTTTAGTGTCCTAGGTACTTTAGTAGTTTTAATGTTCTAGAAGGCTCTTGGATTAGATCAGAGTAGTGAGATTCAAAAACTCTAAAATTTAGATTGAATATGCATTTAAATTATCCATTGGGGATATAATAATATTTAATTCTTTAATTTTGGATGCAGTAATGAGGGTTTTAGCTTAGGCTATGAGAGAGCATTTGAGTTGTGAACATAAAATTAGGAACATTTGAGCTAGAAACAACATCTAATCTTTTGTAAGTCCCTCTCCTCTAAAGACCCAATACATGGAGCCATTATCATCATGAGTAGATTTACTCTCCTTAGATGAATTCAATCAAAACTATTCATACCAAACTAAGTATGCAAAAATTTGTACTTACAAACTATATTATCTCTTGGTGATTGAGTAAAGATCAAATACAATTTTCCAAGGTGATAAAATTGCGTATGTAGATATATGTATGTATATATGTATGTATGTATGTATGTATCTATGTATCTATGTATCTATGTATGTGTATATGTATATATGTATGTATGTATATATGTATCTCTGCATTTCTCTATCATATCCTTGTGATCTCTACATCTCATTGTTGTGCCCTTGTGATCTCTATATATGTATCTATGTATGTATGTATACACATATATACATACATACATACACACACACATCTATGTATTTATGTATATATATACATACATATACATAAAGAGAAGCTTCTCTAATCACCTAATGGGGGAAATATAAAGAGATACATGTTTAGTGTTGGTCAAAAGAATAGTCTTGACAACTGAGTGTCAACACACTTAACTATTTACACAATGTATGCCGAGTGATCTAGGAAAATTCATGTGCCAAGCAATACAAGATATAATAGGTGCCGAGAAAACTAGGATATAATAGGTTCTGAGCAAACCAAAGATGTATTAGATGCTGAGAAATCCAGAAATAGTATGTGCCGAGCAATAGGAATATAATATGTGTCGAGTAACTCAGGATCAACATAAGATTTTGTGCCATCACAAACTAAGATGTAAAACAATTTTTGCATGACTCATGAAAGGATAAGAAGATAAGATCAAATTCTTGCAATTACGTATGAAATCAACATGCAGCCAATCAAGAAATTGGAGATAACATGCAACCAATAGGTGAAGACAAAGGATTTGAGCATGAATTTCAAGTTCATGAATGCATAGCAAACCCTAAGTCCACAATATCTTTATAAGGAGACCACGACACCATATTGAATTTGTTGAAGAAGTTGTTGAGATTGCTAAGACAAGAGTTGAGAAGGTTATTGATGGAGTTATCAAATTGAAAAATAGAGAAATCAACAAAGGTGTCAAGGACTTAGTGAAATGGACTGCAAATATACATCTAGTTGATCATAACAGAGTAGGGGATACATTCAGAGATCAGATCAAGTAAAGATCAGAATGAGAAGAGCAGATCCAGTACCTAAATCTAGTAATTTGAGATTGCATTCAATCAAGTCAAATGTTCTAATACTCTCTCACAATTGTATTAGATGTTGAAATCCTATGTTGATAGGTTAGTTTAACAGCTAGGTAGGAGAATCTTTGGAGAAGGTCATGAAAGTCCTATTAAATTAGGTGGGTTTAACGACCTATTGTAAATCCTTTAACAAGGTGGCACTTCATGTAAGTGTTTGTAAATCCTCTAATTAGGTCACTATTGACATAGTGTAAAGCCTTTAATAGGGTAGGCCTTTCACCAAGCAGACCATCAAAAGTGGTTAAAAATTGATTGTTGCAGTGATTTTTGTGGGTATCATTCCCACCCCAGTTTTACCTTCTTATTCATGGAGGGTTTCTAGGTTATCAATTCTAGTGTTATGTGTTATTGCATGTAATTGATTTTATGTTCTTTTATATGTTTACATGCATGCAATTTTTTTTTTCAATTATATGTTTAAAGGATAAAAAGAAAAGGGTTAAAAAGGTGTAGTACTTCTAATTCACCCCCCCTCCCCCCCCTCAGAATTACTCTTCCCATTTGAATATTCCAACAATTGGTATCAGACTACTAGTTCTCACAAGGAGAAGCCTAACAACTTGGAGAAAAGGTTCAAAAGATGGAAGTCTTAAAACTTGGGAAGATCATTGACAATCAAGTGATTGATGTGCAACTAGCTCTACACAAAGTAGAGGAAGCCAGGGAGGAACTGAGAAAATTCTTGAAAAGAAGGAAGGAGATAGCCATAGCTGAAAATGACATAGATTACAAGGAGATTGACACCACACAATTTTTTTCCAATGGAGATTCCAAGGAATTTGATGTAGCAATAACAAAATTAATGGAGAAAAATAGAGCACAAGCTGAAGAAATCATATTACTCAAGCTTGAACAAGAATCACAAGTCATAATGCTTTGTGAAGTGATTGAACAAAAGAAAAGAGCTATTGAAGACAAGGCCATGATAGAAGATGACAAGAGAAATCTCACCAATAGGCTAGAAGAGAAGATAATTTAATTTGAAAAGATCTCAAACATGTAGCTAGACACCTTAAGCCAGATGATGAATGCTCATCATGAGCTAAACATGAAGGACATTGAGATCTCCACCTTGAAGATGCAGAATGAACAATTGCATAATGAATTAAAGAGAGAAAAGGAAATAGTATAAAGTTACAACAAACCCAATGAGGCCATCAAGTACTTTGAGCAATTACTGAAATCACCAAGGGCTAGTAATGATACTTCGGGACTTGGCTACATTAGCACTGAACAAGGAGAATCATCCAAGATTGTAGAAGAAAGAAGCAAAAAAGGTAAGAACACTAAACCTTCTTGTCATTTCTATGGTAAAAAGGGACATACATCTAATGTGTGCAAAAGCAAGAATATTCATCAGCATGATAAACCTACAAATGCAAACTTTTGTCACAAGTGCAAAAAGAAAGGACATTCAACACAAGACTGCAAAACCAAGACCATGAGGACACCATGATTTGAAGGTCACTGCTACAACTACAAAAAGTATGGACATAGAGAATTTGAATGAAAATCAAAGCCTATGTGGACACCTAATCAACCTACAAGAGGAATCAATCATGCACATCACTACAATTGGGATTACAATACCAAGTATAGCTATCACTATTGTCAAGAGTATGGACACATTCTTGAAAATTGCATAAGGACACATTTCAAGGGAAGTTATAGTAGGTGGCTAAACCAAATTACATATTTTAATTGTTTGAAGACTGGTCATATCAGCAAAAACTATCCTACAAAGTCAAAAGCACCAAAGACTGAAGTCAACAAAGGAAAAGAGAAGATTGAAGTTGAACAAATAAGAGGACAAATGAACAAGACATGGAAGAAGAAAGGTGAATGTAGCACATCAAATGGAGAGATCACTTCACACAAGAGGTCAAGTGAACACACCTTATCCAATTAAGCACAAGATAGATATATGGGGCTGATACATATAAAGATGTATCATACATCAGCCTAAGAAAACATAGAAGTACTGCAAAGAAGAAATATGCATGAGAAAAGATGCTAAGTTAAAAGTTAGAAGATGATGTTGAGCTACCTTTGGTTGTCGAGTAAAACTTCAGTACATGCCGAGTTGAATAGACTAGTGGATGCCGAGTAAGAGATGTTAGTGGCTATCGAGCAATTGAAAATTTCAATTGATGACAAGTGAAATTAGATAGTAGCTATCGAGTAGATGAACTTTAGTGGAAGTTGAGTGATATAAAATCTTTGGAAGCCGAGTGTACAGCTATAAGCACAAATGAAATAAATGCTAGGTTTTTGAACCTAATAAAGGTGAAAATCATTCATTTTTAAGTCATTCGAACAAAGAGTGAAGTCGAGTAGAGCGAATAGGTGATCACATAGTGATTTAGTGGTGATTTGCGACGATTCCAACCACAATTCAACTCGAATTCATCGATCAATAGGTATTTCACTCAAGTGTCGGGCTACACAAAACTTGAAAGTTTATTTAATTTTAAACCTTAGTTCGGTAAACAATGGCATCTGGGTCAAAAACTACTAAGGGGAAGGAAAGTCATGAAATTCAACTTGTAAATAATGAAGTCAAATAGCCAGAGTTTAGGCCCATCCCTGAAGTTGCCTATAAAAATGACCCTATTGGTGCTTTGTCAATCATTATGAACAAATTTGTAATGCTCCAAGATGTCATAAAATGCTATAACTATAAGATTGGAGCCATAGGTGACTTAAAAAATTTCAATGCCTTTGATAAGTTGTGTGACAAAGGTATATTGAAGGACGAGTTTCAAATAGTTGAAAAGAAGGTTTTAACTAAAGACCTAGTTTTCCCCATTGTGTTTAAAACTTAATGGATTCATATAGTGTTGAGTTGAATTCATGATGGGTCATTCTAGTTAGAAATAGGGCCGATGAAGGTTATGAATAAAATTAATCAAAGGATTACTAGTTTCCCAACCCTAGATCAGCCCAATACCTTGAGAAGTGATAAAAAGGAGGCCATAGAGAAGAACACTAGTGCCAAATGGAATAATAGGGGAATGACCATTGATACCATTACTGATCCACTACTTGATTTTGGTGTTATATTCATATCTCACAAATTCTATTAATCAAGTAGATTGAATAGCGTGCCATGCATAGCAGTGGATGTAGCATACAAACTTGTAAAGAAGAACAACACATACACTAGTACATTTGACCTCAATTTTCGACCAAAATTTTTGACCATCTATTAAAATGTTTTAGATTGGTCAGAATATGGAAGGAAAAATATCTTTTTTTCAAATCCATGCCCTTGTTGGTCAAAATTTTGACCAACACAAGCTTACAATGTTAAAATGAAAAAGGGCAATTTCCTATTTAATTGTTATGTTTAACACAAAGCGCGGGAGCTACAGGAGTGAAGGAGCAAGGTTTTCAATCAAGAGCTAACATCATATTGTTCAAAGGAGTAGGGTTTGCTAACAATGTATCAGTCAAAGGAGGTGATTTGTGAGGCGATGTGTGAAGGGTTCTCGGAGAGTGATAGGCAGAGCTATTAGGGGCGGAGTTATATTATGGGATGTGCTGATCTAATCTACACACCAGCAACTCAAATTGATCTTATTCTTCTTTCTTGGTAGCTTGGTGAGAGTGGAATCCACTATTGGCAGTTTAACTCTGTTATAAGATGGAGGCCAAAATGGTCGATTACGTTAACTCTAGCCTTAGTTTGCACATGTAGCACAACACCACAAAGGTTTTTTTTTTTTGACATCACAAGTAGGGCATTTAACAAAATGTTATTGAGTTGAGCTCGTATGGAAATCTTAAAATGATTGTTGGGGTTTGAATTGCAAACATTGTCATAGGGCAAAGTAATGTTCACTATTAGAGGCATTTCTATTTTTTTCCCTAAGATGTTTTGGTGGCTATCTCGATTATGGTATAGAGACTTGAACTTTGCATGGAAGTAAACATAGCATTTTTATAGTAGTGGAAAACAAAAGTGCTCTATTAAGACCATTTGTAGGACAAAAGTGTTGTGACTATTCCTTCGGCTTATTTATTAATCATGCAAAACATCAAAATGCAACTGCCTACTACATCATGGCTATGAATTAAGCCTTTGAATGATATGGAGTGCCAATTCGGAGTGAATTACTATATTACTATAGCAATGTAGTAACTACCCATGCATCATTGCTATACTCCTTAGTACTATTTTAAAAGATTTAAATGAAAGTTTTAGGCATAGAATTTCTTATTCTTTTTTCAAATTAATGTATTGTTATTGTTTTTGGCGGTTTAGGACTTGGTTTATGTTTCATTCTACATTCTTCTTTGAAGCTTTTCTTCCCATAATGCAGTCATCAAATATGACAAAATTATGAATCAATTGCGGTTGCTGCTTTATGGGAAGAAATAAAAATGAACATATATAAATGGCAATTATTTTGGGCTTGCACTATTTTTATTGTAGTCATTTTGTAAAACATTTGGGTTTCAAGATCCCTATAAAACTTGTTTTACTTAATCAAAAACTAAGAATATAAACAATCCCAAAGAGATCAGCTCTATAGAAAATTATTTTAAAGTGTTTCTCCATTGGACTTGGTAATTTATATGATCTCAATTATAATGTCACCCTTGTCGAGCACCAAAATATTGAACTAATTCTTATTTCACTTGCAAATGAAGACAAATTGTATTGTATTGTTAGTAATTAAGATTCAAGTAGATAGAATTTAATTTACTAGTAAATATGCTTAGTAGGCAAGCTTTGGCTACTACAACTATAACTAGTAAACATTTCATATACAGAACCTTTTCCATTTGATAAAGTGAAATTTCTTTATATTCTTGCTAGCATCCTTATGGCACCACTGAGTAAGTACAGATCAACCAATCCACACTCTTCTGAATTCATACATGGAAACTTAGACCACCCATTTTTCCCTCACTGGAATTTATTGATCCTGCAACCCCTTGGCTACTTTGTTGAATTTGATTGACACATGCACCTGTCACTTGATCATTAGTTTGAAAGTTCTAGAGAACACAAATTTCCATTTCCAATATCTATAGCAAATCTTTTTCTTCAATATCTTGTCTATTTTGATTGGTGAAGGATGCAAGCTACAGACATTGGAATGGTCTAAAACTTTTTTCTTCTGACAAGACAAATTGAAGAAGTTCTTTTGATATATATGGCAAAGTTTAAGAATTATTAATTTTACAAACAATAAGAAGAGTTAGGGTCAACAAAAGAAAACTCACGCGCCCGGAGGCCCTCCACGTCAAGTATCGATTAATTTTCTTTAAGGCATTCAAGATTGAGTGTGAGTTTGTTTTAAGCACAAAACAAAAGTGTGTGAGATTCAATTTCAAGCGCGCGCCCAGAGGCTCTCCACGTCAGTTGTTGTTCAATTTTAGTGCCCAAACTTGAAGTGTGATCGATTTAATCTAGACTTTTGGCCATTTAAGAATTTTGATAAAGTTAAAGCAAACGTTCAAAGACCAAGTGAGTGAGTTAGATTGTGGAACATTTAACACCTTTTTCAAGTAGACCCATCCCTATAAATGGCGTTGAGATTGCAACCAATGGTTAATATTTGATGGGTGATTAGAAAAGAGGTGAGTCCAAGGAACTACTCAAATTGATTTTTGTAAATTTGTATTTTAACTTAACAAAGTTTCTTAAATGTCCAAAAATCAAACTTTACCTAGATTGCATGTGGAAAAGAGATTTGTTTTGTTCAATTTTAGAAGCTCCAAATGAAGTGTTTGATATTACAATGGTTAATTGATCCTTGGCATTCAAGATTGAATTTTTTGTTTTAAGCATGCATTCCAAGAAAAGTTGATTTTAATCCATGGCATTCAAGAGTGTGTTTTGAGCAACATTCATTCAATGAAAAATGTGTTTAACCATTCAAGTTCATTTTTTAGCAACATGCATTCAAAGACAAATGGTTAAACATTCAAGTTCATTTTTTAGCAACATGAAAACCTGCAAGAAACATGGTTAGTGGTTCCATATGTGCTCCAACCTGCAATGAGACCAAAAAAAAAAAAGCAATTTAGTTGGCCAAAATCTTCAAAAATGAGAGCTTAACTATGAAAAAAAAAAATTTAACTTTTTTTTCTATTTTTCCTATGCGTAAAAATGCTTAAAATGGTCTAAATCCTACGGAACCACTAAAAGTCAAATTTTGATTTTTTTTTTTTTAAAAAGCTACAAAGTGCAAAAATAAAAATTTTGAAACAGAAATGCAACATAAGCAGGCAGAGACGACAGTCTATCAAGCGGAGATGCCAAAATATGTAGACGCTAAAATGCGAAGACGCTAGTATTCGGAGACGACAGAGTAGAGACGACAGGTCAGATTTTGTGGCGCAGAAAATATGTGACAAGCGGAGACGTTGATTTGCGCAGACGCTGATTTTCACAGACGACAATTTGGGTTGACAGCAGCAGAGACGACAGAATAGGTTGCGAAGACGACAGTGTAGCTAGCAGAGACGCAAATCTGCGGAGACGACGGTTGAGGATGCGCAGACGATAGTCTAGTGGCAGCGCCAACAACAGAAAACCAGGCGGAGATGCCAAAATGTAGAGACGTCGATTTGATTGCGCAGACGACAAAGTAGTCGGCGAAGATGACAATTTGCAGGCGCAGACGCCAAAACTGCAGAGACAAAACTGCACGAAAAAAGTTGAAAAATGCAATTTTTTTCAGAATTTTTTAAATTTTTTGCTATTTTTGGATTTTTAGATAGTATTTCTTCTTCCTAAGTGCGTTCTTTAACCTGCAAAAATAAACAAAACACCCTACAACACACTCAAATAACAACAAATATTAGATGGTTAGAAAAAATGACATATAGATGAAAATGAATGATTAAATGACCCATAGTGGGGTCCCACCGGGCGTGCCAAAATGTAGAACAAGAATTTTAGTGTGCAAAGAACATTAAAATTAAAGAAAACATTCACAAACTAAAACTATATTCACATATGAGATTAGACAAAAGAAACAATTAAGGAATGCAAACCCAAAAAAGGAAACACTCCATGCTTCCTTGATTTTGTAGATGTGTCATTTGATGTGGATGTATGCTCAAATGCTCAAAGTTGCTTCAATGGTGGAGATGGATAATAGAAAATTGGTAGCTTTGTGAGCTCTCAATTTGGCATTATAAGGGTATGGATATGGTTTTTGTCTCTCAAAAGGGCATGATAACTTTAGCTCAAAGATTGTTGATGAAATGGCTTGAGATGGGATTCAATTTATAGGCTAAGGGGTAGAGGGATGGAGGGCTTAGATGCAAGGATGGATGAAGGCTTAAGGAGGGCTAGGATGCACTCAAAGGAGAGCACATGGATTGTGCTTGTTTAGCACCAATGGGAAGGTGATACTTGTCACAAGGAGGATGAGTGTGAGAGGGTAGGGTAAAGGGTTGGTTAAAGGCATGATGAGTGGTGTTGAGTATGTAAGAGGGATGTAAGAGGAATGAGTGTGGAAGAGGGAAGAGTGTGGAATATGGGTGTAAGAGTCATGAGTGGGCTTGTAAAAGTCTTTTATGTTTTGTAAGAGCACTCATGACTTAGTGGTTGGGCTTTTTGAGGGTAGACTTTGGTTTGGATTAGGAAAGTCTTAAACTTGTTTAAGGAATGTGACAACATTAGGGGGTGGATTAGGCTTGGGTTTAGGATTAGATTAGAGATGTTAGAGATGTGCAAGTGGATGGCATTAATGAGGGTGGGTGAGTTAGTGGCTAAGCTTGGTTAGTATGGGTGGATAGGGTGGATTAGGCTAAATGGAGGATTAGGGATAGGTTAGGGGTTTTTGAATTTGAGGATTTCATTTATCAAATAGATTTATTTTAATAAATGAGGATTTTTGGAATTAGATAGAAGAATAGGATTTAATTGATAAATAATAGATTATTTGATTTATCAATTAGGACTATAGATGATTAATTAAATTAATCAACTAGGGATGGCAAAGGATTAATTAAATAAGAATTTAATTCATGATGCCTTTAGAGATGGCTAAATTAGATTACCAAAGCAGTGTAATCAAATTTAGGTGTCTACATTTTGCCCCTCTTTGACATAGTGTTGAGACAACACTATTTCAAAGAAGTTCGAATGAAGACGACACGAAGAAGATGTTTTAGCAACAAGGTTTCCCCAGTCTCGAATAAGAAGAGGAGAGACTAAACTTAGATGATGCCCCCTCAAGAAGGTGGCGGGGAGAAAAATGAGGCTCGACAACTTCTTGAAAAGTACAAGAATTTGAGATGAGCTAAGACACAGATTGGAAAAGAGAAAGGGTTGAATTAGCTCAAACTCTCACTATAGGAGAATGATGAAGGGAAATCAAGGGCACAACAGTAAAGCAAGCTTAAGACTTTCCAGGATTGGGGGGGGGGGGGGAGGAGGAGCGGAGTGCTATAAAAGGAATCCATGGTAGGGAGATGGATGATAGAATGATAAAGCTGATGCAACAGGATTTCAAAGAGTCAGATTGGCGGAAGATGGGTTTCGGAGATCCCTAGGACTAGGATTGTGGATCTCGAAAGATGAGGCTTGGTGGATTGATTTGATTGGTGGATCCCTAAAACTAGGATTGTGGATCCCTAAAGCTAAGCGTGAGGAGTGATTCAAAGAGATACTGATGCATAAGCTCAGGTAGGAGCGAGAGATGCAGGATATAGATGGGAGATAATGGAGATGAAGGGAATCCATTGAAGCTTTTTGAGCGGGGGGATACTTCAAAGAGAAGTACCACCATGTAGTTGAGCACTAGATTTGCTATAGGACTGTTGGTTAATTGCCAGGGTTACCAAGAACATCAAGGCCTTTTTACCAACCGTCCAGAGGATTGACGAACTGACTCAAAACAAACACACAAGGATTGCCCCAGTATCACACATGAATCCCAGAGGAAGTAGCGTGGAAATGACACTAGGTAACCCACAAGCAGAAAAAGAAAAGAAGCAAAAGACCTGATCAAGACCTTATGCTCTAATTGCCCCATTCGCAGCATACCATGATATGGAAGATCATGGCAACCTTGAGGAGGGAACAAGGAGATTGGTTGGAAAAGATATTTCAAGACCCAAAAGGGAAGATCCCAAATCAAAAGAAAGCGAAAATCCAAAAGAGAACTGTTTGCTAATGAGATGGGTAGGACGAGGTACTAACGGACCAAGATCAGACATGAGGAAAGCTATATCCTGCAAGGATCTATCAGAGAGCACCTAAGCTGATGCATCTAGATGAGTGATACGTATGGCAAGCTGAACTAAGAAGGATAACACTTTGGTGAGATGAGATCTAGCTAAAGGATGCATTGGAATAGCTAACCAAGGTGTGCGATGTGTGCAAGATGTTGATCAAGGACAAACTGACATGAACGCTGGATAGATACAATGGTACTAAGCTAAAGAGGATGTACAAGCTGACGGACCAAGATATGTTACAAATGTACAAGTTTGTTCATGTTTTGGTTTTTTGTGAGATAGAAATTTTTGTGAAGGATGGGATGTCTATAATAGTTGATAGGTGGATAGGTAGATGGTTTGTGAAAAGCTTAAGGAAAACGGGATTCTGTGTGTGCATGTGATAGGATACAAGCTACGATACAAGATTATTTACAAGCTGGAATATGGTACAAGCTTTGGACAAGATTTGGATATATACAAGGTATGGTACAAGATTTACAAGGTATAATACAAGCTTTGGTACAAGATTTACAAGCTGTACAGGAGGTATTGACAAGCTCCATCAGATTTTGGATATTTGATTGGAACACCAAGGGAACACAAGGCACCTAAATTACTAAGTTTTCACCAAGGTACCTATCCAAGGCGCTTGAATTGCCAAGTTTTCACCATTGGACGCTTATTTCTCTTTACTATTTTTTTTGTATTTTTTCAAAAGCTGGGTATACCAAGGATCTTCAAGCATAGAACTTCTTGAGATGAATGATGTTAGTGGGATCATTCAAGAGTTCTCCTTCTGGTGTAGATAATTGATAGGCTTCGGAGCCAAAGGAGGTAGTAACCACATAGGGACCAAGCCATGTAGGTTCAAACTTGCCTTTCTTTTCTCGATCTGCTTGGACTTTCATATTTTTTTTGAGGACCATGTCACCTGGCTGAAAGTGTCGTGGGAGCACCTTCTTGTTGAAATTCCTTTTGAGATGAGTTTGATAGACTGTGAGATGGTCATAGGCTTGTTGTCTCTTCTCATCTAAGAGATCTAGCTGGGTGAGTCGAGCTACTCTGTATTCTTCATCTAAGATTTGCCCTCGCATAGATATGTGTAGTGAGGGAAGTTCAACTTCTATAGGTAATACTGCTTCAGCACCATAGACTAGGGAGTATGGAGTTGTGCCTGTGGATGTACGAAAGGAAGTTCGATAGGCCCATAGAGCCGAATTTATTTGTAGGTGCCAATCGTGGCCGAAATCATTGACAACTTTCTTTAAGATTTTGAGGAGGGTTTTGTTAGTTGCCTCTACCTGGCCATTACCTTGTGGGAAATATGGGCTAGAAAAGCGGTGATGGATGTGGAGGGAAGTGCATAATTCTTCCATGTTGAGATTTTCAAAGTTACCTCCGTGGTCAGTGAAGATGGTGGATGGGATGCTGAAGCGGCAAACAATGTGGTACAAGATGAACTTGGAGACTTGAACTCCTGTAGCTGAGACTAGGGGGACTGCTTCCACCCACTTAGTGAAATAGTCTATAGCTGTTATTATCCATTTATGTCCATCAGACGAGAGAGGGGTGATAGTTCCAACTAGATCAAGGCCCCAACAAGCGAAAGGCCAAGGTGGTGCAATAGGCTGTAGATCCTGTGCTGGAGCGTGCACAAGATTTGCATGCTGCTGACATGGGAGACACTTTCTGACAAAGTCACAAGAGTCTTCTTCAATGGTAGGCCAATAGTAGCCTGCTCTAAGGATTTTTCATGCTAGGACAATACCACTTGTGTGGGCACCGCAAAGTCCAGAATGTACTTCTTTTAATGCCATCGCGGCCTCATTTTCATCTAAACATCGAAAGAGAGTATCATGATAACCTCGACGATATAGGGTATTGGCTATGATAACATAGCAGGATGATTTTCGAATGAGGTTCTGGCGTTGGGTACGTGTGAGGTGAGGGGATATGATACCATCGTTAAGGTAAGTGTGAATTTTATGGTACCAAGGGGATTGGGGACCAACCAAGATACAAACATGGTTTGAATCCTCATTCGCATAAGCGGGTGTGAGGAGCTGCTCAACTAAAAATTCATATTGCGTAGCTTCTTGGGGAATTTCCAAGAGCGAGCCGATAGTGGCCATGGCGTCTGCTGCTTTATTTTGCATTCGTGGCACTTGTGTAAACTGAAGCTTTGTAAAATGCTGGGTCATTTGATCAATTAGCTCTTTGTAGGGTAATAGCTTTTCATCTTTGGTTTGATATTCATTTAAGACTTCTTTGATGATGAGCTGGGAATCACCAAAGACTTGTAACTCAGTGATATTCCATTCTACAGCTATCTTTAATCCTGCTACAAGAGCTTCATATTCTGCTATATTGTTGGTGCTAGGGAATTGTAGCTTGAAGGCTTTTGGAATGTAATCTCCTTGAGGTGTAACTAATAATATTCCTACCCCTGATCCATGAGAGGTGTATGAGCCATCAAAATAAAGCTTCCATGGGGGTTGTTCTTCAATTAGGCAGATATGCTCATCTAGAAATTCTGTGAGCAAAGGATATGCATCTACTAGAGGTGCATCAGCTAGGTGATGTGCTATAGCTTGCCCTTTGATTGCCTTTCTGTCCACATATTGGATGTCAAACTCACTTAGTAGCATAACCCATTTGGCCAAACGGCCTGTAAGTGCTGTTCTGGAGAGCATAAACTTGAGAGGGTCAATCTTGGAGACTAAATGGATGGTATGACTTAGCATGCAGTGGCGAAGCTTTTGAGTTGAGAAAACAACTACTAAACAAGCTTTTTCCATAGGAGTGTAATTGAGTTCATAACCAACTAGGGTTCTACTGATATAGTAGATGGATCTCTCTCTTCTATAATCATCATGTTGTGCTAGAAGTGCCCCTAGAGTAGTAGGTGTTGTTGATATATACAAGATCAAGGGATGACCAGGAACTGGTGGAACCAAGATAGGGGGATTGGTGAGATACTGCTTGAGCTGATCGAAGCTGCGCTGACATAAAAGATCCCACTTGAAGTTCTCATTATTCTTTAGCAAGTGTGAAAATGGTGTACACTTATCTACAAGTTGGGAGATGAAGCGCCGAACAGATTGAAGTTTTCCTTGAAGAGAGAAAAGCTGTCGTAGTGTCTGGGGAGGAGGCATGTCTAAGATAGCCTTGACCTTTTTGGGGTCGATCTCTATACCTCGTTTAAAAACTATGAAGCCTAGAAGCTTGCCAGATGTGACCCCAAAGACACACTTCTTGGGATTTAGCATGAGATGATATTGGGCCAACCTATCAAAGACTTTCTCTAGGTCAGCAAGATGATCCATGAAGGTGTGAGATTTGACTAGGATATTGTCCACATAATCTTCCAAAATGCTATGGATAAGATCATGGAAAATGGCTTTCATAGCTCTTTGATAGGTAGCCCCAGCATTCTTTAGGCCAAAAGGCATCATGGTGTAACAACAAGTTCCCCAAGGGGTAGTGAATGTTGTCTTATGCTGATCCTCTTCTGCAATCTTGATCTGATTATACTCGAAAAATCCATCCATAAGGGACAGAATTTCATGTCCAGCTGTAAGATCTACAATCATATCTATGTTGGGCAAGGAAAAATCATCCTTTGGACAAGCTTTGTTAAGATCTCTAAAATCAGTGCAGATTCTGATGTCACCGGAAGGCTTAGTGACAGGGACCATGTTGGAGATCCACTCTGAGTAGTCGATAGGTCGGATAACCTTAGCAGCTAACATTCTTTCTAGTTCAACTTTGACTAGTAATGCCACCTTGGGGTGCATTTTTCTAAGCTTTTGTCTAACGAGCTTGATCTTTGGATCGAGTGCAAGATGGTGAACTACAAGCTTTGGATCCAACCCTGGCATGTCCTGATATGACCATGCAAATAAGCCAATGTTCTCTCTTAAGACCTCAAAGAGGAGATCAGCTTGGTCTTGTGATAGGGATGCAACAATGTGAACAAGTCTAGGGATCTCTAAAGAACCAATGTTGACTTCTCTAGTATCCTCTATTAGAATAGAAGACACCTCTGGTCAATTATCTTGAGGAGGCAATACTAAATCCTCATGTTCTGCTTGTGGCTCTAGATTTTCTTGCTGAGGGATTCTCTTCGCTGCCTTAGCTAGTCCCAGATTTACCTTAGTTCTAGTTTTGGGTGTATCAAAACTAGGTTGGGGATTTTCTCCAAAATACCCCTTGGGATCTAGCTTGTAGATGTAGGCAGAATCTGGCTTTGTCTTCTTATGAGGAGTTTCGGCTCCCATGAATCTTAGAAGTGCTTCCTCTGATGCGAACTCATCAATATGTATGACACTTGGTTGGTCCCAATCTATGAGTTGTGGATGAGCAAGTGGTAGGTCAATGAGATGGATGGATAGTTCTCGGAGAACAGAGTCTCCTAGGAAGATTTGGTCTGGGATATCGTCGTAGGCTCTCTTTTCAACTTCCTCAGGAATGTCTTCAATTTTGACAAGGTCACGATGGATTTTCAAAAAAGCATAATCGTTCTCGTTGGTGCCCCCAGTTGTGGGTATGCCAGAGCCAATTCCTGACTTCGTTTCCCAATTATGTGCTTCGATGGGACATTGCATGCCCCTTTCTTTTTGTCCTAGTCCACCTCCTTGATAGTTCCATTTCTCAGTGATGAGCTTATGTTGTTGGGGATACTTTTGGCTGAAGTGATCAAGGCATGCTTGATTTCTTGGAGGTGCATCCTTATGTAACCAATTGTTGATATCTGGAGTGAGCTCTTCATGAAGAGGGGTTTTTGAGGACACAAAGGTGGTTGGGCCAAACTGTTTGTATCAAGGAGGTGGAATCTCCTTAGCTTTGTGATATGTTAGTCGTCCATGGGTATGTGGATCTAGTGGGATTGCTTCGACAGCAAATGCATCTGATAGACTATATTCTCCACAGCCTTTGTTGTTGATCTTTACAGTAGATAAGGTGGAGGCGAGGATGGTTTTTGCATCATTACAAGTGTGGGATGAGTTGGCAATGGCTATACCGATGTCTATTCCAGGGCAATGATTTGTATATGAGGCTTCAACTGCATTGCAGTAAGCAAAGGGTTCTGGATCGGCATGGATGGTTACCTCAGTGCCCTGATGCAGAAATTTGATGCACTAATGGTAGGTGGATGGAACGGCCTTCAGAGCATGAATCAATGGGCAACCGAGGAGGATGTTAAATGGTAGGTTTAGATCAACAACATGGAAAAATCTCTCTTGGATGACTGGCCCAACCTTGATTGGTAGCAAAATAGTCCCTTCTGTGGTTCTTTCCAAGTTGTCATAAGCTTTGATGGTGATAACTTCACTGATCATATCTGCCTCAGTATACCCAGCTTGTTTTATGAATTTTAGGGTGCAAATTTTCAAGGCTGATCTATTATCTATCATAACTCTTTTCACGGCAAAATTGGATACCATGATGGCTATGCGAAGTGGAACGGTGTGATCTGGCTCAACCGCGGGTATGTCGGTGGGTTTGAAAGATAGGGCACATGAGGATGAAAGGTGTCCAACAAGATTATGGAAATCAGTAGTATTGATATCAGAAGGGACACGGGATTCTATGAGAGCACTTTCAAGGATGTCTTTGTACACAGGACTAGTGCGGAGAAGGTCTAAAATGGAGATTTGGGCTGGCATGTTCCCAAGGTGTTCCAAGATATTGTACCAGCTTTTTGATGGAGCTGATGGTGTTGATAAAACTAGTGGGCCTGTGATGTTAAATTGCGCTCTTCGAGTGGTGACCGCACACTCATTGTTTGGTCCTTGGATATTGATAACATTGACAGAAGGCTCTTTCTCAGATATACAACCTATAAGGCTACCATAGTCTATATAGGATGAAGTGTGGTCATTGTTCTTCCCATGCTGTTGGCTTGGCTGGCGGTTGTTGGTGTTGTTTTGGATAGGTGCTTTTCCAGGATTTTGGTTGTTGTGTGGAGGAAAAGCATTTTGATAAATCTGTAAGCCTGCATTGGGAGAGGTTTGGGCACCAACAGTGATTTCCTTCCGATCAATGAGGTCCTGCACATAGTCTTTTAGTTTCATGCATCTGAGGGTGGTGTGACCGTTTACCCTATGGAACTTGCAATACTCATTGTCCTTGTACCATGCAGCTTTGGATTGGCTTGGATCAATTTGCTGGGTAGGAGGAAATTTGATGAGGTTTTCCTTAGCCAATTTCTCAAAAATGACATCCAATGGCTCCCCAAGGGGTGTATAGTTTCTAGGTGCGGGTTGGAATCTAGGTTTTTGCCCTGCAGCTACATTGATGGCATTAGCTTGATTGTTAGACCCTTGAAAGTTGGGTCTTGTATTGTGGTTTTGATAGCTTTGGTTATTTCGTTGTTGGTAATTGATAGCTTGTTGGTTGTTTGTTTGATATGGTGGGTTAGACTAGTTTTGAGAAGGACCAACAATATTCACATGTCTGGTGTCAGTAACCCCATCTGTTGCAACATGCTTTTTTTTGTTCCAATACCTAGACCTGTCATTGGAATGTGATTGATTTTGGTTGGCCTCTTTGTAAATCTTGACCACACCATCTTTGATGAGTCCTTGCTCAAGGATCATTCCTTTCTCTTTGATATCCTTATAGGTCTGCAAAAAGTTCATGGTCATGTGGTGAGCCAAGCTGGGATGTGCATTATCAATAAAAATTTTCACCACATGGCATTCTGGCAAGGTGTAGGATATGTGGGTGGTAAGGGTTTGCCATCTTTGCAGGTATTCGGCAAGGCTTTCTCCACCTTTTTGCTTGGTGTGGACAAGATCAACTATTGATAGCTCTGTTTCAACAAGATGGGCATATTGGGCTACAAATGCCTCAGATAATTCAGCAAATTTTTTAATTGTGCCATAGGGGATTCTATAAAACCATTCAAGAGCTAGTCCAGCCAAGCTTTTGGGAAAAAGGCACAAGAGGAAGACATCATTGTATGCCACGTCTTGGAAATGCATGTAAAATTCTTTGATATGTGTGACAGGCTCTCCTTTTCCTCTGAATTTGTCAAATTTAGGTACCTCAAAGTGTTTGGGAAATGGTGTCGTGGTAATGGCTCTATCAAATGGGTAAGGACACACATTCTCAAACTTGAATGTCTTTGGATCATTCCCTTCTTGGATGGCTTTCAGAACTGTCTTCATTTGCTCCCATTCTGAATTGATAGGTGATGGCTGGGGTGCCCCCAATGTAGGAGTGCCTTGAGGTAGGTATGTGTTGGATGGGGCCACTGAATATGGATGGCTGTGAGGGATTTGCTGATAGGGATTGTACATTGTTTGGGCAGCTGCATGGTGGATGACGGGTTGTTGAGGGGGAGGTGGCGCATATTGCTGCATGTGCTGCGAGGCTTGCTGTTGATATGGGATTTGAGGTTGGGATTGAGGAACATAAGTTGGCTGTGGGATAAATGGATTGCTTTGTGGAGGTAAGGTATAAGATGGTTGTGAGGCTTGGGGAAAGGATCGGGGGGCTTGTGGGGTTTGACCAATATATGTGGGTTGTGCCCCCATTTGGGATGGTATCTGCAAATAATTAGTGGTTGGCTGGGGTGGTGGATTACCTCCTAGAAGTGGCATTGAAAAGTAGTTGGTAATAGGAGGTAATCGATTAGTTAGTGGTGGAGGTGGTAGGAATTGAAAGCTTGGGAATGGAATTGATGGGGTTTGATAGCTTGGTGGCTAGATTTGGAAGATTGGTAGAGTGGTGGTGGGAGCTGGGGTCACTTGGGAGCTTGGTAGAAGATTGGCAGTAGCTTGTGGGATTTGATAGCTTTGTGGAGTGAAGGTAGTAGCTTGTGGATTTGTGGCTGATGGTATTGAGCTCCCAAGACCTAATGGAAATGATGGGATTATGCTTTGGGCTGTGGTGAACAAGCTGGGGGCGATAAAAGGTTGATTACTTGGCCCCATGGTGAGGTTGGCCAAAGATGCTAGCACTGATTTGGGAGATGGGTGGATTTGGAAGGCTGGGTTGGGGAGCAGCAGCAATAGTGAAGGGGGTGAACGGTGAGGTGTTCTGGGTAAAGGGGGTTTGGAGCGGAGAGGTATGAACCAAGGATGGAGTGGTGGTGGCTAGGTTGGCTTGCGGCATGGAGATTTCAACTTGGGTGGATGATGGTATGTTTGGGTCTGTTGGGTCATATGGATTGGCTGGAGGCTCTTCTTTTGGAATATATTGAGGATAATTTGGATCATAAGAGCCTATGGGTGGTGGCAGCTGCCCAAAAAATAGGTGAGATGGATCTGATAATGGAGGGGGTCTTCCAAAGTCAAAGGTTCCTACATTGTCCCTTCAAAAATTAGCCATGATTGTCTCTTTGTTTTTGTCTATAATGGTGTTTACCAATACTACATTTCCTGGTTGGTTCATGAAAGCTTCAATGTCAGTAGGTGATGGCATAGCTTTCTTTGGGATGAAGGATGGCTGAGTGCTCAAGGGGGGTGAGGTTGTTCGATCCAAATGATAGGGCTCCATTGTTTCTTTCTTCTTGGCTAAGCGAGTGACGGGTGGCATGAAAAATGCTCCTAGGGATGAGATGCAATAATGCTGATGGATGCAAAAGGGGGAAGGCTTCTCTATGCAAATGATTTCCTAGGTTGAGGCAAAGCTATATGACAAAACCTAAGGAGGATTGGGTTGGGGATTCTAACTTCAAAGATATGTTGCCAAAGTACAAAAGGTCTGCTTTCCTATGTGCAAGCTTGGTGGTGATTGTGTCAATTTAAGGATAGACTGATGATCCTTTAGGAAGAACACAAGATTGACCACTTGTGGATCCCAAGCTTTAGCTCAAGGTGATGAGGGATAACAAGTGACAAAGCTAGATTACCCTAAACAAAGCTTTGTCAAAGGGATAACTTTTGGCAAGGTGACAATAATTTTGAAAGCTTAGATGTGCAAATTTTGGATTGCTGGCTAGATGGTTTGATTCTAAATGAGATGGATGAGCTAATAATGCTTACGAGGATAACCTAAGATGGCTGGCTTTTCTACAAAGATGACTCTAAAGTGAAGCTTATCCAAGAAGATGGGGAGAAACAAGGGTGTCTAATCATAGAAATCATGCCTAGTTGGTAAGGCATAAGCAGGATTAACTCCTGGACGTTGGCTAAATTTGATGGTGCGCTCTAACCAAGCCTTTTGAAGTGCTTCATCGATAGCTTTGTCCTCTTCTTTGTGGAGTTTGGCAATTCATGGGCTTGGGGTTATTTCTTTTCTCTTGGCTGAAAGTTCTTGGTATGCTAGAGATGGCTTGAGTTTGACCTTGTGAAACTTCTGTTTGGGTTTGGGTTGTTCCGACATAAATTCTTAAATTTGCTTGGCTTTGGGAAAAATCTCAGTTGTTTTGCTTCAACTTGTTCAACTTCTAAAATAGGTAGTGACTATGCTAAGTGTGCCCTAAGCTAGGATTGACCAAATTTGGCAAACATTCATTCAATAAATAAAAACAAGCAATAGATAGGAACACCCAGATAGAAGTTTGTGGTTCTCAGAATGTGATACCTGTGCCGAGGAGTGTGTATGTTCTACAAATGTTTTGATCAGTCACTCCAAACACATTAACATCCTAGATGGTTTTCTGCAAGGCTGACAATTGGTTTAGCTAGGGAGTCCTCGATATACGCAAAGTACGTGAGGCCCAAATCCGTAGATGAGACCAAAAGGATGTCACACAGCCGAGAGGAGCGGTAACCCACTTCTCCTCTTTCACTTCTCAAGGGTATAAAGTTCCTTGAGGCTTAGCCCAAATGACAAAATCTTGATCCCAAGAGAGGTGTCTTTTGATTCACCTCCCAATTCTTATACTCTGCCAGAACGCTGGAGTTGAGATCGTCCAAGGGGTGATGAAATCTCCAAGCAGGCCTCTTAAAAAGAAACAAGGTTTTAGATCCTAATCTTATGCACCCAAGATGGCCTTGAAAGACGACAAGGGGAGAGAAGACTTGGATGACCTTGGGCTAAAAAACACGCTTTTTCTTTTACCAACAGACTCTTATGTGTGCTAATCTAGACTTTGCAAGCACTCATGTTTAAGAGACAATGTTCAATTCCAACTTGAAGTGCCAACAAAAGTAAATCGATCAAAAAATGCAAACAATAAAAAGAGTTAGGGTCAACAAAAGCAAACGCGCGCACCCGAAGGCCCTCCACGTCAAGTATCGATTAATTTTCTTTAAGGCATTCAAGATTGAGTGTGAGTTTGTTTTAAGCCCAAAACAAAAGTGTGTGAGATTTGATTTCAAGCGCGCGCCTGGAGGCTCTCCACGTCAGTTGTTGTTCAATTTTAGTGCCCAAACTTGAAGTGTGATCGATTTAATCTAGAGTTTTGGCCATTTAAGAATTTTGATAAAGTTAAAGCAAACGTTCAAAGACTAAGTGAGTGAGTTAGATTGTGGAACATTTAACACCTTTTTCAAGTAGACCCATCCCTATAAATGGCGCTGAGATTGCAACCAATGGTTAATATTTGATGGGTGATTAGAAAAGAGGTGAGTCCAAGGAACTACTCAAATTGATTTTTGTAAATTTGTATTTTAACTTAACAAAGTTTCTTAAATGTCCAAAAATCAAACTTTACCTAGATTGCATGTGAAAAAGAGATTTGTTTTGTTCAATTTTAGAAGCTCCAAATGAAGTGTTTGATATTACAATGGTTAATTGATCCTTGGCATTCAAGATTGGATTTTTTTTTTTAAGCATGCATTCCAAGAAAAGTTGATTTTAATCCATGGCATTCAAGAGTGTGTTTTGAGCAACATTCATTCAATGGAAAATGTGTCTAACCATTCAAGTTCATTTTTTAGCAACATGCATTCAAAGACAAATGTTTAAACATTCAAGTTCATTTTTTAGCAACATGAAAACCTGCAAGAAACATGGTTAGTGGTTCCATGTGTGCTCCAACCTGCAATGAGACAAAAAAAAAAGCAATTTAGTTAGCCAAAATCTTCAAAAATGAGAGCTTAACTATGGGAAAAAAAAAATTTAACTTTTTTTGCTGTTTTTCCTATGCGTAAAAATGCTTAAAATGGTCTAAATCCTACGGAACCACTAAAATTCAAATTTTGATTTTTTTTTAATTTTTTTTTTAAGCTACAAAGTGCAGAAATAAAGATTTTGAAACAGAAATGCAACATAAGCAGGCAGAGACGACAGTCTATCAAGCGGAGACGCCAAAATATGTAGACGCTAAAATGCGGAGACGCTAGTATTCGGAGACGACAGAGTGGAGACGATAGGTCAAATTTTGCGGTGCAAAAAATATGTGACAAGTGGAGATGTTGATTTGCGCAGACGCTGATTTTTGCAGACGATAATTTGGGTTGCCGGCAGCAGAGACGACAGAACAAGTTGCGGAGACGATAGTGTAGCTGGCGGAGACGCGGATCTGTCGAGACAATGGTTGAGGATGCGAAGATGACAGTCTAGTGGCAGCGCCGACAACAAAAAACTAGGCAGAGATGCCAAAATGTAGATACGTCGATTTGGTTGCATAGACGACAAAGTAGCCGACGAAGACGACAGTTTGCAGGCACAGACGCCAAAACTGCAGAGACAACACTGCGCGAAAAAAGTTGAAAAACGCAATTTTTTTTTCAGAATTTTTTAAATTTTTTGCTATTTTTAGATTTTTAGATGGTATTTCTTCTTCCTAAGTGCGTTCTTTAACCTGCAAAAACAAGCAAAACACCCTACAACACACTCAAACAACAACAAATATTAGATGGTTAGAAAAAATGACATATAGATGAAAATGAATGATTAAATGACCCATAGTGGGGTCCCACCGGGCGTGCCAAAATGTAGAACAAGAATTTTAGTGTGCAAAGAACATTAAAATTAAAGCAAACATTCACAAACTAAAACTATATTCACATATGAGATTAGACAAAAGAAACAATCAAGGAATGCAAACCCAAAAAAGGAAACACTCCATGCTTTCTTGATTTTGTAGATGTGTCATTTGATGTGGATGTATGCTCAAATGCTCAAAGTTGCTTCAATGGTGGAGATGGATAATAGAAAATTGGTAGCTTTGTGAGCTCTCAATTTTGCATTATAAGGGTATGGATATGGTTTTTGTCTCTCAAAAGGGCATGATAACTTTAGCTCAAAGATTGTTGATGAAATGGCTTGGGATGGGATTCAATTTATAGGCTAAGGGGTAGAGGGATGGAGGGCTTAGATGCAAGGATGGATGAAGGCTTAAGGAGGGCTAGGATGCACTCAAAGGAGAGCACATGGATTGTGCTTGTTTAGCACCAATGGGAAGGTGATACTTGTCACAAGGAGGATGAGTGTGAGAGGGTAGGGTAAAGAGTTGGTTAAAGGCATGATGAGTGGTGTTGAGTATGTAAGAGGGATGTAAGAGGAATGAGTGTGGAAGAGGGAAGAGTGTGGAAGATGGGTGTAAGAGTCATGAGTGGGCTTGTAAGAGTCTTTTATGTTTTATAAGAGCACTCATGACTTAGTGGTTGGGCTTTTTGAGGGGAGACTTTGGTTTGGATTAGGAAAGTCTTAAACTTGTTTAAGGAATGTGACAACATTAGGGGGTGGATTAGGCTTGGGTTTAGGATTTGATTAGAGATGTTAGAGATGTGCAAGTGGATGGCATTAATGAGGGTGGGTGAGTTAGTGGCTAAGCTCGGTTAGTATGGGTGGATGGGGTGGATTAGGCTAAATGGAGGATTAGGGATATGTTAGGGGTTTTTGAATTTGAAGATTTCATTTATCAAATAGATTTATTTTAATAAATGGGGATTTTTGGAATTAGATAGAAGAATAGGATTTAATTGATAAATAATAGATTATTTGATTTATCAATTAGGACTAAGATGATTAATTAAATTAATCAACTAGGGATGGAAAAAGATTAATTAAATAATAATTTAATTAATGATGCCTTTAGAGATGGCTAAATTAGATTACCAAAGCAGTGTAATCAAATTTAGGTGTCTACACTAATGAGGAAAGGAAGCCAGATTCAACTATGCCAAAGCCAAATTTTGTTATTTTAAACACTCACAAAATTTGATTATTTTGGAAAAATTGGCACTCTTAGAGATTTTTATCATAAGCATCAAGAATATCATCATGACTAACTTTTGAATGTGTGCATTTTAGGTTCAATGACACTTGGGCCAGGGTAATATCCATTGCTTGAAGAGCTTATATTGTTGCATGAGAATAACTTGTAATCTAGCAGATTAGAACTCTTATAAAAATAGATAGTCTGACTGATTAAATAGGTTCTAGGTAGCATAAATAGTTTTCTTTTTTATCATCCATTTGACAACTATTAGTAAGGTGAATTGACATTTCTCAGTTTGCTAATTACCATGTCTTGTGATATCACATTTCAGCCCCAGTGATATCTCATGTAGTTGTATTTCTTGTCTCTAGTGAAGCTTGATTCTCATAGGGAACATTTTTGTCCCTAAAATTAGAATTGGAATAAAGATTTTGGACCTCCTTCAAAGATTCTCATTGTAAAATAAACATCTTCTATAAAATTTTGAGAAAATGCTACTTTTTTAGTGTGTGGCATATTCTATTACTACTGTATCACATTTGACAGACATGAGAGATTTTTGAAAGAAAATTTTTTGCTGAAGTGATTATATCAACTTTTAAAATGCTATGTCAAACTATGTGAGTCTTCAGAATCCCTATTTTCTGAAATTTTCTACAAATTATCTCAGCTTATATATTAAAAGCAATAATTTTTTAGCCAATGTGATTACTGAAGTGTTAGGCCTAGTTTTCCAATTATTATACCTTGGAAGTACAAGTTTGTAGGTTATTTTTGATATTCTTCCTTAGCATTCTACAGCTTCCTTTTGACTGGATGAGGAATTTGCATAGTTACCAGGAACCTCCATTATAAGTGCATTGACCTTGTATCTATCCATGTACTCACAATTTCTAGTGATTACATTCACATATAATATAGCCATCTACTTTTTCATTTACTTGTGTACCTTGATTTTATTGGTAATTCTATCCTCTTTGCAGGTACTGGATTACCATCATGTCCCTTGGTAATGGGATTTTTTCATTTTGGTACACATATTTTTGGAGTTTGGTAAGATTTTCCATCTAAATTTTGTGTAATCAATTTGATGTTTTTTTTGAATTTCTTAGTTCAAGTAGTTTTTCAAAGCTTATTTTATAAATTAGATTTGAAGTACCTTACATTTCTATTGTCATGCCAAATTTGTTTGATTGTCATGCCAAATTGCAGGCAAATAACATTAAATTTTTCTTTCCTATATCTATATGACATGTTCACTCATGAGCAAAGGTCTATAGCTTAAGTTGGAGCTGATACATTCAATATTCATAGAAGGAATAACTAGAAGGATTCCAATTACAGATTGTATAGGCTTTATGATTTTACTTCAAACATTGTTATACTCAATAGAATGAGAAACTACTATGGTAAATATTCATTAATGTCACCATGAATATGATGGCTCTATGGACTAGAAAGTCTCAAGACTCAAAAAGTGAGCCAATTTTGGTTTTGAAATATCATTATTATTTGTATATATTTTGACGAGTAACAATTAAATAAATAGTCTGATATTGAACTAGTTGGAAACTTGAGTTAAATTTTATTTATTTTTTCAGATTTTTAATATTTTAAATGTTATTGATTGTTGATAGAGAAATTTTCAGTTATTGGCATGTTGTTACTTGCATTGCAATCAAGCTTATTGGGCATACCACATCTTAAAAGGTTTAGATTGGAAGCCATCCATTTATTTGCGGGATGACTAGAATTCCATTGCTATTATGACTTTCTCACTTGAGTTTTGAAGAAATCTGACACTTTTTAACTTCTTAATTTCATGGGTTTGGTGACTAAAGGGACACAATTTTCATAGTCCTGATATTTATTTGCAATTGCTTGCTTTGAGATGGGACTTCATTGTGAAGAAAAAGTAGCTTTGTGCCCTATCAATGAGCCTAGCACAGAGGTTGTAAGAGAGAACATGTTCACATTATTTTTTCAAATCTTAAAATAACTTTCTTCATTTTGTCTAAATTCATTTTGGTAAATGTTATGGTATTGTTTTATTCCATCTGTATATTTAAGATGATGGAAAGTTTTATATTAAATATTTTGCAAACACAAAACATTTAGTACTGACTAGTAAGGGATGAAATTATATGATGTTGAGATCCACAAAAGAAATTCATTCTTCAACAATTAGGAACAGATACAAAAGAAATTTCTTCTCTTGATTCCTTTTGATTTGATGCGTCTAGGAGATAAGGGGAGTGAAACCTTTGTTTTTCTTTGCATAGATTCCAAATGGTGTTGCTGGTCATTACCTCCTTGGAATGATATATAGGTCGGTACTTAACACTACATCTAATTACAAAATTTAGAATTTGATAGAGTCATTCAGAACCTCCCCAAAACATTGTATGCAAAGTGTTATTGGCACACTCAAGGGTATGATTGGTTTTTATTTTGGAAACAAGGGTGTTGGTATAATTGCACATGTAGATACACGTAGTAATGTGGAGGTGGATATGTATATGAGTTCACAAGAATCCTGTAATGCACAATTCACTCCACCATTTTTTTAATTTATGTTATAACATTTGATGAAATTTTAATTGAAAAACATTAAAGAAGCATATATTGCCATATGATAGTTATTGTTTTTCATTATAATTTTATTGATATTTGTTCATTATAATTTACATAGTAATCTTCAATTAATGTACACAGCATTCTATTTTTTTTCATTTCAATGTCTATGATCTGTATTTGGAATGTGGTATTTAACATCTCTGATCTCTTTAATCTTAATTTCTCCAGTTTTTCATGAATAAGGAAGCCACTTATTGTAGCAATAAACATAACTTTCCAGAGAGTAGGCTCAAGAATTACCAACACAATCTATAGTCTAAGTTGATTTTCCCTTATTAATAGCTTATTTTCCAACGTTTTCTTCCCTAAGAACCCTACTCCTAGTAATGGTAAACCTATATCACTATAGAGTTTTGGTTAAAGTTTTCCCACACTCTTTCTAATCTAAGTTGACCCTATGTTGCCAAACTTGTTATTTTCTCTAATATACAATAATTTATTTTATTTTATTTTTTCCCTTACTCTAAGTAATACTCCTAGTGCTGGTACATCTAGGAATTTGTAGAGTGCCTATTAAGGTTTATCCACTCATTTTAATCAAAGTTAACTATATACCAAACTATTATATATAATGTCTACATATTTTCTCATTTTTGTTTTCCCTAAATATATTTCACAATTTTGAAGATGGGTTCTTTTTACGCATTGGTCATTGTATGTTGATGTTGAGGTAGGTTACTATGACTAACTTTAGCTCTTTCAAACATCAGCACCTCTAAATTGGTTACTAAATACATTTTTTTTTGTAGATGTTTCTGTATAATTGATTTAAAACGTCTCTAATATTGGTTGTTTTTTACACAAGTATACTGATCGAAGGAAAATTGCAATTGAGCATTTTATACAAGCTTTGTCACTAGACCCATTTCTTTGGTTTGCATATGAGGAGCTTAGGTAATTGCCAAAATTACAATAAATCATAATTTTCTTTATTCAAATTGTACATTTTTCTCTAACTTAGAAGCTTACACTTTTACAATAGGATCATAAATTTTTTATGGCTATTATTTATCCTAAGATTATATCCAGTTCATGGTTTTCACTTGAAATGTCAATTATTAACAATATGGAGTTCTATCATTTTTTTGGGAATGCATTATACAGCCATAGATTTTAATTCTAGCAATTTTCTTTCTCTTGTTGTAAATACATTTGTTATTTTCTTTGTTTAAGGCAAGGAGCTCAAGTTGGTATATTTAGCTAAAGGGCATGTTTTACAAATTTCTAATGCCTACGTTCAAGTTTGTCAAGCTATGTGCATGGCCATTTAATCATTGAACAAATTTTATTAGTATATTTGCACTCAACTAAGATAGAATAATTTTTTTGCTTTGATTTATGACTTACTGTAAGAGGATACAATGAATTGATACAACGAGGCTTTGATCATCCTCACATCCTCTCTTAATCTTTCCAACAGAGGATACTATCATTTGTAAATTGGTGATTTGTTATTAAGGTCATACCTCTAACTAGTTGCACCATTTCACAAACCTTGTTAAGCTATTTCTTGGATAGCTCACTTGATTGCCTTCATCATTAACACAAGAGGAAAGGGGATATAGAGTCTCCTTGACTCAAGCCTCTTAATGCCTCAAAGAAGCCCCTTGTCTTATTTACAAAAATGGACATATAATTGAATATTCATTTAGTTATAAGTTTATATATGATAAATTTTAGCTTACAGTTTTTCTTCCTTTATTATACTATTTGAATTTAATATTTTTTCTTTGGAAGTTGAGTAGTCACCTTGCACTATCCTTAGGCAGCGGGTTATGTAGATTTTCAAGTTAGTTTCTTGTGCTGGAAGCATACAGACTTGACTTAATTGTCTCATGTATTGATGTTAAGCATATATAATAAACTAAGACTTAGGTCTTTACTGAAATAGGCAATTGAATCCAATAACAAAGAATTGGAGTTGGATTTGTCTAGTCTTGGGGTAGTGAACACCATGTTTGCTGCTCTTTTTAGGTTAGTATCTCTCCAGTTTAAGTGATATCTTGTGAAATCTTTAAGGCATTGGGTTGCTCAGATCCTCCAACCTTTTGATCACTAATGGTTGAAATCTTGTATGTTTAAAGCAAGCTTGGTGTGCCCATAAAGACTACAGTATCAACAACTATTTTGGAAGAGGCATTAACTAGTACAGTTACAATCAGACCACTTATTTTAGGCCAGCTTGCTCATAAAAGGGTGAGGAAAAATCATCTCTTTGAACATTTAAATTTTTTTAATTTCTAATTTTCATTTTCTTGTGTTTTGAATGCCATAAACATTGGTTGTGGATATGATCCCACAACAGGTCGAAAAACAATGTGCACACTTTTATTCTGTTACAATAATAGAAACAAAAGTAGAGGCAGGTTTAGTGATATGAGTAATATCCTCCGATAAAAGAAAGTTCAAGGTTGGTTATATTATTATTGTGCATATTTATAGGACTTGACCATTTTTTTTAATAAAAATTGCTTGCTGCCAATTAATTTAAAATACTTTGATGTTCTCAAGATTCAGTGATCTTTTTTTTTCATATCTTGAGACCAACCATGTTGGGGCTGCACTATGTCATATCTTAAAGCTATGTTTGTCTATAGCTTAGCTGAGATGCACTTGATAGTGAATGTGCATACAAAGATTTTTTAAACAGAAAGAAATGTATTGAATATGTCCCAAAATTTTGAGGAAGTTGAAATATGGACTTAAGCTTCATGATGGAATCAATTGTACTAGTTGAACTACAATTTTTAGACTTTCAAAATCATCACATCATATTTATAACAATTGTATTGGTAGTTTAGGACACAGTTTTTGTCTAAGACTCCAAAGTTCTTAGTAAACATGGAAAGGTATTATCTATTATGGATTTTAAACTTGTGCTTAGTTAAGATGGCTTGTATTCATTATAGTTTCTTCTTAGTTGATCCACCATACATCTAAGTGTATTATTTGAGGCATTAAGTGACTGGAACTTTCAGGGTGTTATTGAGCATTCTTGTGTATGTTTAGCTTACAGTGCCATTGACATTCATTTCTTATTAGTAGATATTCATTAATATTTCATTATAATCATTTTCTATGATAAATTGAAATGGGAATACTTATTTCAGTATTGTTTTATAAAATAGTTGTTGTACTTTGAACAAGAAGAGAATGGGGCATTGAGTCTTTCTTTACAGGTATGATAAATTTTTTCTAAATTTGATTATTTGAATATGCATTTTGAAGGCAATTAACTGATACAATTCTGGCATAGTGAACTTGAAGCTATTTCTAAAATTGATTGAATAGTTAATAATTATAAGACATCGGCTTGGGATAGTAACCAAAGAAACTTCTAGACCTGCTTGTTACTCATTTGATAGTAGTGGGGAATCCTAGTCTTTGAAGATCATGCTTACATGCAGTTAGCTCTGAAGTTACATGATGTAACAGGCTTGCTGAAGCTCTCTAATTCTACGTTCATGGTTACAAAATGTAACCAGAGATACCCCACATCAATGTGATGGGCTTAAAATCTTCACATATTGAGCTGAGCAATTGCACCCATATAATAATCTTGGTGCCTTTATATCTACATTTCAAATCTTTAGACCAGCACGGAGTGCATGATCTATGACTCTTGATGGGGTTCTTAGAAACTGCATGGCTTCTATTCACCAAGTTCAAAAATCTAAATCTATCGCCAATGTGAAATGTTGGATCTTTATCATGCCAATCATGTTGCATGCGAATCTCCTTTCTTTTTGAGTATTGGGCTTGTTCAAATCAAACCCGAGCTACTATTATCAAATCCATTCAGTTAAGTTGCCACCTTTATGCTGCCACCTTCATTCTTCACCTCGACATCTCCATTTTCTACTTGCAGCGGCATACTTCTCTCATTGAGATGATTTACAAAGCTGCCACCTTTGCTCCTCCATAGTATAAAATACAACCATCTCCCAAATTTGGGACTGTGGCAAATAAGTAGTATGTAAGCCAAATTTTCTAAACCCATTAACACCCACAACGTCACACTCACACATTCCAAACTAAGCAAGAATTCAAAAACCCAATTTCCAATACATATGAGAATAATCGTTAAGATATCACATCAATATCTGCACCAAAATAAAACCACTTCTTGCTAAATCAACTTGGCCAATAAAGTTCTCATTAACACCCCAAATCAAAATTCTTATTGGAGACCAAATATAAGAAATAGAGACACAAAGAAAAATACAAAAACAAAACATTATTCATTAATCATAATCTTCTGCTCAAAACCTCTAAATGCATGGCTCTCTGGCTAAAGGCCAGAGAGCCCATTTTTTTTTTTGCACTTCTTTTTGCTCTCTCCTTAATATCTCTTGAGAGTCTCCAACTCCACACTTTTTTTTTTCTACCTTTCTATTTGGTTCCATTCTCTTTAAAGAGATGTTTTTAGTTACATACTGATGGTTATTAAAACCATCTTTCCACTTTTTAAGCCCTATGTTTCCCACGTTGTCTCCTCATGCAGATCGCTTTCCTATTCTAATGGAAATGCCTTTGAACTACATCTTAAATACTATAGATAACCATTAAAACATATGTCTAACCCATGGTTCCCAGAGATTAAAATTTTCTCCATTATTACAATATTGAAAACTTTTTCCGTGATTGGCCATGTTTGAGGGGTCTCCCATCATTACATCTGTTAATAGATAGAGATCATGGAGGGAAATTTATGTTGGATTCCTGAAACAAGAGTTGATTTTTCTTTTTCATCCACTTTGTAGAATTATTCCAGTTAGTGTTTACATTGCTATCATGCCTGGACTAGTATTAAGAATTTGATAGTTTTTTGGAGTGTGTGTTTGTTGTTACTATCCTATGTGGATAAAAATTGTAAGATGTGGTTTATGAGGCATTGGTTGCATCAATTCTCAGTGCCCATGGAAGGCAAACTAGTTTTAACAAGGTTACAGGTTGTAATTAGTAATTAATGGCTTGTGCCTTATATCAAGCAACTCAGAAGCATCCCCATCAAAGGTGGTAGAGTTGTTGGTATTGTGGGGGATATTTTCCCCAAGCTCCATAGTCTTGGAAACATTCCTTATTGGGGAAGTGGTTTTTTAAGGGGAACAAATCCTTGTGGAACACTATAAAGTTTTGCCAATTTAGAAGCAATTTTCTGGGTGTATGTCTCAAAGTTGGTGCATTTGTATCCTTACTCTCCATGGTACTAATGCGAGCCACTGTTCACCTTGTGGGACCTCACTAGCTTGTTATTCTAATGTATGATATACCTATCAATTTACTGTTGCAAGCTATTTATAAGGTGTCATATCCCTATGATAGGATTTTGTGTCATGTTAAGAATCTCTATCTTCCATTTCCCCACTCCCCTGCCTCATTTCCCAATATGAAATCATAAGCTAGGATTTCAGTAGGAAAGCCTAGATTTATAATGGAAGTACTTGATGTACATATTTGCCAAAAAGAATATAAACAAAATTTGAGCTCCAACATTAGGTAACCAAAAACTAGAAACAATAAGTATTTGCATCGAGATCCTTTGACTTCATTACATTCTCAATCTGCATCCACAAGAAAATGTAAATCAGATTATTTGTTTGATAACTCCCAAGTTGTTAAAAACAATGCATTGAATTCCATGCTTGCATTCATTAGCCTCATTGGCATCATCAGGTCGAGAAGTGGTTCCTCAATCTAGTCAATATAAGATTCATCATCATTTAGATATTGTGGAATTATTAAGCCGAGTTAGTCTTCAGTTAAATTCTCCACTCTAATAGACAAATAATTGGATGCACTAGAATAGTTGAGGAACTTTCTTTGGTAGCCATTACCTACCATACAGAGACAATCAAATGTGTATAGCAACAACTCAGAATTATTAAAAAAAAAATTATTTTATTTCTATTTGTGTTGTTGACCTTCTTGAGTATGTTGCTTGATTTTTTAATTTGGAACAATTCTGTTAATCTCTAACTTTGTAAAAGGCAAACTACTAGGCTTCTCTACAAACTGGGCTTCAAATGGCCCCTTTTTGCATATTACTTTTTTCGATAACAGAAGTACAAGGGATGATAACAACAACATCCACCATAGTAAATGCCATTCCACAATCCCCAAAGTTAGAATAGCTCATCCTCTTTCCATTCCATATGTTGTTTATAGACTATACTTGGGAATCTGTGTTTCTTATCTCCTAAACTTAAAGTAGGAAAGCTTCCCATATTACCTTAAAATTAAAACATAACACATGAAAATATTTTGAAGTTTTTCCTTCTCAAAAGAATAAATCCTAAAATTTTGACTTAAATCTTATTATTTCTAACCAACAGAGAGGACATCATGATCTTAGTGACATAATTTCAATCATTGTGAAGATTTAATTGCCCTAATAGAGCATTTTGTTTTGAGTCCATTTGTTTGTAGGCTGTTATATTATTTCTAGTCTCAAGTTTTGAATACAAACCCTTCTATTCTCTTCATAGCTTGCTTTGTCTTTCTGCTTTTGTTTCTAAAAGTACTTTTATTCCTTTCAAGCTAGACTTTCTAGCAAATAAATGGTATCCAAAGTGGCTTAAAACTGTTAACATGACTATCTCAAAGCTAAAGTTAAGCCATTTTTTTAACATTTAGGCTAAGATCATTGACATCCAGGGGTGGCTTCCAACAGATGTCACACAATTCAACTTCATATTCTTAAGCAACCGATTAGTTGAACTAATCATTGTAGAAGTTTTGAATTTTTTTAGGTTACGTGATGTTCACATATATGTGCATGCTTTCTCAAGTAGTTACTAGGGATTTTTTCCTTTTAAAATTCACAAAGATCAAGGATGTGTTGAATCAAAGTTTAAGGGATCTAGAAGAAATGGTGCCATGGGATTTATCTAGGGAGGTACGTGAGTCAAAAATGATTGAATCTAAATTTATGCATATAATGTACTACATAGAAGTTAGAAACTTAGAACTATGTTTTGATAGTTTAGATTTGGTTTACTTTAGATGGTATAGATAAGATGTAAAGGTAAAATTCAATTTGTTTGTGAACCTTCAGGCATCCTGTCAAATAGTTCAAATGACTTACATATATCAAAAGTTTTTTAATGTGATAATTTTTTTGTTGTAGTTTATGTCGTCTAGATTAGATTCGAAGTGCATATTAGCTTTTAATTTCATCATGTTATGTGGTATTAGTTAGGCATGGCACTGCTAGCTTATTGAGATCTATTGAGATTCATGTTCTTGTATCATTGTTTTCTCAATTATGTTGAAATGTCAAAACAAAATAGATGTCTATTGTTCTATTATCTATAAGACTACAACATACGTACCTCTTTTTCTCTTGAGTTAGTTTCTCTTAAAGAAGGGGCCACCTCATTTAAATTATGCATTCAATGGTTCCTCTATTTCTCTACTTAGACTGATAAAATTTGGTTATCTTTTGTTGAGTGTGCTTGCAAAGTAGTTTTCTTTGATTTTTGTTGCATCTTTTGAATAATTCTCTACAAATATACATGTTCCCATCTTAGTAATCTTTAGAAAGAGCACTCCATGTTCCCTATATTGGGATAATAATGATAATTTAATTGTTGATGCTTCTTTTACATAATCTTATTTGGTAGGATGTTATAGAGGAACACATATGAGCATATACAGAGTTTCTATTCTTGGTTGTTTACATAATTTAGAGTATCTATTCCTTTTGTGCTAAATGTTTTATTGTTTATCAATTTATAACTTTCTCCGTGTTGTGGTCTTGTGTTTGTTATTAATAGATTTATCTTTATTCCATCTCTGAAGTATTTTTTGGGGTTAGTAGAGAGTATGAACTAAGTAATTTTCTTAAAACTATTGTTTGGATGTACTTGTAGACCAAATGGTTTCCAACTCCTAGCTATGAGTATGGTGTTGACTTCATAATTGGAAGTGGGTTCTATGATATCACTTACAAATGTTCACACAACTTTTGCTATAATGTAAGTTCTGTTATATTTTTCTTAGTAATAGTCCTTCTGGCAGGTGCTTTTCTTTTCCAATAGATTGTTCTTGATTTTAATATATTGTATTGAAACTTAAATAGTTTAAAATTTTGACTGAAACCTCTTTAGTGCTCCGAGGAAGCTCATCGTCCAATTGATTGTGAGACAATAGAAAAATGGATTTTAAAGAACAGTGCAGAATAAAAAAACATGAACTGGCAAGAAATTAAATATTTTATTCCATTCCCTTTTAATACTTGAATGCTAGGTTTGCTAATTATTCTACACTTAATTTGAATTTATCAGGATGCTTTCTACTCAGAGTCGATGTGTCTTGTCTTGAGGATCTTAACAAGGTAGTATTAGGCCATCATCAACCCAATACTAGTCTAGTTAAGCTCCTTGAGATAGAAAACACATATGATAAATGTGGTGCTCAATATTATATAAAATATGGATGAAATGTTGTTGGCTACTTAGTGGAGCTTTTATTTCAAAACTGCAGTAAGAGATTTTCAATATTAGCTATCACAAACTTATTGCAGGTTGAATATTCCTACTGGTAGAGACATAAAACTTTATACAATGATAAGTGTGGTGAGATGTGATGCCACAAACATGACACATATGATTAAAAATCATCTAGGAATAGTGGCCAATACATAATAAGATCCTGATGGATTGTTCAAAATGTTGATCCTAATGGTATCCATAGACCATTCAATTGAACTATGTATTTATTGTAGCCTTCCTCCAGGAGGAGGATTTAATTGAACTATTCATCTAGGATTCCACATTTTGCATGCATGTCTACTAGGGCAGTTGCAAATTCTCTCAATATATCTATTTTGTGCATATCCAACAACCATGACTTTTGATGACCACATTACATTCAGGCATCCTATCAAACAGTTCACATGACTTATCTATGCTTCCATTTTGCAAGTGTGTCTCCCAAGGAAAATGCTACTACTTCATCTACACCATCTGAAAAAATCCTGTATACTTTGATGGATGCCTATAGCTTATCCCAAAGCTCTCATTCAATAGTTATCAGATGATCAATCCAGAGGAAATAGTTAAGAGCTTAGAGTGACACAATTTTTAGATGATCACATGAAATGAAATGGGTGTGTGAGTAGAAAGAAACTAGAAAGACATTGTGTACAAATGAATGCATCATAGGTTGTTATTTGTAGCATCTAGGCCTAGAACACAAGTTCTAGCTAGATCATTTGGGACGTAGCCCTCAAAACTATGTTGGTTGCAATTGAGATGTTCAATTCATTAAATGCATTGTCAGAAGATGGAAGCCTTCTTTCCATGCTGATGTACTATTTTTTTTAATAGGTGAGACATATGATTCTACAGCCACATATTTAGCCCAAGCATGTAATGAGGAAGACACACAAGCTCCCAGTAATAGAAGTACAACATCTTCCTCAACATCTTAATATGGTAGCTTTCTTTAACTCTAACTAGTCTGTTACATAGCTTCCACCTGGTCAGAGATAGATCTGCAAAATTTTGAGGTAAACTTTCTAATCAGTTTAGATTGGAATAATATAAAATCCTTGACATTTATTTATATGGAACCTGTTGGTAGAACAAAAACTGTTCCCCAGATTACATTTTTTCCACATAGAATAGTTAAAATAAAACTTGATGGTGCAAAGAACAATGGGAAAAATAGTAAAGAGTTTTTCTTTCTAAACAGATTATTTTAGTTGGATCACTGGCTTTGAGTGAATGTGTTGCACCATATAACAAACTTTTGCTTGATGTTTCATATAAACTTCACCAATAAGTAAATGTGTTCAGCATTTTTCAAGACCTTGGCACTTGAGTTGCAGTATCCAGTCTAAGTGTTTCAAGTGCTTGTACCATAAATTTTTATCCATTCAATTACATGTCATGTGTTTCTATAGGGATCTAGACTAGTTTAAGCTTTCATCAGGAGAACATGTTCATTTCAAAGGATCAAATGCCTACAATGTTCACATTTCAGGTATCAGATATGATTTTTTTCTACTCTCTTTTATATTGATTAATGATATAAATCATTTTTAGGATTGATATGGTTTACATTTTTTTTTTCTAATTGATATGGTTTACATTTTTATTTTAGGAAGACTTTTCTATCAACATTTCAGATGATATTTCATAATCTATCTTCTACATTAACTAAGATCACATGTCAATTAAGCCTCTATAGTTTCTTTTCATCTAGAGACAATTCTAACACTTTGTGAACATTATGTTATGGTAGAACAAAATAGCAAGGACACTCTTGGCATCATCTGCAAGGAGCCATGGGGACAATTCAAAGCAATATGCTTCTCCAAGTAAAAATAAAGAAGTCGGTAAAAGAGATGAAGCTTCCTTCCAAGGGGCCAAAACACCTTCCACTCCATGTGAATCACACAACTTCTCAACATCAAGGTCTTCCACATACCAATCAAATGAAACTGATCTCTCTGACCTTGTTGATATGGACTATGTTAAAGTGTATGATATGTAAGTGTATGATGGAATAGAGAAAATCTAGAGCACCACTATAACTTATAATATAGAGGGATGGTGATAGTAGTTAGTTGGAGGTCAGTTCTGACATTCCATCGATCCCTTCTTGGGTACATGATGATAATTTTATTTGATGGTTGTTGTTGAGCAACATAATAGTTCTATTTACATTATATATCAAGTAAATAAATGGCTTGACATTACTTAAACTTTTCATGCTATCCATTTCTTTATATAATCAAAAGGCTTGAAATGTCGCAAAATGTTCACCATTAAATGGGGGTAATCCCTGTGGAAATTAATTGAACTTAGTTAAATTGTGCAATAATAAGTCATGTTATGTGTACCCCATATGTTCAAAACATGAAAATAATTCTTTTTATCATATGTTTTATCTTTTGGTGGACCCTGTTAGCCATGGACTGCCTTCATACAATGTAAATGATTTGTCTCAATAATATAACTAATTATATATTCTTCATATTAGTTACTGTCGGTGTTTTTCAGGCATTCTATAAAATAGTTCACATGCCTTGCGTGTGATATGACATTTTGCATGCATCCTTCACTCTCCCTCATCCAGCTGATGATGGATTATGTAGAGTGATCTGAAACCATGATGCTAAAAAACACATAATCAAATCCAAAATGAACTTGCACTACAAATAGATTGTGGAAATCTAATATTGGTAAAATTGCATGCATATCTACCAGGACAATCACAACTTAAACATATATTTGTCTTGGTAGATATGCATGCAAAATTAACAATAACAAATTTCCACAATCCATTTGTAGTGAAATTTCATTTTGGATTTGATTCTGTGTGTTTTTTAGAATCATGGTTTCAGATCACTCTGAGTAATCCATCATCAGCCGGATGAGAGAGTGTAGGATGCATGCAAAATGTCATATCATAGGCAAGGCATGTGAACTGTTTTATAGAATGCCTGAAAAAAATTTACACCTAGCTGTTGGTGGAAATTTCCACCTTCATTGGTCAAAATTTCCACCAACGCCTAAATTTTTTCCTACCTTTGTTGGTTGAAATTTCCACCAACGCCTAAATCTTTTTCTACCTTTGTTGCTCAAAATTTCCACCAACGCCTAAATTTTTTTCTACCTTTGTTGGTCAAAATTTCAACCTTCATTGGTCAAAATTTTAACCAATTCCTGATTGAACTTAGACAATGGCTTTGGAAGGTTTTCGACCAATAGATTGGTCAAAATTTTGACCAACCAGTGAGTTGGTCAAAATTTTGACTAGAAAAATATCGACCAATGGGTTGGTCAAATTTGGTCAAAATTTGGTCGAAAACTAGGTCAAAAATTCGACCAATAAAGGTCAAAAATGAACCCAAATGTACTAGTGATATGATCTATCAGAGCTCATGCTACAACAAATCAATGAAAATTTGGGAGCCATAAGGAAATCAAAAGGAGCCCAATGCAAATTTAGATCACTGTTGGTGTGCATATTTTTCTATGTTATGAAGGAATTTCCATCAATTGGAAAGGTTAGATGGGATCCTAATAAGACAATTGTCACACAAATCAATGACTTCATTGATCAAATGGGAGAAAATTTTGATGCTCAGATGAAAAGTTACTTTGAGGACTTCAAGGAGTCCATGAAACAGAGGATGAGGATACCAATCTCACTGGTTGAGCAGCATGTAAAGGACATTTGCTTTCTTGTGGATATTGATTACACTTATATACAAGCAGTCATACCTAGAGTGAGATGGCTTAGGCCACTAGGTTATGAACTTGATGTTGATCAGGCCTTAGCAAAAATAATAGTACTACTTGTAGAAGATACTGATAAGGTAGCAAAACATTTTGGAACTTATGATGTTGTTAAATCTAGAGTGGTCACAGACCTTAAAACAACCACTATAGTGAAGAAGAAGGACAAATTGATCAAGAAGATCAAGAAGAGATTTGGTGTTGAAGCAGCAGGCACAGCAGAGGAAGAGGAAGCAGATGAAGAAGAGGATGACAGTGAAAATGAAGAGAATGAGCCTAAACAAGAGCCTCTACAACTGACACAAGGCCTCGGTGAGGACAAGGAAGAAGGTGAAAAGGAAGAAGAAGCTGAGGAAGCACCTATTAGAACCAAGGTCACTAAAAGAAAGGCTAAAGCTCAACCTACTCCTCAACCCAAGGCAAAGAAAGTGACAAAACTTGCAGCAATGAAGCCTACTACCAAAGCCACCACCAAAGCCACTACTCAAAAGGCTAAAGAAGAGGCAGAAAAGAAGAAGAAATCCACCAAGAAGACTGATGAGGAGCCAACAAAGAGAAGAAAATATGTAGCTCAACCTAATTTAGACGAAGAAAAGATAGAGTTAGATGATAATAGTCAGTTCAAAGTGGTAAGTCATCCACCTAAGTCTTCAATTGATAAATTATGTGTAAAAATTAGGAATGGAGACTTAAAAGATTTGAAGAATTTAGATTTCAATAAGCTCACAAAGGAAGAGAAAAAAAAAATAGAGGAATCTGTGTATATAATGATGGCAGAGTACAAGCACACACCTCTAGAGCTAGATGGCTCAATGCCTAAAAAGTTGTATAAAATAGTAGAAGACAAATGGCATTTTTGCTTGCAAATGGAAAAGTAAATAAGGGAATCTACTTTAGCTAGATTGTTGCCTGATTTGACTAAGGGTCAAATAACTAATGCAGTCAAGAGGCACAATAGTAGATTTACTCCAAAGCCTAGGGCATTTAGTATTTTGTAGAATAAAATTGAAAATGTTGTGACCAAATCCACATAGTTGTGGAAAATAATTGATAAGAAAACTAATGATGTTTTTGATGAGGAATACAAGGCAAAAGAAAGTGCCAAGATAAAGGAAAAAATGAAAACAATAGGAAAGAAGGGAGAAGAAAAGAAGGAAGAAGAGAAGAAGGTTGAGGAAGATAAGAAAGAAGAAGAAGAAAAGAAAGATGAAGAGGAGAATAAAGAGGAGAAAGAGGAAGAAAAGGGTACAGATGAGTAGCAAGAAGAAAGTGTACAAGACAAACAACTATCACCTCCTAGCCCTCCTCATGCTATTGTCACACCTACAGAGAGTATAAAATAAAGGATGTTATTGACACCTCTTTTCAAAACATCAATCCATTGACTATAGAGGATCTCACAAAGATCCTTGACAAATCAACCCAAGTAACTAGACTATGCACAAGTCCTGCACTAGTCAGTGTTGATGAGTTGTAAAAGTTAGTAGTAAAATCAAAGGAAGTCAAGGTGAAAACACAAGAACCACCTTCAACCACTCAAACTACTAGACTCCTATTCCTTCCTCCACCATCTCCACCAAAAGTAGTCACAGATGCACTTTAAGTGCCGAGTATAGAAATTGGGGAAGACAAAGAAAAATCAGTACAGTTAGTAGGTACACCCCCAACCATTGATAGGGAAAAAGTGCGACAAACAAAATAGAAGGAAGAGACAAAAGATGAGGAGGAATCTGCAATACAAATTTTGGTTCAACTACCCAAAACAGGTACTTCCACTCAAACTCTTCAGAAGCCAAGCACTGACATGCTAGCATTGCAAGTTAGAACACTAGGCTCAAGCTCAAAAAAGGTAGCCAAGACACTTCATTATGGAATTCTTGAGCTAGATAAAGAAATCAAAATACCCTACTATGAATCTAGCACCCTCACTGAGGAAAAGATTAATGAGATATATAGTGCATTGGATAGAAGAAGGAGACAAGAGGTATTGAGAAAAGAATATAAATATAGGCAAGCACTAAATGAGATAAAGGACATCTTTATGGATGCCTTCAGCTTGCAGACACCTAATGAGTCAAGGCTAATAGTCGAGCAACTATTTGACATAGTTGACCAGGTGAAAAATGAAGATCATGATACAAATGCCAAATTAATGGAATGGTCAAAGAGGAAGTTCAAAGGAAAATTTAATGATAAGATATCTAGTGATATAGCACTATCTCAAGTTGAGCTGGCTAAGAAATTGGAAAGAGTAAAGATTGTACTTGGGAATATATTCTCCCTATACAACAAGTTGTGCGATTTTTCCAATTTCACATAGGAGACTAGCTAGAGAATAATGAGATTGGAAAGAAATCTAACAATTTCTAGTATGCAACTCCCCACCAATCTAGCTCAAAGTGAGAAGCATTTTGCTCAAATGCTTCACACTCAAAGAGAATTAGTTGTATTAATAGCAGAGGAGGTTAATACAAAAGCTAAGTTGATGCAAATCTAGTCCTCTATAACCCCTCACTTGGAGGTACTCCATAAGGAGAAAATGTATGTAGAAACAATCCTCAAGAAATATTCAAATCTTTCTACCTCATATGGACTTGTACATCTAGCAATAGAGATTTCCATCTAGCATAAGTCATTGGACATTGCACTAGCAAATTGGGATGCAGCTCTGAAGATACTCCTAGAGGTAAATATCACATTTTTAGCTAAACATGTTATTACTCTATAGAACCCTTTAACATCAGTGTCAAAAAGGGGGAGAAATATGTATAGGGGAAGAAATAAGGAGATATGTATATAGAAATATGGGAGAATACCAAATTTTTGAAAATTTTGCTCATTTTTTATTACATTCTTTCATTCATTTTGAGAATAGAGTGGAAAGTTTGTAAATAGGCAAAAAGGGTGAAGTCAAGTAATAAGGAGAAAGGGGGAGATGCAAAATTTTGAACTTCACGTAGATCAAATTCAACATACAGGCTCAAAATGTAGAAATAGGACAAAGGACAGAGAGGATCAGACACTTAAGGACAAAATTTCAGTTTCAAGATTGGACAAGGCATAATCAACTCAAGGGGAGTCATAAGGTATATTGTTACTCACAATATTTTTGAAATTTTGCATGAATGCCAAGCAAATAAAGAATGTACTCAATAAGGTTAAGTTCATAAATTCTTAGTTAAGTGTTTTTGACACTCATGTCAAAGGGGGGGATTGTTGGTCAAAAGAATAGTCTTGAAAATTGAGTGTCAACACACTTAACCATTTACACAATGTATGTTAAGTGATCTAGAATTGTTCAGATGCCAAGTGATCTAGGAACATTCATGTGCCAAGAAATGCAAGATATAATAGGTGTCGAGAAAACTAGGATATAATAGGTGCCGAGTAAACTAAAAATGTAGTAGATGTCATGCAATCTAGAAATAGTATGTGTTGAGCATCAGGAATACAATATGTGTTGAGTAACTCAGGATCAGCATAAGAGTTTGTGCCATCACACACTAAGATGTGAAATAATTTTTGAATGACTCACAAAAGGATAAGAAGATAAGATCAAATACTTGCAATTACCTATGAAATCAACATGCAACCAATCAGAAAATTGGAGACAACATGCAACCAATGGGTGAAAATAAAGGATTTGAGCGAGAATTTCAAGTTCTTGAATGCATAGCAAACCCTAAGTCCACAATATCTTTATAAGGAGACCACAACACCATATTAAATTTGTTGAAGAAGTTGTTAAGATTGCTAAGATAAGAGTTGAGAAGGTTATTAATGGATTTATCAAATTGCAGAACAAAGCAATCAGCAAAGGTGTCAAGGACTTGGTAAAATGGACTACAAATATACATCTAGTTGATCAGAATAGAGTAAGGGATACATTCAAAGATCAGATCAAGCAGAGATCAGAATGAGAAGAGTAGATCTAGTACCTGAATCCAACAATTTGAGATTGCATTCAATCAGGTCAAATGTTCTAATACTCTCTCACAATTGTATTAGAGGTTGAAATCCTATGTTGATAGGTTAGCTTAATAGCTAGGTAAGAGAACCTTTGGAGAAGGTCATGAAAGTCCTATTAAATTAGGTGGGTGTAACAACCTATTGTAAATCATTTAATAGGGTAGCACTTCATGTAAGTGTTTGTAAATCCTTTAAATAGGTCACTATTGACACAGTGTAAAGCCTTTAATAGGGCAAGCCTTTCACAGGATAGACCATCAAAAGTGGTTAAACATTGATTGCTATGGTGATTTTTGTGGATATCATCCCCACCCCAATTTTACCTTCTTATTCATGGAGGGTTTCTAGGTTATCAATTCTAGTTTTATGTGTTATTGCATGTGATTGATTTTATGTTCTTTTATATGTTTACATGCATGCAATTTATTTTTTCAATTATATGTTTAAAGGATAAAAAGAAAAGTGTTAAAAAGGTGTGGTACTTCTGATTCGCCCCCCTCCCCACCTTAGAAGTACTCTTCCCATTTGAATATTCCAACATTTAGAAGGAAAAGAAAAGAACATTTACATAGATGCCTCTTCTCCCCTTGAAGATAATTACAGAGCAAGCACTACTACATTTGAGCCCAAATTACACCACAAATCATAAGGGCGCAACAATGAAATGCAGTGATCACAAGGCCATGAAATGAAATATCCACCAACATTTTAAGCTTAGATCTCTCCACCAATGTTTAGAGCTCTCTGCTCATGTTTGGAGCTCTCTACCCTCTTTCACACGCAACTCTCCATAATCAAAACAAATGGGGAATGATTTATGTCATGTTTTCTTTTTCTTTTTATTTTTATCTAAAATCAACTTCACATTGTGTTGTAACTCTACCATAAGTTTTTGATCCTCAATAGCTTTCATTTCAACATTTCAGTATTCAAGTTTTCAAGTTTCCTCTTCATTATATCTTTGTTTTATCAATGATTTTATCTAGTTTGATTACAGTGCATCTCAACTAGCTGCTCCAATGATGCAATCACCCATCTATCTCTAGATTATGCAAGCACTTATTGTTTTACAAAATCTAGATAGATACTAGGAGTTCCAAAGTCATAAACCTGAAGATCATCATGTGTGCATCCCAACAATGGAAGACAAGGATGTAACCATGCATGTATTGGCATGCTCTCCCTATGAGGATCCCAAGTATCTACTAATGTTGTTAATTTGGGCATCACTATAAAATCCAAAATGTTATGAAGTATTGAAGCTGGTAGTAACTTCTCCCATGTCTCCAAAAAATGTGGCATAGGTTTAGGGTCCCTTAGCTCCCAGTAATTTGTAGCATAGGTTTAGGGTAGTACCTCCTTACACTCAACTCTTCATTGAAGTTATACACTCAACCAATTTTACATTTGAATAAAGGGACCCCCTATAGAATGAAGAATCCATACTTGTGGCTTATCTTAAGACATTTCAGCAGATGCAACCTAGTCTACCTAGCTTTTGAAAATAGAAGGCTAAACTCTGAGTTTCAGCATTAACTTGACTGGTCTATTTAGACTCATTGATTATTGTCACAAGCTTTTAAAATAACTATATAAGGAGTGAATTAAGATGTATGTGGGTTAACCTTACATTAATTGTAATCTATAACACAAAGGTTGCACCAGGGTATTATAGTATTGTAATTATAGAAAATTGTGTGATTCGCTCGAGTGGGTGTATGATGAAAAAGAGCTATATTAGATGAGTAAATCTCACCATTGGTTATAGGATAACGAACTAAAAAAATTAGAAACCATTAACTATATATTTGTTAGAGTGAGTAGTTCAAGGGTCTTGATCCCGTAGATACGAGTATGTAGGTAGCCTGGTAGGCAGAGTATGCCTCCAATGTGCAAATGCCTTGGACATAGTTAGGTAGTGCTTAAATATTTTAAGACATTATATGTTAACTCATGAGGCTTCTTCCCTTGCAAAAGCCTCTGCCACAATGAAATTACCTCTAAACTATGCAAAGGATGTTGAAGTGGGTCCCAACCTTGAAACACTCTTATAAGCAATGGCAAAGCAAATGCAAATACAATACATATATTACTATTATTTATGTATATATTTATCTATGTATTTATATACACATATATACATATGTATATGTATATGTATATGTATATGTATATGTATATGTATATATGTGTATATATACATACATACACACATATGTGTGTGTCTATGTGTGTATATATACATAGAGATCTTGGCACAAGAAGCTTAGGGTGAAATAGTCCTTTCCACCCTAAAAACCACTTTGTTTCTTCATTAAAATAAGGACTTGAACAAAGTTGATGATACAAAACCTGCTGCCACTTTGGAAAGAATGTTGGCTCCAACATTGCAACTATATGATAAATGATAATAGCACATGCCCAAGCCATAACCTATTTAAATGGGTCTAGTTGTTGATTAGTTGGGTTGATTACAAATTCTAGTAGAACTGTTATCAATTTAGGTACAATAAAATAAACAATCAGTTGTTCCCAGCTAGCAAGATCAAATATAGTTTTCCAAGGTGATAAAATTGTGTATGCAAATGCATCACTTGAATGTAAGGCATAAAGCACATTCCCCAATTTATAATGAATGGTTTGATATAAAGGCTCCATATGATGGCCCAACAATAGAAGCCAAGGATGTAACCATTCATGTATTGGCATGCTCTCCCTATGAGGATACCAAATATCTACTGTCATTGTTTATTTGGCCATCACTATATGATTGAGAATGTTATGAAATATCCTCCCATGTCTCCAAAAAATGTAGCATAGGTTCAGGGTCTCTTGGCTCCCAAGAATTTGTAGCAGCTATTCTCATTGCCAGGAGAATAACTTCAGTGAAGAGTTAAGTGTAAGGAGTTGAAGAAGCAAATTATGCTTCTATGTAAATGCCATAATAATGAAGCTCATTCCCTTGCAAAAGTCTCTACCACAATGATATTACCTCTAAACCATGCAAAGGATGTCAAAGTGGTTCCCAACCTTGAAACACTCTTATAAGCAATGGCAAAGCAAATTTAGATGCAATACAAATATTACTATTATTTATGTATATATAAGTATTTATGTATGTATGTATATATGTATATATATATATATGTATATATATATATATGTATATATATATATGTATATACACATATATATACAAGCCATAACCCAGTTAAACTAGTCTAGTTGTTGATTAGTTGGGATGATTACAAATTCATGTAGAGTTGTCATCGAATTTGGTACAATAAAACAAACAATCAATTGTTCCCAGCTAGCAGGATTAAATACAATTTTCCAAGGTGATAAAATTGCATATGCAGATGCATCACTTGAATGCTAGGCATGAATCTCATTCCCCAATTTATAACAAATGGTTTGATATAAAGGGTCCATACACTAGCCCAAAAATGGAAGCCAAGGATGTAACCATGGATGTATTGGAAAGCTCTCACTGCAAGGATCCCAAGTATCTATTATTGTTGTTAATTTGGGCATCATTATATGATCTAGAATGTTATGAAAGATCCTCCCATGTCTCTAAAAAATGTAGCATGGGTTGAGGTTCCCTTGGCTCCCACAAATTTGTAGTAGCTATTCTCACTGCTGGAAGAATAACTTCAATGAAGAGTTGAGTGTAAGGAATTGAAGAAGAAAGTCCTACTTCTGTGTAAATACCATAATCATGAGCCTCATTCCCTTACAAAAGCCTCTTCCAGAATGACAGTACCTCTAAACCATGTAAAGAATGTTGAAGTGGTTTCCAAACTTGAAACACTCTTATAAGCAATGGAAAAGAAAATGTAGATGCAATACATAAATTACTAATATTTATGTATATGTATGTCTATATATACATATATATACAAGTCATAACCCATTTAAATTGGTCTGGTTGCTGATTAGCTAGGTTGATTACAAATTCCTCTAGAATTGTCATCATATATGCATAATTTACAATCACTTGAATGTTAGGAATGGAGCACATTCCCCAATTTATAATGAATGATTTGATATAAAAGCTCCATATACTAGCCCAACAATGGAAGCCAATGATGTAACCATACATGTATCAACACATTCTCCCTACAAGGATCCCAAGTATCTATTGTTGATGCTACAATGGCAAAGAAAACATAGATGTAATACATTTATTACTATAGGCCATATGGAGGACTGTGTAAAATACACAAAAAAGAAAAGAAAACATGACATTAATCATTCCCCATTTGTTTTAAGTAAATTCCATAATCACGAGGCTCATTCCCTTGCAGAAGCCTCTGCCACATTGACATGACCTCTAAACCATGCAAAGAATGCAAATGTATGTATGTATATACATATATATAGACTAGGAAAAATGGACCAAGTTAATGTCATTTTTAATGGGCATTATATTTCCCCTACATACATGTACATTATATATATTGCCCATTAAATCTGCATTATTTGTGTATAATATTTTAAGCTAAGTCACTTAGCATAGGTTGAGTGAGTTTTATTGTTTTATTATTTGGATTCTAGAATATGTATGAAACTATATCAATTATTTTTTTGTGCTGAGATGTAATAAGAACCTTTAAAAAGATCTCTTCATATACATACATACATACATACATACATACATGTATATGTATGTATGTATGTATGTATGTATGTATATGTATGTATGTATCTATCTATCTATCAGTGGAGATCTAGGATTTCATTGTCCTACCCTTGTGATCACTAGATTTCATTGACATGCCCTTGTGATCTCTACATCTCATTTTCATGCCCTTATGATCTTTGCATCTCGTTCATTTTATTATACCTAATCTAATGAAAGTTCTACAATAATTTGTTATCAACCTAGCTAATTAGAAAATAGATCTAGTTAACTGGGTTATGGCTTGTTTCTTTCTAAAACTATCTGCTATGCTATGTTTTTGTAAAATTTCTTATGAACTTTGCCTTTTTTTCCTAGTTTAAATTATTTTTTTGGAGGATCTTGAGGTAAGTCACTTAGCACCTTAAAAAAGATCTCTTTATATATATACATGTATGTATGTATGTATGTATGTATATGTACGTACGTATAAATGTGCCCTTGTGATCATTGCATTTTGTTGTGATGCCCTTGTGATCTCTACATCTCGTTTTCCTACCCTTGTGATCTCTGTATAGATATGTATGTATGTATGTATATATATATGCATATGTATATATATATATTCATACACACACATATGTGTGTGTCTATGTATGTATATAAAAAAAGAGATCTTGGTACAACATAAAAACAATAAAATTCACTCAATACATAGCATGGCCACAGATGTGATGGAAATGCCTATTAGTAAGTATATTCCTCTTTTTCTCTCTCATTTTTCATGTGTTTATTTCACTTGAACTATTATTTCGTAGGGGGCATTTTGTAATATTGGATTCCTTTTATGCAAGAGGCAATGAGGACATGCCTGGATGTACCCATGTTAGATGTACAAGAATTAGTAAAGAATTGTGATGAATTGCTTGTGAGAAATGAAGATGGACTTCCCTTGAGAGTAGCAGGAAGTGATGAGGACATTCTATGTACTTTAAAGATTGATCCTTTCTTAAATAATTTATATGTTGATGGGGAATTTAGATATTAAGGGGGGAGGGAGCTTCCACCTTCACATGGTTGGCCCTGATTAGTAGAGAATATTAAACTATTCATAAAACCAAGTGAAGCTCAACATTAACCTTATATGATTGCATGACAATTAACTGTGTGAATCTCTTGGTTTTAGGCAATGCAGAAGGAGGTCATAGTTCAATATGCAATCTCAATTCAAGTTTCTTGAAAGGGTACATAAGAGTCAAAATATTTAATGTATATTTATTATGATGTAATTTTTTATTACATTCCAAAGAATTGGACACGTATTGATGGTAGTTACAAAGAACATTAGACAAATATCCATTTTAGTTCTCTTTGAGAAGATAAGGAGTCATGAGTTGGATGCCCACATGTAAATGGCATTACATATGACCATTTTTTAGCTAGTGATTTTATCACTAAGTTATGGAGCACTTAAGAAGTCACAATTTTGATTGACTATGAGCTATCTGCCTATATGCATGCCATGTGAAACTAATCATTTTATTATTGTGACCACTAGATCTCCATAACGTAGGGAAAAGGGTTATGGAGATGTTATTTTTTTCTCATTTTGGAAAATTATAGTAGTTTTCTCACACCAAATCTTCCACAAATTGGTAACTTTGATTAGTAGGTAGAAATGGTTTTTCATATATTAGGAAAGTAATGAAGTGTTGTTAGATTGAAGATATAGAATGAGCAATGAAAGTGAAAGTATTGTGATGTCATTTATTTAAATACTTTGCATGCTTATCTTCTTGGTGTATTTCATTTCTACAACGGTTTTTCAATGTAAATCATGTCTTATGAGACATTTTTCATACATTACTTCTCCTATCTTATGAAGAAATAATCTTCATTTATTTGATATTTTATATTTATCTAAGGTAGGCTTACATGATGTTGGTGTTTTTGAAAAACTACTAAGCAACAAAATGCTCAATACCAAAATGACATCACTCACACAATCTAAAGACTAGCCAATTCCTATTAACAATTGTATGTGCAAACCATTTGGACCCAACTTCAACAAAACCAAGGGTGGTTTTCTACTCTTTAGGCTCTACAAAACTAGGGTGGGTATACCTAGGGATGATTCTAGACTAGGAAACATTGTATAAGGATTATTTTAGTTTCATTCTGATTCTCATCTCAAATCCTCAAATACATGCATAATTCATGACAATTTGATAAACACATCCCATATAACATATCTGGCCAAAATTCTTCTATAGCTCTACATGTGTTCTAAGTAATAGTGGCTAAGGAAGCTAAAACATTCCATGTAGACAAGTACTGGCCAACTTTGAAGATCTACAAGAAATAAAAGTAAAATTGATTATAATTCTGCATTTGAAAACCATTTATCACATATTTCTCTTCCAGCTAAATCAATTTGACTAGTACCTAATCCATTGGGGTTCAGAGTCTACAGAAAATCCTTAGATCTAATTTGTTGCCTTACAACAAATATTATCAGCAATTCTTATCAAAATTCATCATTCAAAAAATCCTTTCTACTATTGCAGCAACCTTATCAAATTCATCAAAGCTTTTACTTAATCCATTGAACTAATAGCAGTGATGTAATGCCCCACCAAGGGATCCAAAGAATTAACATAGAATTTTCACTAAGGTTGGTAGCATTTTTTTTTTTGAAAGTAAATACCACATATACCTTATGCACAATAACGAAAGCAATAGTAATGTCCATCTAAAAGTAAACATAACATATATAATCAAATTACATTCTTTAAAATCCCTTAACGTTGAATTACATACATGAATCCATCTAGTACAACATCCACATGAAATAATAATGATAAGTCCAGTGTTTGTACATTACATTTCAAATGCTCATTCATCCTCTGTACATGTCACAGGGTATGACAAGCTCAAAAGAATATACATACATAGAATAAGGTACATCATCCCATTCTAATCCATGATTCATTAAAGTAAAGATAATCACATGGTACACATGATACATCATCATAGAAGTCATATACATCCATCATAAAGATCAAACATAATAAACTAAGTGCACGGTTCCTCCCAACCATTAATAGCATCATTAGACCATCATGGATCCTAGCCATCCCTCCGTGTGTAACATTCCAAATTACCGAAGAGATCATCGATATTACATAGTAGGAATGTCACTCCTAACATATACAACATCATATGTAGAAAGTAATCTAACATAAGATAACAACATCTAACATAAGCTAATCATCAATGAAAAAGGATACATATCCACCATCATCATGAAGGACGCATTAGCCACGATGTCTCAATGAATCTCAAAATGATAAGAGTGGAAAATACACTACCACCCGACCGTGTGGTACCTAAGTGGTCCACTCCCACCATGTTGAGGAGATAATCTCAAGTCCCAAACAGGCTATCAAAATCACATAGCACAAATCTCTATATGTCCAGGAATCATAAAAGTATACTAACTCAAAGGTTCCAAACACAAAATCTGACATCTAATCCTAGAGGCACACAACAACATGTTGGAACTTACTATGCAAGCAGGAAAGTGTCATCGCAATTATCATGTACAAGTTACCCTGGTAGTTAGCTAAACTCTATGGGTCCATACTGATCTCATGCGGCCACTAGTATCCTCTCATACTAATGAGGCATACTATGGAATGCAAGGTCGCAACCATGCGTCTCACTACTCCCATCCTAGCCTGTACAAGCACTCAAGGCATGGGCGAGAAAAAAACTCTTATCTTTTTAGGTTCATTCAGTTAGTATTAGGTGTGAATGTTATCACTTATTAATCCAACTTACAATGAGTTACCCTGGTAGCCTCTTAGGGCCCCGGCCCCCATTGCAAGCCACTTTCCATCACTACATGCAGATATCCTACCCTAATGCTCATGGAATCATAAATCTCAAAATCACAAAAGATAATCCATAATAAAATCATCAAATATGCATAAAAGCATCAATTCCCTATGAGCAAACATCCATAGAAAATCATGAACACAACAGCTCTCTATTGGCAACTGAAGTATCACTGATAATCAAAAGTATCCAATGGTTCTCAATAACCAAAATATATCTCAATCATACTGATCCAAGACTCTAAAAATGGTTAAGTAAAACATGTCACAACATGACATCATCAAGAATAAATCTACATTTCAGTCTCATCATGGTGACTAGAAAATGACCAAGGTTAACTGATCGATGACCAAAAATAATGGTTATGTCAAGTATCTCATACATAGGAATCTCAATTATAACAATCAATAATTACAAACAATACATAGAGCATTCCATCACATAACCATGGTTGGGTTTATAAAGATCGAGATTAAAACATCATCATGTCACCACAATCACATAACCCCCAAGCCTCTGGTAGACGTCCTATACTGGTCAACACTAGTCAACCCAAAACCCAAAACAATAGCATAAAGAATACACAATGCAAACACATGTTTTGGTTTTGCTAAATTTACAACTTGAATTTAAATGTAGAGATCTCAGTTTAAGTTTCCAAGTTTGAAAAATGAATGGAGGAACACATATATTGTTTTGGATAAATAAAATTTTTCCTTAATAGAACTAAAAATCCATTTTCCAATTATAATATTTGTTTGATACATCCCCTACCAAACTATCAACTATTTATTTAATAATTTAAAATAATTAAATCTTAATAGTTGAAAATTATTAAAGAGTCACCATTGTGAAAATAAACCTTCAATATAAATCATTTATCAAATAATATTAACTTAAATTTATTAATAACATATTACATATATATATATATACATATATATATACATATATGTATATATATACATATATGTATATATATACATACATATATATATACATATATGTATATATACATATGTATATATATACATATATGTATATATATGTATATATACATATATGTATATATACATATATGTATATATACATATATATACATATATGTATATATATACATATGTATATATACATATATGTATATATATATGTATGTATATATATACATATATGTATACATATACATATATATATACATATATATATACATATGTATATATACATATATGTATATATATATGTATATGTATATATATATATGTATATGTATACATATATATATACATATATATATACATATATATATACATATATATATATATACATACATACATATGTAAATATATAAATAGTTATTACATTTCATAAAATTGATTTAACAATTTCGATTGACACCATATATCATATGAAAATAACAATGAGAATCGATTTCATGTATAACATTTGTTTTAAACATTTTAACATAAACATTTTTGTATAACAATATTATTAGTTAACCCCCCCCCCCCCCCCCCCCTCTCTCTTGCTACGGTACGTAGTACCTGCGGTCGCAAGCACTGCGCCGATAGTGGGTACATAGTACCCCTATCGCCGCAGACCTATGATGGCAGGCCTCTGCCTTCCGTAGGCATGGGGTACAAATCGTGCCCACGACATTTATTATATGTATTTTTAACATTGTTTCCAAGCAATATGAATCGTGATGCGATTTATTAAATTCCCCACTACGATTTATCAATCACTCATTCGGTGTATTATATATATATACATATGTATATAAATATATATCAGTATATATATATATGTATGTATGTATATATATTCAAATTTTGTATTAGAATCATAATAAATGTATACATATACATATATATATATATATATATATATATATATATATATATATATATATATATATATGTATGCAGATCTGAATATATAAACATGTATGTTTTTTTTCCACAAAGATTATATCTACAATTTAAGAATTTTAAAATATTTGCATTATAGATTCACTCAATTAATTTTATAATGGATTTGTCTATAAATTTAAACACTAGCCCCGTGATCTTTCAGATCTATGCATATAAAATTCTCCAATAAATTAATCTACCCATATTGAGAATGCATAAAAATATGAAACTTCTCAGAAGACATATGGAAGACATGAAGAAGATAGGGAATGTGTGATGTCAAAATAGCATAAACAAAATCACAAGAATCTACCCGAATTCTTATGCTAAATCGCTCTTCCTCAGAAAATCCGCAGAGCAAGCTCCTCCCTTCTTTAGAATTCTCGAGTCCTCCAATGCTCCAATTGCACTCCCAACACTATGTCTAAGCTTCTAAGAATGCCTGAATATAAAGAGCTTTCATGAAACATCTAGAATGCTTCTAGAAACAACTGGAAGATGTCACCAACTAAGCATGGGTCATTTCTAACCTTCAAGATGAGCCATAGGGTTGTAGACACCATGTGCTTAATTGATGCACTAACCCCAGTGTTGTTGACACTTGAGAAATAGAAAAGTGCGCTAACTCCCATGCAAGCTTATAACTCCAATTCACTTTTTATATAATTTCTATTTAAATATTTATAACTTTCATTTTAACTTTTATAACTTTTATTATTATTATTTATTTATTACTTTATTATTATTTTATTATTATTATTAATTTTAATTTCTAATTTTCTTTTATTTAATTCATTTTTCCTCAATAATTCACATTTAATTAATTACAATCAAAATATCAAATAACATGATATTTTATATTAATTTTCTTAAATAATTAATTTATTAATTAAATCTCTTTATTAAGACTTAATTAATAGAAAATTCACCATAGACCTCCAAGATAAAATATGAAAACCCATCATAGAGCAAATCACTCAAAATCAGTCTAAAGGGTTAAAAATCATGAATTATGTCATTCGACACATTCAATGGGTAAAATATCCAGATACTTGTCCTACCTTACTAGGACAACTGGCTTAAAGGTTTGGGATTTGGACTTGTCCTGGCAATTCAGGGAAGTCGATACCTGGTACCTGCAACCTGCAAAAAAACCCATGCATGTACATATAATATATAATGCTAAGCTAAACAGACAATGGTAGGAAGTGGTGCATCATGTAGATCCTAACTAAGTAGGTGACTACGACTCTCTTCCTTAACCACATTAGAAACGCCATACAATATGAAAACATGCACACCATACAAATGCAAGTATGGGGTAAGTATCCATAATAAAGCACATAAGATAATAAACCATCCATCCAATCGTCAATAATAACTGAAAAAAATATAGTGATCATCATGTATGCATGAAACGTAAAGTCTAAGTGATCTTATCATATAACCACTGAATCCATAACATAATGTCTGATAGTGTCAAAACAATACCATTAATCCATCAACATAAAACTAGTCCATCATAGTCTGATAATAATAGCAACAATATGTCTAGAAAAGATGTGAACGAGGGTAGGAACTACATCCACCCCCCCTTGGGTTAGGCTTACTCTTGGAAGCCTACAAACAAGTAGGGATATAACTCCCTCAATCTAGCTGCATCCTCCCAAGTAGTTGAAGAATCATCAGTAGGGTCCCATTGGACCCTTACCTGCTCGATGGTTCGACCCCTGAGGGTCAACTCCCATTGCAACAGAATACAAACCAACTCTAAAGCCAACTGCCTGTCCTCTACCTATAATGCATTCAAATCAAGAACATGTACAATATCAGGAATAGACTATCAAAGCACTGAAACATGGAAAACATCATGAATGCAAGCTAGGTTGGGTGGTAGAGCAAGGTGGTAAGCAACCGGGCCAATCCTCTCTAGAATCTCGAATGGTCCCACAAAGCGAGGTGCTAGCTTAGAACCCTTTCTGTATCGGATCAGACTCTTTTGTGGTCGCACTCTCAAGAAAACCTTATCTCCCATAGCAAACTGCTTATCAATCCTATGAACATCGGCATACTTCTTCTGCCTATCATGTGCTATAGTCAAGTGCTCACGGATACACACTACCTATTGCTCCATATCACAAAGCATCTCAGGACCCAATAGGATGTGATCTTCAAGACTATCCCAACTCAATGGTGTACGACAAGGTGTCTGTATAATGCCTGAAATGGTGCCATGCCAATAGAACTATGATACCCGTTGTTGTAAGAAAACTCCACTAGGTAGAGATAATCCTCCCAATGTGTCTGCCTATCCATCACATACATCCATAACATATCCTCAAAAGCCTAATTCACCCTCTTTGTCTAACCATTAGTCTCTAGATGATATGCCAAACTAAAGTTTAACTGCACTCCAAGCTCATGCTGCAGCGATGTTCAGAATGCAGATGTGAATACAGGATCCTTGTCAGAAATGATCTTTCTAGGAATACCATGTAGTCTCACAATATCACGCATAAAGACATTAGCTACAGAAGTTGTTGTGTAGGAAGACCTAATCGGTGAAAAATGTGCCACCTTAGTCAATCGATCAACGGTGACCATGATAGCATCATGACATCAAACTGTCATAGGTAATCCTACTATAAAATCCACGGAGATGATATCCCACTTCCAAGAAGGAATGAGATTAGGCTACAAAAGTCCAGCTGGGTGCTGATGTTCTGCCTTAACTCTCTAGCACTCAAGGCACCTAGCCAAAAAATCAGCAATATCTCGCTTCATCCTAGACCAAAAGAGCAAACGTTTCAAATCAGCATGCATCTTCTTGACACCTGGATGTGCTAAGTAAGGTGTACGATGGGCTTCTGCTAGTATCAAGGTGTGAAGCTCATCTGAAAATGGCACATAAATCCTCCCCAAATGTCTCAAAAGACCATCTGACTCTCGAAAAAAACCTGCAAACTTACCTTCCAAAGATCTTCCTGAATCAATCTCTCTGCACACTTCCTGATACCAGGAATCCATAGGAAGTGCCTAAAGAATCCGACTCCTCAAATCCACACTAAGAGTCATCGATGATACCACATGTCTCCTGTGACTCAAAGCATCTTCCACCACATTCTCCTTACCTTGAATGTACTTAACCTCAAAATCATACTCGCATAGAAACTCCATCCATCGCCTCTGGCGAGCATTCAAATTAGGCTGAGTAAAAATGTACTGAAGACTACGATGATCGTTGTGTAGCTCAAATCTATTCCCCAACAAGAAATGTCTCCACCTTGTCAAAGCATGAACTACTGTTGCTAACTCAAGATCATGTGTAGGATAATTTAACTCATTATCTTTGAGCTTGTGTGATTCATACGCAATCACCCGTCCATTCTGCATCAACATTGCCCCAATCCCTTCAAGAGAAGCATCTGTACATACCATGATATCACCTTCTGGATCAGGTATAGCTAGAATCGATGCACTGGTCAAAAGCTCCTTGAGATTCTGAAAAGCTTCCTCACATTTCTCTATCCATATGAACTTCTTTCCTTTCCTTTGAAGAGAAGTGATAGGATGTGCTATCCTAGAGAAGTTCTGGACAAATCTATGATAATAATTGGCTAAACCCATGAAGCTAAAAATTTATGACACATTATTCGGTGTAGGCCATTCTATTATTGCCTAAATCTTTGTAGGATCCACTAAAATACCATCACCTAAAATAACATGCCCTAAATACTGAATCTTTGATTTGAAGAATTCACACTTAGCTGCATTGGCATAAAGTTGATTGTCTCTCAAACACTGCAAAACCAACCGCAAGTGTTCCTCATGCTCCTTCTAAGTCTTAGAATATATCGATATGTCATTAAGAAACACGAGTACAAACCTGTCTAGATAAGATCGGAACACACCATTCATCAAACTCATGAAAATTGATGGAGCATTAGTCAACCCAAAAGGTACCACTGTGAACTCATAATGCCCATAGCGAGTTCGAAAAGCGGTCTTGTGAATATCTACTTCCTTAATGCGAAGCTGGTGGTATCTTGACTTAAGATCAATCTTGGAGAATACTGTAGCTCCCTTGATCTGATCGAATAAGTCATCAATCCTAAGTAAAGGATACTTTTTCTTAATAGTCACCTTATTCAATTGTCTATAGCCAATACAAAGGTGTAAAGAACCGTCTTTCTTCTTCACAAAGAGCATTGGAGCTCCCCATGGTGATATACTAGGTCAAATGCTCCCTTTAGCCAGAAATTCCTCTAGCTGAAGATGTAGCTCAGCCAATTCTTGTGTAGTCATGCGATAAGGAGCTTTAGAGATAGGCTCCACTCCAGGAATCAGATCAATACTAAAGTCAATGTCCCTCTTTGGAGGCATGCCTAGAATCTCACTTGGAAAAACATCTGCAAACTCCTACAAAATCGGGTGATCTAAAGTCTTCCTCATCAAGATCATTTACCATGACAACAAATATCTGACATCCCTTACAGAAACTTTGTTTCAATTACATAGCAGAAATCATCCGCAGAGATATAGGCCTCGGTATCCCAACTATCTGCACATCATTCCCTTGGTCATCTTGGCACATAATAATCTTCTTCCTACAATATATACTTGCTCTATGAGATCCAAGCCAGTCCATGCCTAAAACCACATCATAGGAACCAAGGGGTATGACTCAAAGATCCATTGCCATATCAAAGCTTCCTAAGCTAAGCCCACACTTATGAACTACAGAGTCTATGGAGACCTTAATACCTGAGGCTAGTTCCACTTGCCAACCACGATCTTGCTTCACTGCATCCAGCTTACACTTAGAAACTATAGATTGTGAAATAAATGAATCTATAGCTCCTGAATCAAATAATACTGAAAGAGATATACCTTTAATAGCACCTTTGATCTCAACCACTATTCCCTGATGATCTGCCTGACGCTAATCAACTACTGTAAAAACTCTATGAGCTCTACCTGCATCACCAACTGTAGGCTCTGAAACGGTAGGTTTAGGTCCTAAAAACTGAGGTGCTCACTAAGGACACTGAGCTGCACAATGTCCAATTTGACCACATGAAAAAAATTCTGTATTTCTACCAGAACCTCTTCCCATAGGTTGTACATTAGATTGCTAGCGACTGTTCCTGCTCACAAAAGACTGGCTACTCTGAGTTGGTTGATTGGACTGATTTTGTTTATTGCATTGAGCATTATGGTTTTTATTGGTGTTAGAACCTTTTCCACCGCCTTGAGCTTGAGAATTTGAGCCCTTCTATTGTTGTGTCTGTTGAGACTACTGCTGATACTGTTTCCCCTTAGAGAAAGAAAACTTCTTCTTACCACTTGAATTGTAGTTTCTTTTAGATCCGAATGTCGCTGGCACTCCTACAAAACACCTTGACCAAGGTTGACACTTTTCTCAACAAGGATAGCTCGATGCACCGCATCCTTGAGGGTTTTTGGCTCAAATACCTTAACTCCCCCAATAATACGATTATTCAAACCCCTAATAAAATGTTGTGTCAATTGAGCTGAATTTTCATTGAACCCTGAAAAAGACATGAGCTCATAAAACTTATGCTCATACTCAGTCACTGACAAAGTGTACTGTCTGAGATTATGAAATTCATCAGCCCTTTGCTGTTTCCATTCCTTTGGTAGGAATTGTTCACAGAAACTCTCTAGGAATAACTCCCATGTAACACTGCTCATATCGATTCCCAACTTCTTCTCCTCTATCATCCACCAAGTGGCCCCAAAATTCTCTAAATTAGTGATTGCAAATCTTGCCTTAACATTGTTGCCAAACTCTTGCATGGCAAAAATCCTGTCGAGCCACATAACCAGAACCTTGCCCATTGAAAGGTTTAACCTTGGATCTTGAAAGATCCTTCATCTGAGTGGACACAATGAACCTTTGACATTCCTTCTGAGGACTTCTAGATCTGGATCTATGCTCTTGTTCTGTCTGATGCACTTTGGGCTGTTCTTGAACAGGAGGTAGATGTTCTAGAATAGTCTGCATCATCTGTCTCAAACTGACCTATTTAGACTCAACTTGGTCCTCTCTACGGCTCTCTTCCTGTTGCCTACTAGAGTGCTCTTTCTTGCTCTCTGCATGAGCCGATCCCTCATGGGCAAACTCATGAACACTGATAGCTCTACCACGACCACGACCTCTTCCACAGCCTCTACCACGACCTCTAACAGAAGATCTAGTCCTAGATACCATCTTACAATAGTACAAGGTACTAAGTTTAGTTCTATGTTTAGGTTTAAGTAAAATTTCCAGTTTCGAAACTAAGTGTTGAAGTATGAAAAATATTCAAGTAAAAGTTCAAGTTCTGTTTCAGTTCACCTAGTTCAATTTTGGAAAGTTACACTTAATAGTTCAAAGTTCTAGTTGTTCCAAAATACCCAAAGCCCCCAATGTAGAAACTCAGGCTCTGATACCAAATGTAATGCCCCGCTAAGGGATCCAAAGAATTAACCTAGAATTTTCACTAAGTTTGGTAGCATTTTTTTTTTTTTTTGAAAGTAAATACCACATATACCTTATGCACAATAATGGAAGCAATAGTAATGTCCATTTGAAAGTAAACATAACATATATAATCAAATTACATTCTTTAAAATCCCTTAACGTTGAATTACATACATGAATCCATCTAGTACAACATCCACATCAAATAATAATGATAAGTCCAATGTTTGTACATTACATTTCAAATGCTCATTCATCCTCTGTACATGTCACAGGGTATGACAAGCTCAAAAGAATATACATACATAGAATAAGGTACATCATCCCATTCTAATCCATGATTCATCAAAGTAAAGAAAATCACATGGTACACATGATACATCATCATAGAAGTCATATACATCCATCATAAAGATCAAACATAATAAACTAAGTGCACGGTTCCTCCCAACCATTAATAGCATCATTAGACCATCATGGATCCTAGCCATCCCTCTGTGCGTAACATTCAAAATTATCAAAGAGATCATCAGTATTACATAGTAGGAATGTCACTCCTAACATATACAACATCATATGTAGAAAGTAATCTAACATAAGATAACAACATCTAACATAAGCTAATCATCAATTAAAAAGGATACATATCCACCATCATCATGAAGGACGCATTAGCCATGATGTCTCAATGAATCTCAAAATGATAAGAGTGGAAAATACACTACCACCCGACCGTGTGGTACCTAAGTGGTCCACTCCCACCGTGTTGAGGAGATAATCTCAAGTCCCAAACAGGCTATCAAAATCACATAGCACAAATCTGTATATGTCCAGGAATCCTAAAAGTATACTAACTCAAAGGTTCCAAACACAAAATCTGACATCTAATCCTAGAGGTACACAACGACATGTTGGAACCTACTATGCAAGCGGGAAAGTGTCATCACAATTATCATGTACAAGTTACCCTGGCAGTTAGCTAAACTCTATGGGTCCATACTGATCTCATGCGGCCACTAGTATCCTCTCATACTGATGAGGCATACTATGGAATGCAAGGTCGCAACCATGCATCTCACTACTCTCATCCTAGCCTGTACAAGCACTCAAGGCATGGGCGACAAAAAAACTCTTATCTTTTTAGGTTCATCCAGTTAGTATTAGGTGTGAATGTTATCACTTATTAATCCAACTTACAATGAGTTACCCTGGTAGCCTCTTAGGGCCCCGGCCCCCATTGCAAGCCACTTTCCGTCACTACATGCAGATATCCTACCCTAATGCTCATGGAATCATAAATCTCAAAATCACAAAAGATAATCCATAATAAAATCATCAAATATGCATAAAAGAATCAATTCCCTATGAGCAAACATCCATAGAAAATCATGAACACAACAACTCTCTATTGGCAACTGAAGTATCACTAATAATCAAAAGTATCCAATGGTTCTCAATAACCAAAATATATCTCAATCATACTGATCGAAGACTCTAAAAATGGTTAAGTCAAACATGTCACAACATGACATCATCAAGAATAAATCTACATTTCAGTCCCATCATGGCGACTAGAAAATGACATCCCTCCATGCGTAACATTCCAAATTACCAGAGAGATCATTGGTATTACATAGTAAGAATGTCACTCCTAACATATACAACATCATATGTAGAAAGTAATCTAACATAAGATAACAACATCTAACATATGCTAATCATCAATGAAAAAGGATACATATCCACCATCATCATGAACGATGCATCAGCCACAATGTCTCAATGAATCTCAAAATGATAAGAGTGGAAAATACACTACCACCCGACGGCATGGTACCTAAGTGGTCCACTCCCACTGTGCTGAGGTGATAATCTCAAGTCCCAAACAGGCTATCAAAATCACATAGCACAAATCTCTATATGTCCAGGAATCCTAAAAGTATACTAACTCAAAAGTTCCAAACACAAAATCTAACATCTAATCCCAGAGGCGCACAACAACATGTAGGAACCTACTATGCAAGTGGGAAAGTTTCATCGTAATTATCACGTACAAGTTACCCTGGCAGTTAGCTAAAGTCCATGGGTCCATACTGATCTCATGCAGCCACTAGTATCCTCTCATACTGATGAGGCATACTATGGAATGCAAGGTCGCAACCATGCATCTCACTACTCCCATCCTAGCCTGTACAAGCACTCAAGGCATGGGCGAGAACAAAACTCTTATCTTTTTAGGTTCATTCAGTTAGTATTAGGTGTGAATGGTATCACTTATTAATCCAACTTACAATGAGTTACCCTAGCAGCCTCTTAGGGCCCTGGCCCCCATTGCAAGCCACATCCCATCACTACATGCAGATATCCTACCCTAATGCTCATGGAATCATAAATCTCAAAATCACAAAAGATAATCCATAATAAAATCATCAAATATGCATAAAAGAATCAATTCCCCATGAGCAAACATCCTTAGAAAATAATGAACACAACAGCTCTCTATTGGCAATTGAAGTATCACTGATAATCAAAAGTATCCAATGGTTCTCAATAACCAAAATATATCTCAATCATACTGATCCAAGACTCCAAAAATGGTTGAGTCAAACATGTCACAACATGACATCATCAAGAATAAATCTACATTTTAGTCCCATCATGGCGACTAGAAAATGACCAAGGTTAACTGATCGATGATCAAAAATAATGGTTAAGTCAAGTATCTCATACATAAGAATCTCAACTATAACAATCAATAATTACAAACAATACATAGAGCATTCCATCACATAACCTTGGTTGGGTTTATAAAGATCGAGATTAAAACATCATCATGTCACCACAATCACATAACCCCCAAGCCTCTGGTAGACATCCTATACTGATCAACACTAGTCAACCCAAAACCCAAAAAAATAGCATAAAGAATACACAATGCAAACACATGTTTTGATTTTGCTAAATTTACAACTTGAATTTAAATGTAGAGATCTCAGTTTAAGTTTCCAATTTTGAAGAATGAATGGAGGAACACATATATTGTTTTGGATAAATAAAAGTTTTCCTTAATAGAACTAAAAATCCATTTTCCAATTATAATATTTGTTTGATACATCCTCCACCAAACTATCAACTATTTATTTAATAATTTAAAATAATGAAATCTTAATAGTTGAAAATTATTAAAGAGTCACCATTGTGAAAATAAACCTTCAATATAAATCATTTATCAAATAATATTAACTTAAATTTATTAATAACATATTTACATATATATATATATATATATATATATACACATTCACATATATGTAAATATATAAATAGTTATTACGTTTCATAATATCGATTTAACAATTTCGATTGACACCATATATCATATGAAAATAACAATGAGAATCGATTTCATGTATAACATTTGTTTTAAACGTTTTAACATAAACATTTTTGTATAACAATATTATTAGTTAACCCCCCCCCCCCCCCCTCTCTCTTGCTGCGATATGTAGTACCTGCGATCGCAAGCACTGCATCGATAGCGGGTACATAGTACCCCTGTCGTCGTAGACCTACAACGTCAGGCCTCTGCCTTTCGCAGGCATGGGGTACAAATCGTGCCCACAACATTTAATATATACATTTTTAACATTGTTTCCATGCAATATGAATCGCGATGCGATTTATTAAATTCCCCACTGCGATTTATCAATTGCTCATTCGATGTATTATATATATATATATATATATATACATATGTATATATATATATATATACATATGTATATATATATATATACATATGTATATATATATATATATACATATGTATATATATATACATATGTATATATATATATGTATATATATATGTGTGTGTGTGTGTATGTATATATGTATGTATATATATATATATTCAAATTTTGTATTAGAATCATAATAAATGTATACATATATATATATATATACAGATCTGAATATATAAGCATGGATGTTTTTTTTCCACAAAGATTATATCTACAATTTAAGAATTTTAAAATATTTGCATTATAGATTCACTCAATTAATTTTCTAATGGATTTGGCTATAAATTTAAACCCTTTCCCTTTGATCTTTCAGATCTATGCATATAAAATTCTCCAATAAATTAATCTACCCATATTGAGAATGCATAAAAATATGAAACTTCTCAGAAGACATATGGAAGACACGAAGAAGACAGGGAATGCGAGATGCGGAAATAGCATAAATAAAATCACGAGAATCTACCCAGATTTTGATCCTAAATCGCTCTTCTTCAGAAAATCCGCAGAGCAAGCTCCTCCCTTCTCGGAATTCTCGAGTCCTCCAATGCTCCAATTGCACTCCCAACGCTATGTCTAAGCTTCTAAGAATGCCTAAATATAAAGAGCTTTCAAGAAACATCTAGAATTCTTCTAGAAACAACTGGAAGGTGTTACCAACTAAGCATGGGTCCTTTCCAACCTTCAAGATGAGCCATGGGGTTGTAGACACCATGTGCTTAATTGATGCACTAACCCCAGTGTTGTTGACACTTGAGAAATAGAAAAGTGCGCTAACTCCGATGCAAGCTTGTAACTCCAATTCACTTTTTATATAATTTCTATTTAAATATTTATAACTTTCATTTTAACTTTTATAACTTTTATTATTATTATCTATTTATTACTTTATTATTATTTTATTAATATTATTAATTTTAATTTCTAATTTTCTTTTATTTAATTCATTTCTCCTCAATAATTCACATTTAATTAATTACAATAAAAATATCAAATAACATGATATTTTATATTAATTTTTCTCAAATAATTAATTTATTAATTAAATCTATTTATTAAGACTTAATTAATAGAAAATTCACCATAGACCTCCAAGATAAAATATGAAAACCCATCATAGAGCAAATCACTCAAAATCAGTCTAAAGGGTTAAAAATCATGAATTATGTCATCTGACACATTCGGTGGGTAAAATATCCAGATACTTGTCCTACCTTACTAGGAAAATTGGCTTAAAGGTTTGGGATTTGGACTTGAGAATTTATCTCCCTTCTCTTATCATTGAGATAGCATAATAGGGTACGCTCATCCGAGCAATTCAGGAAAGTCGATACCCAGTACCTACAACCTGCAAAAAACCCATGCATGTACATACAATATATAATGCTAAGCTAAACAGATAATTGCAGGAAGTGGTGCATCATGTAGATCCCGACTAAGCAGGTGACTACAACTCCCTTCCTTAACCACATCAGAAACGCCATACAATATGAAAACACACACACCATACACATGCAAGTATGGGGTAAGTATCCATAATAAAGCACATAAGATAATAAACCATCCATCCAGTCGTCAATAATAACTGAAAACAATATAATGATCATCATGTATGCATGAAACGTAAAGTCTAAGTGATCTTATCATATAACCACTGAATCCATAACATAATGTCTGATAGTGTCAAAACAATACCATTAATCCATCAACATAAAACTAGTCCATCATAGTCTGATAATAATAGCAACAATATGTCCAAAAAAGATGTGAATGAGGGTAGGCACTACAAGTGATGAACAGATATACAACCTAACTGGATTGCATTCAATTGCACAGGCTTTTACTCATACAATATCAATATTAACCAAGTAATCAAAAGGTGACAAATTTTAGAAAGAACTAATATTGGGACAGCTCATAATTTGTATTCATTTTCCTTGAAAATTGTATACATTTGCAGTAAACGCAGAATGACCTTAAGAAGAAACATAGAGATCATTCTATATTCATGTATTCTCAAGAACTAACAAAGAAAATACATCACAAACTTGATCAAATATTGGATCGAGAAAAAACTAAGTATATCACCTAGAAACAACAGAAATTGGACCCTTTCTCTAGCCTTGGAATCTCGCTTATATAGTGTGAGATGCAACAAGCTTTAGGCTAAAAAAATGAAAGGTGTCCTTTACAAGAAATATTTACATACACCTATCACAAAATGACAAAAATGTGGGTAACAAAAGATATCCAAATCAAAACATTCTTTTTGGTGGGTCAGCTTCTGTCACATCTTCTAATGTTGCTGAGTTGGCTATTATTCTGATCCCTCTTTGTATGCAACTACCAAATTAGCCAACGATGAAGTTTGTTCTAATGATGACACATTAACCTCCACCTATGGGTTTTCATTTTCTTTATCCTGTATGGTGGGAGTAACTTCTACCTTTTTCTCTTCTTCGATTGTATTAGCATCTTGTGGTCTGGGGCCTATAGCTAAAAGTGACTGATTATTCTTGTCTTCTTCTTCTAGTTGGGCTTGAGTAGTGATGGTTTCAATGATTTGGATCTCCTCACCCTACACCTCATCACTATTAGTTTAATCTTCATCAAATTGTTCACTGGGAGCTATTTCTGCCATCCACTTGTCAAACAATGTGTCATCTAGTCAATTGAATTGCAAAATATCTCTCTATCTTTTTAACACATACTCAGCTTTATTACTAATAGCAAAAAATTCTTGTTTTAAAGAATAAAATAATATTTGGGCCTTCGCCATTTCTTCCATTGTGGTAGCCCACCATGTATGCCCTATTTCATTTATAATTCTATTCATCCTTAAACAAAAATATCATCAAGTTCCTTTGCCCATTCATCTTTGTTTTTCAAATTATTGCTTTTATCTAGGGCATGAGGAAACAAATTGAATTTTTGGCTCTTGTATTTGTTCAAGTAGCCTATTATTATTCTCTATAAATGAATCCTTTATTGTCAAAATTAGCAAGATCAGAAACAATGTCAAAGGTTTTTTCAATTTCATCATAAGAACCCCTTATGACAGAGAAACACAAAAATGTTATTGCTTTCTCCCTTCTTACCCATTTATTCACAATAGGCTTTAGAGCCTCATCATTGGCTTTCAACTCCTCCCAGATATTGATCACCCTGGCCAACTGATCATGGATTAGTGGCCATTCAACTTTGTCCCCCAAATATGTGAGAGCTTTTCTTAGTTTATCTTCGTATTTTGACTCTATCTCTACATGTAAGGCCCACAATTTACCCTTTTCTTCTTCAAAATCCTTAGCAGTGTAGTACTATGGCCTTTGGGATGTATTTTTTATTTCTATGAGGGGGTTGGATTTGAAGGGTTCAACTGGAGGATGGGGGTATGTTATTCTTGGCTTAGTGGACTTCCCCATTAGCTTGTCTTCAAGCTCAATTCTCCTTTTTACCTCCTTATTATAGGCCTCAAGAATTATTTCATATTTATTCTATAATTCAAACATAGCCTGTTCCTCCTTCTTAGCAGTGGCCAAAAGAAAATTGGAAGAATCCACATTCCAATGTGTTGCCTACACATGTGAGGTATCAGCAACTCTTCTCACAATTATGCTTCCCATCAATCTAGACTCATCTGGTTGTCATGATGGGGCTCTAGATCCTCTTCTCAATGACCAGCTAACCAATGTAGCTTGATCTTCAATGAATGTAATGCCTTGAAAGTCCCCTTTATTTTGATCTTGCAAGGTCAATTTATTTGAAACAGAACTAAAAACTAAGGCATCAGCAATATCCCAATTTGGTAACAATAAAATGTTAGATGCCTTCACCATTTGCCTTCTGTCCTTGGGGCTTATATTCTAAAATTCTTTCATCATTTCTTCTTTTGTTTGGTTCTGGATGGTAGTGTCATCCATTTTTGGATGCTCTATTTTCACCCTTTTACATTTCTCCTCAAAAATATTCATGTTTTCCCTCCATGCAAACTACTGAAAAGACCTAGATTTCACAAAAATGTCATCAGCCAAAAATTGATGACTTGCCTATTCTAACACAGGGTCCAATTTCCAGCCTCTATAGTCATCTATTGTTAGGTCTTGACTTGGGAGGGAAGGTTCTGGAGGGTTACCTTCATCCAATTATGCTTGAGTAATAAAAATGCCTCCCTATGATCCCATCTGCTCAATTTTCTCACCTATGAGTTGTTCTTCTCCAATCCTCAAAGGGGATTGAGTGGGCAAATATTCCTCAACTTGAGGCCTCTCTTCTCTCATTACCTTCTACCTCTTGGGACTAGGCTCATTAGGTCTCTCCTCTAGGGTTATACTGGTGGATCCCATTATTTGTTTGCCCTTATCTACAAGAGCCCTTTTATTTTGAATTATAGTGTAACCAAGCTTCTTTTGTACAATTATTTGACCAGCTCCTATATTAGGAGTGAAAGCCAACCTCCTCATGACTTCTCTAGCCTTATTAGGATAAGAATCAATAAAAAATTATTTCTTCTCATTCATAACTTCCATTATTTTATGGAAGTTACTCATGAGCTTATTTATCCTGTCAACCTCTGTATTAGCATTATCTAAAGGACTATATTTTTTATCAAAACAATGAATGAATTCTAGGACCCGAGAGTAAACTCTCCATTTTTCTTTTTTAGTTTCTTGTTCCTACAATGAGAATTCATTCCTTATAATGTCCTCTAGATAATATGAATCATGTTTAACATCTCCCAGCTTAATCCTATGCCTCAAGGTCTGATTGAAAAATCCCTCAAAATCACAAAAATGGGGATGGGAGGCAACCATCATATACTGATCCAAAATTTTATGCAAAAAGAGCCAACCCCCTTTGGTAATCACAAATTGATGGGCCACTATGTAGGTAGGGAAAATTGACCCTATTTGCCTCTTCAATAGAAACATTTCTTCTACTCCTCCTAGTTTCCACAAAACTTCAGCCATTCCTACCTTGAAAGGTACTTGGTAAGGTAAGACATGAGGACTCCCTTTAAAACCATAAATTTTGAAAATAGTAGAAATAGAGTAAGGGATGATATCTCCCCAATTATGTGAAACTTTCAAATTATGGGGGCTATACATAGGCCTGATGAGACTCATTAGTACCTTGGGGATTCTGGGATTGTCACTCAATATGAGGCATCTCAATTTAGAAGCAAAATACCTATCAAATCTGACAAAACTGGCATTATTTGCATCCCAGGTCATATCTGCGCTCCACAACTAGATTGGCAGTACTTCCCCATTTTCCTCTGTGTTCAATTCCATCTCATTACCAAAATATGTCACCCCCTTGAACAAGAACATATGCATTAATGGAGAATAGTGGCCAAAAGTTTTCTCCACTTTGCCTTTCTCAATTCCAACTAAACCAATGTGAATTTCTTCAGCCAAAAAGGAGGCAAAATCAAAGATAACATCTACATTGAAAGAAGCAATTTGAACCATCATATACATAAGGCCAATGGGCATGAAATCCTACTCATCTTCACCAAAAACATGACACAGGGTCCTATATATCTCTACAGCCCAGGAAGTGAAAAGGCTCTTCTTGAAAGGTTCTCTAGAGGCTGTAGTAATTACTAGTAGAGTTCCTATAGTACCAATGTGTGCCCTTAGTGCACCTCCCCTAATTACATCTCTCTTTGTTTTGTATTCATTTTCTAATTTTGGAAAATTGATTGGCACATGGTAATCTGACAATGGTTCTAGGTGAAAAACCTCTCTAATTTCTGCAAGGCTAATTGAGACCAGAGGCACACCATCATTTCTTCTCACAACCTAATAGCTTGGTCATAATTCTTGGAAATGGCTTCTAGCAAATCATAATCCATGAAAACACTTGGAACTACTAGCTTTACCAAATCAAAATTTCAGATATTAGCATGAGGGGAAAACAACTTCCTTTCTGAAAAATCATTTTTTAAAAAAAAAAAGGTCTGTTTGAGTAGTTATTGCATCCCTAACCTAGTTCCCCTTGTATCCATTAGCAATTTTCAACCTAGGGTTTAAGGAAATTAACCTTTAACTTGTGCAGGCTCTGTAGTGGATTATGGGAGTAATTCTAACAAATCATCGTGGACATTCCTATCCATATAATTAACTTGCCCAGAGAATGCTTTCTTAGGAGGCATCTTGATCATAATAATAGGAACTAGAATGTCACAGAGGTTATATATGAGTACTTACTTGACTTTCTAGACTTATTCTTCTTTGAACTTTTGCAATTGCTCTCGAATAGATGAGGAATCGCTTCACGTCTTTACCAGGCTTAACAAAATATGATCAACAGGTTCTTGTGCTCAGAAAACATGAAATATTTATTTGCGTGGGACTAGAATTAATGAAAATCTCTTGTATTATACTATATTTCTCCCACACGTGAAGCTTTCATTCATCATAAATGTGCAGAATAGAAAAATAGAGTAGCATCGCACTTCCTTTTAAATTTGCGCCGTTGATCCTTGAAAAATCCTACGATCCAACAATGAAAACTATGCTGACTCAATGTTCTTCTTAGCACGCTGGCAATCAAACCAATAAATTGCCTCCATTTGTACCTTTCCTTCAATACTGGTGTTTCAAACTGGGCCCACGGATGACCAAGGACATGTGTCATCAACTCACTAACTCGCTATACATAACTTTCTAGCACCTTTCCATAGTGAGCTAGCGATAACCACTAATTTTGCTTTGATCGTGTGGCAGCTATTTAAAATGACTTTTAAGAAAAAAATGGTGGGTCCCTCACTCGCTAACTCGCTATACATAATCTTCACACATCTCTTCATAGTGAGTTAATGAGTATCATTGATCCATGCTTGATATGACGATCAGAATTCTTTGTATGTTTTATACATGGGGAGTGGGTCCAGGTACTACTATCACTGAGCTAGCTCAACACACTGGCACATATATGTATTTTTTTAATCTCTTAATGACATCACATGTTGTTGGCCTTGCTGTGTTCGTGACTTTCAAGCGGGTCGCTACATCACTACCAGAAAAAATACTAACTACCTGGCTAGCGATATAGTGAGTTCCAACGAATCCAAATTTTTTGGCTTATAAATGCTCAGTAGGATGCCACCATGTAATTTGATTTGCACAATTCAGCTTTATCATGTCACTCATTTGGGGCCAACCTTTGAGGATTTTTTGTTACATCACCACTTTTTGACCAGTCGCGACATCGCTATTAGCAAAATTACCAACTATCCGGTTAGCGATACAGTGACTTCCTAGTAAACATCAAAACCTACACCAAGAAATAAAACTCTAATTGACACAACTTGCACAGAAATAAAAGCAAATCTTGCACAATATTTTCCTCAGGATCCTCAAAATCATTCCTCGTTATAAAATAACATCGTCTTTTGTCATGACCGGGCCTTCACTATGTTCCTACCAAAAAATTGGCATTATTTCGGCTAGCAATATAGTGACCTTCGACGGATTCTCAATTCTGGTGATGGAGAACAAACACACATTGATTGCAAATTTACCAATCAATACTGGTGTCAAAAAAGGTAGTCGTGCATAATTATAAGTTTGCATGGAATTTTCCACGGTCACATCAACCTTTAAAAGAGCACTGCCTTTTGCAAAAATAGGGCATTTTCTATGTCGCCACCAGCAAGTCGCATGGATTTTCCTTTAGTGACTTAGTGAATTGCCGGAGAGACTTGGACTCCGGTGACACCATTTCTGGGTTTTTTTTCACATGTGTTTCTTCTGAAAACTGACAAGCCTATGACATAACATGTGGTCATAATGTCACAATTCTCAACGTCGAACTTCATTTTTTCAATATCACAACATAGTTATCCAATGGTCGCTACCTCGCTAGGCGTAACATTTGAGCATCTTGCTATAACGAGTATGCGACAACTATAGATTCAAATAAGATCCAATGGTGGGATAAAACCTCTTTCAAAAGGGTTGAACCATGACCTCAAAATGGGTGGGAAAAGAATATTCACTTATCCCCTTTTTTTAAAACTTTCGCGCCAAGGAATTTTTAAATGGAATGAGACATAGGGTTTTAACAAAAAAATTTACAAGATAACAAAATGGAAGATTTAGCTAGAAACCCTATTCACCATTAAGGGATTCCAATCTGGATTTTTATACTTGGACAAAGGAATTTTATCACGCAAAAATTTAAACCAACACATGACATGTTACACTGGTTGATTTTTACATAACAACAATGAATTTCTCTATATATTTTTATATTAAGGAAATTCAACTTTTAGATTTGTATGCAATCATATTCATATTATAATAGACTAAGATTTGGATCCCGCCAATTATATTGTTGGATTAGAGATTGATAATTTTTCAACTATTAATGAATAATTTCCTAATACTCTTGGCCTAGACACTTGTCACCACTTGAACCCCTAGCTAAAAAAATATGTTATTACCCATCTCAATTTGGAGATGATGATAAAAGTAAACAAGTTGTATGCCTTGAAACACCAATCTAACAAGATGACTCTCACTTCACAAATATATGGAACTAAGATTTGATAATCTTGGGGAACACATTACTTGTATTTGTAGGTCTAGAGAAACAATTTCCTTTCCAAGACCTCTTACTAGAGCCTCATCAATGTTAAAAAACATTATTCTAATTTATTTTGTTAGAGTAATTAGATATTTTTTAACTAACTCTATTTTACTTAAGCTAAAATTTAGGCATATAAAATTTTATTATTTCTTTTATTGATTATTATCATGCAACCTAGGTTTTACTATTAGGGTTTTGATCTCCTTTATAAGTATGATCTCTCTTTGCTTTTAGGGTTTTGATCTCCTTTATAAGTATGATCTCTCTTTGTAATCTTATTCACTCCATATTTTTTTTTTTGATTCAATTGCAATGTCTCCTTTGTGGATCTAGAAATTCTGGCCTCCATAGCTCTTGCTCCTCTCTTTCTGTAACAAGTGTTTGCATGTAGCTGATTCTTCGGAGTTGTGGGGTTGATCTTTCATCAACCCCAACACATTTAATAGAACCTTTTTTGACAATTGATAGAAGCATATTCCTTCAACTTTTCATTTAGAGCCCCGACATCCAATTCAACCTTAAATTTAGATAAATTAGAATCTCTATTTCAAAATGTTCCCCAATCCATCTATTTCAAAATTTATATTGACAAATTTGAGGTTTCCTACATCTTAGATGAAAAGTATTGCCTAGACATTATTTTTAGGCAACACATACATATATGGTAAATGAAAAGTTGAACACAAATGTGCATTGTGGTCTAATGGCGAGTTAATCTAAATAGACACATTGCAAAACCTTAAACACATCTATGCATATAGAAATTGAACATGTCAAGAAGAGAGATAATTCTAGCCACCAACTATGCCTCTTACATGGTCCTATCTTGAATGACCATGTCTTACATAATTTCTCCTCTACTATAATTAGTAAGCATGCAAAAGATTTTTTCTCCCCTCTCTAGTATGGTGTTTCCAAGGTACGTTAGAGTACATTTATTAAAAATATAACACTATCTATAGAAATTATAAAATGTAGAGGGAAAATTATGTGTTCAAAATAAATAATTTACTATAAAAACTATAAAAAACTTTTAAATAATCAATAGATCTCATTAATAAAGACAATTTAATATTTATGTTTGTGCTTTCCAAAGTTTTATAACTTTAGTAGACTTTATTTAGTAATATAGAAAGATAATCTCTTCAAAGTAATTACTTAAAAAAGGCCTCTACTGAGGTCTTTTTGAATTTTCAATTTTTTATAGATCTTCTAATCAAACATTTATTATCATACATGAAACACACTCAATAAGCTAATGAAGTTTTCATTTTAATACTCTTACCCCAATCATGACTTAGCATTTTGTTTCTAGATATATGGAGCCTTTTTGAACAATTTACCTTAATGAAGATCATACGAAAGGCCTTGCTCAAACCAGACCAAGGGTTCCTATTCACTCTACCAAAATTATTTTTATAATTTTTTTGAAAATAGTTTTCTTTTCTTGATAAGTATGTTAGATAACTGAGAAGGTGGGGGGTGAGTCAATTATGTTCAATTTGTTAGATTGTGGTCATTGATCAGGAAAATACAAAAGAAAAAAATTGGGCCCTATTTTATCAAGATTTTGAGCCGACATGTAATTATTAATTATAACCCTAAAGCAGTAAATATACTTGTATAAAAGAGCTTAGGGTTAAGGATTCTTTTATAGTGGTGATGCAAAAATTGGTTCTTGCAGTGGTATTGAGTTGTAATGGATTACAGATTGTAATCAGGTTGTAATCATTGGATCATAATAATATCGGACTTGTTGTTTGGTGGACGTAGCCTAGGGATTGGATGAACCACATTAAATCTTGGTGTCTTGTGTTCTTTTCTGTGTGATCTATTATTTTTTGATATTGTTTATATTTGCATGTAATTGTTATTTCTATCTGTGGTTTATTCCTAACAAGTGGTATTAGAGCGAGGTTGTTTTTTTTTAGTTATCCTCTACAGGAAAGTCCCATGGTTGAGTGGGAGCAATGGAAAATGAGGGTAAGCTAAGGGTTGATAGGTTTAATGGGTAGAACTTTCAGTTATGGAAGATGCAAATAAATGACTATCTTTATCAGAAGGATTTATGGAAATCGTTGGAAGGCAAAGCCAAGAATCAAGGATCTATGTCAAATGACGAATGGGATATTTTAGATAGAAAGGCACTTGGAAGCATTCAATTATGTCTGGCACTATTGGTGGCATTTAATATTACAAAAGTGAAGATGATAGAAGATTTGATGCAAACCTTAGTGAAACTATATGAAAAGCCCTCTGCTTCAAACAACGTATTTCTCATGAAGTGTTTATTTAATATGAAAATGGCAGAAGGTGGATCTGTTACGGATCATTTAAATGAGTTTAATACTATTACTAGTCAGTTATCTTCTATGGGTATCAATTTTGATGAAGAAATTAAGGCTCTCTTGATTTTGTGTTATTTGCCTGAAAGCTGGAATGACTTGGTAATGGTTGTGAGTAATTATGTTCCCAAATGTAGTACCCTAAAATATGATAATGTGGTCGGTGTTATTTTGAGAGGAAACTCGTAGGAAAACCTCAGGTGGATCTACATCAGGAAGTGCTTTGAATGCACAAAGTTGAGGCTAAACAACTAAAAGAGGAAATAATTCTAGATATCATGGGAAGTCAAGAGGAAAGTCAAAGGGGAGGAGGTCTCAATCAAGAGGACCAAATGACTGTTGATATTGTGGGAAACCAAGGCATAAAAAGAAAGATTGTTGGAATCAAAAGAAAAATGAAGGAGATAAACTAGATGGAGACAAGGAGGCAAATGTGGTAAGTAACAAATCCGAAGAGGATGCTTTCCTTCTGTCTTTAAAAAGTGTTGATGATTCATGGGTTTTAGATTATGGTGCTTCTTTTCATGCTACACCTCATAGAGGATATTTCATTGATTATGTCCAAGGGGATTTTGGGCTTGTTTATTTGGGGTGATGACATGAAGAAATAGAAGTTTTATTAGCCCTTTTTGTGAACATTTGTCTATAACATACTAAACTTTATCATTCTTTAGTATAAATGTTTTGAACTTTTGATGTATAAAGTATGGACATAAGGCATAAAATCATAATCAGAATTATATTTAAAAAGGGGTTCATTTTGTGGTAAAAATATTTCTTCATGAATGTTTGATATGGGTAGATCTTCCTACAGCTAAAGAGATTGCAAAAACTGTTAGTTGAATAATTAATTCCTTTTCTTTATAAACTAATAAATGAAAAAAAATGTTTGTGGGAAGTCTTGTGTGTATTAAATGTTGATCACAAGATACAAGCTGAGCGGGAGTTAAAAAAACTACGAAGAAATAGCGCTAAGGCATTGATGACATTAAGGAGAAGAATTATGACACTGTTACAGCTAGAAGACTTGGCGGCAAAGTCAGAGGGGACCTATTTTAATGAATAACCAAGAGGGACCTGATAAAGTAGCCGAGCAAGGAAGTAAGCATCAAAGCAATCAGTTAAACATGCAAAGCACGATACTTGGATTCCTAGAAAGCTATTTGAAGACAGATAAATGAGAAAATCTAGCATTTGCTATGATCTCTATATGTGTGGGGAATTTAAGGGAGAATTAATGTCTTTCCAATTGCATGTTTGTAGTCTTAAAGTTGTAACTGACTTTCTTTCATGAGGAAGTCGTAGTTTTAGGAGTTTGTTGTTCTTCCCTATAAATAAGACCTCGTCTGTATCTATGAGATTAAATAGTGAATAGATAGACAGAGTTGATAGACATCTTATTGTTTTTCCTAAGTTATTGTAATACTGCATATTTGATGAATACATGCCTTTGCTGAGTTTGTCTTTCCTTCATTCTTTCATGGGGGCCCACGTGGAAGGTGGAGTTTTACTTTAGTAAGTAGGAGTTAGGCTCAGTTTTCTAAGTTAAAGTTAAACTGCTATTTCTGCAGCCACTGGAAACAGAACCAGTCACTATTCCTACAACAATAGGTGCATAGATGTATGGCTAAATAATTATAATTTCCTTCCAAGTATTTGATAGTCATCTTTCCTTTGGATAAACTAGATTTCCTTAACGGTTATTGCATTCAAAGTAGTAGTGACTTTTAGTGAAAACTAGAGCATATACTTTGCAGACATCATCTCAAGTTCATGCTCTCGGATTGACATTTAATGAAAATCAGCATAGTACTTTGATGGTAAGGGATGTCCAATCCTACAACTAAAAGGGTGTTATATTGATTAGACATATTTTTGGCACCGTTGTCAGGGATGGTGTTAGTCTAGTATTTACTATTGAGTCATTCAGTTTCATTTTTAGCATTCTTGCATGCATAGAAGAAGAGATCACCTTGGAAGATTTCTTCCTAACTTCAATCAGGAAGATCCTTTTTATCCTGACTCTGAAGAAAGAGAAGAAAGAGAAGAAGAACTATTTGAGAACGTATTTGTAGAAGTACTGGAATAAGTACAATCACCAACCACATCTGAAGAATCTTTTCATTTGAATAATCTTTTTGCTGAGCCAAAATATCAAGATAATCCATTAGCTCTAGTCATTTATCAGCCACCACTAGGACATCTACAAATGGTAGCAGCTCAACCTACCTTTCCCTTTCCAATTCCTCCTCAGCAGGGTAATCAAAATTTGAAAAATATACCCTCAGCTGCCTTGCCTAAATTTTATGGCCATATTACTGAAGATCCAGAAACTTTTGTCTTTGAGTTCAACATCCTTTGTCGAAGTTATGACTACACAATTGATGCCCATAAGCTGAAATTGTTTCCATCAACTCTCAAAGAAGCCGCTTTGAGATGGTTCATGAGTTTAGGTGCCAATGTTGTGACAGATTGGCCAACTATGAGTAACTTGTTCCTTAAAATATATAAGGAATATTGCAGAGGCCATGATTTGAAAGGAGATGACATTTTTAAAATGACACAAAAGGAGGATGAGACTTTGGAGTACTATGTTGCCCGGTTCATGTTTAACCTACAATGCAACACACAACATCAGCTAAATGAGGAGTCTCAAAAGCATCTCTTTCTGAAAGGAGTACATGACAAGAGCATGGAAGCTTTAGACTTAATGGATGGAGGTGACATTACACAGAAGACGTGGGCTGAAATTTGGAATATTTTTTTAAACTATTCCAGAGCAACAACAAAAAAAGGATGAGGTTTGAGGGATTTACTCCAAAAGACTCTTGGGGTAGGAGTATCTAAGACAAAATTGTCAAACCTCTTGTCAGATTTCAAGCAAGACATCATTAATGATGTTGCTACACAATTGGATACCATGAAAGCATGCAGGAAGAAGGAAGATGCTGATAGTATGTTGGCAGAATATTACCCCCATTGCAGAGAAAAGAAACGCAACTGTCGATGTAAGCCTATTGCTAGCGTGGAATCACAGCATGTGCCTACTGATTTCAAGGCAATTGATGAGGACAAGGAAGTCTTTTATGTTTCTCAATCAAGGCCATGGGCTCCAAGATTAGGTATTCCTCAAGACCCACTCCATAATTATGGTAGTAATAGTTAATGACAACAACAGCATGGTAATTATAATCATTGGTAGCAACCTTACCAAGGTTGGCAACAGCCTTACCAAGGTTGGCAATAGCCTTACCAAGGTTGGCAGCAGCCTAACCAAGGTTAGCTACAAACTAACCAAGGGTGGTAGTAGCCTAACCAAGGTTGGCCACAGACCAACCAAGGGTGGCAGCAGCCTAACCAAGGTTGGAACCAACCTCAGCAGGGTTGGCAGCAAACCCAGAATTGGCAGCAGCATCAGCAGCAACCAACTTTGACTCAACCTCCTCAACAGCAAGCCTTAATGCATCCTGCAGCCAATACAGCCCTTCCAAAATAGCCACAATTACCTGCACCTAACCCTAATAGTGAAAAACCTTCAGCCCAGCAACAAAGTTATTCCATCACCCTAAATGATATTCATCTAAGATCTAGAACAATGCTTGCCTCACCTCAGTAGCCCATTATAACAGAAATAGATGATAAAAGTGTTGAGTTAGTTCAAGAACCTACCACCACTTTTTCTCCTACATCCAAAACACCACCATTTCTTAGTAGGTTAATAGAGAAAATACTGTCAAGTGAAAATCAAGCTGCACTAGATTTTCTTGAGCAACTCAAGCAAATGACGGTTAAAATTCCCTTACTTGATGCAATCAAGGAAGTACCTATATATTCAAAAGCCATTAGAGAAGCCTGTGTTAAAAAGCCAGGAAGGAAAAAGAAAGACCCAAAGACTATCCATGTCCTTGGACAGCTTTCTGATCTTATGCTTGATAACTGCAAAATGCCTAAGTATGCAGACCCTGGTAGCCTAGTAGTAACCCTCACCATTCAAGGAGTACAAGTACAGAATGTCTTAATAGACCTAGGAGCATCCATCAATGTAATGACCAAGGAAGTAGTGTCCAAATTAAGTATCATTGGTCTCAGGAAGACGCCAACAATCTTGCAATTAGCAGATAGTTCTACCATTATTCCTGATGGTATGCTAGAAGATGTCACTGTCATATTACATTCATGGGAGTATCCAGTTGATTTTGTTGTACTCTCTCCAAAAACAAGTACTGGAGGCTACCCTATCATTTTAGGATGACTATGGTTAGCAACAGTAGATGCTTATATTGCATGCCAATCAGGGAAAATGACTATTTCAAATGGAACAAACACTAAAAATTTGACCTTGTATTCTCCTGCTCAGCCTTTGCTGCAGGATGATCAAGTTGTCTGGCCAAATATGGATGACTTTGATATGGACATAGATTCTATTCAAAAATTGATGATGATATCACGGGACTCATTTGTAAACATTAAAGAAGAAGATGATGTCATTTCTTCTATTATACTAAATGAGTATGGAACACAACCTGAGACATCTTCTACACAAGAGTATGTCTTAGAAAGCATTCTGCCTTTATCTGATGAGCTGCATTCACTCTTGCCACATGAGATAGATTCACAACCAATTGTGCAAATTTCAATGGCTGAAAAATTAGTCAAAACAACAATCATTCCAGGAAGGGAATTAAATATAAGCAAGTCCTTATCTCAGGCACAACATCATGATACCCTGCAGCTGTTACAAAAGCATCAGGATGCTTTTGCTTGGGAGTATACAATTATGAAATGTTTGGATCCTAAACTCTGTACCCATAAAATTTATATCAGTTTGGATTATAAACCTATGAGACAACCTCAATGTAGGATAAATCCATCATTAAGGGATATTGTCAAAAATGAATTGCAAAAGTTACTCAATGTTGGCTTCATATATACTATTTCCGATAGCCAATGGGTGTCACCATTAGTTATTGTTCCCAAAAAGGGGGGGAAATGGCGAGTCTGCATAGATTATAGAGAACTTAATTGAGCTACCAAGGAGGATCATTTTCCATTACCTTTTGTCGATCAAGTGCTTGACAATCTTGCAAGAAAGAAATATTTTTCATTCTTAGACGGGTTCAGTGGTTACAATCAAATCCAGATAGCACCAGAAGATCAGGACAAGAAAACATTCACATGTCCATGGGGAACATTTACTTATTTTGTCCTACCATTTGGTTTGTGTAATGCACCCGCAACCTTCCAAAGAGCTGTTATTAGCATTTTTTCTGACATATCTGCAGATTGTTTGGAAGTGTATATGGATGACTTCACCACATACAGGAAAACATTTGAAGAAGCCAAGGAAAACTTGGACAAGGTTTTACAAAGATGCAAAGACTACAATTTGTCGTTAAATAGTGAAAAGTGTTTTATGATGATGCAAGAAGGGGTGGTCTTGGGACACTTTATTTCTCCTAAAGGAATTGAAGTAGATCTAGCAAAAATATAAGTCATACATACATTAGTTGTACTAGACAAATTGAAAGAAGTTAGGAGTTTTTTAGGTCATGCAGGATATTATTGGCATTTTATCAAAGATTTCAATCAAATTGTAGCACCCTTATACAAATTGCTTTGAAAAGATGTAGAGATTGTATGGGATTTAGAGTGTACAAAAGCTTTCCTACAACTTAAGGAAGTCCTCTCAATAGCACCAGTGCTTCGAGGACCAAATTGGGAGTTACCTTTTCATATACACACAGACACTTCAGATCATGCCATCAGAGCAGTACTTGGCCAAAAGACAGATTCAGTAGAACATGCAATTTACTATATCAACAAAAATCTTCAAGGAGTGGAGTATAACTACACAGTGACAAAGAAAGAACTTCTTGCTGTAATTTATGCTCTGAATAAATTCAGACATTACATTATAGGATACCAAATATTTGTACATATAGATCACTCTGCTATCAAATATCTTATGAACAAGTCAGCAATCTCTGGAAGATTGGCTCGATGGTTGTTGCTAATGCAAGAATTTCACATCACCATTATTAACAAGCCAGGTAAAGCAAATGTTGTGGCTGATTTCTTGTCTCGTCTTCAAACACCTAATGATCCTACAGCCATAGAAGATAGCTTTCCTGATGAACATCTCTTCCTTTTGTCAACACAAAACCCTTGGTATGCTGACATTGCCAACTATCTAACTACTGGAAAAACTCCTTCACATTTTTCTACAAAATAAAAATGATTGCTAGTAGAAAAGAGTTTTAATTTCTCATGGATCTCAGGATTCATGTTTTATATTGGACTAGATCAGGTAACACGACAATGTCTTAGAGAAGATGAAACATATGATGTTCTTCGTGCTTGTCATGACGAGCCCTGTGGTGGACACTTTGCTAACAAACAAACTGCATTAAAGATTCTGAATATAGGTTATTATTGGCCTACACTTCACAAAGATGTGGCTCAATATACAAAAAAAGTGATAAATGTCAAAGAATGGGTAGACCGACAAAAATAGGTGAAATGCCCCTACAGCCACAGATAGTAGTAGAACCATTTGATAAATGGGGAATTGATTTTGTTCGCCCTATTGAACCACCATTAGAAGGAAAAAGTTACATATTGGTTTGTACTGATTATGTTACTAAGTGGGCTGAAGCAAAACCCATGAAGCATCCCCGTGACAATAATGTTGCAAAGTTTCTATACGAATGTATCTTTACTATATTTGGTGTTCCAAGAGAATTACAATCAGATCAAGGGCCTCAGTTCACATCTAACCTGATAGCAGCACTCATGGAGGAATATAAAATTCGGCATGGCAAATCATCTCTGTATCATCCACAAGCCAATGGACAAGTAGAAGTAACAAATAGAGAGCTAAAACATATTCTCACTAAAATAGTATCTTTGCATCGTAGAGATTGGGCAGCTAAACTTCTTGAAGCCTTATGGTCGTATAGAACAACATGGAAATCCACTACTGGGTTTACACCTTTCCAACTCCTATATGGGAAGACAGATGTCATGCCTATTGAATTTGAACATAAAACTCTGTGGACAACTTTGGAACTTGATATTACCCTTCCTGCAGCACAACAGGATCGCATTTTGCATCTCAATGAGTTGGATGAATTGCAAAAATCAGCTCTTCATAACACAGAATTAATTCAAAGTCAAAGAAAGCAATGGCATGATAAATTCATTAAAGACAGAGAATTCTCTATTGGTGATTGGGTACTCCTATATGATTCACGATATCAGCATCACTAAGGAAAATTTCAAACTCGATGGCTTGGTCCCTATGAAATCATTACAATTTTTAACAATGGAGTAGTTCAACTATCAACAATTGATCTGGTTAAATTCAAACTCTTGGTTAATGGGCATCGCTTGAAGTTATATCATAAACCAGCAACCAAAGAAGAATTTCTTCAACAGTTCACAACAACAGAAACATCTCTTCCTGCAGCCACTTCGTCTGAGGCTTCCACTCAAACGCCTGTAGCCCCTTGAATTTATTTTCACGGCCTTCATAATAAAAATTTCACGCTCATGCAAAAATTCATTCTTTTTCCACCTCATTCCATCCCATCTTCTTGTCTTTCCACCATCATTCCATCTCACTTTCTTTCTCTAATAAGGCACTTCTCGGTTCATCCTTCCTATCGCACCTCAGGTCAGTCACACTCGACCCCTTTGCATTTATTTAATTTATTATTTATTTAGGAAAGCATGTTATTTCAATTTTTAGAATTTGCAATCTTTATGGTCTGGTGGGACCCAGTCACTGCTAGGTTGGGGGGAGGGGAAATCGAAATCATGAATGCAAAATCAAGGAAACGAAATCATGAATGCAAAATAAAAGAAATCTTAAGTTAGCATATAGGATGTAAGGGGAAGGCTCATTTCAGTAATGAGCTGGCAACTCTTTGTACTTTTGAAATGTGTGAAATAATATTAAATCATGATTTTGCATAACTCCTCATTAATATGGCGTATTTTTTTTAGCACAATCTTTATTCCCATTATGGTTTGATGATTAAAATGCCGTCATGAAGTACTAAAGGATGTGATGTTTGGAAAATATTGAAGAATTGCAATTTCTCTTTGTAGAAACCCCTGTAGCTATCACCGCTCATACTTTCAAAATCACTTGCAGTGAAATCGCCTATACTAGCATTTTTTTTCAAAAATATGGGTGGAGAACCTAAGCGGCATGAACCAGCAAATCGCAGAGTCTTACTGGCAGATCCAGCAACATGTAGTTTATTTCAACAACGAGGATGGCTAGCTTATTGTCTTAGTTTGAAGCAGTTTGATCAAGAAATTGTGCTCCAATTTCATAATACATTGAAGGATGGATATGCAACTGTTAAGGGCATTCGGGTAGAATTCACTAAAGAAGCGGTGGTAGAAGTTTCTGGGTTACCCATAATTGGAGAACATTGGACAGAGGACATGGATGCACGACAAGCAAAAGAGAAATTCTCAGTACCGGGAGATCCTTGGCTAGAGGAAAACAAAAAGCAAGGTACATTACAGTTATCTCTCCCTCTGCAATTCATCCACCTTGCTGAATTTATCATAAGATATTTTACCTGTGAAGGAAGATATTCCTATTTGCATGTTGTTCACTTCAAAATTCTGAGTGGTCTGTGGCATGGGGATTGTCCGATAAATCTTCCAAGTTTTCTTTATAATATCATCAAAAGGCAAGCTACCTATGTACATCAAGGAAAAACCTAGTCGGCATCCCACCATTGCTTGATTAGGGCTATAATTGAAAAGGAGTTGACTAGGCAGCACTTGGGAACATGGGATGATTTTGTAAAGCTAAGGTTAGAGAGACCTAGAAGGGGTGGACCTAAAGGGCAAGGAGTAGGGACAAGAGAGAAAACTGTTGTAGGAGTCAAAAAAGTAGTATATAGAACAGCTCAAGAAGCTTCGGCTTCTGCTTCTACGCCTAAAATTGCAAAGAGGAAAATTTTGACCATAGAAGCCTCAACTGCTAGGAAGAGAAAATCACACATAGTTGCCACAAAGGAAGGTTCAGAAGAAGTACCTTCAGTATCACAAGAACCTACATTAACCCAAATAAAGGAAAATCTATTGATAAGGGCAAGAAACCAATTTCTACCCCACGGCGAGTCACCAGAATGTCTGGGGTAAATATAAGAACTGAACCTCTTGCGCCACCTACTAAGCCTCCTATACCACCTATTGATATTGAAACTCTAGTACCTACACCTGCACAGTCACCAGAACACACAGCACCTACTCCTAAACATAAAAATAATCCTAAGGAAATTTTTGCAAAATCGAATAGTCCTATTAATGTTGATAGTGACACAGAGTCCTCAGAAGAAATAGTGCCTGAGGTTGGACACCTAGTGGAGGAAACTGATAATTTACCACCAGAGGAATATCCATCTATTGCACAAGAAATGGTTCAAGAAATTGTTGAAACATTTCAAGATCAAACAACTATTGCACCCCATCTTGCAGCCATTGCCCCTTCAAAAAAAGTTGATAACACTATTGCTTGTCAACATAATAATTTTGTTGAACAACAACATTCTCAGGATGATAGCACTTTTGACCACCATCATCCTGAGCACCGCCTTGAAGATTATAAACCTATTGTCTGTCGTCATACACCATCGAACATTTTCACTCTATTAACAGCCAGCTTTAGTTTGTACCAACAATTTCAATGGGAGAAAGCAAATTGGGATTTAGAGAAGAAGCAAATGCTTAGAACTATCAGGGAACAAGCACAGCAAATTGAAGAAAAGGATAATAAAATTAAGATCCTGCAGCAACGTGTCACAAAGATCATAGAGCTCATTCTAGAGCTTGTAAATTGCAGGTCCCCATCTCCAGTTTACACTGTGTTCCTAAAGGAGAAAATAATTAATTTTTAGTTATCTCGAATTACTAGAGGGTTGAACCCTTCTTTACATACTCCTTTGGAATTTTATGCAACATTCAATTCAGTTCCAATGAATTTGAAGAATCTCCTCTATGAATTATATGTTCATAATCTTGATGTACCAGATGATAAAGATTGGAATTCATTGTTATATGTAGGAGATGTATAGTTTAGGGCCGTTATGTCATGGATGCAGAATGAGATTAGTCAAGAGAACTAGGCTACTCCTTACAGGGAAAAGGAAATGTTTGAACCATTGTACATTCAGCCAGAAATACAAAACACTTACAGAGTATTCTTCGATTGGCTTTCCATTAGCAATAATCATAGTGTTGCTGCCAAAATCCACCCTGTTCGCGAATAGGCATTTCTGGTTTGGGAGTAGCATTGTTCTAAAAATGCCCTTGATGCTATACAAGCTTCTCTTCAAAGATGGATTTGATTGCTAGAAGACCTGAAAACCAGGGAGTTGCACTCTCCCCAAAATCTAGAATTAGCCATCAGCAGGATGCTGAGGTATTTGACATTGGGAAGAAATCAAAAAAATTATTGGGTACCTCTTCGTTTCCAACTGCCAATACTTTTGCATCCTATGCTTGGAAAATATGATTTTTTTTCTGAATATAACATGACTACTGAAGAACAGAAATGGGAAAGATTGAAACAAAATCATGGATATTTCAATTATAGAGCTCATGAACTAGGGGAAAAAATCACCAATGATCTCAGACTGCGGATGAGGATCAGAAACCTATAGATGCTGAAGGGACCAGCCTCAGGACGGTTGGGGGGAAAACTGATGACATGAAGAAATAGAAGTTTTATTAGCCCTTTTTGTGAACATTTTTCTATAACATATTAAACTTTATCATCCTTTAGTATAAATATTTTGAACTTTTGATGTATAAAGTATGGACATAGGCATAAAATGATAATCAAAATTATATTTAAAAAGGGGTTCATTTTGTGGTAAAAATATTTCTTCATGAATGTTTGATATGGGTAGATCTTCCTGCAGCTGAAGAGATTGCAAAAACTATTAGTTGAATAATTAATGCCTTTTCTTTATAAACTAATAAATGAAAATATATGTTTGCAAGAAGTCTTGTGTGTATTAAATGTTGATCGCAGGATACAGGCTGAGCAGGAATTAAACAAACTACGAAAGAATAGCGCTAAGGCATTGATGACATTAAGGAGAAGCGTTATGACACCGTTGTAGTTAGAAGACTTGGCGGCAAAGTCAGAGGGGACCTGTTTTAATGAATAACCAAGTGAGACCTAATAAAGTGGCCGAGCAAGGAAGTAAGCATCAAAGCAATCAGTTAAACATGCAAAGCATGATACCTAGATTCCTGAAAAGCTGTTTGAAGATAGATAAATGAAAAAATTTAGCATTTTCTATAATCTCTATATTTGTGGGGAATTTAAGGGAGAATTAATGTCTTTCCAATTGCATGTTTGCAGTCTTAAAGTTGTAACTGACTTTCTTTCATGAGGAAGTCGTAGTTTTAGGAGTTTTTTGTTCTTCCCTATAAATAAGACCTTGTCTATATCTATGAGGTTAAGTAGTGAATAGACAGACAGAGTTGATAGACATCTTATTATTTTTCCTAAGTTATTGGGATACTACATATTTGATGAATACATGCCTTTGCTGAGTTCTACACTTTTATCTGAGTTTTTCTTTCCTTCATTCTTCTGTTGGGGCCCACGTGGAAGGTGGAGTTTTACTTTAGTAAGTAGGAGTTAGACTCAGTTTTCTAAGTTAAAGTCAAACTGCTATTTCTACAGCCACTGAAAATAGAACCAGTCACTGTTCCTGCAGCAGTAGGTGCATAGATGTATGGCTAAATAATTAGAATTTCCTTCCAAGTATTTGATAGTCATCTTTCCTTTGGATAAACTAGATTTCCTTAATGGTTATTGCATTCAAAGTAGTAGTGACTTTTAGTGAAAACTAGAGCATATACTTTGCAGACATCATCTCAAGTTCACGCTCCCAGATTGACATTTAATGAAAATCAGCATAGTACTTTGGTGGTAAGGGATGTCCAATCCTACAACTAAAAGGGTGTTATATTGATTAGACATGGGGGATAATGAACCCTGTCAGATTGTTGGAAAGGGTAAAGTTAAGATTAAGTTACAAATGGAAATCGTTGGCTACTACATGAGGTAAGACATGTTCCAAGGCTGAGTAGGAATTTAATTTCAGCAAGGAAACTAGTTGATGAGGGTTGTGTAGTTAGTTTTAATGATAAAAATTGGAAGTTTTCAAAAGGTTCCCTTGTAGTAGCAAAATGTGTGAAAGTAGGCACCTTATATCTTTGTACAAGTCATATTGTTCCTTCTACTTTAATTGTTTTAGAGAAAAATGAATGTTGAGGAACAGTTGTTGTTGTTAAGCAAGGAGAACAAATAGTTGTTGTAAATTCTAATACAGCATTGTGGAACAAAAGACTTGGGCACATGAGTGAGAAAAGTATGAAAGTAATTCATTCAAAGAAAGTTTTACCAGGTCTAAAATGTGCTAATATGGATTTCTATGAAATTTGTGTGTATAGAAAACAAAAGAGAATGAGTTTTGTGAAGACTGGGAAGGAAAACAAAAAGGAGAAATTAGAGCTTGTGCATATCGATGTATGGAGACCAGCTCAAGTATCTTCCCTTGGTGGCTCTCATTATTATGTTACATTTATTAATGACACAACTAAAAAAGTATGGGTTTATTTACTTAGATAGAAATCTAATGTATTTCAAACTTTTAAGAAATGGAAATGCTTGGTTGAAAACGAGACTGGTAAGAAATTAAAATGTCTTAGATATGATAATGGTGGTGAGTATTGTAGTCATGAATTTGAAGATTATTGCTCCACTAATGGTATTCGTAGACAGAAAATTGTTCCAAGGACTCCACAAGAAAATGGAGTGGCTAAACTCATGAATAGGACTATAATGGAGATTGCAAGGAGCATGAGGTTGCATGTTGGGTTTTCCTTACACATGTGGGCAGAGGCTATCAATACTACTATATATTTGATTAATAAAGGTACCTCTACTCCCTTGGATTGTGGTATTCCAAAGGAAGCATGGACTAGTAAGAAGGTGAGTTATTCTTTTCTCAAAACCTTTGGTTGTGAAGCATTTGCTCACATAGATTCTGAAACTAGAACCAAGCTGGAAGCTAAGTCAAAGAAATGTGTATTTGTTGGATATGGCATTAATGAATTTGGTTATAGGCTTTGGAATTTTGAAAATCATAAAATTGTAAGAAGCAAGGATGTCATATTCAATGAGAAAGTGTTGTACAAAGATCTATTGCAGCAACATGAGAAGAAAAAAGATGATTATGTAGTGTTGGATGATACTCCAAAAGATGATGTTCTAGTCATTCCTCATGATGTGCAACAACCGTAACAACAAATATCACACACACCAATGAATGTTAGATAGTTAGCAAGGCAAATTAGACCTCCACAAAGATTTTCTCCCTCTTTGTACTCTATTTTACTTACTGATGCTAGTGAACCTAAATGTTGTGATGAAGTTGTGTAGGTGGATACTAAAATTCAGTGGGAGTTTGTAATGAAAGAAGAAATGGACTTTTTGCTGAAAAGTAAGAATTGGGATTTAAGAAAATTGTCTGCAAGTAAAAAAGCTTTACAAAATAAGTGGGTTTACAGGTTAAAAGAAGAGGATGGAAGTAAGAAAAGATTTAAAGCTAGGTTAGTAGTAAAAGGATTTGCATAGAAAAAGGGCATTGATTTTGATGAAATATTTTCTCTTATTGTTAAAATGACTTCTATCTGTATTGTTTTAAGTATTGTGGCTACTAAAGACTTGCATTTAGAGCAGCTTGATGTTAAAACAACCTTCCTTCATGGTGATTTGGATGAAGAGATATATATGGCTCAGCCACGGGTATTTGAGGTCAAAGGTAAGGAGAACTTAGTGTGCAAATTGAAGAAAAGTTTATATGGCTTGAAACAAGCACCTCGGCAATGGTATCTGAAATTTGATAGTTTTATGCATGAGCATGGATATAGTAGGTGTCATTCAAATCATTATGTTTATTTTAAGAGATTGGATGATGATAGCTACATTATTTTATGTTTATATGTTGATGATATGCTTGTAGCTGGGTCTAACATGGATCATATTAAGGGGCTAAAATGCCAGTTAGCACATGCATTTGCTATGAAGGATTTGGGGGCAGCAAAACAAATCTTTGGTATGAATATTTGTAGAGATAGGAATAATGGGAAATTGATGCTATCTCAAGCTGACTATGTTGAGAAGGTGTTGCAATGTTTCTCTATGGAGAATGCTAAAGCTGTCAGCACACCTTTACCTGGTCATTTGAAGTTGACTAAGGAGATGTGTCCCAAGACATAAGAAGAGGAGGATAAGATGTCCAAGGTACCCTATGCTTCAGCTATTGGAGGCTTGATGTATGCTATGGTATGTACAAGGCCAGATATTGTACATGCAGTGTGAGTCATTAGCATTTATATGATTCATCCAGGAATTGAGAAGTGGAATGCGGTCAAATGAATTTTTAGATATTTGAGAGGAACATCCAATAAGTGTTTACACTTTGGGGTCTCTAATACTAATTTACAGGGCTATGTTGACTCAAATTTGGTAGGGGATATTGATAGTAGGCAGAGTACTACAGGTTATGTCTTTACTATTGGTGGGGCAGCCATGAGCTGGGTTTCTAGGTTACAAAAGGTTGATGCTTTATCCACTACAGAGGCAGAGTATGTAGCTACTATAGAGGTAGCCAAGGAGATGATATGGCTTCAGTTCTTCTTAGAATAATTGGGACACCCTCATAGGGATAATTATTTGTTTACAAATAGTTAGAGTGTCATTCATCTTGCAAAGAATTCAGCTCTACATTCAAAGACCAAACACATACAGTTGTCATACCATTTCATTCGATCAGTTTTGGAGGTTGGATAGTTAAAGCTAGACAAGATACATATAGATGAAAATCTAGTAGACATGTTTATAAAGGTAGTAACAAGGGAGAGGTTGAACTCCTCTTCAGCTTCGGTTGGTCTTCTAAACTACACATGAATAAAAGAACAGCAGAGTCCAGGGTGGTTTGATCCAGTGGGAGCCTCATGGAGTAATGGCATTGCTACAAGATCAGTCTCTAAGTGGGAGATTGTTGTTTAGAGTGGAGCCTAATCAGTCCCCAAGTGGGAGATTATTAGATTGTGGTGACTGATCAAAAAAGTATTGTACATACTTCATAAATTCTTTGGAGCTCGAGGCATTGCCCAGACAAAAAAAATTGGGCCCTATTTTATTGGGATTTTTGGCCAACATGTAATTATTAATTATAACCCTAAAGCAGTAAAAATACTTGTATAAAAAAGCTTAGGGTTAGGGATTTTTCTATAGTGGTGATGCGGAAATTGGTTCTTGCGGCGATATTGAGTTGTAAGGGATTACAAATTGTAATCAGGTTGTAATCATTGGATCATAATAATATCAGACTTATTGTTTGGTGGATGTAGCCCAAGGATTGGATGAACCACGTTAAATCTTGGTGTATTGTGTTCTTTTCTGTGTGATCTTTTATGTTCTGATATTGTTTATATTTGCATGTAATTGTTATTTCTATCCATGGTTTATTCTTAACACAGTTATCTTATAGTCCCTTGAAACAATTTCAATACCAAACAAACTTCATAAATATCATAATAATTCACTCGACATACTTATTCACCTTCTCAATTAACTCACTCAATCACTTTACTGCAAAATGAACTCATTTATTGTTCTATTATAACTAATTGGCAATAATAAAACTTAGTTATTACCGACCATTAACTTAATTGTTACCGAGTTGTAGTAAAATGAAAATAACATGTAAATCAACTTGCAACATAACAACATTCACACATTTGACACCAAGTTTTTTAATGTGGAAACCCTATAAAGGGAAAAACCACATGGGACTGAGAACCCAATTTTTTTCTCTTCCAATGTGAGCTCTACTAGGAGCCAACCTTGTCAAAGTTTTACATACACATTGTTAATGTGACATTGTTAGAGGCTTTACACCAAAAGATCATCTAGACCTTATCACTCCTTGATCTTGTCTAAAGAGTGGTCTACTCTAAAGGACTTATAACATCACTAATTGATGTTACCATATAGGATTTTATAAACTTGTTAAGTCCACTTAGTTAAGATATTTTTCTGCTACAATGATTAGAAAGTAATAATACAAATGACCTGTTAGGTATAGCGCTACCTTTCTTGTTTAGGTCTACTTTTTTCTTGGTTTGATCTCTATCCTCTGATCTCTTTACTTGGATCTTCTTTTCTCTACAGAAACTTTGCACTTTAATCTCTTTTTTCTAACAATTTCTTCAATGATCAACAACCTCATCAAAAATATCAACAACCAAAAAACTTGTCCAACTCTTCGTTAAATAGTAATCTCTCTGCTTCCATATTATTCCAATTATTGTCTCTTAATCATAATCATTGATCTCATATTCATACAAAATGTAATGAATCTAGATACTCAAAAAATATAACTTTCATAGAACTTTGTGTCCATCCTTACCTTCTTCAATCTTCAATATCATATCTTCCTTGCATTTTCACAGTCATTGATCTTGCAATAAACTTTGATTCATGCCTTTGAATTTCTCGAACATTCTTGAATTCCATCAAAAGTCAACCTTAGATTTGTCTGTTCAAATTTGTTCTTCTTACTATTACTTGATGAACATAACATAATATAACACTGTACTCACTCAACAAATATTGTCTTCCTTCTTTAACCTTGTAAATAAATTTAGCTTATGTAGCACAATACATTACAATATTACATGATTGTAAAATAATCAAACCAACATTACATTATCAATGTCCAACTCATTCAAGTGCCCTTTGAATACTATACTTATCAACTCTGTCTTCATCATACTTTCTTCAAATCCTCTTCATCAATCAACTTGATATAACACTCTACAAAGTTAGCATAATGTCTAGCCAATTAATACTTTGATATTAATGAAGACATAACAATTGATATGAATATTTTACATACGTTCATAGCATTATCAATTACATTATCATTTGGAGCTAACAAAATAAAGGGCTTAAGCCTATCTGTATTTATTATTATTTGTTGAAATTAATTATTTTAATGTGTTAAGCTCGAGTAGACTTGAATCTAGGACCTCCCAAATGAGAGGCTCATAATTTACTATTATGTTGTAGGCTCTTGCCTCCTTTAAAAATAGTTTCCTGCATGTGATATGTTTTCTACAAGCTTTGAGAATGTGCCTTGTCTGCATACTATAGTGGGCTCTTCTGCATAAATGAATGTTGCTTGCATTGGTGAAAACCTTAAGGAGGCTATTCCCTTGGCTCTGGTTGTTGTGACTAGTGATGTGGCAATGCTTGTATGTGACCCCTCTATGGGCCTGGGAGTAGGGAATTCATGAGGTTAGGTCTCTCATTCTCTCTTTTGGTGCTTATCGAAGATGGTAGTTTAGGTGTCAAGAAAGGGCCTTCTTATGCCTAATCTTTGTGTTACTATGTGGGTTGGGAGTTTTCACAAAATAGGTAGTTTATCAACCATTTCCCACCTGTCATTCAGTACTATTGAACCTAGATGAAGATATTGTGTCAGATATTGAGCAATGGTCTAAGGCCCTCTCTAGGAATGTTGTTGTTTGTTGATTTAGGGGCTTTTGTCCCACATTTTTGGGACTCTATACTTGGATCTCTAAGTACTAGGAACCACATATTTTAGATTATGTTGAGATCTTTCCTTTGGAAAAAGCTTTTTTCATTGCTAGATTTGACAACCTAGAGGATATGAAGGTCATTCTCCAAGATCGCTTCTTTACTTGGGAAAATAGCTTCCCTCTAATGGTTAAACCCTGGCATCAAGATTTTAACCCATTGTCTAAATCTTTTTGCAAGATGTCATTCTGGGTTAGACTTTCTAACCTTCCACTTCATCTCTAGTTGGATTCTATTTTTGAGAAAATTGGAGAAGCCTTAGGTGATTTTCTAATGGTGGATTCAGAACTTTTCAATATGTTTCATTCTACCTATGCAAGGATTCTTGTTGTTATTGTTGGATACAATTAAGTAATTGTGTATTGTCTTTGATGTTACACAAATGCCATATCAGTTATCAGACAGAGTCTACCGAGTTCTGTCGGTCAGGAAAATAGTTTTACAGAGTCTACCGAGCTCAGTCGGTCAGTAAAGCCTTTTGCAGTGTATACCGAGCGTTCATGTATGTCACACGGTGAGTTAGTGTTAACCGAGTTCGCACGGTAAGCTAAGGAAAGTTTAGTTCTTACCGAGATCACTCGGGTATCAAAGGATTTTGTAGCGAATGGTTAGTGTTAATCGAGTTCGCACGGTAAGCTAAGGAAAGCTTAGTTTTCACCGAGCTCACTCGGTAGTCGAAGACGGCTTTTTACCGAGTCTAGTCGGTTTCCAAAGGAAGTGGCAGGTTTACCGAATTCCCTGGTAACTGTAGTTTTTACCGAGTTCTGCCGGTTAACACAGGAAGCATTTTTTTTGTTCTATATTGACAGAGTAGCGTCGGCCAGTGAAGAATTTTGTTATTAGTTCAAGCCGACTTTGGAATATGTTTTGTCAAGTTGGTTGGGCCGACCTGGTATCATGTATAGTATATAAAGAGGTGCTCAAGATGCGAAAAAGTGTGGAATTGAGAGTGTATACGAATAGTGCAAGGAAATGCAAGGAAGAGGCTTGTGTGTGCCTAAGCAGAGTTGAGCAGAAGGAAATCTTGGAGCTGCAAAGATACATTTAATCAGTAAGGATCTTGTGGAGCTAAACTGAGATCTGTATTCAGCAAGATAAGTTGCATGTATTTTCAGATCATTCATTGTTGCTTTCTAACCATTGTAACAGTGATTCCAAAATCTCCTAACAGAGTTGGTTTAACAGCCATTCCATAAATCCTTTAACAGGGTGGCAATTCAGTTGAATTGTTCTAAAGACCTCTTACAAGGCCACTCGTAACAGGGTGATTAAATCCTCTAACAGGGTCACACCTAACAGTGTGTTTTGTAACCTTTAACAGGGTTGGCTCCTAACAGGGCTCACTTCAGAAGAGTGAAAATTGGTGACTAGTTGCTGGTGGTTTTTCCCATATTGGGTTTCCACGTAAATCTGGTGTCTACTGTGTTCATGATTACTTTCTTTTGCATGGTCGCTTATTTCAGTAAATGCTTAATAAATTAACTAAACATCTATCAAGTTTTAAGCAGTAATTTATGTGTTTACTGAGTAGCAGCAGCAACTAAGTTTAAAGGCATCTTTGGGACTGTTGAATTTGTTTTTGTGGTAACTGATTCACCCCTCCCCCCTCAGTTACCCCATCTTCATTTTCCAACAGTTATAGATACTTATAAAGGACTTCCGACTAAGATTAGATTGTGTACTCCAAAGGGATCTTGGATTCAGACTTTAAATTATGAATGTATTCATTTTGGATGCTAGAAAATGCTTTAAAATCGAGTATGTTGCGACAAAGTGTGAGAGTGAAAGAATCATAGCTAAGAAACCTTATTCATGGTGGAAGGGTGCTTTGCCACAGTACTACATGCTGGTAAAAAAATACTCACTTGAAGAGATCATCCCCATAGATGCTACCGATTTTTATCAGGGATAGGAAGGGGGTGGGATTCCTTCTTTTGTTGTTGTATTGAATGATGCTTATCCTATTGGTTCTAGTTAGAAGGAGTTTTTGGTGTTGTTGGTTCTACTCAATGCAAATTTTCTAGATCTGTGAGGGACAAATATGATTAGCAAAATGTTATTTGTAATCTAGTTGTTGGTGGGTCCAATCAATAGTTTTATGGTGGTACTTTAGCCTCCCTGGATACTACCTCTTTGGATGTTGATGTTGATTCTTCAAATGATACTGAGACTATTGCTCCTACAAAATTTGTTGTCATTACCTCTACTTCTCCTCTTGCTCCTAAGGTGCTTGTTGTCTCCACTACAACGGGAAATTTGATTCCCTCTAGCGGTGTTGGTTCTTCTCCCCTTGTTGATCTTTCTATCCCCATCACTGTTAGTGTTGCCTCAGCTCCCCCAAGCAAGCCTATTTCTGTTGGCTTTCATTATTCTTTGGATTTGTTAGCTTGGCATTCTGCAATGGCTAAGGTTGAAGAAAGATGGGTTGTAATTAGAGGAAAATATTCAAAAATACCCTCTCCTTTCGACATGATCTTGGATCCCACAAGATGAGATCTAAGGGGAAATCTTAATCTTGTTGATTTTTTTCATTTTTTTTGGTTGGTCAAATGATTGAATGTATTTACATTTCTTGACTCCTAGCTAGTGCTTGTGGGGGATGTGAGATGTTTGATTCCCCCTTCTTTGTCTTTGTTATGTTCTATCCATGTTTTGTTTTTTCTTTGTGGAGCTTATTGTGTATTTTTCGGTTTGGGTTTCACATCCTTTTGTTTAAAACCTTCCTTTTATTGGGTTTTGAAGCCCCCTCAAAACCTTTTTCTCTTATTAAAAACCATCATTCATTTCTTAAACATAAGTTTATAGCAAATAATATGACTAATAATGTTAATATTATAATGATATAAGATAATAATAAAATAAGATTAATAAAATATAATTAATGGGAGCATGTAATAAGAGAATGTTCTAAATGTTGTTGTAGCATTGTTGATTTATCGTCTAAGATTTTAAATACTATAGCAATAGTTGTAACTTTATAGTTGTCAATATTGATCATAATTAACGGTGCACGAATAAAATGTATTACCTATATCTTAAAGCAATAAGTCATGTGATATCACATTCATGCACAAATAAAACATGAAATAGTGGCTTAGGAGAGAGGACCCAATAGTTGTGCACCTTAATTTTGTGTTCTCAAATACAAGTGCAAATTTCAAATCATTCCCATTTTTTTACACAGCCTACTTACAAATCCCCTCCTTATAACACAGTTTTAGGGTCATGTCATCATATATGATACCACATCAACTGAGTTTTGCCAAGATGTCCAAAAAAAATGCTCCCCAAAAAAGAGATTCATATTTGTGCACAAGTCACAACTATTGGTGCAATGTTGTCAAAAAATATTGGACAAAAAACCAACAAGTACTATAAGTACAATTTCTCGAACATGCTCAAATGACTCTTTTCTCTAGTACACATTTGTCAATTAACCTTTTTTATTTGACCAATATTGAACACCTCAACAAAGCCATGCTAATGCACCATCATATTTGATGATGTGAACTTGAAGCTCCATAGAGCTTTCCAAGTAAATTGTTTTAAATAATTAAGATTGATTTTAAATTGTCATGTAAGAATTTTAAATTAGAATGCTCAACTATCAAAATTCCCTCTACTAATTAATCATATTTTTATTTTAATAATTATAACATTTTTAAAAAACATATATGATAAATACATTGTCAAAAATGGTTCTAATTTTTTGTTTTAAAATCGAGAAAACATCATACACTAAAACTTGAATCCTATGCTAAAAGTGTTAAATAGTCAACGTTGACTTATTTTTCCAAACTTAATTTATTTGATAATGTGTGATGTTTAAGGATGGCAATATTTAAAATGCACCTTTAATAATATTTATTAATTAATTAAAAAGTTAAATAATGTTATTATTAATTTTATTATAATATTTGACTGGGAATGTAGCGCAACGCTATATCGGCTGTTTGGGCATGGCCGAGGAATCGATAATTTCACGCCGATAATCCGTAAATCACTGCTGCAACGCTTCCTTCCTTTCAAATCGGAGCATTTCATCCATTACAATTTGCTATGGATTGTTCGATCACAGAAGAATTGGATATTATTTTAGAAGCTTCATGTCAATCTATGCATTTTTCCTATTTTCCAGGTTTTGATCTATTCCCTTCCTTTCTGTTCAGTAAATATTAGCATTTCGTTAAATATTTTGGAGAATTCTTGTTTAAACTGTGTTTTAGGCATATTTTCTTTCCTTTTTCAGCTCCTATTCTCTTTTAATGCAATCTTGAAAGATTCATTACGGCCATTGTGAAGATTTGTGCTTGGTTGAGAAGGCGTTTGAACAAATATCAAGTTTGCAGCTTGCTTCAGGGTAGGCATATTTCTAGGAGTTTGTTATAAACGGACAGGCTTCTATTGCATATTTACTTCTTTTGGTTTCGTGACGTATTTTGTTCAATAAATCGAAGATTTTTGAGTTTGAATGAGTTTGTTCCGATTGACTTTGAATCTTCCGAATCTATTTGGTGCACGAGTCACCTGCTTTTTCGTAAAGCTTCAAATTGTGCTCACATATAAATCGTAACGTAGTGTGCCCTGATTTGAGAATTTCATGTTCATTTGATTTGCTTAGATGCATGCATTCAGATCTCTCTTTTAAATTTCGTTCGATCTATTTAGCAGCAATATTTTTCACAGAGCCTAAGCCAGGTAATGCGTTTTCTGCCTGAAACAGAATTACCTTAGAATATTGTACGTAAATTTATCATCTTTGCCAGCTTATTAAGAATTTTCCTCGTTTTTCTGCAATGACTTTTAATTTACAGTACCATTGTGTTATAATAAAATCATTCAAGCTCCAGATTTCTTCACTTTTATTTCGGATTTGAGCTTTGCTGTGGAATTCATTTACGCAAACTTTTGTCTTGTTTTGTTCTATTCAAATATGTTTAGGCACCAGATCTTTAGCTTGCTGCATTATTTTTTATGATTATTTCAAAAAAAAATCTGTAGGTTTAAAAGTACAAGTAAATTCACTGTGAACAAATCCTTGCTTTGTTAAAGATGAAGGAACATACCGGAGGTTGTTGTTCTTGGTGGAGGGGTAGCCGCAACAGTCGAAGACAAGCTTCATGGCTTCATACTACTCTGGAAGGTAACGCACACACTTCATTTTTCCTGATTATATATCTGATTCATTACAGCAAGGGTTCTTTCTGAAATGACTCTGCTTGTATAAATAGTGTGTATTCTGTTAGCTCTCTTTAAGTTTGAACCGATTCTTCAAGGTATTTGCATCATCTTGTTTTCGAAAATTTTGCAGAGATGGACCAGAAGACTCAGAATATGCTGGATCTTCTAGAAGAAAAATCTGATTCATTGTCTCAGCGAGCTGAATTCTTTTATCTTAAGAGGCCGCAGCTCATTGGCATGATTGAAGAGAATTACAGAGCATACCGGTCATTGGCGGAGCAATTTGACCGTCTGAAGGGGCAGATTCGAGAAAGTTCCCCTGAATCCGTTCAAAATTTGAATCGATTATCTTGTGAAGCTCTTGAAAATCCACTTGGAAAGCAGACTTCAGTGAATGAGAATCCAAATAAGTGTGATAAGAAATTTCTCAGAAGTGAAAAAGTCGGGGATCCAGTAAATTGCACTCCAGGGATCAAAAGGCCTGCTGACCAGGAATCGGTACACATGACACCTTCTGATCAAGAATCTCAATGTGCGTCATCTTTTTCGGATTCAGAACTGCCTAGCCAGTTTGGAAAGCCTACAGAGACTGGAAATGTTGGAAGCTTGATGAAAGAAAAGAAAATGGAAATGGAAGAAGAGACCTCGCTTCTTCTTAGACAATTAACAGCCAAAGACATCCAGGTTGAGCATTTGAAGATTAAAAACAATAAATTGGGGGAAAAGGATTACTGCAGAGAAAAGATGTCTCTGGTATTGCAGAATAGAAGTCAATTGCAAAAGGAGATGGAAATAATCATAGTAGAAAACACAAAACTGGGGAATGAAAATGAAAATGAGGTCAATGTGTGGGAAATGAATGATTTACTCAGGGAGTTATACTTCACCAGAGAAGAGAACACCAAGCTGCGAAATGAAAATGAAATCAATCTACAACGGCTGCAAATTCTTAAAAAAAAGACCAGCAATCTGCAAAAGGAGAACAAAAGCTACAAGATCATGTCACTTGTCCTTGCCTGCGTCAATGAAAAATTGCAGAAAGAAATGTATGGAGCCAATCAAGAAAGTGAAGGCACAGTGAGATTCAAAACAAAGGAACCACAAAGTGAGATCTGTCATGGAAATCTGAAGGTAGATGTCATCAAAGCAGAAAGCACCAAACCGAGCAATGGAAACGAGGTCAGTACAAAGAAGGGGGAAGAATTGAGGAATGAAAATGAGATCAATGAACAAAATCTGCAAGCTATTACTCAAACAAGCCCAGGCAATCGACATGGAAAAGGTGAGGCTAATGTACAAGTACAAGTTTTTTCAGAAAAGCTGAAAAGGTTGGAAAAAATGAATTCAAATCTATCTAAACAGAACAAAATTATGTCACTTGCATATCTCAATAGCCAAGCTGCAAGATCCGATGCAAGCAATGCAAGTAGTTACGATAAAATTTGTGGAGCCAATTGCCATTACAGAGAATCTGATCCAATTGTTCAGGGCGAGCAAAAGAATTCTGAAATCACAGGGGAATCTAAAAAAATGTGTGTTCCAGAGCTGAATTTCAATTTAGAGGAATTGCAAAGGCAAGTATTTGGGCTTGTGACAGAGAACACCATACTGAATAATGACATTGAAGTCAATGTTCAAAAACTACAAGTTCCTAAAGAAAACACCATTAAATTTCAATGGGAGAACACAAAGATCTCATGTACGCAGAACGAGAACGTTGAGATCATATTGGAACAGAAGGAGAAATTAGTAATTGAACAGAGCCTCAAAATAGGGGCACTGCAAAGTGAGGTGTATCAATTACTTGATGAAAACAAGGTACATGAGATACAATTGCTTGAACGAAATGAGAAGGTAAGAGAGGCAGTGAGGCAGCTTTGTTTTACTCTGGATGCATTGATGGATAAAAATAAGAGATTGCAGAAATCTCTGCAAAAAATAAGAGAGGAAGAGGAAAGCAAGACTAAAAATATTGAAACAAGAAAGCCTTCACAAATGTCAAGGTGGAAGAGGCTTCTGTATAGCGGAAGACGGATACAGGGGTTCAGCTATTTGAAAGCACGCAGTTTTAACTGCGTTGCTGAGGAAGTCATGTGACTATACATCAGGCAGGATTTTTGTTTCAAATTTTTAACAAAAGGTTTTGTTTTTAAGTATGTTGAATTTAAAATGCTTGTTGGGCAAAGAGTATTTTAGAAATGATTGTTATAATCCTTATTAGCTTAGAGGAAAGGTCACTATTGTAATCATTTGCTTTAATTTTTTAAATTATATATTTGAAAATTATATTAAAAGTTAAAAATTGTATATGTGTATGCATGTTTAAAGTAAATGCTTTTTAAAGTAAATGCTTTTTTTAGTACTTGCAAGGACTTTGTGATACTTTTTGCATTTCTGATTAAAACTTTTCCTTTCAGTATGAATCATTTTAATTCTTATAGAAGCCAGACCTCATGAATTATAAAACATGATATTTGATACTATTAAACATTTTTAATAATATATTTTAAAAATTAATTTCTTTCATTCAATTAAAAATATATATATTTCTATTATACAATCTTTTTAGAAATTATATATATATATAATAAAAATATTATATAATATTTTTATTAATTTTAAATATTCTATATGCTATAATAAATTTATTCAATGAAAACTAAATGTATACTAAAATTAATTAAGTCATTATATGACACTTGTTTGTTATTGTTATTATTCTAGTTTGAAAAATAATTTACATTTAAAAAATTATACTAATTAGAAATAAAAATAAAAATTGTATTATTAGTCCTTGCCTTATCTATAAGACAGGGAACTAATATTCTTAGTTGCGGTCCACTATTAATTTTAATAATCAAAGTGTCTTTATTGATAAGGTTTTTAAATGGTTTATTTTTAAATTAATTTTTATACATTAATTTCCTATTTCTGATTGGTTGGTCCCTATTTACCCAGGGGTAAAATTAATTTATCCATACCAAAAATTACCCAAATTAAATTCTGGAATCTTCTTGAAATCTTTGAAATATTATTCGAAGCACCATGAAATATTGTTCAAATTTGTAAGCTTAGCTTGGGTATCCTCTGCAATGGCACAAGACAATTGCTGACTTGTAGTCTCGAATTGCATCCAAGTGCCTCATATGCCCCTATCGGTTTTTGATTGAATGAGCTATAGCTACTTGAACATTCTCCTCGTCGGTTGCATCAACTAAAATTAGATTCTTTTCCAAAAAAGAAAGAAATATTAGATGTGTACATAGTAATAGTATAATGCATATGATAGAATGAATTGTTATGCTTGAATTTCAAAGGGAAGTTTACATGACAATGTATTGCAGAGGATCTCTGTAGGTAATCCCTGTTGATGAATAATCGACTGGAAAACATGGATCTGCTATTTCTCTTATTGCAATCACTAGACTACCATAATTGGAGAAGACATTAATGGAATATAATATACACAAAATGATAGACCATTAGAGAACATAGGAATCAAATACAAGAATTCACCATTTTTGTTGTATGTATGTAGTTGTATGTGCATCAAGCTTTCTTTTTATACATTTCTGCATATCTACAATGACAGACAAATTGATGTATGTATGCCTCCTCTATAATGGAGTAGATTGGAAAAGACCAACTAGAATACTCAATTTCAAACAACCATTGGGGGCACCACAGGAAGGATTATGGGTCAAATCTTGTCATTCTCAACATAAGAAATTTTTCAAATGCATAACCAGCTACTTAACCAACTAAATAAGCTGCTAGAAATTAACAGTGGCTACTAAAGCACAAACTGTTGGTCGCTCCTTCCACATGAGTCCTAAATACCAATTGCTAAAAAAGTTGCAAAGAATCATAAAAAGAGAACGACACTTCTAAATAAAGCAGCTCTAAAGAAGAAAGAAGCAAACTTGATCTCTAGTTGTTGGTGCTAGGTGAAATCACTTGGACTGGAGATTGTGTAGGAGGTTGTGAAGAAACAATATGACGATTGAGGTGGAGAGAACGATGATTGCTTTGGAGAAGATGATGTTGGAAATCTTACAATTAGAGTTGATCTTGGATGCATGGCTTTTGACAAGGGTGAAAAGGCCCAGCATAAAAAGCCCCCTTCCCCACCATTGAAGAGAAATTGCCCACCGAGGCTTGATATTCTCCACCCATTGTTTATTATGAGAAAATAAAGCTTCATGAATTCTTTAGAAACTTTCATGAGAAGGAAACTAACAGGGGTAAAGGCAAAGGATAGATGTGAAGGCAAATCCTTTGCCACCACCCTTAGTACATGTGCCCAAATGCAGGGTTCAAACAAGGTCTAAAAATCTAATTATTTTTCAGATATTTTAATTATTGCAATAATTGGAAATGCTATCAATGAGGAAACATAGACAAAGAATTCAAAAAGAGATTTTATATTCAAAGGGATTAAAATTTAATTTAAAACTAAATTATATTAATATAATTACTTTTTTAATTCTTAAAATGTCTGACAGTTACATATGTAAATATCTATCTGCGTGTATAAATTGATTTGATAGCTTACTAGATTAAAAAATTGTCAATTTGTAATATATTTTTATTTTTATTATAAACTATTTTAAAAAAATAAAATTATCTATAATTTTAATCTTTATCTCAAATAAACTTAAGTTAAAAAAAATAGAAAATTGATTAAATTAAATATACAAAAAAATTATTCTATTTATCATATTTATTCATCTATTTACAAATCATCTTTGATGAAACTAAATTTATCAATTCAAATTTGATTTATTTTTTAATAAAATCTACTTTATATTTTTCAGGAGGCAAGGACTCAAGCTCGAATAGAGCTTGTAATGCCCCACCATGTGACCTAAAAGAAGTTAACCTAAAGTTTTACTAGGTTTGTCAAACTTTTTTTTACTTAAGATAAAGATACAATAATAGTAATAGAATAGCAGAAGCAATTAACATACACTCATACATCAACAACACATAAACAAGTTATGACTCTTAAGGGTCCCATGACATTGAGTCACATTTAAATTTAATTAATAATAAATCTAATATATAATAAATCCACATCAAATAATAATATAGTAGTATGAATCCATTTAAATAATATACAATTATATGTGATGCCACTTGGTAATAAACAGAATGCACAATCATCCACTGTACAAGTCATAGGGTATGAAAGGTTGAAATAATATACATAATGAAATAAATTACATCATCTCTTAAGATCTCATGAAATAAAATACATACAATAGTACAGCCATCCATCATAGAAATACAAGATTAGATAGAAAGGAACATCTGCACAAGCACATCCAACAACGAAATTCAATGGTCGAATCTCAATGGTATAAGAAAAAGCACTACCACCCGACCTCATGGAACCCAAAAAGGCCCACTTCCACCACGCTGAGGAGATAGTCTCAAGTCCCAAATAGGATATCAATCCCAAAATCAAAAGTAATATCTAAGTCAAAGAAACCCTAAAAGTAATCTACCTCAAAGGTTCCAAGATAAGTCAACATCTAAACCTAGAGGCAAACACAAACACGTAGGAAATCTACTATGCAAGTGGGAAAATTTCATTGCATGAATCAATGCTAGAGTTACCCTGGCAATCTAAGTTGACCCCGGCCACCTAGTGACTCTATGCAGCACTAGTATTCTTTCATACTAACAAGGCATACTAATAATGCATGGTCGTAACCAAGTGTTCCCTCTACTCCCATGCTAGTCTGTACTAGCACTCAAGACATGGGCAAGAACATACAAAGACTCTTATTAGGTTCATTTTATTCCAATTTAGTGTAGTGTTTTCAGTTATTAAACAACTTATAATGGGTTACCCTGGCAACCACTTTGGGCCTCGGCCTCCATTGCAAGCCACTTCTCGACATTACACATAGATAACTTACCTTAAGCTCAGTAAAATCAAAAAATCGCAAAAGACCACATACCATACATTAGTTCTTGAACAAGCAACTAACGAGTATTGAAAATCACTAACCATAATCACAGAGTCCACCAAAATGATCATCCTAACAGGACTGATCCCAAAATCAAGTATACATAAACCAATCCACGTCATAACATGACATCACTGTGAACAAATCATACAAACACCTCAGTCCTATACAAGTGATTGGAAAGCAATTCAAAAACAACTAATCAAAAACTCAAAGGTTGTATTAGACGGGTCACACCATTCACCTCAGTTTCACACAAGAACACTAAAAAGCAATAATAATCAATAGATCAAAACACCTCATAGAGGATACAAGATGCATTACTATGATTAAGTATAAAAGATCAAGATCAAAACATCATCATGACATAACAAAATAGAACTCTTGAGCCTCTGGTAAACATCCTGACTAGCCTAAGCTAAGTCAAACCCGAAAACCCAAACCAATAAATCACACATCACATAAAGCACATACAAAAGTGAATTTCACAATTCATTTGGTTTTAAAAACCCTAAAGTTCAATATTTACTAAAAGTTTTTAGATTAAATCATAGATGATTCTATAATGGAAATCAATTTTCTCAAACAAGAGTTTCAACCCAGAGAACTTCTGAAAAAAAAAACACAACAAACACGAAGAAGACGGGAATTCGAAGAATGAGCGACTGCTGCACAAACCCACAAGATCCTACCTGGATTTGATGCTAAAACAATTAACACACAAACATGCAAGAATCTTCGTCTTCCTTCGAAAACCCTCTTTTCAAAAATTGGCACCTCTAAACCTATGTATCTAGAAATGAGCTTTAATTTCCTTAATAAAAAAAATTTCCCCCAATCAAGGCTTTAATCATGCAATCATGCGAAAACTCTTTGTCTTTAATTATTATATTTTAATTTTCATCCACACACTTTATGCAATTTAATTAAAATAAACTTTATTAAATTAAAGTTTTCTCTCCCTTATTAAATCATGCGAAGTTTTTAATATAATATTTATTAATTTAACTAATAATATTATTTAGAATTTATTTAAAATAAAACTCCTAAATAAATTAGTATTAAATTAAATAAATATAAATACGCCTAAATTAGAACTTTAATCAAATCTTTTAAATTTAATTCTTTCATGCACATTAAAGAACTTTTTAATTAAAATATTCTTTTATATTTTCTTTTCCTCCACTTATTAATTAGTGTAAGCACTATTTAAAGCATAGTTTATTATTTAAATTAATAAGAATAATTAAAGTTTATTATTTAAATGTAACTCTAATTTAATAATTATTAATTAAATAATCATAATAAAATAATATTAAATCTTTAATCTTTTAATATTTTAATTCAATTTTTATTCAACTTCTTAAATTAGACTTTTAAAATAAATATTTTAAACCGAAGTATACATTTAATAATATAATTAAATAACATCATATTCTAATCTTTCTATAACCAATTTTCTAAATTTAGATCTCTAAATTTAGCCTCTAATTTAGACTTCTAAATTTAGCCTCTAATTTAGACTTATAAATTTAGACTTATTATTTAAATCATATATTTAATTAGTTTTTAATTAATCAAATATTCACATATTTTAATATTTTCTTTTTAATCAAATAATATTTATTACTCAACTAATAATATTATTTAGAGTTTATTATTAAAATAAAATTATTATTATTAAATTAAATAAATATAAATATGCTAAAATTAGAACTTTAATTTAATTTTTTTGTTTAATTAATTTTTCAATTAATCAAATATTGAATTTTCTATATACAATTTTCATACAACTTTATACAATTTATATTAAAATATCTTTATTAAATTAATTTTCTTTCTCACTTTAATTCATCATGAGATGTTTTTAATATAATATTTATTAATTTAACTAATAACATTATTTAGAGTTTATTAATTAAAATAAAACTCCTAAATAAATTATTATTAAATTAAATAATTATAAATACACCAAAATTAGAACTATAACTTTATATTTGAATTTTATTCTTTTTTTTAATTAATTCATGAGACATTTTTAATAATATATTTATTAACTTAATTAATAACATTATTTAGAGTTAAAATTGGTAAGTCCTTCATCAACCCGGCTTCAATAACACGCCCATGGCAGTTCATCATGTTTGTTATCATGGAATATTTAACGTTGGATGGGAGATTTACCAAATGTTATGGTTACCACTTAATGCTGGCCAACCATTTTAGGTGTAATGTGAAAATTAATTTCCCTTATTATCTGAAGCAATCTCTCACTATCTCTATCTAAGCTTTACAAAAAGACCCAAATGGTGAACATGTCTTCCATGAGGGTCTTATGATTCTTATATTGAATACTTTAAAGGCCAAAAGAATAGTGAGAAGCAAGGGTCGAATTAAAGATGCTGACTTTGAAATGGAAGGGAGTGCCCAGGAGAAGGGTTATGACTTCGAACCCAAGATGAGGCTAATGGGGATGAGGTTTATGTGGCAAAGGGAACTGGCAACAGATCTAAGAAGAAAAGGAGAGCCGCGAGTCACTCTGACTTTGATAAGGAGAGTGATTTTGTGGAGGATCTGCTAAGGGTTTATAAGAAGAAATATGAGATAAAGGGGAAGAGGGTTAAGGATAGTCCAAGGAAGAGGGCTTCATCCCCTTCTAATGATGAGGATACCCTAGCCTGACGCTTGGAAAAGAAAAGATACTCATCCAGGTGCCATGATAAGGAGTTAGGAGATAAAGGGGAGTCGAGTGATGAGGACTCCCAGGAATAGGGGATTCATGAGGGTTGGGAGAATAGACATGAAGGTACCCCTAAGCCTGTGATAGGGATGCATGGTAACCTAGGTGTTATACTAAAAGAAATTGGGGTCATGAAGAGCCAAATTCAAATACTTGGAAGTGACATGCAAGAACTAAGGAATATTGTCACGAATGTTAGTAAAATTGCACGTAGTGAGCACACCCTCGGCCAACATATTGACATGCTCATGGAAGTGGTTGGCAGCGCTGAGGATGTTAAAAATATTATGCAGAAGATTTCACAACTGGAGGCTAAGAACAGGGCTATTGATAAAGAATTCAATGCGAATCAGGAGAAGGTTACTATGATGGAAGCCAAGATATGCAACCTTGAGAAGTTGATTAAGAAAATGGCTAACAATGTGTCTACCTTGTTGAATAAACTGAACATGGATAAAGGCCAGGACTCTCCTCCGATGGTTGATCACCATGGTTCCAGCAAACGCGCTTGGGCCCATTCTAAAAAGACTGATGATATAGCCAAGAAGGATGAGGTGAAGGCTATGGCAGAAAACATGCATATGCTAGCTGATCAGGCCCTGGACATGATTAAGGCCACATAGTTGGTTTTTTTCTATCTTTTGTGCTATCCTTTTGCTCTCCTAGTGTTGTTTCTTTGCTTCTTTTTTTAGCAGTTATGTCTGTGACCTCTTGTGTTTCTTTTTGGAGGTCTATTTTGTTTTTGCTCCTAAATGCTCTATCTGTTCTGAAACTATGCTTTTGTAATATGGTTTCAGGTCCTTAAAACCTATTTTTACTTAATCAAAACATTATTTAGAGTTTATTATTAAAATAAATCACCTAAATAATTATCATTAAATCAAATAATTATAAATACGTCAAAAATAGAATTTTAATAAAATCTTTAAATTTAATTAATTCCTCAATTAATTAAATATAATTAAAATATCAAAATTCTTTATAAAATTTCCATTAAATTTAATCATTAAATTGTCTTTTAATTTGATTTAATTATAACTAAAAATCATCACATACCCACAAAACCAAAAATGACAACTTGACCGAAGACAAAGAACACAATCAAACTAAAGGGTTAGAATCACAAATTCATGTCACTTGACAAATTCGAAAAGGTGAAACTAACTCAGATACTTGTCCTATTTTCTAGGACAATTGGCTTAGGGTTTAGGATTTGGACTCAAGAGTTATCTCTCCACTTATACCATTGAAATACTGCGACACGATATGCTCATCCTGGCAATTCAAGAAAGTTGATACTCGGTACCTGCAATCTACATAAAATCCATGCATGTACAAATATAATATTCTAAACTAAACAGGCAATGGCAAGAAGTGGTTCATCGTATAGATCCTGACTAGTAGGTGATTACGACTCCCTTCCTCAACCACATCAAAAATGTCAAACATAAAGAAAACATACACGCACACCATACACATGCAAGTATGGGATAAGTATCCATAGAAACCGCAAAAAAAATCATTTATCTAACTAACGTCATCAATAATTGAAATAACTAGCACTAAGTACCTATATATATATATATATATATCAACTAAATATGAAATACAACTAATTAATTTCGGTAATTTGGCACCACTAATCATAAAACATAATAATAGAACAGGCCTAAAAGAATCCAGTCAAAACAAATTAGAAAAGTCAAGTAGGGGTAGGCATTACAGAGCTCTTGTTATTTTTGCTTGTTTGTAAAATAAATATTAGTTAATATATAATTTATCTATACATTATAAATTTAAGATAGATATTTTTAGTTTGACTTTTTTTATGATGTTTGCTAAATAAATTATTTTAAATAGACATAAGATATTTTATAGATATGTTAGGAACCTGTGTGTTCCTTCTGTTTATTTTGTTAGAGTAGAGTTGTTGGACGCATATGCTTTGTAAGTCGTCCCGTGAGTTTATTTTATTATCCCACATGCATAGGTAGTATTACTTTTCTAGATCGTACCCAGTATATAAGAATAGGTTGAGGCCCTTGATGGGTACGGACGAATTTATTGTATTGAGCTTGCTCAAAGGAGGTTACCCCCTCGAAGTGGCCTGCGATCAGTAGATTTATTTTGAGTTCTGCTATCACTTTGTATTCTGTTATTTCGAGCATTCTCACGATATTGCTATAAGGAGGTTCTTCTCATCTGGTATCAGAGCACTCTCTTGGGCTCGCTGGGTGGAAATTACATCAAATTTTTTTCTGTCGTGGCCTTCAGGAGCAAAAATCATGGAAGAGGAAATTGCATCCCTCAAAACCAGACTTCAAGATCTGGATGACAAAATTCTGGGTCTTAACTTTCAGCAGTCAGCCATGAGCCGAAACCATTCAGGAGATACTGGGTCCTCTTCTGGCAATTTCCGTGGACCAAAGCTTGATTTTCCACGCTTCGATGGTTCTGATCCGACTGGATGGATCTATAGGGCAGAGCAGTATTTCAGCTTGCATAATACTTTGGATAACCACAAAGTCTCCCTTGCATCTTTTCATTTGGAACATGAAGCTCTTCAATGGTTCCGTTGGTGCATCAAGGCTAATGTAGGCCCAACGTGGAGCGAATTGTGCACCCTCATTTTGGAGCGCTTTGGCCCTAGTTCCTTTGATGATTTCACAGGAGCACTCACTAAACTGCGTCAAACAGGCACTGTAAGAGAATACCAGACAGAGTTTGAAAAATTAGCTAATCACACAGAGGGCTTGTCTGATGAATTCTTCCGTAGTTGTTTTGTCAGTGGTCTGAAGGATGCACTTCGCTCAGAAGTCAAAATGTTTCGACCTACTACAATGATGGAAGCCCTTGGGTTGGCTAAGTTAGCGGAAGACAAGATTAGTGCTCTACAACGCTCCAGATCTAATTTTGTTCCATTCAGAAATACAGGTTCTCACAACCCTCCAGTCATACCAGCTCCCAGAACTACTCCGATCAAGCACTTGTCTGAAACAGAGATGCGAGTTAGGCGAGACAAAGGGCTTTGTTATAATTGTGATGAGAAATGGTCTCGGGGCCATAGATGTGTTCAGCAAAAGCTCTATCTCTTGGATGTGGATTCTCCACCGGAACTGGAAGAATATGCAGATGCTCAGGAAACAGTGGATGCTGAGGTTGAGCCTCACCAGCCTGAACCTCCTTCCCCAGAAGCTCCACCAGAGATATCTGTCCATGCTTTGGCAGGAGTCACTACTCCACAAACCATGCGGGTCCAGGGTTTCTTCAAGAAGATCCCTCTTACTATACTCATTGATTCTGGTAGCACTCATAACTTCATTGATCCACGCATAGCCAAACAGGCTGATTGCTTTATCCATCCCTGCTCTAGCTTTGAAGTCATGATTGCCAATGGGGGCACTTTACCTTGTAAAGGGAAATGTCGCAATGTGCGTCTCTCTATTGGAGATTATAACATGCGCTCTGACATGTTTGCCTTACCCTTAGGTGGCTGTGATGTGGTTTTGGGTGCCCAATGGTTACGCACTCTTGGCCCCATTCTCTGGGATTTTGCTGAACTTTGGATGCAGTTTTCAGCCGAGGGGCACCAACACACTTTGAAAGGCTTACAACCAGGGTCTCTCAGCATCATCAGTTCACACCGTATGGAAAAACTTCTTAAGAAGAATTCACATGGTGTCATCGCTCAGCTCCATTCCATTCAGATGCAGCCATCAGCAGTCTCTAGCACTCCTGCCGATCTCCAACACATTTTGGACAAGTATTCTGGTATATTTGCTGAACCTGTGGGATTACCTCCTTCTCGTCCAGAGGACCACCATATTCAGCTCCTTCCTGGCAGTGTTCCGCCCAACATCAGGCCCTACCGCTACCCATTTCATCAGAAGACCGAAATCGAGATACTTGTCCGTGACTTACTGAAGCAAGGTATTATTCGCCCTAGTACCAGTTCCTTTTCTTCTCCAGTTCTGCTTGTTCGCAAAAAAGATGGGTCATGGCGACTCTGCATTGATTTCCGAGCACTTAATCATCTCACTATAAAGGACAAGTTTCCCATTCCAGTTGTTGATGAACTTCTTGATGAACTTCATGGGGCTCATTTTTTCTCCAAGTTAGATCTTCGTTCTGGGTATCATCAAATTCGGGTTAATGAGGAGGATATACCTAAAACTGCCTTCCGCACACATGATGGTCACTATGAATTTTTAGTCATGCCCTTTGGCCTCACGAATGCTCCTTCAACATTTCAGGCAGTGATGAATAACATATTTCGACCATACCTCCGGAAATTCATTCTGGTCTTCTTTGATGATATCCTCATATATAGCAAAACTTGGGCTGAGCATCTCCATCATCTGGAGCTTGTCTTGCAACTTCTCTCTGATCATCAACTCTGTGCAAAACTATCTAAATGTGTGTTTGGCCAGGAGGAAGTGGAGTATCTCGGGCATATTGTTGCACACCATGGAGTGCGGGTGGATCCTACAAAAATAGATGCCATGAAAACTTGGCCGCATCCTAAAACTCTCAAGAGCCTTCGGGGTTTTTTGGGGTTGACTGGCTACTACCGCAAGTTTGTCAAAGATTACGGGAAAATTGCAGCACCATTGACAGCTCTGTTAAAAAAGGATGCCTTCTTCTGGACCCCTGTTGCTGAGACTGCATTTGAACAACTGAAACAGGCTATGTGCAGTACACCTGTTCTCGCGATGCCAGATTTTTCCAAACCCTTCACTATTGAGAGTGATGCTTGCGGCAATGGATTGGGTGCTGTTCTCCTGCAAGATGACCATCCTATTGCGTTCACTAGCAAAGCCCTCTCTGGTAAGAATCTAGCCCTCTCTACTTATGAAAAAGAAATGATGGCTATTTTGCATGCTGTACAGAAGTGGCGGCCATACCTCTTAGGGAGTCATTTTTGCATCAGAACCGATCACCAAAGTCTGAAATACTTCCTGGAACAACGGGTATCCTCTTCTACACAACAAAAATGGGTCAGCAAACTCATGGGGTATGATTATGAGATCACCTACAAGAAGGGTAAGGAGAATATTGTGGCAGATGCTCTTTCTCGCACATTTGATAATCAAGCTTCCCTTTCCGCTATTTCTAAGCCCATTCCCAATTGGTTAGCGTCTGTTCAGCAGGGCTATGATAGTGACTCTTCTTTATCTCAAATCATTCACCAGCTAGCCAATAATCCTTCTGCTATACCACATTACTCTTGGGATGGTGCTTCTCTTCGATACAAGGGTCGGCTAGTGCTTCCTCAGAACCCAGCTCTACATCAGGCTATTTTTTATGAACTCCATGCTTCTCCTTCAGCAGGGCACTCAGGCTTCCTCAAAACTTATGAGCGAGCAAGGAGAAACTTCTTTTGGAAAGGAATGAAACAGACGATTCAACAGATGGTGGCTGAATGTGATACTTGCCAACGCCACAAGGGTGAAACGACCCTCCTTCCTGGCTTGCTCGAACCATTGCCCATCCCTACACAGATTTGGACTGATATTTCTATGGATTTCATTGAAGGGCTTCCTAAATCCGGTGGCAAGACAGTGATCTTGGTTGTGGTTGATCGTCTCTCGAAATATAGTCATTTTTGTGCCCTCAGCCACCCCTATACTGCCTCCTCTGTTGCACAAATCTTCATGGACCAGATATTTCGTCTTCATGGACTCCCTTCTTCCATTGTCTCTGATCGTGATGCAACTTTTACCAGTCATTTTTGGACTGAACTGTTTCAGAAAACTGGCACCAAACTGAAGATGAGTTCGGGCTATCACCCACAAACTGATGGTCAAACGGAAATTGTCAATAAATGCTTGGAAACTTATCTTCGTTGCTTCACTTCCGAACAGCAACATCAGTGGGCCAAGTGGCTCCCTTTAGCTGAATGGTGGTACAATACCTCTTACCACACTGCCTCTAAAATGACTCCATATGAAGCAGTCTATGGTCAGGCACCTCCAGTGCTCCTTCCCTACACTCCCAACAGCTCACCAGTCCAGGCAGTTGACATAGTTCTCCGCAGCAGGGATCAGATTCTTCGTACCTTACAGGATAATCTTCACATGGCCCGTAATCGGATGAAACAGCAAGCAGATCAACACCGTTCTGAGCGCTCATTTCAAGTTGGGGATATGGTTTTTCTTCGTCTACAGCCATACAAACAATCCTCCCTAAAGCTGAAAGGGCGTCATAAGCTGGCCCCAAAATTTTATGGGCCTTATCAGGTTCTGCAGAAGATTGGTTCAGTTGCTTATAAACTGGAACTTCCTCCTTCTTCCCGCATTCATCCAGTTTTTCATGTTTCTTGTCTAAAGAAAGTTCTGGGTACCACTGTCAGAGCACAAACTACTCTCCCTGAAATGGATACGGAAGGATCCATTATCCTGGAGCCGGTAGCAATCATTGACCAGCGCACTCGCCAGCTTCGCTCTCGCTCCATCTCTGAGGTCTTGATTCAGTGGCATGGCATGCAACCAGAGGATGCCTGGGAACCCCTTCTTCAGATTCAACAACAATTTCCACACCTTAAGCTTTGAGGACAAAGCTTTTTTCTAAGGGAGAGGGGATGTTAGGAACCTGTGTGTTCCTTCTGTTTATTTTGTTAGAGTAGAGTTGTTGGACGCATATGCTTTGTAAGTCGTCCCGTGAGTTTATTTTATTATCCCACATGCATAGGTAGTATTACTTTTCTAGATCGTACCCAGTATATAAGAATAGGTTGAGGCCCTTGATGGGTACGGACGAATTTATTGTATTGAGCTTGCTCAAAGGAGGTTACCCCCTCGAAGTGGCCTGCGATCAGTAGATTTATTTTGAGTTCTGCTATCACTTTGTATTCTGTTATTTCGAGCATTCTCACGATATTGCTATAAGGAGGTTCTTCTCAAGATATTAATTAAGATATTTATATTATTACATTTGGAATTTAATTATTTTAAATTTAATATCATAATAGATTATGCAATATAAAATTATGATTCAATAAAATTGGTTGATTCAATAAAATTGGTTCATAGTTAAAAGATTAATCAGGATAATTCTATTAGAAAAGTAAAAGTCCAAGAAGATTAATAAAGTGAATAGAATATTAGGAAAAATAATTATAACTCAATGAAAAAAGATGAAGAGTGATATTAAGAAAGGATGAAGTATACAATTAGAATAAATTATCATAGATACTAATTACATAAGAATAAATAAAGATAATTTTATAGTAATAAAATCAAATTGTTATTAGCTAGATTAAAGAATTAGAATAATTAAGATTCTATTGTTTTCATAAATCACTTTCTATTTCTATCTTTATATTTTCATTCTCTTCTCACCTTTCTATAACATAACTCAAAATTTAAAAAAATCTATATAAAATAGTGTAAATATTTGTACATTTATTTTATGTAAAAACTAAAAAATAGTTATGTAATGAAATAACAAGTAAAAGTTATATAATTTAAATCATTTTTATAGTATTTAATTCTATTATTTATTCTCACCCTTCTATAACATAATTCAAAATTTTAAAAAATCTATATAAAATAGTGTAAATATTTGTACATTTATTTTATGTAAAAACTAAAAAATAGTTATGTAATGAAATAACAAGAAAAAGTTATATAATTTAAATCATTTTTATAGTATTTAATTCTATTATTTATTCTAACAATTATAAATTTAAAGAAGTTATTTTTTATTATGTATGCTTTTATAATAATATAGAATTGTTAAATTACCATAAAGGAAGAAAAAAATATGAAATAATATTAATTCAATATACTAGCGTGTTAGGTCAAGAGATTAATACCCATCCCAATCTAGAGCACTGGATTTGCCAAATTTTAAATTTCAAAAAGGAAGTTTACCTTGTAAATGCCTTGGTCTCCCTTTAGACAAAGGAGCGTGTTTGACAAAATTATAGGATCAAATAACAGAAAGATAAAAAGAAAACTAGATTTCTAGATCAAATAATAGAGAATAGATTGTGCAGGTAGAGCAACGAAGATACAATTTGCCCTTTCAACACAACCTATTTATCAATTATCTGGTATTGATCTCCACGAAAAAAAAAGGGACGCAATCAATACTCCTTAGGAATTTATTTTGGTGGGGAACAAGAGAAAAGGAAAATATTTCCTTGTCAACTTGGGAAAAGCTATGTAGACCAAAAAACAAGGGAGGTATAGGGATCAGGGACATCAAAATCCAAGGTAAATCTTTAGGAGCTAAACTAGTATGAAGAATGCATAGGAATCCACACCTCAAGTGGGCAAAGATCCTAATAAAGAAATATCTATGCAAAACTGATCCAATCAACATATTTAGAAAGAAATCACCACCTAGAGGATCAAGAATTTAGAACTTCATGATGGATTGTAGATCCTCCATCTAGGATAGACTAACATGGAACCTAGGGAAGGGGCAAGAAGCTCTCTTCTAGAAAGACTCTTGGTGGAGTGTAATGGGCACCCCTGAATGTCCCAAAAGCTAAACCAAATTGCTGAAAGGCATTATGTCAAACAGTTTGCATTCAACTACTTAAAACCCCTTATAACTCTGGAAATCAAACGTTTATTTGTTTGTTGTGTTTCGTGCATGGAATTGGTATCATACAACATAAACAAGAAAGAAACTACAACAATATGCAAAGTAGAAATGAACTGCTGCTAATAAAATGTTATTTTCAGAATTCATAAAACCAAATACATGGCAGATTTATCAACTCACTAATTACTTCAGCAATATTGTCATAATACTCCAGCCCATGCTTACGAACTTGCTGCTACAATACTTTGTCCTCCAATCAGTCCACTACCTTCATAATACCATTCCCTCCAAGCGGCATAAGCGTCGGACAAGTAGTGAAGAAGATATGAGCAAAATATCAAATCTGCCTGTAGCCGGAAATGCAACTAAACTGCCTGATAATGAAGCCAATAAGAAAGAATTCCAAAGGCCAAACCCCAAGGGAATGACGTCTAGAATGTTACAAGAGAGGATAGACGTCCTCAAATGCCAAGAACAAAGCTGCAACTCACACACCAATTTCTTCTCATATTCAACCTCTCTAATGAAGCTACAAATGCTTCCTTTTATTCTATTCCCACGGGTCCGCTCAACTCATATGGGCAATGTGGGATAAAGATGTGTAATATAAAACATATATTAAAATACCCCTTATGTCTCCCTTGGGTACACATCACCATAAAATAAATATTAAAGTAACACTTTAATATTTTACAATTAAATTAGACGTTACTTTAATAAAACTTCAGGCATTAAAATGTGTTAGCAATCGGACTTCGAATAATGCGAGTGATAGCTCATCGAAAAGCTCTCACCAAGGAGTATCGAATCCAATCACCAAAATTGACCTGCATTGTGTCCTGTCGACTTACTAAAAATAGTAAGTATGCCTGAAACTGAGTAAATCAACTTCGTTTTAGCCCAAACTAGAAATGACTAGGCCAAAACACTCCAAGATCCCATTAAACCCTTCGTTAGCCCTCAGGACCATGTAGAACAAGGCTAACGCACACACACTTGGTCAACTGCTAAAATGGGGACATTACAGTCCGCCCCCCTTGAAATTGCTTGTCCTCAAGCAATCTCAGTCCAGCCTGCTAAATAACCTGCTCACTCTCCCATGTAGAATCTTCCTCCGGCAGATCTTTCCATCTAACCAAATACTCCTTCACTATCCTATTTCTAAGCTTCCTCTCTCTGGTATCCAGAATAGCCTCAGGTACTAACACAAGCTTCGCCTCCTCATCCAAAGGGGGTAAATCTGCAAAAGGCACTACACTCTAACCAATGGCTTTCTTAAGCCTAGACACATGAAACACATTGTGCACTCGATTGCCCTCTAGAAGCTCAAGCTCATAGGCGACTTGGCCCACTTTGCGAATCACCCTGTAGGGACCATAAAATCTAGGTTTCAACTTTTCAGCTCTGCTCTTCTTGAGCGATGACTGTCTATATGGTTGTAGCCTCAAGTAAACCATATCCCCTACCTCGAAACTGCACTCTATTCGGTGCTGATCAGCATACAATTTCTGTTGATTCTGGGCCTGTTGTATATTCTCTTTGAGCACTTTCAGGATGTCCTGACTATCCTACAATAAGTTTTTGGCTTTGGGCACTCTACTGTCCTCCAAAACTAAATCCATGAAGCTAGGTGCTTCATAACCATAGAGTGCCATGAAAGGAGTCATCTTGATGGACATATGATAAGTGGTGTTATAACAATACTCTCCCATATGCAACCATCTGATCCAAGCCTTTTGTTGTGTAGTTACATAGTTCCTCAAATATCCTTTTGCCCATTTATTCACAATCTCTGTTTGCCCATCTGTTTGCAGATGATAACTAGTGCTAGGTGTAAGATCTGTACCACACAACCTAAACAACTCTTGCCAAAAACACTCATAAACTTACTATCCCGGTCGCTGACAATGAATCTGGGCAACCCATGTAACCCGAATATCTCTTTAAAGAAAAGATCTGCCACCTGTGTTGCTGTGTAAGTGGATGGAATAGCAATGAAGTGAGCAAACTTCGTCAAGCGGTCCACCACCACATAGATGCAATCCCTTCCCTGCACTCGTGGTAAACTAGTGATGAAGTCCATCGAAATACTTTCCCATTTCCTATCAGGAATGGGCAAGGGCTGTAATAAACCTGCAGGAAATGTGTGTTCTCCCTTATTCTGTTGACAAACCACACACTCCATGACATACCTCTGAACATCATCCTTGAGCCCTTTCCATGAAAACCGCTCTCGGATCTGCCTGTAGGTCTTGAAGACCCCCGGATGTCCAGTTGTGGGTGCATCATGAAATGCCTTCAGTATTGCCTCTCTCAAATGTGATGACGGAATCAAATAAACCCTGTCCTGAACTCTGATCAATCCATCTATCACCTCATAGCGATCATCCTGTATGGTACCTGAAATCAATCCAGAAGCCCAAGCATCTCCGACATACTCTGCTATAATTCAATCTCTCCAATCTCCTAAAATCTCTGCCAGAGCACATAAGTGAGGTCTCCGAGATAAGGCATCAGCCACCACATTTTTCTTACCTTTGACAAACTCTATGTCAAAGTCATAAGCCTGCAATTTAGTCACCCATTTTTGTTGTCGGTCATTAAGATCACGCTGGCTCATGAAGTATTTAATACTGTTGTGATCAGTCTTGATCACAAAATGTCCACCTACCAAATATGATCGAAATTTGGCCAATGCATGCATTATGGCCAACATCTCCCGGTCATAGACAGAATAACTTTTCTCAACTCCTTGGAGCTTCCTACTCTCGAATGCAATGGGATGCTTTTTTTACATCAATACTGCTCCAATCCCATCACTTGATGCATCACAATGAAGCTCAAAAGGCTTCGTGAAATCTGGTAGAGCTAGAACTGGACATGAAGACATTACCTACTTGAAATGCTCAAAACACCTCTGTGCTGCCCCTGTCCACATGAAGGCTCCTTTCCTGGTAAGATCTGTCAAGGTGTAGCAATCTGTGAGAATCCCTTAACAAACCTCCTATAAAAACCACATAAACCAAAGAATCCCTTAAGCTGTGTAAGGTTTTTGGGAGTAGGCCATTCTACAATAGCTCTAATCTTTTCGGGATCAACCCGAACGCCATCTGCACTAATGATATGCCTCAGGTAAAGGAGCTCAGTCATGCCAAACTCACATTTAGATTCCTTGGCATACAATGACTCTCTCTCCAGAATAGATAACACCTCCTCTAGATGATGTAAGTGCTCCTCCCAGGTCTTACTGAAGACCAAGATGTCGTCAAAGAAGATCAAGACAAATCTCCTCAGCTGCTTCCTGAATACCTGGTTCATACAACTTTGAAATGTAGCAGGTGCATTGGTTAGACCAAATGGCATAACCATGAACTCAAAGTGGCCATAGTGACATCAGAAGGCTATTTTCTCAATGTCCTTTGCTCTCATCCTGATCTGATGATATCCGGATCGCAAATCAATTTTGGTGAAGAAGCATGCCCCATGCAACTCATCAATCAGCTCATCAATCCTAGGAATGGGATACCTGTTTTTAATTGTTTTCTTATTCAGTGCCCTGTAATCGATGCACATGCGCATCGTCCCATCCTTCTTCTTTACCAATACTACTGTTGAAGCAAAAGGGCTCTTACTGGGCCTGATATGCCCCATCTCCAACAAATCCTTAATCGCCTTCTCTATCTCATCCTTGTGTTTCTTAGGATGACGATAGGGAGTAATCATAACTGGTTTGGCTCCCTCCTCGAGCTCAATAACATGTTCCATCCCTCTGTCAAGAGGAACCCCATGAGGAATATCGCTAAATACTTTAGTGTGTCTATCAAGTATCTTCTGGACATCTAGTAGATGACTCTTTTCTTGTGGCTCTGGTGAAGTTCGCATAATGTGGCACTCTACCGCCCACTCTATGTCATCATGACGAAAAAGTCTCTGCATTCTCCTCAAGGAAACTACTCTGCAACTTCCATCTGAAAGCCCTCTAAGTACCACAGTTCTGCCCTCATGCTGGAATTTCATCTCCAATTTCGCTAGATTGAGTGTGAACTCAACTAGTGAAGCCATCCATTTCATGCCGAGGATGACATCATAATCTCCCATGTCCACAACATAGAACTCATCCTCCAACTCCTAGCCATCTCCAAACCTGATGCGAAGATTAGATATCTTCCGAGTGCATAATAACTTATCACCGTTAGCCACCATGACTCTAAACCCATCATGCGCCTCTGTCTGTAACCCTCTCCTGGCTACCAACTGTGCATCTATGAAGTTATGTGTAGCCCTAGTGTCAATAAGAGATATCACTTTCTGCCCCTGGATAGTACCCCTGACCTTAAATGTGATTGCCTTTTGGGCCCCTGTCAAGCATTCCAACGATCTATCATCCTTAGGAATGTTGCTCTCCTCTATAGTTTTACCCTCCTCTGAATCAGAGTGCTAATCCTCCCCTTCTGACTCTGACTCTTCTGCTGAAAAATACTCCATTTGATTTGCCTTAGCCTTGAGAGAACATTTATGAGATAAGTCCCAAGGCTCTCTACAATGGAAGCACAGCTTCTTCTTTCGAAGTTCATTCAAGGTTTCATTGTCTAGTCCTTTTGATCCTTCTTTGGGTTTGCTATACTCTTTCTGAAATGATTTTTTGTCTTTGTCCTTGCGGTAGGAAGAATCTGTTGAATGGTTTTTTCCTTTATATACCGAAGGGCCTAAATCTGGTGCCTTTTTAGTTGCTTCAGCTAACGTGAGTGGATCATGTCCCTTCACCCAACCTCATAATGGATCAGCAAGACCATCACAAAATAACACCACCAATCTCCTAGGAGAGATATCAGTAACAAGTACAGACAAGCGCTAAAACTCGGCAATGTAAGCATCCACAGAACCTGACTGTTTTAACTGTGCTAGCTCCTTGAAATGTAACTCGGGATCCTTAGTGTCAAATCTCCCAATCAATGTTTCGGTGAATTCCTCATAGGATGTAATCTGATTATGCCCCAAAGTCACCATGCCATGATGCCACCATTCATGTGCAACGCCATCCAAGTGCATAGCCGCATACTTGATAGCCTCCTCCTTAGGCATAGGATTTAGCTGCAAGTATGTATCTACCTTCTGCACCCAAGCTCGTGCAGTCATCTTCCCTGAAGCATCATAATAAGGTAAAGAAAGTTTTCCAACTTTCTTCCTTAGCTCAAAGTTTTGATTCCTCCCTCCTGCTTTAGGCATGTGTCTCATCCTCAAGTCCATATAATCTCTAAGAGAAATATCCGCCTGAAACTTTGGTCCACTAGCCTCCCAGTCCCTCCTGAGCTGATCCTATAACTCGGTAATCTGCGGTTCGTTTACTGGATGAATCGGATCTCTAGGTGGAAAAGTGGGTAGAAGAGGTCTCGAGCTCGTAGTCTGTGCTGGGCGTGCAACGTGTCTAAAGTTATCAGCCTCATTCCCATTGTTGCCGTGTCCATTATTACCATTAATGTTATTCTCAGGACCATTGTTGTTTCCTTGGCCTTCATGGTTATTGTTTCCCCCGTTGTTATTGTTTCCCTCGTTGTTATTGTTTCTGTTGTTGGCATCACCTGGATTAATATTGACACCCATCTGTCTAGCCATGAGCTGCAACATCATGTCCATTCGCCTATTCTGCTCCTGCTGCATACGCTACCCTTGCTCTAATGTATCCAGTAACTGTCGGAACAGTACCTCCCCCTGATCTGGACCAGCATTTCTGCCTCCACCTAATCCTGTATTCCTGTCATCTCGATCACCCATATTATTGTCCTGATCACAAAATATCTCCTCTATGTCTGTATGGTTGAATTCAATGTCCCCCTGCACGGATGTACTAGACTATTTGCTTTGCAAGTCTGAAATCCTATTTTGTCTTGCTCTGGTATCGCGGAAATTATAAGACCCCTATCGCATGCTCAAACATAAATGCTTAGCCTGTGTTTTTTACTTACTTTTTCCCTCTATCCGGCTATTCCAAATTCCCTATAAGACCTCCACAGGATGGCAGGACTTATAGCTCTGATACCACTGTAATGGGCACCCCTGAATGTCCCAAAAGCTAAACCAAATTGCTGAAAGGCATTATGTCAAACAGTTTGCATTCAACTACTTAAAACCCCTTATAACTCTGGAAATCAAACATTTATTTGTTTGTTGTGTTTCGTGCATGGAATTGGTATCATACAACATAAACAAGAAAGAAACTACAACAATATGCAAATTAGAAATGAACTGCTGCTAATAAAATGTTATTTTCAGAATTCATAAAACCAAATACATGGCAGATTTATCAACTCACTAATTACTTCAGCAATATTGTCATAATACTCCAGCCCATGCTTACGAACTTGCTGCTACAATACTTTGTCCTCCAATCAGTCCACTACCTAAATAATACCATTCCCTCCAAGCGGCATAAGCGTCGGACAAGTAGTGAAGAAGATATGAGCAAAATATCAAATCTGCCTGTAGCCGAAAATGCAACTAAACTGCCTGATAATGAAGCCAATAAGAAAGAATTCCAAAGGCCAAACCCCAAGGGAATGATGTCTAGAATGTTACAAGAGAGGATAGATGTCCTCAAATGCCAAGAACAAAGCTACAACTCACACACCAATTTCTTCTCATATTCAACCTCTCTAATGAAGCTACAAATGCTTTCTTTTATTCTATTCCCACGGGTCCGCTCAACTCATATGGGCAATGTGGGATAAAGATGTGTAATATAAAACATATATTAAAATACCCCTTATGTCTCCCTTGGGTACACATCACCATAAAATAAATCTTAAAGTAACACTTTAATATTTTACAATTAAATTAGACGTTACTTTAATAAAACTTCAGGCATTAAAATGTGTTAGCAATCGGACTCCGAATAATGCGAGTGATAGCTCATCGAAAAGCTCTCACCAAGGAGTATCGAATCCAATCACCAAAATTGACCTGCACTGTGTCCTGTCGACTTACTAAAAATAGTAAATTTGTCTGAAACTGAGTAAATCAACTTCGTTTTAGCCCAAACTGGAAATGACTAGGCCAAAACACTCCAAGATCCCATTAAACCCTTCGTTAGCCCTCGGGACCATGTAGAACAAGGCTAACGCACACACACTTGGTCAACTGCTAAAATGGGGACATTACATGGAGGATATGGTGCTTTGGAAAAGGATGATAAACTTGCCCAATTAAGGTTAACACTTGAAGTTAGATAGGGAAAAAGAGTTATAGACTATGTGACCTTTGAAGATGAAGGAAAAGTCAGAAATGAAAGGATTTTAAGGACATGGACCTCCCACCTAAGGTGAGAGAAGATCTAAAAAGAACCTAATCAAACAAGAAAGTAATTTACTAACTTCCAATTTTGGAAAGGACAAATTGATGTGCGATGCAAGCAAGAGCAAGAAATATAACTTAAAGGAGAGGTATCAATTCTTCAAGTCTCTCTAGATGAGCACAAAGGACTTCCTCCCTACAACATTAAATGTTGGAATAAAGCTCGTCTACCTAAAGAAGGTTTTGTCACCTGGTTAGTTTAAAATAGGAAGGTCCTTACCTTAGAAAGATTTAAGAAAATTGGATACCAAGGCTCAACTAGATGTTCTTTATGTGAAAATTAGGAAGAATCCATTAGCTGCCTTTTTCTGCATTGCCCTTTTTCGAGTTAATGATGGAAATGGTTTTGCTCACAATTGGGTTGGGTATCAACATTTCCAATAACTATAATAGATATGTTATATGCTTGGCCCCTCCTTCGAAAGGATAGTATTTATAGCTCTTTATGGATATTTACACCTTCCATAGTCCTATGGAATTATGTAAGGAACATGACCAAATAATTTTTAGGATAAGAAGATTAATGTAGAATAACTTCTAATTAAAATTAAGACTTTTGTCATTGAACTTACCAATAGTTAGATTTTGAATAAATAAAAGGAGACCATAATATCGCATTGAAATTAGAAAATGAGAAGCAAGTGGATATGTCTAAAGTTAACCCCCATTATGTGAAAAAGCCCTTATGGGAATAGGGGGGAAACTTCAAAAAGCAAACAAGAAATGTGTCAATGGCAACTACCCAAGGAGGGATGGTTTTAACTCAATTTAGGTAGAGCTTCAAGAGGGAGTTCAAGAAGGGAAGGCATTGGATGTAGTATACATCACTCAGAAGGCATAGAGATAGAAAAGTTAGCAAGATATATAGGTATATGAACTAATAATTGGGTGGAATTAATGACTTTAGTTGACTCAGAAGCCATAACTTTCACATTTGGAATCTAACTGACTCCATTCAAAATGTGTTTGAAATATATTGAAGAGATATACAAAATGATGTAGATAAATCAATCTTATGCCATCAAAACTTTATTTTCCATCAATTTGAATTAAGCATAGTCTAAAACATGTAGTCATTGTTTTCCAAATGCGTAATCAATAGGTAAACATGAATGCTAACATATGCTTAATTCTCTCTCTCTCTCAAATACACATATACACACTCACTAACTAAATAAATCCTAAGAAATCTCTCTTACTAACTCATAACCTCTCACATTCTTTAACTAACTCCTAACCTCTCTCTCTCTCTCTCTCTCTCTCTCTCTCTCTCTCTCTCTCTCTCTCTCTCTATATATATATATATATATATATATATATATATATATATATATATATATATATATATATATCCTTTAAATGAGAACTTCATGCAAAGAAAGAGGGGGGGTTAGGGACTAGGGGTTAAGGAGAGATGAGAAAGGAGTTAGAAAGAGGTTTGATAGAGAGAGAGAGATATTAGGGGATAGGAAGAGGGAGAGGGGATAGAATAAGAGAGAGTGAGAGAGAGGTGGAGAGAGTGAGAGAGAGATGAAGTGATGGAGAGAGAGAGAGAGAGAGAGAGATTAGGGAATAGGATGGAGAGAGTGAGAGGGGATTGGACATGGATGGAGAGAGTGAGAAATATGGATAGAATGACATGGGATGGAGAGAGGGGGGGTAGGATAAGCGAGAGTGAGAGAGAGATGGAGAGAGTGAGAGAGATGAAATGATGGAGAGAGAGAGAGAGGGGGGGGAGATAGGAGAGAGAGATTAGGGGATAGGATGGAGAGAGTGAGAGGGGATTGAAAATGGATAGAGAGAGTGAGAAATATGGAGAGAGTGGGATAGGATGGAGAGAGAGGGGGGGGGGGGGGGGTGGGGGGGGGGTGGGGGGTTAGTGAGATAGAGGAATATTAGGGATTACTCAAAGAGAGAAAATGCTTAAGGATGACAAGTAAGATAGAGAGAGAGAGAGAGAGAGAGAGAGAGAGAGAGAGAGAGAGAGGTTAGGATTTAGTAAGAGATATATCTTAGGATTTATTTAGTTAGTGAGTGTGTGTATGTTTTTTTTGAGAGAGAGATAATTAAAATTATGTAGCATATTTGTTTACCTATTGATTAGGCATTTGGAAAACAATGAATACCTATTTTAGACTTTACTTAATTCAAATTGATGGCAAATAAAATTTTGACAACATAGGATTGATTTATCTACATCATGTTGTAGATCTCTTCAACAAAATTCCAACACATTTTTACTAGAGTCAATGAGACTATGTATGTGAAAGTTACGACCTTTGGAGTAAAGCCTACTTTTGGTTCTTCAAAACCCGATCAAGTTTTGAACAAGTCAATTTTACTTCTTCAAAACTCAATCGGGTTTCATAACCTGATTGGGTTTTGAATGCAATTTTTTATTTTCATAACTCAATCAAGTTATTTGAATCCTAGAAATATAATTAGGTTATGGCTTGGTGATAGCATAAGGAAATGACACAAAGGCTTGGGAGGTTGTTTTCCCTCCTTTTTTTTTTGCTTCGGATATTTTTTCATCTTCTAAGATGAATTCTCATCTTTGCCTTCATCAAGTTTGCTAATGGTGAAGTGGGTATCTCTAAAATTACTACCATAATATTACATATCTTCTTATCTTTCTAGCCATATAATTTTTTCTATTTTTGGATAATATTAACAATGAAAACTTTAATTACTTTTACCAATGACTTGTCATTCCTCATAGACATATGTCTACCATTTTTTTTAATAATTTTTAATATACTTAACCAAATTCAAAATAAATTATATATTATTCTTCTACACTTGATTCTATACACTTTTTTTTAAAAAAATTCCATTTTTGATCATTTTGTTGCAAGTTATACTCAGCACACAAACAAGTATCAAAATTTTAGGATGTAGTCAGTTCAATAATTCATAACAAAAAAAATGCTCATTAGAAAATTTTAAAAAATACATAAATTCTAGATATGTCTCTTAACTATCATCCTACCAAAGGGATATACAAAATACTAAATATAACTATGTCTTTTGTGCTACACATGAGAAATAGCTATATTTTGTTTTCTAAAAAATTAGGTACTATTTTTTGTGTGCGCAAGGTTTTACCCACCTAATCTTATCCATTTTGTAAAAAAACTACTAGTTTTTACACATATTGTCGTCATGAGTAGATGAACCTCAAATATCTCATCCAAGTTCATATTTACCTAATTTCAGAATAAAGGTGACCACTTATACCCCCCTTTTTGTACACAATCTTGGTGCACTTGCCCTCTGAATCACTCTTTTTCTACCCACATAAACCCTTTCACTTTAAAAATAATAACACATAGTTCCTTAATATAATCCAACCATCAATGGCAATATTAAACCAAGTGTGAAACATTATACTAATAATCTTTATGGATTACATTGGTATATAGGAATTACTATATGCTGACATGAGTACTTTAAATTTATTCTATCATGATTCTATTCATACTAGGAATAACAACCTTTTTGACATATTATCCTATTACAAATAAACAATTAGATATATAGAACTAATTAATTAACAACTTTAAGTCCAACTCTAATTAAAATGAATAATAGCTCTAGGATTAACTATTTAACTTTAATATTATACAAGTATCCCTAGCTAGGGTTTGACTAAGACCACCATGTTGGAAATATATCTCATTAATAAAATAAATTCTAATTCTTACCTACCCCTTCTTATCTTCCACAATTTTTCCCTGAACCTACAAATCAGTATCTCTTGACATTTCTACCCTAACACCCTTGTATCCTCCTTTGGTGCAAGGTATTATTGCTTCAAGGATGGAAGCTAGGGTTTGGATAGAGGATCATTGAATGGTGTGACATGAGAAGGATTGCATCCATATGGGTAGAAGGCACACGAGTTTTGCAATGAACATCATCGTAGTGGTGTTTTTTTAGATAATTGTCTAGTTCAACTATTTATTTTTTCTAATCTACATCACTTCCAACTAATCAAACCACCTTTACATATAAACATTATATGGTGATACCTTAACCATATTATCTTGACATCATCATGAATCACATCCATTAATAGATTCAACTAATTCCTTACAAATTTTAAAGAAATATTCAAATCATTCATCTATTCATCATTGATTGTCTCAACAACTACCCTATTTGATTTTTGTCATCATAACTTACTCAATTCATCATATAAATGGGAACTATCATAAACTTAGCATCAAAATATATTACTTGAATTTACTTTATGATAGAAACACTTAATTCATTATGAAACTCACTCTTTTGCTTCAATGAATATGTAGCAACATGTTAAAAGACTTAGTCAAATAGTTGATATCAACGACAATAATATCACCAATTGTATTAAGCAATAACCTAGAACATAGCAGTAAATTGTGAGCCTCTTATCTGAGAGGTCTTGGGTTCAAGACCACCTGAACTTACCTAACTGATAATTATTATTATTAATCACCATAAATAATGATAATGAACTAGGACTTTAGCTTATTACCAATCAAAAAATACATATAACCAATTATCTTGTTGTTGAATCTCATTCCAGTCTTCATTAACATTATCCTCATCAAATAACTATGTCAATTATCATCATTAATCAATTTTTGTCAACAATCTCCCCCTTTGGCATTGATGGAAACACTATTTGATATTATAGACAAAAGTGAAAAATGTATTTTTTCTACAATTTTCCTAAGTCCCTTCTTCATCCTCTGATTAATTATTGTTTGAAATATACTCCTCCAATGGATAAGCTTCTTATTTCTGTTATGATTTCTTCCTTAATCTTTGACTCTCCTCTTTCTCTTATTTTTGTTTACTTCTCCACTTTGTTGTCTCTCAAGTTTTTAATATTTTTAGTTTTGTCTATATCACTTCTTAGATCCCTTCTTCTTTATTCTCCCCTTTTGACAACAATGCTAAAGGTAATATGTGACCTTTTTCATTTTTGTCCTTTTGATATCTAACTTGATTTGTTTTCCCTCTTTAACATTATTGTTAGTGTGTCATTTTTGGCATGTACTTGCAACAACTTACAACTCTATTGATGTTTCCTTGATATATTTTGACACTTTTGGGTTGTGGTTAAGGGTTGGCACCCTTGGTATGCTGCTAAATTCATTCAAAAAATCGAAAACTTTAATAATTTAAGCAGTAAGTCATAGTGATGTCCCAATTGAATGTTATAATTCCTTATAATAATGAATGTTTTTATGAACACAATATTTGTTGTTGTTCATTGGCACACACAAATATCAACTATTTCCTTTTATTGTAGACTTAAATAAACAAGAACCTTAATGCATATTACTTCAAATTATATAATGTTGATAAAAACTATAAACTAGAAAACTTATTTAAAAAATGTTGATTAAAGAACACAAAATAATAGAATGTTCAAGTTATGAATTACAAAGAAAAGATGAAAAACATTAAAATTTATAAATGAAAGAAACAACCACACCAAAGAGTCTAATTCATGTTGCTTGAGTGAGTTAATAAAATCTAACCTAAGTTTAAAATTTCTAAGTAAGACTGATAAACCTAGAAATAGTTGGGAATCCAATTGATAATGTGAGTTTGAAAAAAAATTTAGAATATTCCTTCAACAAGGCCAAACAAGAAACATAGAAATACATAACGAACCATTCAACAAAGAAGAAAAGAAAATGGTATTAACCCTTGTAGAGAGCACGTTCAGAAACTTTTCATCATACTCAAATTAAACAACATTGGCAATACAATAACATAACTTATTCCAATCTTAAATACAATAATAATAGTTAAATTAAGTTAAAGATAAAGTGAAAGAAAAAATGAGACACCTGGTGTGACATCTCCAATGGACAATGGATTTCATCCACTATCTTCAAACTCAAGATTTTCCATCCTCAAGCAAGTAGAAAGTTGAATTCTTCCCAAATATCTCTCTAAGAGAGAAAATGATAAACCAAGCATGAAGAGAATGGGCCTACAAAGTTCCTTTTATTGACATCTATGTGTCTCATTTTCATCTACTTGACTCTTCGTATTTCTTCTATGATTTATTCCACTTTCAATTAATGTCTTAATTTAATAATGAAGAATCATTAAAATAAATATAATATTGCACTTAGGAAGCCATACGTAATAGCTTTTTGGAATGCTCTCGACAAAAAACTCTAAGTCGACTACAAAAATGGCCAAAGACTGAAACTTGTTGACTTAAAAATAACAAGCATCTAGAAACCCTGATGAAACTAATCTGATTGGTCAACAACTAAAATTCCCCAGGCCAAAACTTCCACAGAATGTCTATGAAGACCATGTTATGCATGTAGAATTGTGACATAAAGGGCTAACAATGCATTAAAGAAAATGGCCTAGAAAAGGGGACATTACAATTCACCCTTCCCAAAGATTTCTCACCCTCAAGTAATTAGAACCTTCATGCTATAACTAGATACTTGGAATCCATATCAATCTTAAGAAAATTACTCCATCAATCTGTTGTGTTACTCTTATATAAGAAATGTATCAAAGATTGTGAAGTCACTCATCAATAAACCACTAAAGTAATGCATGAATAATGCCAATACTAGGATCTCACACTATTATGTTGTCATGCCATTAGATATGAAGAAATATAAGTGTTCTAAGGAGTTATTAATATTGGAAAACTCCCCATGTGTGAATGATCTCCTATGAAATTGTGTACCATCTACCATGATCCTAAACTTATGATGAAAGAACATAACTGCTCAATAGCTAAAGTCAATACCAAAGGCAAGGGGACACTAATACTACTATTGTCAATCTAAAATGCCCATCACTATATAGGTGTAATGGGTAAAGAAAGAGATGAGAACCCAGTCCCTATGATAAATGTGTAGCTCTCATCAACCCCTAACCAAGATCTATCTAGTTGTTGGAGTGTAAAACCCACTCAAATCATGTATAAAGTAGAATTTGAAATAGTGTATAAGCTGAGAGTAGTAATACTAACTCTAGAAAGCATCCCATCATTGTAGCCTTATAATCAAATCCCATCATCATGCACTTGGGTCCCAAATTCTACAATCAATCATATCCTTCTCATGTGGATTGATAGGATCTTTCTCATCCATTTCAAGAAATGGATTATGCAAATCCAAGTTAGTGTCAATCTCCAATAAATAACCATCAACCAACTGAATATTTTCTATCACATCTTGATGTTCCAATAGTTCCAATGATCCTTAGGGAACCTACTCAAGGGTGAGTGCACCAAGTTAGTCTACAAAAAAGTGGACACCCCAAAAAAAAAAGCAAAAATCTCAATAACCTAATCAGGTTATTTAAAAGTGAAATGCGAGCCAAGCTTGGTATCCAAGCTTGGCCATTATAATTTGAAAAATATGATTGGGTTATTAAATAAGATAATTTGAAAAATCTGATTAGGTTATTAAATTTATCTTATTTAATAACCTGATCAAGTTTTTCAAATTATGCTTCTTAAAACCTGATCAGGTTTTAAGAAGTATATAATTTTTCTTGTTGCTTGCATTTGAGGGTATTTTTATACCCTCAAACGGTAGCAATAGCATGGAGTGTGAAGGAGAAGGTCACATCCAATCGGGTTTGGGAGAAAAATAGATTTTTTATTGCAATTTCATCCATGGTGCCCCACAAATGAGGTAGGTCTTCATTCTATTTGTCATTTATGTATTTTTCCATCAAATTTTGTAATGTGGTTCTGTAATTTATAAGTTTTAAAATTATTTTTAAATTTTTTAATATGGATTCATCAAGGAATCTAGTAAAATGAGGGCGAGGTGAAAGACCACCTCCTACACAATCAAACCATCCACCATCACGACATAACCACAAAACACTCCACCCATTGTGACACAACCACAAAACCCTCCACTCAATGTTCATGTTCAACAACCACCACCTCCTATAAACCCTTTGCACATACAATTACATCATTTAACTACTACATAAGAGGACCTCATAAACCACCTTACACAAAATAGTTCTAACATTACCCAAATGGTCAATAGGTTGTGATCATCTACACTTTCTCACCACTCAATCCTAGTGAATACACTTGAACAAATGACCCAAAATGTGAATGAGGTGTCTAGGGAGTTTATGAAATGGGGAACATGGAGGGATAGGTGTTGTGCATTTTATGTTGATGGGTTATCATATCAACAAGTGAAATATAAAGACATAAATAAAGGTATCGTATGTTCTCTTTTCACCGATCTTATATCTAGAAACTCCTTATTACACACAACCAAAACTTTTGCTATTCATTGGTGCACTCATACTAGGATGAGATCATGTTTTTGGGATAGGTGGTATATGGTATTTGACCTACCACCATGTAATAATTATGAGGTGCCTCTATATATTTTTAGAATGCTATATTGTGAGTTCATCCTTGGCGAGAAGTTAAATTACTTTGACATTTGTGAGTTCCAGGGTAGAGGGAGAGGCTTTGCATAGGATAGACCTTGGGCTCATAGGATGGTACCACAACATGAGAGGAGATTTAAAACACAAAAAACCATGCCTCATGTTGTGCTCCCATAAATTTTAAAGGAGTCTATTGATTTACAGACTCTTCATGCAACTACATCATTAACAGATGTTATCATTGAGCATGGCTCATAGTTAGGTGGTTTTCCTTCACCTATGGCACCTCAACCATCATCAGATGCACCTTTAAGGTCATCATAGCATGCAATAGCTCCATCATCATCACCTATGACATGCCATTCATCACAACTTACGAAAGATCCATCAGCATCACCTGCACCACCACTCTGTGTCACCTACACCACTAGTGTCATCTCTGCTTGTGTCATCTACACCACCAATGGCATCCTCGCTTGTGCCACCTACATCATCATCACATGCATCATTACAGTCTTTTGGGTGCAATCAACACACTACTACATTTGCACTTGTTTTTCTACCAAAATTTTTGACCAGAGCTATTATTTCTCTTTTTTTTTTGTTTTCATCCCCGTGTTGCTCAAAAATATCCTAAGTTTTCCTGAGTTAGTCAAAATTTTGACCAACTCAATCACATAACAAAGAAAATTGGTTGGTCAAAAATGTCATAACAAAGAAAAGATGAATGAAATTATTATTATTATGTATTGGCGCCTTATGTAGGCCAAGCTTCATTCCCATGTAGGTTGAAAAAGCACAAGGGTAACTGGACTTGGTTGAAAATCATAGGGCTAGCAAGCCTTGGTTGAAAATTACATTTAATAGGCTTGCAAGCTGCCTTCCCCTCCTTCTTGACCCCAATATACTATTATTCTTCTGTGTTGGCTTACTCCATTCTTGGGTTGGACTTGCTCGGTGGGTTGGCTTTGCTCAGTTCAAGTGAATCTGACCTCCCCATCTCTGTTCTTAGGTTGGACTTGCTCTTTGGGTTAGCTTACTCCATTATTGGGTTGGACTTGCTTGGGTTAGGTATATTTAACCTCCCCATCTCCTTTCTTGTCTCCCTTGTTTCTGAATTCCATTTGCTATCATTCCTAATAATTTTGATCTCGAAGAAAAAACATAGTTGAAGCCCGAAGCTAGATCCAAATCAATCAAACTAAGGTTCGAGGATGTCTATTGAGATAACAAATTGGTAATCATTTTGTCTGAATATATTAATTTTTATTGATTATAATTCATTGCGTGCTTTATTTACCCTAATAAGAATTCAGCCCACAGGTGTGGTATCAAATCTATAAGATTATAAATAGGGGTATGTAGCATAGTGAAAAAGGGGCTTCATTTGTAGAATGACATCATTAGGGATTCTCATCTGCAAAGATGCTCAAGGATGTAACCAAGGCATTTATTGTTGAAAGACAATCGACATTATTCAATTAAGTGTTATATGTGGGCCAAAGGTTGAGTTATTGTTTTAGTAACCAGCTAGGATTCTATGTTAGTATTTATAGGTCATAGATATCAACCATGTTAATCAAGTATAATAATAGCTTCTAAGCTTGAAGCATTTTTTAGATGTAAAATTGGATTTCTTGTAGCAAAAACCCATGCGTAAAGCACATATCTCTATTCATCTCTTGCTTTAGATCTCTTCCATTAAACACTTAAGGTTATTGGATATATGAAAAAATTAAAGCTAGTGATATTAATAGATAGTGATAAGAATTCGGCCCATAGGTGTGTTATCAAAGAAGGCCATGGGTGCCTTGAATATTGAAGTAAGCATCCCATTGAAAATGGACTTTGAAGCTCACAATCCCAACACTGCAATAAGCCAAGATCTTAAATAGATAAAATCTCCACTCAGTAGTGAAATGCTTGCATATGTAACTACTAATACACCACTATCAATATTTGGATTCAAGATCACCTTTGCAAGCCAATAGTTGGTTGCTACTTGCCCAAAAACAAAGGCTCCTTGGGAAAAGACAATCAACACATAAAGTAATGCTCCTTTTGCAATGTGAATATAGTCAATATATGGTTCCAATCCTAAATCCACTATTTCCTTCTCTTCTTCCATAGTCAATTGTGTTATATTAGGTGTAATATCTCCTCCAGTATCTTGGAATATGAGCTTAATTGACTTATGCATCCTTGCAAGTTGCAAGGATCCAATCTCAGCTTCAAGTGGAGAAGCTTGGTTATTCATGGGATCATTGACACCGCAATATGTTAACAATAATAACTAGCATTATAATGCTTGGTTTAAAATTTCCCCATGGTCATAAAAAGATTACTATTTCTTTGCATATATGTAAAGTTAAACCCAACATATATACCTTATCACTATTTATCCAGAAGAAGATTTTGGAGCAAAATGGTCAAGCAGATTCTTGATGGAGGATATAGAGAGTTGCTTCAGTATGACAAGGTACAGTTACTGTAATAATATTTTCTAGCCTTGGCACAAATTCATATTTATATGTTTTTGTGATGAGAAATAATTCTAAATGCAGTAGAAAAATCTTTAAAATGTTGGTATGCCATTAACTACAAAGGGAAAAGGCATCATCAAGAGTTCTCCATGGCTTCAAAGAGGGAGTTGTCCAATTCCCCCAACTTCTAAGGTAAGCATATAGAACAACTAAATGAATTTTTGATGCATTCTGTCTCATACAGTACTTATTTCAAGCATTAAGGAACTCAAGTTTTCCAATAAGGTTTAAAAAAATGAAAGATAATATTTCATATGTCAAGGACAATGAATTATTATCTGTGTTTATTCTTCTTGCATGGTGAGTGATTAAAAGAGTTTACACCATCTGAAAAGACAATATGTTGAATTCTTATTCCTATTTTTGACAAAGATGCAAAGGGATTCCACACAAATGTATGATCAGAAGCAAATGTCAATATACTGTGATCGTGTTCTTTGGTGAACGCTACAGGGATGCCACACAAACCTTATATCTTATACATATTCATTGCAAATTGTAACAAGGTTATGTCCAATGTTCTACTTAAATATTTTCTTGTAACTTATGGGATGTGATGCCTTGGCTAAATGGTAACTATCATTCAATCTTGCTTTAAAATTTATTCATATTCCTATATAGTTTAGTGCTTTGTAATGATTGATTATTAAATGCATATAATTTTCTTGTTGAATTCATTTAAGTGTCTTTCTTTAGTACACAATAATACCAAAAATACTTGATCCTGGGATAAATGACACCGGAGGCTCCTCGTTTCTTTGTTTAGAAATGTGTTGCAATATTCCCGTGTTATATCTATGTGAAATTTAGAAACTAAAATCAAGGACTGAAGGTTTTCATTTTTGCAATATATTGATATTTTCTTATTTCATCTCTATTTGGCTATACTAGAGCTAGGTAATAAATAGGTAATATAATTAAGGAAATTCTAAGCACTGATACTCATGATAGGGTAGGGGAGACTGCATGCCAAAAGGGACTGAGTGCTCAAAGTGGGAAAGAATATACCCTCAAATTAGGATTGGTATATAATAATATAGATTCATGGTTTCTTTGAGAGGGGTTGCTCCTATTTATAGAAAGATGAAACTAGAGAACTAAACTATAGGCCAACATGATAAGAAGTAGGAATTGACTGGTATATGTCCTAACGACATAACTAGGAGTAAGAGTTACGATATCACAATGGGCTCAAATTCCAATTTTTGAAAAATATGAGCTTATATGACTATATAGATGAATAAATAAAAGTATAGAAGTGTTGTATCTCCATGCAAAAATAATTACACATGATTCAGCATGAGCCAACTTCCCAAAAATGATATTTTTTCTTTGGATATTTCTTCAAATATTTTAGCTTTGGATTTTGGTTTTAAGGTTGTTGACAGAAGCTTCACTCTTGTACGAACATTTATTTAAGCTCCTTCCATTAAATAAATAATATATTATTTCATTATCTATTTCCAAAACTTACAAGGTAGAAACCATGGCTTCCTTATGGGCATTCAGAAGTTGCTCGAATGTTTCCCCTACTACTAGTATTTGATGATAGTTCCTTGCCTGCTCTATTTCTCCACCTTCCATCACCTGCACAGACGACACTATTCAAATTTATGCTGTCCAAACAACCACTGAAACAAAAAATTATAAAGGCTTTTCTTTGATAGGCTACCAAAGATTGATGAAACAAAGGCGGGTTATGCATAAATACCAGGATCATATCAACAACAAGAAGAAATTCCACTTGATGAGTCACTAAAACTACTATTTTGTCAGCTAATGCTCACATCGCGCAATCTTGCAGACATAGCTTTAGACATAGTATCCTTAAATAGTATGTGGATTTCAATGTCTAGATGTCTTCTCCCATGCTTACTATGCCCTATAATCCAAACTACAATCCTCTATGAGAACTTCTCCTCCTGTATATTCCTTTTGCAATCTTCTCTCCAAGACTACCCTAAACTCAAAAGAAGCATGCTCAACCCACAAGCTCACATAATGCAACTGAGGCAAAAGATTTACATTAATGATTACAGTTTGTGAAAAAATTGGTTGTCATGGTTGGGTGGGTGTTTTTATTTCCAAAATGTTATGTGCTTCTTGGTGAGAATATGGCGATCTCCACTCTAATTTATTCTCTTGCCTGCTCTGATTTATGAGAGTATGATTTGGTAGGTGTTGTATTATGAGAACATGTTGAATGCTTGGGATAATTTATACTATTCTCTACTCTAATTTGGTGGTGTTTGGATTGATTTAATTCTTTATCTTACTTGCATGATCCTTCCTTCTAAAAGTAACTAGGCATTATAATTCTCTATGCTCTTGCCCAATCTCTAGAATCTACAGTGAATGTTGTTCTTACTTTAAGTTCTAATGGGAATAATCATTGTTTTCAGTTGTGTTGATCATATCATTTTTTGTTCCTCTCCTTGTTTAGTTTGCTCCTTTCTCACTTCTGTTCTTACTCAAGTTTTTTAATGCTGGGTCACTTCCTTTTTAATCTATTTCTAAGCAATATTTTCTATTAAGCCAATTAAAAAAATATTATGATTTCATGTAGAATGGATCTTATTTCCTTAAGGTGATCACTAGCTCAAGAAAATGTAAGGATGCAAGATTCCAATAACAAATTTTTAGAGAGCACATTGAGGAGAATGTTCTTCTAATGAAGTTCAAGTAGATAGAAATGTGACATATATTTGTTGAGAAACCAAGTAAATTGGTTGTGTCCAACTACATGCACATCTAGTGTACCCTTTATTAGGTGTATGTCATGAGATCAAGGACATTGGTGAAACTCAATGGTTCAAGAAGGTAGTGGCAGAGACAAAGGAGGTGTGCATGCTTGCATGTAACCATCATAGCTCCTTGACATTGCTTCAATCCTTTTCGATGAAAGAATTCCTCAATCCATTTAAGATCTGTATGTTTCCTACTTCATTTTTTGAAGAAAATGATTAACTTGTAGAAGTCCTAGAAAGTTATAATCAAGACAAAAGACTAGACTAGGAGTGAAAAGTTCAAGGCAAGGGAAGGAAATGGGATAAGGAGGTTTTGGTCAGCAATGTGTTTGGATCAAGTTTGAGTTAACTAGGATTTGTGTGCAACTTTCCACTGGCATCAAATTTGGGGATTCTTAAAGCTGCATGTACAAGTGCCTTGTTAACATGTTTACCCAGAATAAAGCGTCAATTCATGGGAGCGACCCCACCTTAGAAGCCTAATACAATAATATTTAGCAAACGTGAGAGAAGTTGAACACACATTGACCAATGACAACATATGTAGTGAATCCAAAATGATGTGCAAAAAAACCCAATAGAGGTGTTCCCATTGAAAACAATGAAACAAAGAAGAGCCTTGTAAAGACCTTTAAATAAATTAGCATATACAGAGAGGGATAGCAAGACACACAAAAGGCCAAATATGTGGTGGTGACTATATAAACCTTGAAGATTGTTGCATCCACATGGAATTCACCTTCTCTACCAAGTATTTAGATCCTTTCTTGCAAAAAAGAGCAAACTAACATATAACTTTAGCCACTTTGCTAAGAGGAACATAACCTATCTCTTGAAAAGAAAAGAAGCATGTGTTCATACAGAATGCCTTGAATATCATGCCTCACAAGACATCCTAGTATGAGTATAGCCTACCAACATAATGGAATGTAGAGCCAAAGAAGCCAATACAACTTGATAAGAACCAAGATGTGCAGCCAACTGGGGCCCCATTCTAGAAAGTGTGTGACTTTGAATCCCAAAGTTCTAGCAATGATTAGCTACCAACATATCCATTAGATGATGACTGTACTTTCTAATCCAGTGACTCAATGTTCCACTAGCTATGTATCCTACATAATGCAACATTTATTTTCTTGCATATGACTATAGTTATTACTATTAGTTTATCAGATGGATTCCAAGTTCAACTAATTTCCTTACACTTGAACACTTCAACTTCTTTTGATTTCTTCAAGCTATGGTTAGGTATTTAAAAAATATTTATATTTTGAAAATTCAAGTACATATACATTGTATATGATGCATTAAATGAAGGTTGTTCAGTCCCTCATCCATAAAAAGAAAATCCCAAAATTGGTCTCCCAATCATAAGATAAAAAATGAACAACTCCATTACAAAACTGAAAGCCCAAGATCTAAAAATTGCTATCCACCTATTATAATAACATTAGTTACATATTATGCTACAATATCACCTATACAAACCAAAACTGGGCAATGTAGTTGATAGGACACCCTAAAAAAATCATTCCCCCCACTTATAGATAATTTAAATCCCAAGTAAAGATTAAAAATTTCATCCTCTAGGTTCTATAAATTTCCCTCTAATACAAGCTCTACAGCACCTCCATCTTCTCGATGCTCATTCCCAACTTTTTTCCAAGAAAATATTGAACAAGCCACTAGAAGTCTTTCCAACACCCCATCAGAAAAACTTCCTTGTTGCTTACTACCAAATACAGCTTCTCTTAAATATTTTTTATAATAGATAACCATGTTCGTTTGAATTTCCTATTTTCCAGTTGTTCAAATCCAAACACGCTTCTAACCATCCTAAAGGTGTCTAGATTCAAAATGTTGAACATGTTTTCCAGGTGGCAGTCTAAAAGAAACTTCCATAAGGGAAGTCACAATATTTTGATCAATACTTGGATACTTGCAACCATGCAAAACTAAAACCAGTGCTTACACAACAAACAAGTTTCCATGTTTGAGCTAAAAAATATTTCCAATTACAGATAGAATGGAAGGAGGGACCTTTAACCTAGTCCTTAAGAAATGGGTTTCAATAGAAACAATGTGCAAGTATCCCTTTAATTTCTGGATGATTTGGTGTGAGTGGGTGGATGGGTGGGTGGGTGTGTGTGTGAGAGAGAGAGAGAGAGAGATCACCATATTTGAGGAACCATCCATGTAGAGAAAAATATATTTAGATTATTTTGTTTGTTAGTGATGTCATTTTTCTCTACTCCTAGCTACATTCTACAACTAAAAATAGTTGAAGCAAAGGAATATTTTGTACAGATATGATCTAAGAAAACCAACATATACTTTCTAAGCCTACAATAGTATCATTGGCTAAAAAATTTTAAATAACTATTTCTTTGCAAGGGCTGGCACAAGCCATATGCCTAAGGTGCATCAAATTGTTCAAATATAGTTTGTCTCAAAGACAATACCTCTAACATTTACTTGCACCTTTTGAAAAACTTCTCTAACATTTAGCATAAAGAAACGAACAACACATGGCAAGGTAAACATTCACTGCTCACAAAAATTGTTTCCAAATAGCTGCATATTTATCCCTTAATGGGTTTTCCCTCTCTTTGAAAAATCACTATTTACTTTATATTCCCTACACTATACCTTGTATAGTTATTTTCTAACTCATGAAATGCAGGGATAGTGTCGACATTGATTGATTATCATAGAATAGTGAGGGTTTTGTGAAGAAATTGATGGGTGCAATGTAGCAGTGGCAGTTTGGCCTAAACAAGGAGGTATTTTTGTGATTTGGATTATCTTATATGATCAATGTGAAGGTGTAGGATCAATCAATTTGATCTAGAAGTTTGGGGAATGGTGATATTGGTGATAGTTTAGATTTGAGGGTTTGAATGAACGTAATTTGGGATTCTGGGGTTCTAAGAAGTCTAGAATGAATTTCTTGGTGATTTGGTGGTTATATGCCATAAGTGATGACTGTTGAAAGTTACAAGGTCTAGGAGTCAATTATACTGGGAGTTGCTTTGTTAAATTAGCCATTTTCATTTCAAAAATAGGGCATTAGTTAGAAACAGGGGTGTTGGTCCAAAATGACCATATGAAATATTTTGATATATTTTAGTACTTTGAAAATGGTGTCAATAAATGTAAGTATCTTGACAAGTGCTTTAGAGAAAGTTTAAGTTATTTATGTTTTTATGTTACTGTAGAGCTACTAGTTGTCAATTAGGTCTCTTAAGGCACCTTGGAAGAATTAGGCATTGGGAGTTGGGTCCAACCAATTGGATGGTTGAATCTAATTGAAAATAAATTATATAACATATAAGATCCTTATTTAACCCTTGGTTAAGTCTTTTGCATATTTGGAGCCATGTGGGGTTTGTAGGTGTTTTGGACAACTTGGGTAACTTGCTACTTGAAGAAGCTTAGAAGTGGAGTCAGCCTTGTGGATTCAAAGGTGTGGAGGTCGATGTGTTAAAACTTTTACATGTTTATTCCTTGATGAAATATTGATTAGGTTGGGTCATTGCTTCAGTTGCAATTGAGGAAGATATATGGGAATTGTTTCAAAACAAAGGGTTAGTTAGTTGTCTCATGCATCAAATCAATGGTTGATCGCTAACTTTGCATCAACCAGTTGAGTAGATACTTAGATATGATTATTGTAATATTTTTTAACAAGTTACTTCTAAAGTAACTGATATGACCAAATAGTTGTACAGGTAGAAATTTGCAATTCTTCCTCATTATTTCTCTTGCCCTCCCCTTGTCCTGCTACCTATATGTTGCTCTTTTCTAGACCTATTGACCCTTCACCAAATAGAGATATTTTTTGTACAAATGGTTTCTTGCAAAGTAAAATTTATTAGTTGCAATGGTTACTTACTTCAAAAGTGACTTGATATGCCCAACTAGTCATACAGGTAGAAATTTGCAACTCTTCCTCATGATTTATCTCAAACTCCCCTTGTCTCACTACTGGTCTACTGGCCTTTCCTAGACTTTTTGACCCTTCACCAAATATAGATATTTCTTGTAGAAATGGATCCTTGTAGATTAAACTTTATTAGTTCTTGTGGTTATTTGTAATGCTCAGTTTATTATCTATCTACCTATCTAGCTTTACATGTGCTTTTTGTATTGTAGTAATATGCCCACATGCCCGCACATGCAGAATCATTCTTGTTTTCTTTCAAGTCCCATTTTTTTGCCAATTAAGTTGATTTTGTTATTAGAATATATGGTATCTTAAAAGAAAGAGTGATATTACATTTACCATATGGAAAAATGTGAGCATCATCCCATTGCTTGAAGTCTCCAAACAAGAGATGTGGACATCATTAACAACTAAACAACTATATATATATTAATATATATGTTTTTTCCCTTGTTGATTAAAAAATGGTTTGTGTGTGGTTAGGGACTGCATGCACTCATTTATGATATTAATATGAGCAAGAGACTTTTGAATGGATTAACTTGAAGGAGCCAAATGTTGGCAAAGTTGAAGTTTTTGGACTATCTAGTTGGGTTTTCCATTGTTGTATCACTGATCATGTTTAGACATAAGGTATTAATTAGTGTCTAAGAAGATTTACATGGTTAGGCTAAAAGGTATTAAGTAGTGATTTGGCTCAAGGTTTCCCTCTCTACTGTGAAGCACTATTATATTTTGGTTTAAGAAGAATTAATACAAACATCATAAGGTGCAGAATGATTTCCATATGATCTTCGTTGGGTGGTGTTATTTGCATATGTGTAGAAAATGGGAAATCAATACCTTGACAATATCAATTCATTACCATATAAAACAAGCTACCATAGAGTAACAAAAGCTTTTACAACCTAAGCTCTATCATCTCTAGGTCACATAGTCCACAAGTTAAAGATTGTCTAGATTCCCTCTTTTATTCTTGTTTCTCTTTCTTCTATGAATGTTTTTGTAGTCTACTTTTCCTTCCTCTATCCATGGGTTCCTTCCAAACATTTTATCAATGACAGCATGCATTTCTAATTATGCCTATGAACCATGACTAACATTCTTCAATTTTTATCAAATGTTGTATTCATTATCATTTCATTCAAGTTGAATTTGTTGCAGATAGTCATTTTATTGGAGTGTACACCATTCAATCCCAATTAATTATTTTGTTGAGTTCAAATATTTTGCATCCAATCTTTAAAGGGTGGCATAATAGTTGCCTAAAACAAAATATGATTCTATCTTTACATTAATGATTAGTATTACATCTTGCCTATAAATAATAGAATTGCAAAGCTTTTTTAAAACTATTCTCACATATGCTCCTAGAATAACATGAGTACTATAATAAGTTAATAACATCTTTTGAATTGCTGCTATGTAAATATTCTGGTTGAATGGTTTACTTCTCGTGCATGTGATTGTTTTTAGTATTTCTTTTATATAAGTGAGTTTTACGTTGCAGACCTCTCTAGAAAAGAAAAATATTTCTTGCTGAGACTTACATATTCATGTAAAAGAGTCATTGTGCTTGTGGTGAAACAAATTTCCATTAAATGTGAGGTAAATTCTAGTTTTGTACTTGGTTCTCATAAGAAGCATTTGCTTATGACTCCAAATCTTCTAATTTCCTTTTTTAGTAGTCTTTTCTACTATCTTATGCAACAACAATATTGTTTTCATATCTGGTGTTATAGGGATGCATTCTCAAAAATGGCATATGAGGTAGCCATGCTACTTATGTCAAAGAATAGAAGCAATGCACATGCACAATCCTTGCAAATAAGTTGTTTTGACACAATAATTGATGCTCCAATACTAGAGGACCTTCGCCTCTATCGTCTCCAAGATGTTGTTTCAGTTTTCACTTCATGGCTTTCAAAAGTTTCATCATAAAGGTTTTCATTGGTTAATTTCCTCTTTTGATTACTCAAGTCTTGATTATCAAGTCTTGAAATTGAACATTGCACCATGGTTAGTGTATAGTGTTCAATTTCTTAACTATGTTATATGCATTCCCTTGATCACACTTGTTTATGTATTTCATTAAACTATGGATTATGGTTGATTATTTGATTATGTGTAAATCAATACTCAAAATTAATGGCCATTTTCAGTTGTATGCTTGATATCAATGTCTTTTTTGTTAATTGTCTTTATGTCAAATATAATTATCCAAAGAATGCTTTTGATTGTATGCTAGTTATTATATACTAGATTCGATTCTGATGTACTTTTATATAGCAATCATATTTTGCAGTTAGATAGATTTGAGTCATCTTCTCTACGTTCATCTCTACAAGTTGAACCTGCCCAATCAGAGGTATTTAAGCACTCCCTTACTTGGAAGGAGGATACTATAAAATATAAATGAAGATAGAAAAAGATTTAGCTTAAGATTAATTTTCTGTTCAATTGATAATTCGAATTGGTTTGGCTAGTATTTTATAGGCGAGTTCTTCATTTGGTCTTTGCTATTGAAATTGTGATTATCATGAATTCCAAGCATGGACATGGTCGTTTTACTATTTTCTAGTTTGCTTCACAAACTACAAATTTTATTGGCATAAATTTATAGAATTATGTAAGGATGTTGCATTATAGATTTACACTGTTGAAAAAAATTTGTTTTTAGTTCCATGCTTGGGAGTGTAGTCATCGAATAAAATTTTAGACATGGAGTCACATCTGTATCAATCTATCTTATCCATCTTGGGAAGAAAAGAATGACAGAATACTAAAGGATATTTATGCAGAGTTTTTAGTACAACGAGATAGAGATCTTATTTTTTTCCATTTTTCTTCATGAACTTCAAATTTTATTGACTTAAATTTATAAAATTATTATGAGGATGCTACATTGTAGATTGAGCATGTAGACAAAATTGTCTTTAGATCCATGTTTGGGAGCCTAGTCTTCAAGGAAAAGCTTAGACATGGAGTCATATCTTTAACAATCTATCTGATCCAACTTGGAAAATGAAGAATGACAAAATACTAAGGATATTTATGCAAAATTTCATAGAATAGTAAAAAGAAATCTTTCTTATAACTATTGTTATAACTATTTTAATGAAATTTTTTAATTTCTTTTCTATATAAATGTTATCCCTTGTTCATTTTTAGTAAACTACAAAAGTGGTTGTTCTAGTGTTGAAGTTCTTGTGGGATAAAATGCATCATTTTCATATAGTGGTGTTCAATTTAGGATACTTTTCTTCTTCAACTTGTGTACTATACTATATTGTACTTTGAAAACTGTCTGTCATGAATATGAAATTCCTTTGTTACTTTGATTATATAATATATCATTATTCACAATTGAAAAAATTTCTGTCAACTTTGGCAATATCAAGAGTGCATAATGAGGCATGTTACACTTCAATAGTTCTTCTTTTTCTTACATTCTTGGATGCTTTCATTTCAAAGAATACATGTCCATGTTATATGTTTATGTTATTCTTTGTTCCATAATGTATCAAGCAATTGTTTCTTAACCAAGCCATTTAATTTGCAACCTTTTAAATCTCTGCAAAGATAAAGTTGGAGCAGGAGAATTTTTCTTCTCAAAGGTGTCCTCCGATTGTAAAGTGTCCATTCCATTATCTATTCAACAAACAAGACATATCTAGTTCAACAAATAATGGAATGAATTCTTTACAATTAGAGGACACCTTTGAGAAGAAAAATTCTCCTGCTCCAACTTTATCTTTGTAGGGATTTAAAAGGTTACAAATTAAATGGCTTGAATAAGAAACAATTGCTTGATACAACATATATATAAAAATTGACCAAACATTGGTGGAAATTTTGACCAATTCTTGATAGTTTTCTACCAAGACTTGGTCGAAATTTCCACCAACTATAAAAAAATTTTGACCAAACATTGGTGGAAATTTCAACCAATTCTTGGTGGTTTTCTACTAAGAATTGGTCAAAATTTCCACCAATTCAAAAAAAATTGACCAAACATTGGTGGAAATTTTGACCAACACTAACAAATCAAAGCTAGCAAAAATTAAAAAAATTTGACAAATGTATTAGTCAAAATTTTGACCAAACATTGGTAGGTCAAAATTTTGACGAGAAAAATTACCACAAACTACTTGGTCAAAACTTTGACCAACCTACATCAAAATTTTGACCAATATTCATCAAAAATTGAGTTCAAATTTACTAGTGATATTTTTGTTTTAGTTGTTAGTGCATGTGTGATGGGATGGATATTATGGCATCTCAAGATGGAGTGTCATCTTATCCATGTGTACATTATGAGAATACTTAATATTCATATGAAGGTGGGGATTTCACACTCATAGATGATTTAGTGGTGATGGTCTTTCGTGGACAGGATACACAGGTTTGTCTATTTGAGTTTTGACATGATATTATTTAATCACCTAAATATCGTAAAATTAAAAAGAATTATAGACTACTCTACATTGATATGTGAACAATATGCAATGTAGTGTGCAGCAAGCAGTACAAGAACACCGCAGAGTACTCATTCTACTAGAGGTGTGAGGCTAGGAGCAAGAACACTAGAGGTAAAGTTTTTTAAATATTCTTAAAAGTATAATAATACATTGGCTTTAAAATATTATTTCTTAATTGGTGTGACACTAACAACACAAAGTTCCCTAAATGTTATTTCTTAATTGTTTTACAATTAACACCTAGTCTCTAAGAAGTCTTACAAGGAAACCAATGGAATATCCATGTCCAAGTTAAGTTGACAAGGACATCTCATCTAATTACATCATGTGAAGTTGCTAGCACATTGAAACCTTTCCATCTCTCGCACTCATCATTCCCCTTCCATGTCCCATAACTATCATCCATCTTTCAACCAACCTGCTTATAGATCCTCTTCCATCTCCTACCATTATTTAAACCCCTCTTATAAATCCTCTTCCATCTCCTACCATCATTGAAACCCTCCCATTCATCAAATCCATTCAATTCCCATCCACATCTCTTACTCATAGCATTACACAAATCCCATCTAATGAACCTCACTAATTTTGATGTATGATATTATTTAATCACCTAAATATCATAAAAGTAAATATATTTTTATTTTATAGAGAACTTTAGATTAATATGTCAAACAATATGCAATGCAGGGTGCAACAAGCAGTACGAGGCTAGGAGCAAGAACACTCAAGGTAAAGTTTTTTAAATTTTCTTAAAAGTACAATAATACATTAGCTTTTAAATATTGTTTCTTAATTGGTAATCTTAAAAGTACAATAATACCTTTCCATCTCCCACGCTCATCATTCCTCTTCCATGTCCCATAACTGTCATCCCTTTTTCATCCAACCTTCTTATAGATCCTCTTCCATCTCCTACCATCATTGAAACCCTCCCAAATTCATCAAATCCATCCAATTCCCATCTACATATCTTGCTCCTACCATACCCAAACTCCATCTAATGAACCTCATGAGTTCATCCTCCATATACCCATCTAGATTGAAGAACCTCCATATCACATAGGGTGTCTTGCAAGAGTGTGCAAATCAAGAATCTCCACTTTTATTTCTTGACAAGGTGCCAAAAGTTCATTCATATCCTCTATTTCTTCTCAGTCTCTTCGTTCAATTTAGGCCTTGTAGCCTTTTTGAGCCTCAAATTTCCCTATCTTTCAACTATCCTTCCAATATTGTCCTTCAAGTCCTTCTTGTGTCTTCTTTCCCTCCTGTGATCTCATTGTTATTATTGTGCCTTCTTTCCATTTAAAACATTATCTAATATTTATAACAATCCTCTTTACTATTTTATAGCGCTTGTTGGGGACTGAAATTTCTCAAGTTGATGATGCCACGCTTTCTCCCATTAACTTTGGCCTTCAGAGCTATATAGTATCATAGCTTGTATAGCTATCAAGTTTACAATTTGAGTTGAACTCATGATGTGTCTTATTGATTCCTCTTATGTTAGTTTTGTTTCTTTGTTAGGGTACTCCACATAGCTCGAGGTCTGGAGGAAAGGGAAGGAAATCAACAAGAACACTGAAACAAAAAAAGGTTTTAAATACAAGTCAATTTTATATTTTGAAATTTATTATGAATGAATGTATATATTGTTGAGCTGTCATTTTACATGATGCTAAATGGCAGGAATTCTTGAGAACTCCTCTCTTGAAAAGTTGATTTTGTGAATCAACTCCAAGGTTCCGTGCAATCTTGTGACCTATTGGAATCTACTCAATTGATGATAAATGTGAATGTTCATGAGGAGGCCTTTGCTGGTTCATTTTGATTTTGGATGAAATGAAGAATCTGCACACTATTTCAAAAATAACACTAAAAAAAACTATGTTTTTGTATTTTTATATTTTTTATGAATGCAATCTAATCGTGCAGCTAGTATGAAATCCTATTCTAACAAGGGGGTTAATAAAGAAAATAAGAAGAACTTTAAAGAAAATAACATGAAATTGAAATCCTAACAGACATAAGGTACAAAAAACAACACATCTACAAGTTAAGCTTTCAAAGAAATCAATAGGTAACCAATGAAAGTAGGAGCAGTGCTTCCTCAATTCCACTGAGGCAATCATCAACAAGAAACTTTAATGATCGTATGATATTTCACTCTTCATCAAATCACAAGGCCACAAAAAATGCGCTCATGTGAGACAGAGAGTTATGCAAGCACAATTCGATGATTTCATCTTGAGCTAAATATGTCAGCAAAATTTGTAAAACTGTGGCAAACACCAAAACTAAAAGATCGCACAACCAAAAACAAAGCAATAAACCTTTGGCTCAATCACAATTCCATGAACAAAATTCACAAAAATATGACAAATTTAGGCAAGACTCACTACACTCCAAATGCGAGCACCAAAAGCATAATTTTATTGCAAAATAATGGTGGCCTTGATTATATATTACAATGGGGTATTTATAAGAAATCATCTCCTCAATTTGTGTTGAGAGTAAGAGATATCTCATGCAATAATATGCTTTTAAAATTAATAAAAAAACTAATTATATACAAACTAACTATCTAACTGGTGCTTAGTTGGACTCCATCCATTTTATATTCATTAATTAGATGCATGAGCCTTTACATGTCAAAAAGAAAGAATTTATGAGAGAAAAAAGAATGAGAAAGCCTTCAGTTGATGTAGTAGTATCTGGAAGTATTAAAAATAGAAGTTCATCCTTCACTAGGCGTCCATCAGAGTTAAACTATTGTCAAAATGCATTTTCAATGCATGGAAAGCTCTATTTTTTAAACCGATAGTTAACTGTCGGTGCACCTCTGGAAAAGTGCACCTACATGAAAATGTGCACCTATTGAAATGCACACTTGTTGAAAATGTGCACCTATTGAAATGCACACTTGTTGAAAATGTGCACCTATTAAAAATGTGCACCTGATAGAAATGTGCACTTGCTCAAAATATGCACTTGCTCAAAATGTGCACCTACTCAAAATGTGCACCTGTGCACCTTGAAGGTCCAAAAATACAAAATTTTACTTAGTGCCAAAAATGAAATTCTGGCTTTTGGATTTTGTTCCCCTTCACACCAGATCTATGTCTGGATGTTTTCCCTTGAATGTTTGGATATTTTTGGAGCTCTTGTGCTCAAAATTTCAAGTTGAAACTTTCATTGGTCCCTAAAATTGGGCAGTTGAAGGATCACTATTTTAGGGACTGAAATTAGATTTCTAGCTCCTCTTTCCAACAATGTAAACGGTTTTGAGTTCTGAGCTCTAGGTCAAAAGTTATAACCCCGACAAGTTGAGGATGCCCATTTATCTACACAAAAAATGCAAGCATTAATCTAGAGAGTTGAAAATACTTAATTAAGACAAATCCTAATAATGACAAGAAATAGCCCTAAAACCCTAAGTGTCAAGAACACCTTAAGAACCTAATTTTACCCCTGGAATGTAGAAAAAGGTCACACTTGGCACACCAAATAGGTGTTCCTGGTGTGCTTTTCATCAAATTTTAACATATGGGTGCATAGCAGCGCACCTCATGGGGTGCACTGATGCGTACCCTATGTTGACTTAAGCACATTTAAACCCAAAAAATGAATACTAAAGTGTGCAGCAGGCGCACCTCATTAGGTGCACTACTACGCACCTTAACTCAAAGTTTTAACATTGTTCCATTGCTTGAGTGTAGATAGGGGAGGTGGTGATGGGGTGGTGTGCACCTCTTCTAGTGTGATGATGCAACGAGGACAACTGAAGGATGCAAGAATAAGAAGTGGGGGAGTGAGGGGGGTGTGCAGCTGCACACTTACCTATAATGAGTGCCCTTTTATGTGTTTTGGCACATTAGCACACCTGGGTAGGTGCACTGGTGCACCTTTTTGTTTTGCAAAAAGACTTGTCTCCTCTAATGATGAAATTTGAACTTTGGGTTTTTCAAACTGGGACCAAGATCTGACCAAAAACACTAGAAAAAGACTCGGACCCCAGACTGGGGATTCAAAAAGCCAAAAAATAAAGTAGGGGGTCCCCATTTCTAGGCGAAATGGGGTGTGCATTGTGAAACCAAAACAAATAGCCCCCAAAAAAAGGAAGAAATGACAAAGGCATTTCTTCATTAACAAACATTCCTTCTAGTATGTATTGAACACCAACTGAATCTTGAACATTCTAGGCATCTTTTGAGTCCTTTTACAGTCAAAACCTCAGAATCTTGAATCTTAAAGTTTAGTGTGTGTTTAGTGTATCCATTTCCTTTGACATCTCAGAATATAGTCTATCAAAACTTCTGACAACTTGGAAACAATCTTCCACCCTGTCTGATCCATTCGTCAGGAATCTTTATGAAAGTTGTTTATCAATCCTTTGTCTGACCAGATGAGAAAATTAGTTTTGGGGGCTCTTAACGGGTTGTCACTTTTCATTTGAACTCCTGGTTAATATTTTGAATAGTAGCATCTCATAGCTCACAATGTCATCATTTTGATTCTTCAATGAAGCAATTGTTTTGAAATTGGATAGCTTATTTGGAGTGCGTATCCCTAAAATTAGATTACCACTCTCAAACTTTGCAAAATCTTTCATTCTTAACACCTTTCTTCCTTTTTTATTTTATTTTTGTATCCTGACCACTCTTAAACTATGTGGCCAAGACATTGGTGTCGTTTCAAAGATTCAATCTTTAGTGAATATCTCTTGCGTTCCTCTTTTATGAACTTTTAGAAACTCTCATGCCAAACAATGATCTTAGCAATTCCTTCGAGAAGACCCTTCTATTTGAACTAGTAGGGTTTGGACTATCTCTTGCTACCTTCAACTTTGGTTTGAAAACACCCGAGATAATCAACCTTTAAATTTGCAAAAGTGTTGAGAACTTGTTGATCTACAATTTTGAATTCAAGACTAAATGTCCTCTATTACTGTAAGTAACATTCATTCCTCAGTTGGTACAAAAAACAAAAACATTAAAATGTTTTGACAAAGAAATACCTCTTCCCAAAACTTGAAACCAAAAAGTGGTTTAATGAGATATGTCAAGATAAAATCTTGAGTGCACCAAACCCCCGAACCGACACAACTAAAATGGAAAAAGAAATGAAACCCAAACAAAAAAGACTCGACTCAAAGAAAACTAACACCTGACTGGAAAGGCTAAAAGACTAAGAAAAACAAAAACTTATCTACAGAAAACCTTGAATAATAAGAACACAGGGTGGTTGTCATTATATTTGTCATGATGTGCAATAGTAATGAACCACCTCGTATGGTTCTAAAAAATGTTGACTTGTCTTTGTACTTAGAAAAATAAAATTTGGGCAATCTTGGTTCAAATTCTGAGCACAAATCACACAAAATCAAAAGTTGTGATAACTCTCGATGACCACAATTAATCCAAAAACAAGTTCTCTTACCTTTATCATAATATTCAAATTGAAAATCATCAAACTAAGAAGGATAATGGGAAAATATCACCTGATCTAGCGAGTCCCCCATCATAGGGGTACCCTCACACATTGTAATCTCTCTTTCTAGTGGTCTTATCTCATGGTACACAACTTCATGCATACATGGAAACACCTTAGGTTCCTTCAAACAAGAAAAATCAATCACCAGCCTTCCTTTCGAATTACAAGATTCATTACTATCATCGACCAAGATGTTTTTTGCCTCATATCCCAAAGAAACTTGTTCAAAATCATACTTTCCCTCCATTGTGGTCTCCCAAGCTAACAAGAAATTAGGACAACTTTCTTCTAAATGGAACCCAAATGGATGGATTCTACATGACTCAGTTATTGCATGGTTTGATATATGTGTAGAATACCCACAAATAGACATTTTCTTCATCAAGCTTGAGACCAAATTGAGCACTCTATCCATCTCTTCTAATGACAAATCTTGTTTTGAGGGAGGTATCTTATCCTTATCCAATGGGGAATCAATATCACAGAAGGAAGATTTGGTATCTTCATCTTGATGACTTTCTAAAAAAATCTCACCAACCTCAAGATCTTCTACATTTCCATTGCTTTTTGTAACTTCATGGAGTTTTGGAACTTCAAAATTTCCTATGTCCTCAAAATTTCCTGGCATATCCACACTTATTGAAACATCAAAACTTGAAAGAATTTCTTGATTGAATGGGAACACAAATCCCTCTTGATCATCTTCATCATTTTGTGCGCCTGCAGATTTATCGCATGATTTAAACACCATTGCACTAAATTGCAAAGGTTGTTTCTCCATGATTTGGGGAGGCTGATCCGAAACATCATTGTGCCCATATTTTCACTTGATCTCATACCTGTAATACCATTATTCTCATTGTTGATGTTACTATAAAGGCCAAAATTTTCACTCTGATTTTGAGAATAATTGTTCTAGGCAACAAGTTGCCTTGGATGATCGCCTTGATTTCTTGAGGAATTCGACTTTATTTTGATGAGTTCATTGGACAAAAGAGGCATCATTTCCTTCATGGCCTTAAATTATCTAGCCATATTGTTCTCAAGTTTAGTAGGTGGAGAAGTCTTTTGCTCAAAGAATATAGTCTTTTGGGGCTCATACCCTATATATGTAATTGTTAGCATTGGAGCAGTAGTAACCTGCTTCATGAATGCAATAGCTTCTCTGAAGACCTTTTCAATGGTATCAATGTCTCTATGTGGGAGCCTTCTTAGAAAAATAGAAGTTAATGAATCCATTGTTCCAAAATAGATCTAGATGGCAGCCTCTTGTGGTACAATGTATAGAAACTCCATTCTTTGATACATCCTATAGAAGTGATGATTAAACTGTGAAATAGTCTCATGGGGATCCCTCTTAATTGAGATGAATTGATAATATAGGATAGCTGGATCAACATAGATCTTGAATTGTTCCAAAAACTTTCTCTCAAAGGAGTTCCATTTTGATGTCAGTGAAAGATTAAGGTACCAATTGAATTATGTTTCCCCCAAAGTGTAAGTAAAAAGGTGGCATACCATGTCCATATGCTGAATCTAGTTTCGATTATAGATTTCCTTAAAAAAATTGATATGATCTTTTGTTGTTCGTGATTCTCCACAGATGAACCGTGGGCAAAACTTTTTAGGATTTTTGGGCAAGTCATGTAATCGACTAGTTATATTCAAAGTTGAACTTTGGGCATTGAAGAAAGACATGGTGCATAATGATGGGAATGTGTGAAGTAGAATGTAAAGCGAATGATGACGATGGAATGTGTAATGTGAATGGGTGGAGTTCTTGGTATCTCTTTATCATTGTGATGCTTGTGAAAGTGACTAAGCTCTAGGAACTTGTGTTTATTTTGGAAAAAGGCTCCTCTAAAGAAGAACACTTTCTCAAAATAGCGCACCTTGCACACCTGTGCACCTTGGTGACAAGACCCAAAAATCCAAAAATTCTTCTAAGTGACAATTTTCCAGCGTTAGAATTTTTCTTCAACTTTATAATTTTCCAAAGTTAGATTTTTTTCCAACTTCAGAATTTTCCAAAGTTAGAATTTCTTCTCAACTTCAAAATTTTCCAAAGTTATTTCTTTTTTTTTCAACTTTCAAATTTTGCAGAGTTAGATTTTTTTTCCAACTTCAAAATTTTTCAGAGTTAGATTTATTTATTTTTTCCAACTTTCAAATTTTCCAGAGTTAGATTTTTTTCAACTTCAAAATTTTCCAAAGTTAGAATTTTACCTCAACTTTGGAATTTTCCAAAGTTAGATTTATTTTTCTCTCTAAAAAATGTAAAATTTTCAAATAGTAGCTTTGGCTTTTTGAGTCGAATGTTTTTTAGGCCCTCATTCTAGTGCCACTTATGTTAAGCTGTCATTTTACACAATGCTAAATGGCCACGAATTCTTGCAAACTCCTCTCTTGAAAAGCTGATTTTGTGAATCGACTCCAAGGTTCTGAGTGATCTTGTGACCTACTAGAATTTGCTCAATTGAAGATAAATGTGAATGTTCATGAGGACACCTTTGCTAGTTCATTTTGATTTTGGATGAAATGAAGAATCTGCACACTATTTCAAAAATAACACTAAAAAAAAAAACTATGTTTTTGTTTTTTTTTTTTTTTTTTTTTTATGAATGCAATCTAACCATGCAGCTAGTATGAAATCCTATTCTAACAAGGGGGTTAATAAAGAAAACAACAAGAAATTTAAAGAAAATAACATGAAATTGAAATCCTAATGGACATAAGCTACAAAAAACAACATGTCTATGAGTTAAGCTTTCAAAGAAATCAGTAAGTAACCAATGAAAGTAGGAGTAGCACTTCCTCAATTCCACTGATGCAATCATCAGTTAGAAACTTTAATGATTGTATGATATTTCACTTTTTATCAAATTGTAAAGCCATGAAAAGTGTGCTCATGTGAGATAAAGAGTTATGTAGGCACAATTTGATGATTTCTTCTCAAGCTAAATACATCAGCAAAATTCGTAAAACTGTGGCAAACACAAGAACTAAAAGATCACACAACCAGAAACAAAGCAATAAACCTTTGGCTCAATCACAATTACATGAACAAAATTCACAAAAATATGACACATTTAGGCAAGAATCACTACACTCCAAATGTGAGCACCAAAAGCATAATTTTATTGCAAAATAACGGTGGCCTTGATTATATATTACAATGGGGTATTTATAAGAAATCATCTCCTCAATTTGTGTTGAGAGTGGGAGATCTCTCATGCAATAATATGCTTTTAAAATTAATAAAACAAACTAATTATATACAAACTAACTATCTAACTAGTGCTTAGTAGGACTTCGTCCATTTTATATTCATTAATTGGATGCATGAGCCTTTACATGTCAAAAAAAAAAGAATTTATGAGAGAAAAATGAATGAGAAAGCCTTCAGTTGATGTATAAGTGTCTGGAAGTATCAAAAATAGAAGCTCATCCTTCATTGGGCATCTGTCAGAGTTAAACTACTGTCAAAATGCATTTTCGATGCATGGAAAGCTCTATTTTTGAAACTGGCAATTAATTGTCAGCGCACCTCTAGAAAAGCACACCTGTATGCCTACATGAAAATGTGCACCTACTAAAAATGTGCACCTATTGAAAATGTACACCTACTCAAAATGCACACCTACTAAAAATGCGCATCTCGAAGGTCCAAAAATGCAAAATTTTACTTAGTGCCAAAAATGAAATTTTGGCTTCTAGGTTTTGTTCTCCTTCATACCAGAGCTATGTTTGGATTTTTTCCCTTGAATGTCTAGATGTTTTCAGAGGTCTTCTGCTTAAAATTTCAAGTTGAAACTTTCATCGATCCCTAAAACTGGGCAGCTAAAGACTCACTATTTTAGGGATTGAAATTAGATTTCTAGCTCCTCTTTCCAATAGTGTAAATAGTTTTGAGTTCTGAGCTCTAGGTCAAAATTTATAACCGCAACAAGTTGAGGATGCCCTTTTATCTGCACAAAAATGCAAGCATTAATCCAGAGAGTTGAAAATACTTAAGACAAATCTTAATAATGACAAGAAACAACCCAAAAACCCTAAATGTCGAGAACACCTTAAGAACCTAATTTTACCCCTGGAATGTAGAAAAAGGACGCACCTGGCACACTTGAAAGGTGTGCCTGGTGTGCCTTTCATCAAATTTTAACATATGGGTGCGCAACAGTGAACCTCATGGGGTGTGTTGATGTGCACCCTATGTTGACTTAAGCACATTTAAACCAAAAAAATGAATACTAAAGTGCACAGTAGGTGCACCTCATTAGATGCACTACTGTGCACCTTAACTCAAAGTTTTAACATTGTTTCATTTCTTGAGTGCAGGTAGGGGAGGCAGTGATGGGGTGGTGTGCACCTCTTCTGGTGTGATGATGTGACGAGGAGAGCTGGAGGAAGCAAGAATAACAAGTGGGGGAGTGAGGGGGCTACGTAGTTGTGCACTTACCTATAGTGAGTTCCCTTTTATGTGTTTTGGCACATTAGCATGCCTGGGTAGGTGCATTGGTGTGCCTTTTTGCTTTGCAAAAAGACTTATCTCCTCTGACGATGAAGTCTAAACTTTGGGTTTTTTGAACCGAGACCAAGATCTGACCAAAAACACTAGAAAAAGACTCAAACCCCAGACTATTTCTAGGTGAAATGAGACGTGCGTTGTGAAACCACAACATATACAAGTACTTAATATTGATGAATACATATTGATTTGTTTTGTTGAATATATGTAGAAACAATTAAGTTTTGAAGAGTTGATGAATGCACTTGAGACTATTGATGTTGAGGCAATAAAAGAGGTAAAATTTCATATTTTCCTTCTCATAAATTTTAGCTTATTGTATGCATTTGTTCTATATACATATTAAACAGTTGCATTTACAAATGAGTACATTTTTTTTTAGTTTTATAGTAATTATCAACAATTTGTCTTATTAACATGTGTTATTTATCTTTTACCTATTACAAAATTCTTTGGCACTTCATGAAAATCATTTCCCATTTCATTTTGTTAGGAGTCCCAAGCATTAAAGATGGGGTCAAACACAACAAAGGCCAGAGGTATGTATGTAGATTCTTAGTTGAAGCCCTCTTGTGATCTCAATTTGAATTTCTTGTGTGATAGAAATTCTTATTGCCTACTCTACAATTTTAACATTTTATCACTTAATATACATGATGTGCCTCATGATTCATTAGTGGTTGTACCTCCTACTAGCATGAGAGATCCAGCCTAGGCTGCAGTATGTTTTTTGTTTTTATACTCTATTTGGAATCCCTAATGCTACTCTATAATGCTAATATTTTATTGCTTACCATACAAGTTGTGCCTCATACTAGCACAAATTCATCAGTGGTTGTATCTCCTACCAGCACGGGAGACCTAGCTTAATCTACAGTACATTTTTTATTTTTTCACTCTATTTTAAATCCCTAATGACACTCTATAATGTTAACATTTTATTGCTTACCATACAAGTTGTGCCTCATAGCAGCACTAATTTATCAGTGGTTGTACGGCCTACTAGCATGGGAGCTATAACTCAAGTTGCAATACATTTTTTGTTTTTTTACTTTATTTGGAATCCCTAATGCCACTCTATAATGCTTACATTTGATCACTTACTGTACAGGTTGTGCCTCATACCAACACTAATTCATCAGTAGTTGTACCTCTTACTAGCACGAGAGATCTAGCTTAGGCTATAGTGCATTTTTTTGTTTTTTTACTCTATTTGGAATCACTAATGCCACTCTATAATTCTTACATTTTATCACTTACCAAACAGGTTGTGTCTCATACCAGCATTGATTCATTAGCAGTTGTGTCTCCTGTGAGCATTGATTCATCGATAGTTGTGTCTCCCATCGTCACTCTACCTCATCATTTTGTTAGGAGTCCCACCCATCGACGAAGGAGCCCATTACTGTTATCATTCAATACAACTATGGGAAAAAGGCATGAGGTAATGAACAACTCAACTATCCACAATTTAGAACCCAATTTCTAGTTATTTTTGTACTACTTATAGATAAGATATTTGATATTGTACTTTAATTTTTCTTTTGCAGACACCTAGCCAGCCACAAACTGCATCAAAGAGGCTCAATTTTGATGATCCTACATAATCATAGATATTGATACTGATATACGTATGTAGTTGTGGTCATCACATGACATTGACATATATTCAACTTTTGTATTAAATATATTCAAGATTTGTATTGTGCACATTCGACATTTCTATTGTACACATTTGATATTTGTCAGGTATTCAAATTTAGTATTGTATATATTCAAGATTTGTATTGTTCACATTCGACATTTCTATTGTACACATTTGAAATTTTTTGGGTATTTAAATTTTGTATTGTATATATTCGAGATTTTTATTATGCACATTTGACATTTCTATTGTACACATTCAAAATTTGTCGGGTATTCAAATTTTGTATTGTACCAATGAGACATAACATTTTTTTGTAACTATATGATTGTTATGGCATGATATATTGTTCATTTTGATATGCATTAAACTTGGATTTCCATCCAACTTGTTCAGTGTGTGCATACAAACTTGTATTTCATCTTACTTTCTTGCAATTAATCAAACACATAAACGTTCATTATTTTATACAAAAAATGTACATGTTTATCAAATTCATTATAACATGTAATCAAACTCACATGTCACTTATTTCGATGTAATAAGACATGAAATGTAAAAATATGTCATGAGTTTTGTATGTGTCAAAGATCGCAGCCTGATAGTGCTTAGAGACCCTTAAGGATGCTTCTATTTAGTGTTGTCAATATCATCAAAGGGATGTTGTGGCTGAAATGAGGTTATTCCTAGCCTAATCTTGACCAACCAGAGCTAACAGAGCAGAAGATTTGATCCTAGGACCAATGATTTGAAATATACACAACCTTGCTCATTTGAACTGAGCAACATTGTAATTTTTGACAATAGATGAGATACAGATGCCAAATCCAAACAAAGTTGAATATCTAAAAATATAGATAAGTTTTTGTAGGCCTAGATAACATGATACTATATTACTTAATAGTTCTTCAATACCTCGCACAAGCTCATGGAAATTCCTGATCAAAGATCTCATCCCGATGGTGCTTAGAGACCCTTAGGGATGCTTCCATTCAGTGTGGTCAATACCGTCGGAGGGATGTTGTGGCTGAAATAAGGTTGGTCCTAGCCTAAACCCAACCAACTAGAGCTAATGGATAGATGATTCAATCCTAGGACCAACACTTTGAAATATACACAACCTTACTCATTTGAACTGAGCAACATTGCAACTTTTGGCAATAGGCGAGATATGGATGCCAAATCCAGACAAAGTCAAATCTCTAAAAACTAAGATAATTTTTTGTAGACCTAGATAACTTGACCCTATAGCACCTAAAGTTTCATCATACCTCACACGGGTTCATAGAAATGCTTGATCAAATATCCTAGCCCGATGGTGCTTAGAGACCCTTAGGGACTCTTCTGTTCAATGTGGTCAATACCATCAGAGGGATGTTGTGGCTGAAATGAGGTTGGTCCTAGCCTAAACTTAACCAACTAGAGCTAACAAAGCAAAATATTTGATCCCAGGACCAACAATTTGAAATATACACAACCTTGCTCATTTGAACTGAGCAACATTGTAACTTTTGGGAATAGGTGAGATATGGTTGCCAAATCCAAACAAATTCAAATATCTAAAAATTGAGATAGATTTTTGTAGGCCTAGATAACATGATCCTATAACACCTAATAGTCCATCAATACCTCGTACAAGCTCAAAGAAATGCCTGATCAAAGATCCCATGCCAATGGTGCTTAGAGACCCTTAGGGACACTTCCGTTCAATGTGGCTGAAATGAGGTTGGTCCTAACCTAAACCTGACAAACCAGAGCTAACAAAAAAAATGATTCAATCCTAGGACCAACAATTTGAAATATACACAACCTTGCTCATTTGAACTAAAGTAGTATTGCAACTTTTGGCAATAGGCAAGATACGGATACCAAATCTAAACAAAGTTGAATCTATAAAGTAGGATAATTTGTTTCAAGCCTAGATAACATGATCCTATAACACTTGACAATTTTTCAATGCCTTGCACGAGCTCAAAGAAATTCCTAATCAAAGATCCAATCCCCATGGTGCTTAGAGACCCTTACGGATGCTTCCATTTAGTGCGGTTAATACCATCGGAGGGATGTTGTGGCTAAAACAAGGTTGGTCCTAGCCTAAACCTGACCAACCAGAGCTAACAGATTAGATGATTTGATCCTAGGACCAATGGTTTGAAATATACACAACTGCTCATTTGAACTGAGTGACATTGCAACTTTTGGCAATAAGCGAGATACAGATTGCTAGGAAAGCATTAGAAGCTTCAATACCCTAGTTACTACGAAACACAAAATGAAGGAAAATGAATGCAATCTATTGTTCTAATATACTATACTAATTCAAATAAATTCATTGAACATGTGAAAAAAATTCAAGGACTAGATTCAATCATCTCATCACACAAAACCAAAAAAATCTTGGAAAAGTACAGATCAACACTCTAAAAGGCACAAAAAATTGCTCCAAAACTTGTCTTCTTGATTCCAATCCAAATTTTGGTGATCTCCAACACATATATACTCCTCTAGGTCATTTGTTCATTTTCCAACCAATTTTTTCCCTCAGTCATGCATTCTTGACAACTTTAGCAAGATATTGCAAAATTTGCACCTCGCAAATTTTTAACAAATTTTTGCACTATTATGCAATTTGACTCCAACTAGGAATGAAATGATCCTAGATAATGTCTAAAGACTAAAGATGGCCAAAAATGATCAAATCTAACCTTTAGTCTACCTTTGACCAAATGTTGACTATGTTTGACCAACCTAGAACAACAAAGACAAACAAATACTAGGTAATCTTTTGGTCTCCAAATGAGTTCACCAAACTATCAAACATTACCAAAAAGGTATCTAGGCTTAACCTACCTAGTTTTTTTTCCCTTGGATTTTATTACACAACATTATTGATGATTCCACTTACTAGACCCCTTGTCTACCTTGTGTTCCTGCACCGATTGGTTGCTTCAGCAAACAAGTTTGTTTTGTGCTTGTTCTTGGATTGGTATGAACCAACACACAGATTCAAGAAAACATGAGAACAAAATGGTACACAAGTGATAGTATGGATCTTTAACTCCTAACTACCTATTGTCATTCAAAACAAAGAAATTGCTCACAAAATACTTCAAGATGTTGATTGCAAAAACACACAATTCATAGGACTTCCAACCCTTCTCATAGGTATTCTCATGATTTATATAGTGTTTTTGGGTGGTTATTCACCCTTCAGGACTCCTCTTCAATGCTTTGCAACTTTCTTTGCAAAAGTTGCTTAAGCAACTTTTGAAAGTTGCAAAGTTGCACAACGCAACTTTTACATTTTTTTGCAACTTTTCACCAATTTGGTCAAATGACCTTCCTATCATCTCAAACTTAATCACAAACCTTACCTATGGTAAAAACCTCACCCTAACTCTTCCTAGACCCTATTAATGTTATTATGACACCAGAATCATGTCTTGTGCCAATCAGAGGGCTATTTTAAGCCTAAAAAGGGGTGTCATAGTGTGACAGCAAGGACATGGTCCAAAATAACCCTATCCAAGATATACATATGTTGTAGAGAAGCCAAATGGTATCTAGATCTATAATTTATTTTCCTAATGTTTTAGGAAATTTGGAAGAAAAATGCAAGAGGATAGCCATCTAAATACATATAAGTTGAAGATAATTGAATTTTTTTTAAGGATATCATCAAACCCACAAAAAAGAGTTCAAGAGACAAATTTATAATAATAATGTACAATATTTACATCTCTTATTGGTTTTATATACAAAGTCTAGCATCTAAATATACACATTGACATCTCTTATTAGATTTTTATACAAAATATGGCATATAAATATGCACATGTTACATGTCTTATCTTTTATATATACAAAATTTGGCATCTACATATGCACATCAATGTGGAGTCACAACACTTTTCATAACATGTATACACAATTTTCAAAATTATTCTAACATATGTTGAATGATTCAACTATATAGCACACAATCAATTTATAGATCAGCTCTAACCCTTATTGTATCAAGTATTGCCTCATGATTAGATTCACATACTTTCCATAACTTCGCATTAAGAGGCCTACCACAACACAGTATCAATTTAATTTTGTTGCAACAATAAGGTTAGAGTAATGAAGAATGTGTATGTGTGTCTCAAAACCCTCAAATAACCACATGGTAGAATTTTTGATAAGGTACCTACATTTAATTGTAAAGATAATTTAAAGTCAAAATTGATGTACATTATTTATGGAAAATAAACTTAAAGAGATCTTCATGGCAAGGGACAAAAACATACTACCTTCTAAGCTATGTGCCTGTCACAATGACAGATCCTATTGGATACTCAATATCCTCACGGTCAATTATTGTAGCTATTAGTTTCTTTTTGGACTCAATACACCAAAATAGAAAGTAATTTGTTCCTTCATCATTATTATCATATGTAATAACTGCATATAAATGACCTACATTATATAGAAGGATAAATTAATGTCATAAGTGAAATTAATCTATTTTAACCAAGTATCAAATTGATAACTTGTACCTAGTTCAACTAGGTCAGATACATGCTCAAAATTTGTTGATGCTTCAACCTAGTTGAGTTGTAGTATTGTAGGAAGTTGATGTGAATCAATTAGATGCAAAGTTCTACAAGATGATTATTCAACCCACTCTTTTGATTCACATTCATCCCATAAATGATGCATACACGAAGAGAAAAACCATGCAAGCTTTCTAATATGACTAGCTAGTGATGCTGCATTTGAACTTTGAAATGAATGCATTTCACTTGACCTTGTAAGTGTACAACAATCTTGAAAAATTTCAATGTTAGGTTCACATATCAACCAAAAATATCTATAAACCATAGCCTTACCTATATTACCTAGTCCCATCATAGAATTGCACTATTGGACAATTGTTTCAAAATTTTATAATATTTTGCCACCTTCTTTCTTTAATTCCTCTCTACTAAAGGCTCTTTTCACATATGATCTAGCACAATCATGCTCTCCCTTTCCATGTCCCACCTCAATGAAATTTTAAAAATTTTTCATTCCACTTGTCACATGCATCCTACTCAACCAATAGAACATCCTTGCATTCTTTAATTATGTGGTGCAATTGTCTGACCATATAATGTTTTGGTTGTATCTTTCATCTCTTTCCCTCAGATTGTCATAGAAAACTCTAAAAAATCCTTGCACAAACTCTGATGAATGAATTTGATCATCATTGATATAGAAGTGATACTCTCTTAATACTTTTCTATCATCCTCTGTGTTATCATGTGCATGAATAAATACTATGTGTACAAAATTTGACACTTGTATATAGTTGTAATACATTGCTTGCCCTTTATTTTGAGGTTTTAGTGTATAGTTTTTGGCAAAGTCAAAAATTGACACAATCGTACCTAAGGGACAAGTGTCCTTACACAACTTGAATTGCTCCTCTAACCATCTAGCTCTATGTGTATGACCTATGTAATCATAAACTATTTTCTCTTGAAACAATTTCATAAAATCAACTACACAAACATCACTTTTCACTAATTCACACCTCTTTAATTATTTTCCATCTTCAACACCATATATAACTAACTTTTACTTTCCAAGAGAAACTAGTGTCTTACCAATTTCATGTGTGTTATCTAGATGTAGGCATTTATACAACTTTTTCAAACCACCACATTGAGGGTAAAAACTTTTCAAACACATGGTCTTATAATAAATGCACCCATAATCTTGTTTGCACAGTACACTTGTAATAAACTCTCTCGGTGACTTAGGAGGTAATTTTAGCCCACATTCCTGCAATATTTCATTAGTATGCAAAGCACAACATGTATAACGATAAACATCATAATGCATAGAAAACTCAACATGAACCTACAACGACATGTAGTGTGTGTATGATTTATCTTAACATAGAATGGTTTTGTGATCTCAAAAAACCTTTGGATGATTTTAATCTAAAGAAATTTTTGAAGAAACATTTCATAAAATTGTGTTTGAGTCATATCCAAAAAATATTGCATGTGGCTCACGGTTTGTTTTTCCAATTCGTCTTTTGACATCTTTTTGGCTTGGTGAAGCCCTTGTGTTGTCATGCCAAAATTTTTCTATTAATGTTCTTAGTGCATCAACAATAAATTTATCCTTACGTGGGAGTCTACCTTGGAATGACCAAAAAGAAGTCTCATTAGAATTCTCAATTTTCTCTCACCTCTCTAAGGCTTTGACTAACGTTGTTCTAATTATCCTTAATGATTTACTTTTTTTGCTTACCATAAAAGTTTTTGCCATTTCCTTTCCCATTATGGTTGATGTGAGGACCCATCAACTTATATTAGCATCTTTAGTATGTTCTTTCAAATGAATGAATTGCTATGCATCAAATAGATTTTTGGCAATGCTTCTTTCACTACTATTTTCAGATGTTCTTAACCTCAAAATTCTCATTGTCTCTCTAAATTTCAGATTTTTAACCACCTCAACAACAAGTTGGAATCTTCCAATTTGATTTAAATTTTCAAAATAGTTATTCCAAATCTTTTGAACAATTCTCCTACATTTTATCATGCATTTGCTTCAAAATATTTTCATCAATATCAATTAGAAACTTTGGTTTTCTATAAATTATTCTAGGAGATGTTGATGTATCTGCATGCTCTATATTTTTATTACTTATATCATGTGCATTCAGAATTTTAGCTTGAGATTTCACATTAGGGGCATCAAGTGATGTAAGTGTATTTATCATAATCATTTCAATTGGGGTATGTTGAACATTTTCGTCTACAAATCAAGTGTTTTTGTGACATCAATATCAATAGGCAGATTTTCATCACTTACAGTGGAATCATTTGATGATGTGCCTTCATGTAATCTCCTCATACACTTCCTTATTTTTGCCTTTGTTCCCTCTCATTTTTCAATTGTTCCTCTCTTGTTCCTTCCCATGATTGTAGATGCAAATTACCTTACAAAAAATAACATGAATAAAATAAACAATAAAATACAAAACTAAACAAATTTGCATGATTATTTTATGCTCAATCACAAGATACTAACATAAAATAAGATGTTAGCACATTAAAAATATAAATTTTAGCATTTCCAAGCACAAAAACCTTACACTTGCATACCTAATATAGAAATACATGTGAGACAGTAGTAGAAACTGGTGGACTGCACTAAAATAGCACAATTACCATTGACATGCTATTTTATTTACAGTTTTTAATAACTCAATCAAGTTATTGATTTCTAGTTGCATTATCCATATGGACTAATAACTCAATCAGGTTTTGTATTACTACTACACAAAGGTAGATTGAAGGAGGGAGGAAGTAATGGAGAGAATGAGAGAGAAAGGATGGGGATAGGATAAAGAGAGAGAAGGAGATACAAAGAGGGAGAGGGAATGAGAGAGAGAGGGAGAGGGAGTGGGTGTGTGTGTGTGTGTATGTGTGTGTGTGTGTGTGTGAGAGAGAGAGAGAGAGAGAATTTGATGGAGAGAGTGAGAGAGAGAGAGAGAGAGAGAGAGAGAGAGAGATTAGGGGATATGATATAAATTTTGTGTGTGTGTGTGTGTGTGTGTGTGTGTGTGTGTGTGTGTGTGTGAGAGAGAGAGAGAGAGAGAGAGAGAGAGAGCGAGAGAGAGAGAGAGACTATGGTAGAGAGAGAAAGGGAGGGAGAGAGAGAGAGAGAGAGAGAGATAGACTAGGGGAGATGATAGAAAGAGTGAGACCTAGATGGAGAGAATGAGTGAGAGAGAAGGGGATGAGTGAGAGAGAAGGGGATGAGCGAGAGAGAGAGAGAGAGAGAGAGAGAGAGAGAGAGAGAGAGAGAGTAAGGGATATGATAGAAAGAGTAAGAAAGAGAAGGGGATAGAAGAAAGATACAGGGGAATAGGATATGAATTAGAGAGAGAGGATATGATATGATAGAGAGAGAGAGAGAGAAGATATGATAGAGAGAGAGAGAGAGAGAGAGATTAGGGGTATGATATAAAGAGTGAGAGAGACAAGAGAATAGGAGAAAGAGAGAGGGGGGTAGGATAAAGAGAAAAAATGAGAGAGAGGGATGGAGAAAGAGAGAGAGGGAGAGAGGAGATATGAGAGAGATAGAGGGAGAGAGATTATGGGATAGGATAGATAGAGAGAGATTAGGGGATATGATAGAGAGAGAGGGAGGGGAAATGATAGAGAGAGGGAGGAGGATAGAAAGAGGGAGAGATGAGGAGATATGATAGAATGAGTGAGATCTAGATGGAAAGAATGAGTGAGAGAGAAGGGGATAAGAGAAAGAGACACAGAGAGAGGGATAGAAAGAGTGAGATCTAAATGGAGAGAATGAGTGAGAGAGAAGAGGACATGAGAAATAGAGAGGGGATATGAGAGAGAGAGAGAGAGAGAGAGAGAGAGAGAGATTATGGGATAGGATAGAATGAGAGAGAGAAGGGGATAGGAGAAAGAGAGGGAGATAGGGTTTTAGAGAGAGACAATATGACAAAGAGAGAGGATATGATAGAGAGAGAGAGAGAGGACAAAAAGAGATTAGGGGATATGATATAAAGAGTGAGAGAGAGAAGGGGAAAGGAGAGAGAGAGAGGGGGATAGGATAAAGAGGAAAATGAGAGAGAGGGAGAGAGAGAGATTAGGGGATATGATAGAAAGATTGAGATCTAGATGGAGAGAATGAGTCAGAGAGAAGGGGATAGGAGACAGAGATAGAAGGGATATGAGAGAGAGAGAGGGAGAGAGATTATGGGATAGGATAGAGGGAGGGAGAGAGAGATATTAGGGGATAAGAGAGAGAGAAGGGGGGAGAGGATATGATAGAGAGAGAGAGAGAGGACGAAGAGAGAGATTAGGGGATATGATGTAAAAAGTGAGTGAGAGAGAGAGAGAGAGAAGGGGATAGGAGAATGAGAGAGGGAGATAGGATAAAAAGCAAAAATGAGAGAGAGGGAGTGATGAAGAGAGAGAGAGAGAGAGAGATAAAGAGGATGGGATGAAGACAAGGATTGGGGGATATGATAGACACTTGTTTAGTATAATACATAACCCGATCTCTCTTTCTCTCACTCCCTCCCTCAATCTAACCTTGTGTAGTAGTAAAACAAAACTCGATCGAGTTCTACAAAACTCGATTGGGTTCTAAATGCATTTTTTATTCTCATAACCCAGTCGGGTTATTTGAATCCAAGAAACCTGATTGAGTTATGGCTTGGTGATAATCTAGGGAAATGACCCAAAGGCTTGGGAGACTGTTTTCCCTCTATTTTTTCCTTTAAACATTTTTTAATCTTCTAAGATGAACTCTCGTCTTTGTCTTCATCAAGTATGCTAATGGTGAAGTGGGTATCTCTAAAATCATCACCATTATCTTACACGTCTTCTTAGCTTTCTAACCATTTCTTTTTTTCTTTTTTTCAACAACATTAACTTTGTAAACTTTAATTACTTTTACCAATGCCTTGACATTCCTCACCGACATATGTCTATCATTTTTTTAATAACTTTTGACATACTTAACCAAATTTAAAATAAATTACATATTACTATTATACACTTGATTATATACACATTTTTTAAAAAGTTTATATTTTCAATTATTTTGATGCAAGTAATGCTCAGCACACAAATAGGTACCAAAATTTCAGGATGTAGTCTACTCAATAATTCATAACAAACAAAATACTAATCATAAAATTACAAAAAAATACACAACTTCTATATATGACTCTTAACTATCATCCTACCAAAGGGATATGAAAAATACTAAATATAACTATGTCTTTTGTGTTGCACACGAAAATAACTATCTTATGTTTTCTAAAAAAATCAGGAATTGTTTTTCATGTGTGTAGGGTTTGACCCACCTAATCTTATCCATTTGGTAAAAACTCTAGTGGTTTAGAAAGTAGATTTAGAGTACTACAGTTTATATGTTTTACACATTTCGTCATTTTAGTGGATGACCCTCGAATGTCTCGTCCAAGTTCAGGTTTACCTGATTCCAAAAAAAATGTGTCTACTTATACCCCCTTTTTGTACACCATCTAGGTGCACTTACCCTCAAATCATAGGTTTTTTGAAAGGTATCATGTTCCTTAATCACATCCTAGAAAAAATCATGTCTTCTTATGATATCTTATTCCTTGGATTGATTGGTGATAATGATTTGATTTTTTTCTTCATGAAAAGAAAATGTGCATTGTCAACCGCCTTTTGAGAAATATTAATCTCTCAATTGAGCTTATTAATCTGGTCCTCTTTTCCCCTCAATTGTATATTTTAGTAACATTTAAGATGTAATCCATGTCTAAGAGTCGACATATAAATAATCTAATTTCAAAAACTCAAACGCTACTTTAACCCTCTATAAATCTACAACATAAGAATCTCTTCCCATTCTCATTTACCTCTTTTCAATTTGTGCCTTCCTATAAACATCCTCAATGGTCAAGGACTGTGAGTGTCATCAAAGCATACTAAGGCTACAACAATCATATTTTTAGTAACTTTCAGTTGTCTCTTCAAGGCATACTTCTCATTATTTTCATTGTGAAGGGCATTTTTTGATTGGTCATCCAAAATGCTATCATTCTTGAGTGCAATCTTTGTTTAGTCTTCTAAATCACTATCATGTACAAGTGATTTGCTAGTATAAGAAAAACATAATTCAACATATGTCTCAAACTTCCTATTTGATTGATTTGTGTACAAAGGCAAGGTTGTTTCTATGTCATTAAAAACATCCAATGTGCTCTCACACTGAGTATGACTGTCCTTAATAGAATGTTTGCCAATTTTAATATCTAAATTTCAGAAATGTAGAGTTTTGAATATTTCATACCTTTGACAGTAGTTAAACTCGTGCCATCACTCCTACACTTTCTACAAGTTCCCTAGAGATTTAGCATAAAATGTCTCATTAAATTCTTATGCGAAGAGATTACTTTTCAGTTTTTCTATTGTCTTAATTTTGTTTTTATCAGGCCTCGGCCAAATCTTGTGTGTACAATGCACCCCCATTTGTAGTTAGTTGGTAATAAAAAAAATTTGAAATGATAATGGTAATTTGTTTAGTCTTAACATTTGTAGAGTTTTGTTTCAAAAGTATTGCAGGTGAAGGTTTCTAGTTTCAACACAATCTGGAGTTTTTCGTAAAAGAGTTTGTGGTAATGTGTGATTCAATATTATAATTTAACATATAGATGTTCACAACAATATAATGAGCAAGAGATGATTGCAACAAGTTCTAGTACACACAATTTAATGGATGCAGCTATCTTCTACACAAAATGTACTTTTGACTTTTTTTCAAAATTACGAAAAACACAACAGATTTTTACAAAAAAAAAATCAGAGTGAATTCATGTTGACTTCAATTCAAAAAATAGCAGAAAACATCACAAAGTCCGATAAAAAAATCACCACGTTTTGTAGATCTGAAGAAAAAAATGAAAATTTTGACGTTAGAGTACATTTTGTCAAAAAATAGCCCACGCCCAATTTAATTGCCATGAATTTCAAGAATCCAATCTCCAAATTCAACTTAAGTTGCAACGCAAGAATGAACAGAAAGTAGACAATTTAATATGTCTATCAAACTACCAATGTCTATGCCGACATCAAAACATCAATTTACACTGAGTTGTTGCAGCCGCATATGGCCATGACTCTCTGACGGCTCAAGAAATGATATCCACTTCCACTCGTAGTTCATAACTTAACGAAATAAATGTTGGTGTGTCTATGGCAACTACTGTCTAAGTGACTTCAAGTGGCACTAATTTTGTTCCAATACCTCCAATGTTTCTCCTTATATATGAAGAGAAATTCTCAATCAATTGTCAATCTGCTTTCTTTACAAGCTATTCTTGTTTCAACGTTAACCGTGCTTGACCAAGCGAACCATATTCTGCTCTCCCTGTGTAGTTGCGATAACACTGCAAAATAGAAATATTGCACCAAGAAGGACGGTCGTTGTAAAGACCAAGTTTTCCTAATACTTGCCATGTCAACAAAATAACAAAGATTTCGCAAAGTCTAAAGACAAGTCAAACGTACAATTTCCATTTCACAATTTATGGACACATGATTTGGGCAAAGACTATTGAAATTAAGAGGATTACATTGTTGCATTTCAAGTTCAAAAGCATAATGGCAACCATATAGTGGAAGTAAAGCATAAATATGTACAATAAATATTTATGAAATAACAAGGATATTGACCATCAATTGAACATCGATACATCAAGATAACAAATGCATAAGGAGATATATGAAGTACATCATGTATGTAAAAATTACATCTAATCAAGATCATCATGATGTTATCATGATGGTACCACAGAATATGCATCCGTCTAGACAACAAGACTACTTGCAAATCCTGAGATAAAAATGTAGTCCAACCTTCTTCTTTTTTTCCAACCACAGAGTGGTTAGCTCCTTTGGGACTTTTTCTAAAATTAGAAGTGCATCGACCTTGCTCCAAAAGCCTAGCAACCAAGGTATTTTTAGTGGCTAATATTCATAAATTAGCTAATTTTAGAAATTTTTGACTGGTAAATTAGCTAATGATTTAATATTTAACACATGCTAAATCTCCATATTTTTATAAATTTTAACTTTAAAATACTTAAAATCGCTCAATAATTTATTTTATTAAAAAAATTATGTTCAAAGATTCGCCATAATATTCCATATATGATTAGATTTGATTCACCTAAATATTGTATATTATTGGAGAAAATAAAATTAATTCACCAATAATTATCATAATTATTAGTTAGTTAAGGGATATATCACCAATTTTTAGTTTTCACTATTGATTTAAATATAATGTAATGATCCTCATAATAATCCATGAGTTAAAAAATATTCAATTTTTATTTGTAATGTTCTATGGTGATTAGTGAAATTTCTATTACTATTGAAATTCACCAATATTTTCTATACAAAAATTATGATTCCAAAATAATCACTAATATAAATAATATTTAAAATTAAAAGATTGGTGAATAGAAATTTTTAAAAAATTCAAAATAACGAAAGATTCGCCAATATTTTATATCTTTTTTTTGGAGGGGAGTTTCTTAAAGATTACCCTCTATCAACCTCACTCTGTATCTATCTACTTAACAATCTTTAGTCAAAGTAGAAATCCTAAACACAAGGTGTTAGAGACAAAATGAAAATTATCTAACCAAGCATACTAATAAGATAAATGATATATGTGAATAAGATTTGGCCAAAGAGTCTTTTACACCCAAATCTTAACTGGAAGGTAAATAAATGTTTTCATTACCTTTTTCTATCCATTTCACATTACACACAAATTCTTGTTGTATAAAAAAAATAACGAAAATGTTTCTAATTTTCACATTTCTATTATGATGACTTACTTTAGCTCAAAGTCTAAAGTCATTAACAAATATGAAAGAAACAATCTACAAAAGTTTTTTTTCTTTTTAAATGCACTTCTATCAATTACATGAAAGAAGAAAATGCCCTTCATGTTTTGTCATCTATTTAATACTTGAATTTCAACTTATCACCTAAGTATAATTTTAGAATGTTTCAAAAGAAAATAATAATTCCAATTCACAAATTTCTAAAACGTTGTGGCCGGAATCGCAAACGAAATGGCCACTTCATCTCTTTATTGCTTAAGATTTACATTTGTGACCTATCAATAATCCTAGACTCGTTTCTAATTAATTTATTCAAAAAATACCTCTCCCTATATATATAATATAATTATTGCATTTTTGCTTGCTTTGATAACAGTTCAATCTATTGTTCATGCCCAGTTTTTGGTTTAAAAACAATTGGAAATTTACCTTTACCACTAAAGTGGATCAACTCTTGTAGGCTTATTTTAAAATTAAAATAAATCATGCCTGCTATGTGATGAAATTTTGTTAAATTCAAAAAAAATTGAAGTTTGATAGGTTGTTCATCGATACAACCAGATTGTAAGTATCGATGTTAAGTCAATTGTAAATATGGAGATGATGTTGGGTTTTCTTTCTGGTTCTTTCCCAGTTGAGCTCTTGGACCAGTTTTTACTTATTATATAAAATATATCCAGTGGCTCGTCCATTTTTGCCAAAAAATTAAAAAAAACAAAAAAAAAAAAAAAAAAAGGAAAGCATTTTCTAAGAGGTGAGGTTTGCTAATGTTTTGAAATTGATATATACATTCTTAATATGCTTCCCATTATATAAGTCCACACACTATCACACTTATCAAGGAAACGATTACTTTTAGGGAGAAATGGGAAAAAGAAAACTTGTGAGATGATATGGAAAGCTTAAAAAAGGATAGTTCTTTTGACATTTTAAAACCAACATAAATGTCGAAGAAAATTAATTAATCAAATATAAAAAGAAAATCAAGTGTTGAGAAGTTGGTTCAAGGGAAGATAGACGAGGAGCAGGCAAGGCAACCTTAGGAACTAAACCTATAAGTCTATTGTCTCCCCCCCCACTTCTCACCCTCTTGCTACTGGACATTCTTTCCTTCTAGACCAGCTTGGTATCTTCGATATTTCATTAGACAAATGTTGGTTGGGCCCAGATGGCACCCTCTTTCTCCAATTTCACTCCCTCTCAGATAGCCTATGGGCTCTTAGAGAAAAGAAGATGTTATTCTCTCTTCCTACTAAAACTTTCTTGGATGAAGATCTCACTAAATCATAGTTGGTAGAGCTAAAACACTTGAAGGGCCTAGTTGTTGAGACTAGGAGTAGTGGGAAGTGGGCGGCTATTCAAAATCTCAAGGCAGTTATCCATGATTCTCCCCCTAGTGGTTGGGTGTTGAGACAGACTGACAAGACCAAATGGCGTGCCTACCAATAGTGTGACAAGGGTGGGTCCTCCTCCTCCTCCTATGGCTCTATTCTTGTCAAATGTTGGAATGACAATGGCTCGCTATGGTCCCTACCATGCCTATTTCAGGATGCAGTTAGTTCAATAGATATCCTTATCGTCACAGAGACTCATGAAAATTTGAATCGCTCCTTTCTAGGATTTGTAGGCTATCATTTATTATCCATAGGCAGAGAGGAGGTTCATCATTTAGGTGGAGTACAAGGTTCTGTAGGCATGGAATTTCTAATTAGGGACCATCTTTTCGAGGCTACCTCGATCATCCATACTGATATCCATACTAGATTTCTATGGATCTGCATCAAACACACCAGTCATACTAGACATTGTCAAAGAGATATCTTCATCGTCACTTGTTACTTTATGCCTACCTTTTCTCAATATTCTATCCATAGCACTAAGGACACAGACCCTTTTTTGGACTTACAGGAGTTCATCTCCATGTTTATGGCTACAAGCGACGTCATCATTTTAGGGGACTTTGATGCCTAGACCAAAGACTTGTAGACACCTTTACATGACCATGGTTTGGATTGGTCTTTCACTTTAGAGACTAATCCAACTAGTTTTGGGCTCCAGTGCACCTCCAAAGACAATTGTGGACTTTTATCCAATTATGGGTGTCACCTTCTCCATATGTGTGAGTCTACCAATGTGGTGATTTTAAACAACCTCTCTTGCTTCTTGGGTTCTAAGTTATTCACTTGTTGGCCACACTCTATTGGCGTGAGTGTTGTGGACTACGCTCTTGCTTCAGCCTCCTTTATTATGTATGTTTTCTACTTCTCCATCTCTCACCTTTCCATGGCCAATCACACTCTAACCCTCCCCAGCCTTTCTCTTAGCATTTCCCCCTGCCCTCAGCTTCCTCCCCTACCTCTCCCCTTTCCCCTTCCCCTTTCCCACCCTCCTCTTGTTCCTACATACACCCCTTCCCACTTTCATTTCCCCAAGAGTGACCCTGCCCTCTTCACCTTCCATCTCAGGAAGCTTCTTCCCCCCAATAGCTTCTTTGAGCTCAGCCAAGCTACTTCTATGTTTTACTTGCTGACAATTGCGATATGGGAGTCTTCTCTCCTTTCCATCCCCCATCATCCTTTTCATCATTCCAAGCATTGTAGTACATGCCTTATGAACCAATGGTTCAATGATGACTATAAGTCTTTTCATCATCACTTGCACTCGACCTTTAAGACTTGCTCTGCTAATTTTTACTAACCTTGATCCTACTTATCGTCATTTCCTTTGATCCAAGAAATGGTCATTTATTAATTTCTAGTGTCACTCTTTGTGTGTCATGTTTTCTCGAGATCCTAAGTTTTTCTATTGCACTTTATTTCCCCACTGCTCCACTCCCCCACTTTCCTCCCTTGATTTCATCTCCCTTACTACCCATGCCTTCACTCTATATGATATCCCTAGGCAACCCCCCTTCACCTCACCTTGCCTCCATACTGCCACCACCTTTTTACCCCCTCCATCATTCTTGAGGCCATCGAATACATGAGATGTAGTAGGGTGGCTGATGAGGAGGGTTTTCAACCTTGGCACCTCAATGTTGTGCTCCTTTCTTCCCACACTCTTTAACAGTGTGGTCTACACTGGCTTCTTAGACTCCTAGTCAAGGCATGTGATCTATCTGATCCACAAGTCTGGGCTAACATCTGACCCCAGCAACTATAAGACTATCATGATTAGACACACCTTTCCCAAGCTCTACACCATAGCATTGAACACTATTTTTATAAGAGAGCTTGACAGGAGAGATTACAAATCTAGAGGTTAGGCTAGGTTTTGAGCAGGTTACCAAACCATAGACCACATCATGACATTATGGACTATTACCAAGGAGGCTTGACATCGCTCTGCAAAAGTTTAATGCTATTTTGTAGACTTTCATAAGGCATTTGACACCGTCTCATGAGGGGCCCTTTTCTAGAGGCTCAAAGACATTGGGATTTTAGAGATCTTGTTGACAACTATTATGAGGTTATATGAGAAATTTGTGGGTAGGTCTTGAGGGTTTTTCTACTCCTATCCAAAGCACTATTGGGGTGAAACAGGGTTGCCCTCTTTCCCCTACATTGTTTGGCATCTATATTGATGAGCTTGAGACCTTTCTCAAAGAGTCTTCGCTCCCAGGTGATGGTTGCTACTTTCACCAAGTTTTGATCTCCATTCTCCTTTATGCTAACCATGTGGTCCTTTTAGCATCTTCTTATGAAAGTCTTCAAAGGATCCTAGACAGTTTGGGTTCCTTCTGTGACTTGCAACAGCTGACTACAAACCTAAGTAAGACTCAGGTTATGGTATTCAACTAACTGAAGAACTTTGATCTGCACTTTTACTTTCAGGGATAGGAGATTGAGATCACTTCTTCTCACACATACCTCAGTGTCAATTTCTTAGGAGATCACTTTAGTATGAGGTTGGTCATCTAGCCTAGAGTTAACAAGGGGATTTTCTCCCTTGCTATGTTAGAGAAACAATGCTTTAGACACCACTTCTAGGAAATGATGTCCAAGTTGTCCCTTCTGGAATCCTTGGTTAGACTAAAAGTACTTTATGGATTAGTGGTATGGGGACCATCTCTTCTTGACTTATATTGGACCTCTATTGAGTGTGTTCAGACTCTGCTTCTCCAACACATTATTAGATGCCATAGATTCACCCCCCATGACATTATTATGGTAGAATTCGGAGCTCATCCTTTTAGACTAGGTGTCATTTTTTATCTAGTTTGGTTTATTCACTAGCTTTGTGTCTTTGTAGATTCCATGGATGGTCATCACAGATATGCTTAGTTGGCCTATTGCTCCTTTTTTGTCATTGTTGCCTCGAATCCCTCCCCTAGATGTCGATGTTGGTATGCTCAAGAAACCTCTTTGTTGAGTTCAATAGATTGATAAAGGCCACCTCCCTCCCTTCTAGTTTTCTTTGGATGCTCCCACTCATCTCCTCTTGTCACAATAGGAGCTAAATGGGCATTTCAAGACAAACATTTATAGATAGTATATCACCATGACCTAGAGTAACCCGATTGGGGGGTTGCGTCCTAAGATGGCCTTCTATGTTGAGCACTTCTTGGTTATCACTAATGGGATTATTACATGACCTAGCTACTTATCATGGCATTGGTTTCATTCCTTATGCATCTCCCTTGGATCTTTCATAAATGGATCCCACCGATCATGGATCCTAACTGATCATCGTATGAGCAGAGAGGACCAAATATGTTGATTATGCTCCTTGTCTAAGGCTGAGGCTGAGACCCATTTCATATTTCACTGCTCATCCTACTACAAGATCAGAGGGAGATTCTATTATCTATTCAGAGAGTGTAGTTCCCTCGTAGCTCTCTTTATGTATATGGATCAGAGGTGTCTGGTGCTCTATCTCAAGGAGGTGATACAGTTTTAGGACCACAATTTACAATGCTTGACCCCCCAAAAGGCCTTGGATCAGCCCCTCATAACCAACTTCTTCTCCCCCTTGTATCTGATGTGAGGGGTGAAGCAGACCTCCAGTGCCTCTAGTACATCCATGGCTAGCCACTCTAGATCAGTGAGACCCCGCACTGAGTTTTATACTACTACTCTTACTTTTCAGTGGCATCACTCCTACAACTTGCAGTGACAAATCAAAGGTCCTTCCTGCCCAAATATATCTTGTTCGATGTTGGATTTCTTTCAGCAAAGGAAGGATCCCTAGTTCTTGCCTCCTTGTTGGCTCCTCTGTTGTTTTGTTTCTTTTATCTCTCACTCTTTCCCAGACATTGTTTGGTGTCTTGTTGTCCTTTGCTTCTTTTCTTGTATGCTCTCATTCCCTTAGACCCTTGGTGGTCTTTTATTAGACATTACTAGATTTATCTTATCTTATCAACATAGAAATAGATCGCACTACTTCCATTTTTTCAATATCTATCCTAAGTAATAATTTAAAAGGTTCTTGTGCTAATCACCAAAACACCCATATCTAAAATACTTAGAGGTAATGTAAAGTCATGTTTTCCCTAACAATCTCACATCAGAAAATGTCTATATAATGTGGATAAGTTGATTTGAATAGGAAACTAAAATTACATTGAGAGTTGACACATTCATTTATTTATTTTTCATTTAATTGTCATTAAGAACATACAAATTTTATCTCCTATTGAATAGTATAAATAAATTCATAAATAGCATCACATGCTAAGAAGTACATAAGGAAAGTCGACCATTGTCAAAACATGATAGTTACATCTTTCACAATGAAATTTCAAAATACATGAAGTAGTCCACCAAATTGTCAAACTGACATGCCATCACATGACATCACAAGTAAGTAAAATATCCAAGAAGAATTTTGACTTGGAAGTCGAACATTATGTATTAAGTATATCATATAAGAATAAACTCATGAAATAACATCAAATACATAAAAGAAATATGTCATTAGACCTTTGTCCATCTACATGAAATCCCTATCTCCAAAGCCCTCAAATCAAATTCCATCTACTATCATGAGATGAGAGTGTGGCTCAGGTGCTTTTATAGCCCAACCATGGAGTGGTTAGCTCCTCGAGGTTCTTCCTAAAATAAAGAGATTGGAACGGATGGATCTAGTGCAACCATCTGACTAATATACTATGCAACCATGTGCCTAAGTAGCATTTAAACATGGATGTGGAAGAGGGAAAATAAAATATAACCATGCATCTCAATCATATGCATTTGACTTTTATGCCTTACCAAGCAAAAATCAGTGTACTTGTAAAAGAACTAATAGCTATAAATGAAAGAAATATCATAAGACTTTTAAATATCTACCCTCCCCTTTTTCCCACATTCAACACCCTTCTATTGGCAACATTATCATATAAGAGTTAAACTTCAATTGTGCAAATATCCATCTATGACATCTTTTGAGATTTTATAGCTCTCAATTTAGAGTCCACAATATATTTAAGCCAAGAGGCTTTCTACAATGCAAGCAGTCATCAATGTAACATTTGGTTGTTTTAATAAAATTTGACGTTTACTTGAATGTTTTATGAAATGGTGAGCTAGTAGAATGATGAGTTGACAAGTCACACTTATTTATATTTTAAGAATTAATAATAATTTATCGTGTGTCCATATGTTGATACAACTATAAAGAAGGATGTTTGCTTGCATTTAATTGTGTAATTGCAAATATTGAAGAGCCACTTGTTAGAACTAATAAAGAAAGATACACATAAAAAGAAACTTCTTCCTTTTTAAATTGAAATTGAAGATGTATCTAAAGTAGTGAAAAACTTTCTCTAAAGCCAATATTAGAAAAAAAAAAAAAAAACTTTTAGTAAATATGTAAATAAAATATATATAACAAATTATTTTTCAATATCTTATTTTTAAAAAGTTTACAGAAGATCTAAAAAAATTTATAGGAAAATAAGATATGTCTAAATTTTTTCATTGCATGATATTTCTAAATTATTTACCCTATATACAAGATATAAATTTCTTTAATGTCAAATGAATCTATTGTGTTGAACACATTGCATTGAGAATGCTACTAGCTTATGTATATTCAAAGGATATCTTTCGACATATGTTATATATATATAGAATATGTATATAAACTAGTCTTATCCCACATACTACTATAACCACAAATGGATGTAAGATATGAAATATTGAATTTAACTACAATCTCTAATTACTCACTAAACTACCTTAATGATAATAGTCACATTCAGATTTTTAACATGGTATAACAATTTACAGAAAACTTCATCCTCTATTTATATGTGCACCCATTTGGGAGATTGAAAGATTGGATAGTGTATATTCATCTCAAATTCCAAATCTTTTTTTGACTCAAAATGAAAACAATTTATTGTGTAAAATCAAAGAGATACCGATTTGAAAACTTATGGAGTCCTTCAAGCAATTTTCATTGTACTCATAATGTTTAATTCACCACCATCAAACATCATATTTGGATCTTCTAAGGAAGAATTGATGTTATGAGATCTAGCTACAAGTACATATGTGAGATACGCACCCAACTGGAAAACAAAGACAAGAAATGAAAAGTTACAAACATCTTTATTCACACTTGTTTTGAAAAACAAGAAAAGTATTTTGAAGGCCTTTCAAATCGTGATATTGGTTTCTAATCAAGCATGTTGTGATTTTCATAGCGCATGTTGGTCATTCTAAGGAATATGTGAGTTGCATTTCCTTCTATTTGTAGGCAATAAATGTCGAATCATTAACTTGTATTTCAAACATAGTCTATTCCAAACTAGTGTCAACTAGCCACCCTTAAACATCACACACTAAGGAAGAAATTAAGCTTGCAAAAATAAGTCAACTTTAACTATTTAATACTTTTAGCATAGGAGTCAACCTTTAGTGTGTGATGTTTAAGCCATGTGGTACCAATCTCATATTTATTTATGCAATTTCAAAAAAATAAAAAAAGAATTGAATTTCCTATGCAAGATGGAAAATATTGATTCATTTAGCATCAATACTCAAAGGCTCATAACCCAATGTTTCATGGACAATGTAAAAGAAAAGGAGAGAACCTAAAAATTTCCTTCAAAAAGAACTTGATGGAGTCCTTCTCTAGTACACAATTATTTCCAAACGAATGGTTCCAGCTCTCAAACTAGTTGCTCTAGCATCTAGCGATCATCCCAAAAACAAATCACTTTCCTCTCTATTGGTTCCTTCCAAAGGGGATAAAATCCTCACTTAGAGCACGTCTCCATGTTGATGTTTAGCTTATTTTTGCTAGTAGTAGCTACTCAACATTTTTTGGAACAATTTATGGAACCCATGGCCCCATGAATGTAATTTTTTTCCTTATTTCCAAGCAACATATTAAATATTTTTTCTTAATATAAATTTTGAATATATTTCTTACAAATATATTTTGGAAATAAAATTATAAATAAATTTAAAAAGAAATGGGAAAAATATGATGAAAACATGTGTAGCTTTTCAAAATAAGTAGTTGATGCTTATTTCTAGCCCCAACCCCCCCCCCCCCCCGCCCCCCAACCCCTTTTCCCACAGCTTATTTTCAATTCCTAAATAATAGTTTCTTCTAAAATGTAGGAGAAGATTCCAATTTATCTTTTTTCCAAGATTAAAATTTTGCATGGGAACACTCAAACCGCTTAAATTTAAGCCAAAATTGCACTTAGGCAGTTGCATGGGGACATGGGGTTGATAATAGTTTGATTTCTTTTTCCCTAAGAACTGTTTGAAATGCCCCCTGAAGAAACAGAACAAATAGTACCATAAAAACCATAAATTCCCCTCTCCAACATGCTCGCAAACAATTAAGTCATCCTCCAAAATGGGTGAAACTTAGAGTTCTCAAAATAACGGTTAGATATTATGTAATCACTATTCAATGCACAAATTTCTCCCATGCTTATTCATTTACTACATACATTTTTATCATCTATTCTATTGAAATCTCATTTAAATAGAAATTTCCATTTAAAAGTAAAAAGTAAGATTAGAAGTAAATCTTAATCCTCATACTTAAACGTTCACATAGTAAACTTTTAAAATTTAAGATAGAAATAAAATCATATATAAACAATTGATGCACAAAAAAAATTCTATAGTACGTGTGTGAAGACCAGATTATCCCTTCCAACCCCACCGAGGAGCTAACATCCTCTTCCCCTGCCACACCCTCGCCTTCAATCCTGCAACCACTCAGTTACACTTGACACCATAGAAACAGGTCAGTGTCCATAGTAATCAATGAAATCTTAACTTTTGTATTAGATTTCCAATTAGAGCATCATGTCATGTGATCTTAAATACTATCACATTACATTTTATTTCATCATCTATTATAACATTATGTCATATCAAAACATCATGAAATTCAATAACATCATTACATATAGCATATCTATGCATCAAAATGTACCATCAACATCATGTACCATTTCAACATGTATATAAAATGAATTAGACATGATTATTAAAGTGGTTGTATCAAAATAAAAATTCCATCATGAATCAAATCAAATATATCCCGAAGAACATCATAATCACATAGTAAATCATCATATTGACAAAATAAAATCTCAATAAAAGAAACTTCATGAAAGCCATAACATTGAACGATATAGTTGAACTACATTTTGACTAAAGTCTAAGTTGAACTACATGTCGACTTGACGACAACAACATGAAATCTTCATTTAAGGTTCATCAAAGACAACTGAGTCAAAAGTATCGACAAATTCCTACAAAAGAGGAATCAGTCAAGGTGGGTCGTGATAGGTAATCAAATAAATAAAACTAAAATTGATGTTATTCCAACATTCTTATATAACGTGAGTAATTTTGGAAAATTTCTTCCATGCTGAAAAAAATTTGAACTGTTCACAATGAGAGGAGCACTAAAGAGAAAATATAATTTTTCTAGCAACAAAAAGTAACTGTTCAATTGAAGAGAAAATATAATTTCAAGCATTCTACCTAAAATCAGGAGAAAATTTTCCTAAATGATAATTATGTTCTTTTGGAACTAAGTGATAAGGACATTCACTCACATACACACATTTTAAAATATAGCATATAAATATTAAATAATTTCTTTAATTTCTTTTTTAAAAGTAAGTATTATACGTTATGTGTATTTAATTTACATTTTTAGAACTCATCCTTACTAGCGAGCTAGTCTTCTTTATGTTAACCACACTCTCATCTTCAAATCCCTGATCAACATACTCAAACTCAATTTGACATTAGTAGATTGGTACAAAACCAAAATTGATTTGAAATTGCATATCCTTTCAACATTGTAATGACAATTTATCGACCATAATATCAAAATGAAATTAACAATGTATTATCAATGTCCTACACATGATATTGTATTATAATCAAATACACTACATGTGTAATATAGAAAAGATAGAAACAACAATTCCTAACTATCTATCCATGCAACTTGGGTCGATAAACATCCCACCAAGTCAATATAAGTCACACAAAGTTACTAACATTATGAAAACAAAGGAGTCTAGAAACTCAGTTATGACAATCATACAAAGAAAAATGGTTGCCATTACTAGTTTAGCCCATTGAATGCTATATTTTTTAATTAAATCTATATTATTTAGAAAACCATATATGTTTTGGAGTAGTGACTATATCCTTGATGAGATCCCTTTCCACTACTAGTGTGTGCTTTTGGTGTGATGGCAAAATCTACATGGTATCAGAGCTAAGGTTGTTAGGAAAAGAAATCTAAGTTTTTGTTTACAGGTATTGAATTTTCAGTCTATCTTTCTTATGTCACCTGAATATTTCAAATGGAATCCACCAATTTTTCTTAGGCCCACAAGCAGAGGCTTGCATCAAAAATTCATGGCATTAGAAGTTGGCTTTGATTCTACATTAGAGATAGGTCAAGATCATGTTATCTTCGCATAGGTCTTGCCTTCAATTTCTCTCTAGTGAAGCTCTTTTTTTTGTGGATCTATCATGCCTCTTTGTGTGAATATTTTCTTGGTTCCATAGTTGATCAAATTTATACACATTTGACACTTGTATTTTTAATTAGAAATTTATTCGTGCATGGTTGAGTAGTGTTGTTAGGATCACTCATGCAGATTCATGTGTCATCTGCATCCATGAATGATAGTGTTTTATCTCTGCTTTCCATCTATACATTATTTTGGAGAATAATTGTAGTTTATTTTCTATTGTATCTTTGATTGATAGATGTTTTGTCTTTGTTTGTTGTATGTTAATTATTTGAGTAGTGTCATTGGGGAAAATCGCGTAGATTGATCATGGTCTTCATCTTGGTTTCATCAAAGCTTCTATTTATTCAACACTTTGACGATTGCCATTTGAAAAATGTCCATGGTTTTCTTATCACAAAATATTTTCTCTTTGTATATTTTGAGGGGGATTTATTCCCACTAGGTATTGCTCCTTTCTTCATTAGTTTTCATTCTCCTTAGTTAGAATTAAGGGGTGTGTTGTTGTTAGTTAATTCTAGCAGGCACTTGAGTTCAACTCTAGTTAATTCCCATCATCCTCTCTAATTTAAGAATGTAGGGTATGTGCAGGATCATAGTGTGCCAAAAAGTGGCGATGTGAAAAAAAAAGATTTTGAAGACGCCTAAAAGCGCTTCAAAATTCGCTCTGACTTTTTTTCACCTATCTAGGAACGAAACCTGGAAGGTAAGGCCGAGCCTTATTGGATATTCGATATGATATCGGATATCCGATATCATATTGGATATTCGATTTTAAATCGAATATCCGACATGTGACCGAATATCTAATAATTAGAGTAATAATATTATACCGCTATTATTATTATTATTTAATATTATTATAATTATTATTATTATCATATAATAGTATGATATATTATTTAATATTATTATTATTATTTAATATGATATATTATTTAATATTAATATTTACTACATGATATTATTATTATTTAATATAATAATATTATTAAATAATAATAAGATATAATAATAATATCATATTAAATATTATTATCAAATAATATTATTATTATTATCAAATAATATTATTATTATTATTATTATTATATTAAATAATATTAATAATAATAATATTAAATAATATATCATACTATTATATTATAATAATATTATTATTATTATATTATAATCATGTAATATTATACTATAATAATAATATTATAATGTATTATATTATAATAATATAATATAATATTTAATATATTATAATATATAGTAATGTAATATAATATATATATGATATAATATAATAATAAAAAGTAATATCTTATAATATAATATATAATAAAAAAGTCTAATATATTATAAATTATAATAATATAATATAATATTATTATTATTATATAATATAATATTTTATATTATAATATATAGTAAATTAATATATTATATGTTATATGTTATATTATATATATTATACTCATTATATGTTATTGGGCCATATCGGATATTCGATATAGTATCGAATATTCGATACCTATGAATTGGATTAAATAAAATCACAGACCTGCGGGCCCTCATTTTACGCAAATTTGGGGCCAGTATTATCATTGTCGATCGGATATCAAATACGAGATCGAATATCAGATATTTAGGTTTTTTTTTTTCCCCAACTCATTTTTAACCTAAATTTAATAGATTTTAGGATATTTTGTTTGTTTTAGTTGAATCTAGGGTTTTTTTGACAAAAATGGTTAAAATTTAAATTTTTTTTTAATATATATTACGTTTTGCAATTCAATAGAAATGGCTGATCAAAATGATGACACTGAGACAGGGAATAATATTCCTCGTAACCCACCACCAAATGATCCAGTATCCCCACAAAACCCTCCACCAAATGATCCTCTACCTCCTCAAAATCCTCCTCGAATCGAGGATTTGATAAATGAAAATCTCACCGAGTTGAGAGGTTTGCATAGAACATATAATAATGTACCTACACTGGCTCCTATGTTATCCACGTTAAACACCATAGTGGATAACATTGAAACCCTTACGAACCAACAAAATGCTTCTCTTCGTTGGCATGATGAAATGCACTAGATGTTTGATGATGGTTTAGATTATGATGATGTCGTGGCCCTCAATATAACCAAAGACAATTTGGCTAGCCTTTTAGCTAACCCAAAAATGGGTATACCAGTTGATCCATATGATCCATTCAAATATGTTCCTAGCGACATATGTCATCATTTCATTTGTCAAAGAGGGTCATAGGTCACCCTATGACCCCCTTTGACCCATATTACCCATTCGAATATGTCCCTAGGGGTCCTCAGACACCTAAAGACATATGTTGTCGTTTACTAGGTCAAAGGGAGTCATAGGTCACCCTATGACCCCCTTTGACCCATATCCATGATTCGAATATGTCCCTATGGGTCTTACAACCCCTAGGGACATATTTCGTCGTTTAATAGTTCAGATGGTGTCATAAGTCACCCTATGACCCCCTTTGACCAATAAGAATGATTTGAATATGTCCTTAGGGGTCCTATGACCCCTAGGGACATATGTCATCGTTTAATTTGACAAAGGGAGTCATAGGTCACCCTATGACCCCTTTTGACCCATAGGAACGATTCGAATATGTCTCTAGGTGTCTTAGGACCCCTAGGGACATATGTCATCGTTTAATTGATCAAAAGGGGTAATAGGTCACCCTATGACCCCATTTGACCCATATGAATGATTCGAATATGTCCTTAGGGGTACTAGAACCCCTAAGAACATATGTCATCGTTTAATGGGTCAAAGGCGGTCATAAGTCACCCTATAACCCCCTTTGACCCATATGGCACATTTGAATATGTCCCTAGGGGTACTAGAACCCCTAAGAACATATGTCATCATTTAATGGGTCAAAGGCGGTTATAAGTCACCCTATAACCCCCTTTGACCCATATGGCCCATTTGAATATGTCCCTAGGGGTCCTAGGGCCCCTAGGGACATATGTCATCGTTCAATGGGTCAAAGTGACCTATGACCCCCTTTGACCCGTATGAATGATTCAAATATGACCCCTAGGGACATATGACATCATTTAATGGGTCAAAGAGGGTCATAGGTCACCCTATGACCCCCTTTGACTCATATGAACGATTCGAATATGTCCCTATGGGTCCTACGACCCCTACGGACATATTTTGTCATTTAATGGGTCAAAAGGTGTCATAAGGCACCGTATGACCCCTTTTGACCCATATGAATGATTCGAATATGTCCTTAGGGGTCGTTTAATGGGTCAAAAGGTGTCATAAGGTACTCTATGACCCCTTTTCACCCATATCAATGATTTGAATATGTCCCTAGGGGTCCTAAGACCCCTAGGGACATATGTCATCATTTAATGGGTCAAAGGGGGTCATAGGTCACCCTATGACCCACTTTGACCCATATGGGTCATTCGAGTATGTCCCTAGGACCCTTAGGGACATATGTCATCATTTTATGGGTCAAAGGAGGTCATAGGGCACCTTATGACCCCATTTGACCCATATGAACAATTCGAATATGTCCTTAGGTGTCCCAGAACCCTTAGGGACATATGTCATCGTTTAATGGGTCAAAGGGGATCATAGATCGCCCTATGACCCTCTTTGACAAATATGAACGATTTGAATATGTCCCTAGGGGTCCTAGGACCCCTAGGGACATATGTTATCATTTAAAGGGTCAAAGGGTGTCATAGGTCACCCTATGACCCCCTTTGACCCATATGAAAGATTCGAATATGTCCCTAAGGGTTATAGGACCCCTAGAGACATATGTTGTCATTTAATGGGTCACCCATATGAACAATTCGAATATGTCCCTAGGGGTTCTAAGACCCCTAGAGACATATGTCGTCGTTTAATGGGTCAAAGGGGGTCATAAGTCACCTATGACCCCCTTGACCCATATGAATGATTCGAATATGTCCCTAAGGGTTCTAGGACCCCTAGAGACATATTTGAATCCTTCATATGGATCAAATGGGGTCATAGGTCACCCTATGACCCCCTTTCACCCATATAACCCATTCGAATATGTTCCCAGGGGTCCGAGGACTCCTAGAGACATATGTCGTTGTTTAATGAGTCAAAGCGGGCCATAGGTCATCCTATGACCCCCTTTGACCCATATTACTCATTTGAATATGTCCCTAGGGGTTCTAGGACCCCTAGAGACATATGTCATCGTTTAATGGGTCAAAGAGAGTCATAAGTCACCTTATGACCCCCTTTGACCCATATTACTCATTTGAATATGTCCTTAGGGGTCCTAGGACCCTTAGAGACATTAGAGACATATGTCATCATTTAAAGGGTTAAAGGGACCTATGAACCCCTTTGACCTATATTACCCATTTGAATATGTCCTTAGGGGTCCTAGGACCCCTAGAGAAATATGTCATTGTTTAATGGGTCAAAGGAAGTCATATGTCACCCTATGACCTCTTTTGACTCATATGAACGATTTGAATATGTACTTAGGGGTCCTGGGACCCCTAGGGACATATTTCGTCATTTAATGGATCAAAGGAGGTCATAGGTCACCCTAAAACCCCCTTTAACCTGTATGAACAATTCGAATATGTTCGTATGGGTCCTAGGACCCATAGGGACATATGTCGTAGTTTAATAGGTCAAAGTGGGTCACAAGGCACCCTATGACCCCCTTTGACCCATATGAACGATTCAAATACATATGTCATCGTTTAATGGGTCAAAGCGGGTCATAGGTCACCCTATGACCCCCTTTGACCCATATGGTCCATTCGAATGTGTCCCAAGGGTTTTTAGGATCGTTAGGGACATATGTCATCGTTTAATGGGTCAAAGGGGGTCATAGGTCACCCTA